>JARHVA010007058.1:0-632500 GCA_037957365.1 Torreya grandis
CTATGAAAACTCTAGGTTCATAGGTACACATGATGATATATAATTGGATTGGACCTATTAGGCCTCTGATAACTATAACAACTTTAGGTGTATAAATACACATGATGATATCTAATTAGATCAGTCTTCTCAGGCCTTTGATATCTCTAGAAATTCTAGGTATATAAGTACATTGGTGAATCTAATTATACGAAGCCTCCCTAGCATCTAACATATCTAAAAATATCTTGGTGTACCTATACACATGGTTGATCTTTGATTGGATTAGTCCTCTTAGGCCTCTGATAGTTTTGAAAACTCTAGGTGTACAGGTACATGTGTCTATCCTTAATTGTATTAGGCCTCTTGGACCTCTAACATCTATGACAGCTCTAAGACATTTAAAATGTACAAAATACTAATTCATTTAAAAATATTATTGTAAATTAAGGACTACCCTACTTTTCAAAATAACACCTCTAGTAGAGTTCTAAATAGAGTTTAGGAATTATACTCTAAGACAAGGACTATAAGACCTATCTACTTCAAATATTTTCAAGAGGAAAAAATTTAGTTCTTGAAATAAATTAAGTATAAAAACCACCTCAAAATTAGATTAAGACTAGCCCCTTTTAAAATAAATAACTCACAAAAATATATTCAAATACAAATCAATTGGATTTATCACAACTAAAATAAAATATTAAATATTGGGATACAACATGTGTTGAAAGTCTTGAAGTTGGATAGGGTTAAAGGGATAAAAAAATTGAGACTTTAGTCTTGCATAAGTCCACTTTTTTTATGAAAAGGGACATGTTAGTCATAACAAATGGTGATTATCTAGGGAAAACATTTTCTAGAGTTTAGAATCCAATATTACAAACCTTCACTTTGAGTCATCAACATCAAAAATGGAATCCATTTTGAAATAACCATAGAATTAATGAATCACTTAACTTTCATTAACAACATAACATACTAAGTTATAGTTCCATTAATAGGTCATATTTTGTTAAATGTTATTATTTTTCTTTCATCCCCATTTTAAATTCATGATAAAGCATAGAGGCAGCCCAAGTGTTTAAATATTATGAAACCTATTATTTTTACATATATTTATAGGAATAATAAGGCTCACGCATTGATCTAATTTTGTTTAGTCATCTATATCCCCAAAAAATATACCTTTGTTTCCAATCCATGCCTTGCTACATTGACATCCAAGCTGGAAATTTGACAATGGATATTACCTAAATCATTGTTTCTTAGGAAGAAACCTTAAGTTTATCTTTGATATTTCCAAACTTTCTTACATTATGATAATTTTTCAATTTCTAATCCATGAGGATTAGAAACCAATGCAACCAATATAAAGTATTGTTTTAGTGAGTTCTTACCATGTAAAGGGACCCTTTGTCATCTTGAGAATTATAGGTGACATATTAGTGTGATTAGTGTAGTGATGACTCTTCTCAATACCAAACTATTATTAATTCACTTACTCAAATTTGTATCAATGACTTCATCTGTGTTGGATACTAAAAAATAAATTACCATGTCAATCAAATGTTTTCATTTGTGTTGGATACTGAATTCTTTTTCCTTAGAATATGTTTCTAATGCTTTTACAAACATTTGAGTTGGATCCAAACTAGGGGAAAAAGTACTAGGGATACATTCTCAAGGATAGGGAAACAAATTATTATAAATGAGATGATATTAAGTCTCTTAAGGGGTAGGCATGAGAAAACAAGGAGAAGACAAACCAAGAAAACAAATGATTATGACAGAAGGAAAACTACTATAAATCTATATTATCCCTAAAATAGATTTATAGGTACTCTAAGATGATGATGGATGGAAAATTTGAGAATTAATTATTATATAGCTACCCATTCATATATAGGGAATTTTTTTTCATTTTATATCCTTTAATCTAAAAGTATTCATTCCTAGTAACTCGATAATTTGATATGTGCCAATCTAGAGTGAGTCTAGTTTACAATATTGGCCTTTATTTTCATGGGATTTATCCCTTAATCAGACCAGGTAATATATTATTAAAGTATTCAATTTTCCCTTGTTTTTTAACCATCTCTTGATGGTTTCATGATGTTATATAAAACTCTAGAGAGTTATCTCTCATGTGTCTTCCATTTGAAAAATGTCCAACAACCTTGAATTCACCTTCTCATTATCCTCTATATGTATGCATAAAGTTTTGCATGCGTATTCTAAGTGTCATCAAGAACATAAGCTCCAAGAAATATATCAGTAGAAAGGGTGATATTTTGAGGCCTCACTTTTATCTAGTGCAATCAACCTAAAGTACATATTTTAGCAATGTGTGCCAATGTTAGGGTTGCTTCTCTACAGATTTCTTGATTACATCATATTTTTATTAGTGGAATCAGATAACCTATTTCCCTATATATAATAATTTGATAATAAATTAGGGGTGTTATCGCTCTCATAGGCCCACTCAGTGAGTTTGATTCACTAAAAATCATGTCCATTATTGTATGCTAAAGAGACTAATATGTTGAACCGATGACTATATTCCATTTGTGACAGGACCAAAGTTCCCCAAAGCTCTGACACAACTTGTCAGATTTAAGAGCACACATGATTACCAATGTATAAGCAACTAAACATGTGGAATAATACTAGAAGAACAAATAACTATCAATGAGAAATAACACAGAATATGAGACGCAACACACAATTGTATTCAACTCAATACAAAGGAAATTACAATAAAGAGATCACACTCTTCTTCCACCTCTACAAGGCCTTCCACACCTCAAGGGCTCTAATTAATCTTCCCACCTGAGTAATCTTCTCTCATAGGTCACAACTAACAACTAACACACGATGTTGTCCACCTCATTGTACACCTGTACAATTGAGTACAAACTGGTACTCCAAGTAGATCTAACCATGATCTTGCTCCTGATGTATTGCTATCACCTTGGATCTTACTCCTCTGTCGATCTCCGTTTGACCCTCACATTCACACACCCCAGCAAACCAACCCTGATCTTACTTATCACATGTAGATCTCCTCCATGATCCTGCAACACCCTGCTGACCAAACCTGATCTTACATACCTGGAAGAACATGCTCTTCCAGGGGAAGAACTCTCCAAGTTATACTTAGTTCTTCTAACTTAACAATATAGCCCATGAGTCTATTATATAGATCTCATGCATATAATAATTAGACAAGTGGCTCAAAGACTCGAACTAGTCTTTAACATGCAAACAACTTGTTCACTTAACTCACTATCCATCAATAGCAGTTCTGGAATCGCACAAGAAACTGACATCAGTCCCTATCTTCCTAGAGGTGACCGATGTCAGCCGATAGCTACTGAGGTTGGTTTCCTTCTGCACTGTCCACTAACCGATGTCGGTGATCCTACCGATACCGGTGACTGCATACTTAGCATCTTCCTTCCTATTTGCATTTAGGTGAATCTTTTAGCTCCACACCCTAACAATCTCCCACTTGGAGATAAACAGTTGCACCCGTACCCATACCAGTACTTTGTCTATTTTGCATCCTGGCTTGTATTCCTCTCCAAGCTCCCACTTGAAGACAACCCACCACACACCCTGTGGTGCTACACCTATGTATAAATTTCTCCATTCTTCTACCTTGCTATACTCCCACTCAAATAGCAACCCTTGTGAGTACCCTATAATCAACAAACACTTAATAGATCTGAACCACCTAATATTCAAGCTCGCTCTGAGAACGTCCAACCTCACTCTAATACCATTTGACAGGACCAAAGTTCCCTAAAACTCTGACATAACTTGTCAAATTTAAGAGCACACATGATTACCAATGTATAAGCAACTAAACATGTGGAATAATACCAGAAGAACAAATAACTATCAATGAGAAATAACACAGAATATGAGAGGCAACACACAATTGTATTCAACTCATTACAAAGGAAATTACAATAAAGAGATCACACTCTTCTTCCACCTCTACAAGGCCTTCCACACCTCAAGGGCTCCAAGTAATCTTCCCACTTGAGTAATCTTCTCTCATAGGTCACAACTAACAACTAACACAAGTTGTTGTTCACCTCATTGTACGCCTGTATAATCGAGTATGAACCGGTACTCCAAGTATATCTAACCATGATCCTACTCCTGATGTATTGTTGTCACCTAGGATCTTTCTCCACCACTAATCTTTGTTTGACCCTCACATTCACACACCCCAGTAGACCAACCCTGATCTTACTTATCACATGTAGATCTCCTCCATGATCCTGCAACACCCTGCTGACCAAACCTGATCTTACATACCTAGAAAAACGTGTTCTTCTAGGGGAAGAACTCTCTAAGTTCTACTTAGTTCTTCTACCTTAACAATATAGCCCATGATTCTATTATATATATCTCATCCATACAATAATTAGACAAGCGGCTCAAAGACTCAAACTAGTCTTTAACATGCAAACAACCCGTTCACTTAACTCATTGTCCGTCAACAGCAGTTTTGGAACCACACAGGCGACCGATGTCGGTCCATGTCTTCCTGGAGGTGACCGATGTCGATCGATAGTTGACGAGGTCAGTTTCCTTCTACACTATTCACTGACTGACGTCGGTGATCCTGCTGATGTTGGCGACTCCATACTCAGCATCCTCCTTCCTGTTTGCATTCGGGTGAAGCTTTTAGCTCCACACCCTAACAATTTTAAGAACTTTATCACCTCTTTATCCATGTGATTCCTTGTTGATATATATTCCATTAATATTATATATTAATCTATTATGATAATGATTAAATTATGGCTAGTTGATGATTTAGGATTGATGACTCCAACTAAATATAATACCCATTGAGTAAAGTCATACTCTTCAATCATAATCAAGAGTGGAATTTCCATGTGGGTTTCCTTATTGGAAAATTATTGACACTTGTGTCAAATTCTAATGTAATTATGTACATCCTTGAATATGGTGGGTGAATAATACCCATCTCACACAATTTTTTGGGTTGTTTTCAGCACTAAGGGGTGGTCACTACCCAACTTCTCATGAAATCTAGTCATAACTTCTTTAGCTTATTATCTTGACAAAAATCAAAGATATATGTCTTCATAATTATTTCTATAGACTACCCTCTTTTTAGAATATAGTGAGTTTCCTTAAGTTTGATATCTCTCTATTAGGATTTGTTAAATCTATGTAGGGAATTACCATAAATCAAATAGCAGATGATGAGATCATATTGGCCTTGGATAATCATCATAGATTGGTATAGTTATATCATAGTGATTTTAGGGTTTATATTAGTGATTAAATGATTAAGTCCTTGTCCTATTACCATTATGCTAGGTTTAATTTATAGTTTATATTCTTGTAAATTTTCCATTCATTGACCTCTACAATCACCTAGATCATTATGTCCTAACATGAGCTTTGTGGTTAGGTTAGGGACAATGGCATGCACCTTATTTCTAATAATGTATTACCAAAACTTATTAATGTCATTTAATATGGAATAAAAATGTTTGTCCAAGGTGAATTACATTAATTCAACATCCTTAAAATATGTACTCATGAAGTATATAGGGTTCTCTTTAATGATTTTCTAACTAATTACTTCAGCAATGATATACTCAAAGGTGAAGGACTAGAGGTAGAAATACTTTGCATAATTTGGGATAATAAATAAATATGCCTACATGATGGCATTATTCATTTATTAAAATAACCTTTTGGATAGGGAAGTCCACTGCACTTTATCTTCCTATTTCAACATAGTGTTTAAATATTTAATAATCTCAACAAAACCAAATATGAACTTGCATATAAAATTAATATTTATAAATAATTATTTTAATTCTTTATTGTTATTAGGGAGATGTAATTTTGAAATTCAAACATCATAATTATATTTAATAGAGGTACCTTATTTAATGATAATGTTATCAAGGAGCTTAAGTTATATGACACCAAAGATATTTTTCTTCAGGTTAAGGTAGATAATATAATCTTTGCATCTCTCAACTACTTTTTAAAAGTGGTGAATGTGGTTAGAATTGCATTTTTAAAATATAGTCATGTCATCTATATATATAATTATTCATTTATCGATGAATCCTTAAAATTTTAAATCTATGGCCCTCTTGAAAGTATGATGTTGAATGACATACTTTTATATATAAAATTTCCCCATTTTTTCAGAAAAGTATTCTTGAATTTGTTTTCTTCGTTCACTTAGGCCTAGTTATACTATGATCATATGTCAAAAAAATCATCTAATATCCATTTACCATATGGATAACTTCATACAAGGAGGGAAAAGGATGAGTGTGTTTATCTTAAGCTTGATTCAGATTCTTGAAATTGATGCATAACCTAATCTCTCCATTATTCTTGTGAAAAGTAACTAGGTTGGTGACCTGAGTAGAATGGAAAATTGGTAAAATGATTCTCACTGATAGTAATTTGTGAATTTACTTGTGAATAAGGTGCTCTAAGATAGAGTTTACATGTTAGTATATCTACCTAAATGGCATGTGTGCTTACTTAAGTGGTATGATGTGTGTTATTACACTTGGATCAAAGATCTTAAGGTATTTGTATGTCCAATAAATGGTGTCTCTATATGGTATAAGTAACTTATTGAATTGCTCTACTTAAATTGGAGTATTATGATCATACTAATGTTAACATCACTAGGTTGATTAATAGATCCAATGTGATTGTGTGTGATTGTTGGTCAATATAAGATGGTATTTTTGGTTTTTGCATGGACCTATTTAGGTCAAAAAATATTTCAAGTGAAATCATACCTTTTGGGATGCATTTTTATCTCAAGTTCATGAAACCATATTCATCATAATCCTCATTATAGGGATTGTCTCTATCCACTTCATCTATAACATGGGAACTAAAGACTCTTATATTGATTAATAAATATAATGTGTGATTATCATCATCAAAAACTTGAAAGTTTCCAATGTTTTTTGGGAATGAGGGGCATGGTATAAGCTCTATGTAAAATTGCTTTGACCTTGATTAATCTATGGAAGATATATTCATAGTAGATTATGTTAAAGAGTTTGTGACCTAGTTCTCTTCCCTAAGGATAGGGATGATATTGAAGGCATTAAACATTTGTATCAAACCCTATGGTTGATGTTTGTATTTCCTCAAGCAAGAAAACATACACTATAAGTTACTTCTGACTTGGTTGACTACTAACCCAAAGTCCCAATACACTCTTAACTCTTTGACCTTGTTATTTATAAAAAATTTATGGATTGGGATCAAAGCTTCGTATTCTATGAGGTTGTTAGTAAAATGGAACTATAGCCTATAAGATACCAAGAGTTTTTTCCTTATGTATTTGATTAATAGAATCTCAAATTTAGAAGATTCCTTGTAATGGGACCCATAAAAGTATAGATACCATAAGCCTAATGATTTTGGATATTCATTATTCTTGATCTTCACATGTTTTATGAATATATTTTAAACTTCAATTTCCAAAGATATTATGTTTAATTTTTCATTTATGACATTATAATTTATGATCATATGTTTCATCCTAAGTTCTCTATCAATATGGATTTGGTTTTTGATGCATCTCAAAGGCATCCACATATGCAAAAAGGTTGTGACCATATACCCATTTAAGGTTTTAAACTAGTCTCTACTAAGTAGCATCTCATATGCTTTAGGGATATATACCACTTGAATATCTATGAAATATTAGACTTTAAGCTTAGAATCCAATTGCATATTTACATTTAAGAGTTTTTTTACCACCTTGACCTTAGACTTATTTAGTTAAAATACTATTTTATCAAATTTGTTAGGGGTCAATCTTAGATTTTAATAAATTCTATCATGCATGATGTTTTCTAAGGATCATTTATTAACCATGCAATTATGTAAATTATTATCAAAAAACTAAACTATGAGGAAGAAAGGAATACCTCAATTTTTTCTTATGTATTATCACATTGGTATGTGAATTACTCTACTTGGGATAGGTTGGTTTTTTGGTTAAAGACTTCAGGAGGAAATCTTGTAGCTTAATGATTTGGGATAGCTCATATAGTGTGATGTTTGCTTTGATCTTCCTCATATCCTTTAATATGTTATAGTTCATCCTATTAGGAACTAGTTGAAATTATTTTGGATATTTTGGGTCATTTTTTTTGAAATTGGAGGATCATTTATATATCTAGATTTAAGAGGGGTCACACCATTATTTGTACAAGTAGCCATAGCAAGGAATTGTTTTTGTGTCTAAATCATAAGATTGTAGTTATTGTTTAGGTACTAAAATAAGGCATGTACCTTATTGATTAACTCCTTGGGTTTATTATCATCTTGAATGGGGAAGTTGAGAGTCTCCAACACCTTGTTAGTGCCTAGAGTTATTGATGTTCTAGGGGTATTGAACAAGTTGGAAATGTTTGGGTGGCTAGAACTACCCCATATCCCTCTATATATTTATAGATAATATAACAGTTATTAAAAAAATAAATGTCATATAGTTGTTTGTGTTAATTAGTGTTATGCACTTGAGACCAGTTTGGTAAGGCCATATCATAGATATTAGGCTCATGTAATTTATTAGGTGAGGTCTCTAGTTAGTTTTTTTAGTAGTTAAAGGGATGGTTGTATCAGTGGTAGATAAAATTCTAGTTAGAATTTTCCTCATTTGTGTTTCAAACCTAACTACATAAAACTAAAAATTCATTACTTAGCTTTTTTACCATGTGTATTATAGTATCCAAGTCATTCTTGGTAGACTCTTGGGGTAAATTATGGATGTTGTTTACAATAGGGGCCAATACTTGGTTTTGAGCTTAAGGGACTACTTCACCATATTATGGGATAAGTAAGTTTATGTGTTGGTTAGGTGTACCATATCTTAATGGGATTTAAGTGTTGATTTTTATTAGATTTGGCATGGGTATATTCTGATTAGCATTGAGGATAGGGTTTAAGGCTAGTAAATTTGGTAGTATGTTTTGGATGGTTATGACCATTTAGCCTTGGGGGTCTATTTATTTGTCTACCTTGATGGCCTTAACATAGGAAAGTGGTAAATAAAATATAAAGGGATCCTTGCATAATAACATAGCATTCCATATGTACAAAGTGTTCTTGTACATCTCTAAGGTTAATTAGGTAGGTGGTCTATATAGTGTGGTGACCTAACTATACCTTTTCTTAAATTTAGCATTGAATTTTATGATGGGTTCATTGACTTCCATATTAATAATATAAAATTGTTGGTACAATATTTTCAATTCAATAAATTTCATGAATTGGGCTAAGAATGTGTTGCTAAAATTGTCCCATCCTATAATGGATATATCAAGTAGGTTCTAAAACCAGTCATAAGTAGCATCCATGAAAGTGAATGAGAAGAGTCTACATGTTACATGTTAATTTTCCATGCTGAAGAGTCTAAAATTTATTTTATATGGATTCACATATTATTTTTAAGTGTGTCTACCATTGGGTATGAATCAAGGAAGATACATCTTTAGGTTTCTAAGTAGGTCATAGACAATTACAAGAATAATCGTGGTAGACATAGCTAGTAAGGACATGGGTAAAGGGTTATTTTGAATAGAGTGAGTGGTTAAAATAGATAGATTTATTGGGGGTCTTAATATTGCTATACTAAACCTAATTCTTTTATGAAATTTCAATGGTGAGATCAACAACCAACCATGACCATGTCTCGACCTAGTGGTATGCATAAGGGGATCTAGATTGTTTGGGGAGTCTAATATGTAGTTCTGAGTATTATCTTTGGTCCTACTAGCGTTAATTTTGTATACCTCTATTGAGACCTCAAAAATTACCTATTAGATTAATTACATTTAGATACCATGGAATAATTAAAGGGAATTTTTTCCTCTCATTTTAGGGTTAATTATAAAACAATCCAAGGCACGAGTTGTAGGTATTAGGATTTATTAGATAACATACTTGAAATGAGTATCAAAGAGATGATTTTTTCCCACTAAAAGCCTAATATTTTCCACATACACAATAAATTCTTACAAAAATTGATCCCCTCTAAATTTATAATACTCTATTAAACCAGGATATATAATTTAGATTCAAGGAACTTGATTCAAAATTTTAATTAAATAAAAATCAAAAGGGGGAAATGGTAAGGTAAAAAATGAATAATTTTAGGTGAATATGTAAATATAAATTCTTAAGATCGATTATGATCCTAGATATAGATTCACCACCATATTTTGGGTTTCACATAAGCTCTAACTTCATCTATGTAGGGAGGGGAGTCAAGGAAATATCATGATCTCAATTCCTATGGCTTCATTTTGTGGTTAAAACCTTATAAGATTATAGTTAACATACAAAATTATAACTACCTTATAAAATAATAATAAATTTAGAAACTAACTATAATATCATATTGATAATTCTTGATTATACACACATATTGTATAAAATCTCATATCATAGCCTTCAGTACTAATATTTTTCCATTTTCACCACAAAATTAGAAGGCATTCATAAGTTAGACATAACATAATATAATAAAAACCCACATAATGAAAAAAATTATTATAAGTACATTAATTCTCCATTCCTTCTATTAAAAAATGTTGACCTTTCAATAATACTATAAAGTATCATATATAAGAGTGAGATGGGATTTGTCACCAATTTGCACAGAAACCCATTATGAGTCATCATGTCAAAAACCGTTACATCCATAAAATAATGTAATCCAAAAGAGAAAAAAAGGGAAAAATAAATAAAATAATATAATAGCATTACTTTTTAGGACCACAAGGGGTGTGCAACTATCATCAGTTCGAATATTTAGGGGGACCACCTACCTTATTTCATTTAAGTTCCTTGTTGTCTGTCAGTGCCTATGTAATGAGACTTTCCTATCTATATAGATTGGGTAGGTTGATAGGTGGGTTCCTAAATATAACTTTGAACTAAGTCAAAAATTTAGCATGTGCCTTAATAGAGGCCTAAAGAGAGATGTTCATTATGTTAACTTAGATAATGTTGGTAGTAGACTGAATGGAAAGATCTAAAATATCTTGGGCCCCATATTTATTGGCCTTTACCACCATTATCTTTGTGGCTACCTTGAAGTGTTTAAGGTTCACCCTAAATTAATCAATTTTGAGTAGTATACCATTGGGGTAGAAGAGCATAGTAATGTTGACCTCCTTCATGTAAGAAAGGATGTGGTCCTTAAATCACTCCAAGGCTTTAATGATAGCTTGGATATACCTAATCAAATATTATAATGTCATCTTAATGCTCCTTGTAAATATCTAGTATAAATTGAGGTCCATGAGAAACATGATTTTGAGCTTGAGGAACATCCTTTTATTAATTATTACTACCACCTTCTTGAATTTATTATCAGTTATATGTATCTAGTCTTGGTATTGTTATGCTCTATGAAAATCACCCTTCCCTTTTAAAGATATTTATTCGCCTCTCTTAAGGATACAAATAATTCCATGAGTGTTGACTCCACCTTGCCAATAAGGCCAACTAGGAATAAGCTCCTGAATTGGGACTCCAACATCCTAACTTGTTGCTTGAGATCCTCCATGAGCTTATCCATAAGTTTAACTGTGGCACATATCATAGAGACTCAGTCCTTTGAAATATATTATTGTCCCATATGATTCCTCTTCTTTGTAATGTACAAGAGGTCTTGTTTTTTCTCCACACAATGGTTTCCCCATCCTAGGTGAAGGTTTGGGTCATCACCATTTTCATCCTTCCAGTACCTATATTGAATTAGATATCTATATTTGGGTCCCCATGGTAGACCATCTTGGGCCTCTATGATCCTAAAGTTTTTAGGAGACCAATCTAACATGTCACCCCATAGTACTCAAGGTTTTTTAAGATGATATAATGGTTGAATTAGATGGTGGAGGCATGGGTAGAGGTGGAAATAATTGAGAAGGGATAATAAATGAGATGGAAGATGAAGGGGAGATCATAGGTGAAAATGGAGGAGTGGTCAAGGGATCTAGACATGGGAATAAATGTGATCTCAATTGGTCATGAGTTAGATATATTTTGGGACCAATTATACCTAAGAGATGGGTGCTCACCTTGAAGGAGGATATGGGTTGATTAAATCCAATTCTTAGGAAACTAGGTGTGTGTGTGTGAGAGAGAGAAAGAGGGGCACAATATGGTATTACAAGTATAAGAGGAGTTTATATTCATGGCCTAGGTGAAATCAACTTTAGGTAATTAACACTTTTTATCTAAGGGGTTATTTTTTATATTGTTTCACTTTAAGGAATATAACCAAAAAGGGATGAAGGTTCAAAGAGGTGCCTAGTTTATACTTTATTAATGCCCAAGGTTGGTGGGTTACCTAGGGTCACTACACTTGGACTTATGGGATCACTAGAGGTGGTAGGAATAGAGGATGATTTCAAAGCTGGTATCATATGAACTACATGGGTAGTTATAATAGTAGGAGATACCAATGCTATGGTAGCTAATATAACTATAATAGTATGAGCTAGAGCACTAATAGGGATCTTGCCAATCACATAGGCTAACCTAGGAATAATTATGGGAGTGGGAAAAGCTACTATAGTATAAATTGAAGAGGCATGGGTGATTAGATAACCATGGGATAGAAGAACCAATAGAGGGACTTATTAGGAACACTTGTAGGGTAAATTTTATAGGAAGGCACCACATAGGAAGGTTGTATATGGGTTTCAAAGTCAAGAGGGGATATAAGATACTATCCACCAAAACCATATATGGGATTTGAAAGCTCTGGGGATGAAACATGTTATTCCAAAGAGGATTTATCTTTAGATTTAGAGATATTATAAAGGTAAAGAGCATATGCAACATGAGATTGGCCTACGTAGGAAGACACTACAAGTGAATTTAAAGTCATTAGATTTGATTTCAGGATCCCTTACAAGGCCAATTCATAAATTCTTCTTGTAGTGGTCAAGACCTCAATAATAGGCTATATGGGGACATGACTTTCTTTTAGTATGGGCTTGAGTTATTATTTTTGGGCTTTGCACAGATGTGCATTTTCTATCTTTGTAATAACCTTAGCATCAATGGTAGGTTTGAGGTATATGGAATCATCCAAGTGGATCTCATGATGGTAATTAATGTTTATCCTAGCTAGATAGAGTTACACATGATAATTTACCTTTCCCTAAGGATCACATTGCATATAATCATATTTGGACATATTTGAAGAGTCTTTATGTGTGACCATGACCTGGAGGGAAGGAAAGTTCTTCTACTTATGGATCCATATGTTAATGGGGAGTGAATGGTAGGAATTATGTCTTCTTCTAAGTTATAAACCATCTCTACCATTAACATGTTGAAAGGTGACCTCATGTTATGTTATTCAGTTAGGGACAAGGTAAGGTAGCTTGAAATAAGTTCCTTGAATGCCTTTTACTCTGATGATTATGTGGTTTTAGTATTCTAGTATGAATTGATGGATAGGATTGCAACTCTCATCTCATTCAATATCCTTGACATGATTTTTTCATTTATTATCAGGTATATGGGAAGGTAGATGTGATCACATATGTCTTAGATATGGCACCTAAAATGATGAATGGAAAATTAGGCAAATACCACATATATTGGGGATCCCATAGTTATCCATTAGGGAAATTTTATGTTCTTAAAGTCAAGGGTGATGTAGGTTACATCTAAAAAAATAGGACATTATGTAAAATTTTCCTTTGATGTGAATCCTAGGGACTTACTTCAATATATTCAAAGTGATGATCTTGTTTCACTATGATTTTGTATTATTTTATTTTGATTTTGAAATCAAGTAAAACTTAAATAAAGGGATAAGGTGTAGATGAATTTGGATGTGGTTGTGTACTTCATGAACCAATCAATGTAAAGTAATCCTCTTTGGCTTCGGAGGTATTACCTAAAATAAGAATAAGACTAAAAGTAGGATTGATTAATAAGATTAAAGGGTGGATTTCCTAGCAAGTGTTTGATCCAATAAGTACAAGACTTCCATGGAAGGTTGCCAATCCACTCATTTTAACAAATCAAGTTCTAAAGAATGTTAATAAGAAATGGTTGCATAAAGGAATGAAAAGTACTTTAACACAATATAATAAAATGATTTTTAAGAAAAGTGATTGCTTTATCAAAATGACATTAACTTATTTAGAATAAATGCTAAAATGTGATTCAAATAATTGTTTTTGACCCTCTATTATGACAGGGGTTAAACACAAGGTTTTGGTTTAGGGTTAACAAGTACTTTTAACTTGCTATTTTGGGAAAATAGAATTACATAGAGATTGATGACATTCACTAGGTAATCAATGTTGGTTAATGTTAACTAATGATGGTCAAGGATGACCGATGTCAGTCACTATGTATTGTCTCAATTTTTTCTTTTGGGTAAAAATGGATTTTAAGCTAATGGTAAAGGGTTTTATGGTCTATTTTAAAGTTGAGTAATGGTTGTAAAGGTATAATGAAGACTCAGGGATATCACAAATAAGGGTTTAATATTCGAAAGGCTAGGAATGGTTAATGGGATTTGGTTTAAAATGGGGTGTTGGAGTTACAAAACTCCAACACAAAAGAGAGTGTGTAGAGAGATTGAAAGGGGTGAAAGTATTAAACTATTAAAACCAAATACTAAACTTATAAAAAGCACAAAATACTTAGTTGTTGTGGATTTACTAGCCTAAATCTGAATTTAAATTGAGTGAGAGCTTATTAGAATCTTGTAACAAAATGGGTAGAGTAACGACACTTGAATCCTCAGTTTTGAGGTGATGAAGCACTTCTTGATCTCTAGACTAGTTTTTTGGTTCACTAGAAAGATATAATTTGCACAAGAGTTTGGTTCTTGCTAAAATGATTCAGCCTCCTTATAAAGGGTCATGGAGCATCCTTATGTAACTAATGTCAATCTTGGTCAATCAACATTGATCAAGATATGATCAGCATTAGTCAAGGTGGAAATGGTCATGTTGATACACTTAATGTGATCCCTATATCACTAGGAAACAAGGGGAAAGTAAGAAACACAATTTTGAGTCCTGGAAGACTTAGGGCTTAAGTTTTTAACATAATTACTACTAAAAAGTAAGAAAATAGTAGAGATATGGTCACCACTTAGAATTATACAAGTAGACCTTATTTTAGGGACAATAGATGTTACATAATGACACTTTACTCATGTTAATCTTTTTGAAATTGTTCTAAAATTTTCCAATTATTGCCCAAAATACAAAAAAACATTGGATATTTATAGCATGAACTAAGATAAAGTGAGCCATGGGTGGATCAAAAGGAGATAAGGGTAAGGTAGAAAAGATAACTTGCTTAAGATGATCAAAAGTACTAGTTCTTCTAACTTTTATGACAACAACACATAAAAGTAACATCTACCAACTCTAGTGTATTACTCAAAGCTAAATAAATGCAATTAAAGATTCAAAGGAAAGTAAATGGATATATATAAAATTTTACATTGAATAAATATTACTCATTCATATTAAATTAAATATCACATTTAATTGTAAATAAGATGAAAATAGAGTATATATACTATCAAAATTGTCAGCCTAGTGTTAAACTCAAGCTAACAAATGCCTATATTGAATGTTATTGCCAAATTAATCAGTAAGAAATAAACCATTAGTCATATAAAATTATGAGGAATATAAACTATAGAAATACACAATCAATCACTTTCGATAAACTTTTGAATTCTTGGCTTTTTTGTATTAATTCTTATAATAATTATTTTTTATTATAAAAAATTGGAGTACCCATATTATAGGCCTCAAAATTGCCTTAAAAAGTTTACATGGGCCCATAAAAGGAACCTAAATATAGCCAAGTGGATAAATGTTGTAATAGAATATTCTAATTTAAATTTTCAAAACATAATGGAATATTCCTTAAGGTCCTAGAGGGGGTTATTGACTAGCTTCTTGTTGTTGTCTATATTTCTTCTCTACTTCATAATTTGTCTAGACCTATGCACACACCAAGTAATCCTAAAAAATTTGGGTGAAGTCTAGTATCAGGGGTTGAAACAAGTTAGGTATCTCCTAAATGAGCCTATCATGCTCTGTGAGTATGGGTCTTAGTTCTTCTTTAGCCTGTGGTTGGTGAATGCCATAAAGTTTATCACCTTGGTAGCTATTTTAGTCTTAGGAATGTCTTGTTATAACTTGGCCACAAACGCCTTCATATGGGACCTAAATTCCTAATCATCCATAAAGGTGTCATTAGGCTTGGTCACCCTTGTGACCATGACATCCTTTAAGAATAAATATATCTTGAATTATATCTTTTTTAGTGATGTAGTTGCATCATTGACCTGATCTAGCCACCTCTTCAATATTCTTCTCATGTTCATTACGATGGTCTATTTAGGAATTATATCCTCAATTGGAAAGACCTTGAGGTCTAGGAGATTATTAATTCTTGCAACTCTAGTAAATTTTTCTAACTTGGCATCATAGAGTACAAGTTTTTGGTCAAGTTTAATGACCACCTTGTATTGTAGAATCACATCTTGTTGCCTTCTCTTCATGACTCTATGTAAGTTGAAAACATTGATAAATATGTATATTATTTGAATTGTAGTGCCTTTTGGTATAGTATAAATTGCTTTCTCCTTCAAAATTTTCATCTTTGTTACATCCCCTTCATCAAGGCTATTGTGGATTTTGCATGGACTTTAACTATGGACACAAGTTTCTCTACATATTCATTCACCTCTTTAGGGCTATCATTTCTATTTCTTGTCAAATTGAAGAGGGATTATTCACTCTTATGTATCACCACTAATCAAGATTTTGGTTGCTTAACTTTCCTCCTAACCACCCTCTTCATCATACTTGTAGAAGCATCAAACCTCATGCTAATCTGGGGTGTAGAGAGGACTAGTTGAGGCCTCTCCTATATTGTTTCCTATATGATGTCTCTAATCTCATTTTGGGTAGCATTAGGTGTTATATGTATGGGAGGTTGTTTCAATATAGGTGTTTAGGTTGAGGAAGAGGCCAAAGCTATAGAAGGGATGTATAATTCATTGGGTCTAGTTGCCCAAGTGTGTCAAATAGGGATTTGGTAGGGCCCATGTCAAAGATAAATGAATGAAATCTTGAAGGCACACTCACCTTAGCAATGGTAGTAATGTTAAGTGGATTTTGAAAAGTGAATTCCTTTGAAAAGGGTTTCAATGGCTTTATAGCCATTTGGGAGCCAATAGCAAGTGAGGCACTTACTATGGTTTCCTAGGAAGAAGAAATATGTGCAGTAGCATGAACAATAAATTAGGGGAAGGTGTATCCAAAGGAAGTTCTATTTTGGCTCATGCTAGTATCCATTAAGGATTGGGTAGATCTATTTATAGCAGTCAAAGGTAATGAATCTAATGGAGGGGTAATAGTGGGGGGAGAAAACATAGAAGTGGAAGTAGAAGTAGAAATAGAAGTAATTATAATTTAGCCAATAGCCCCTTCCAAGACCTTAGGGAATACTCCATTATGTTTTGTAAATTTAAATTAGAATATTTCAATGTAACATTTTATCCACTTGGATATATTTTAGTGACTTTTATAGGCCCAAGTAAGCTTGTTTAAGAAATTTTGAATACTATAAATAGGGGTATTCCACTCATTGTAATCAGAAATAATTATTATAATAATTAATACAAAAGAGCCAAGAATTTAAAAGTTTGTGTAAAGTGCTTGATTATGTATTTCTATAGTTTCTATTCCTTATGATTTTATATTACTAATAGTTTATTTCTTGCTAATTAATTTGGTAATATCATTTAATATATGCATCTGTTAACTTGATTTTAACATTAGGTTGATAATTTCCTATTATACATACTCTATTTTCATCTTATTTTAAACTAAATGGGCTATTCAATTTACTGTGAATGAATAATCTTTGTGTAGTGTATGATTATAGATATATGAATTTATTTTACATTGAATATTCAACTATGTTTATTTATCTTTGAGTAATACACTAGAGTTTGTAGACATTAATTTTATGTGTTGTTATCATAGAAGTTAGAAGAACTGGTACTTTTGATTATCTTAAGAAAGTTCTCTTTTCTACCTTACCCTTCTCTCCTTTGGATCCACCCATGGATCACTTTATCTTAGTTCATGATATAAATATCCATTTATTTTAGGCAATAATTGACAAAGCTTATAATAATTTCACAAAGATTAGCAAGAATAAAGTTTCACTATGTAACATATGTTATCCCTAAAATAGGGTTTTCTTGGAAACTTCTAAGTGGTGACCATATCTCTGCTATTTATAGTAGTTATTTTTGTTAACAACTCAATCCCCAAGTCTTTCAAGACTCAAAATTGAGTTTCTTACTTTCCCCTTGTTTCCTAGTGACATAGGGAACACATTAAGTGCATCAATAGGAAGGGAAAAACTAGATCTAGAAAGAGGGCCTGTATATAATTACTTGCATGCATCTTTATGAAATTGAAGTTTACTTCATTTAATATATGATTAATTGTTTCAAAATATTCAAATATTGGTAAAAAACACTAATAATCTGCATTATTTACATGAATCTTCACATTCTTTGTAGGAATATTTTTATTCTTTGAAGGATTTCATCAAAGTTAGTGTTCATTTATGAAAATTTGGTAAATAATCTTGGTATTTGTCTAAATTTGTACAAATATAGATGAAATACCCCATATTTTAGGCATACTTAAGTTTATTTTTATTATCTTTGCAAAGGTTGGTGGAAATTTTCTTAATAATCTAGATATTTGTAAGAATTTGTGCAAATATCAATCACTGACACCTTGTTGGTACTAGATCTAGGCATTTAAGATCATATTTGATCTATTTCATTTTTAATTGAGTAAATATTTGCATAATTGTGTGTTTAAATATGTTTTAAAGTGCTTACACACTCTTCGAGTGTTAAATTAGATGTAGAATTATTTTTAAATATTGGTCTAACACTGATCTTTGTAGGTTAGCATACATAAGTAACAATATTTTTGTAGGTACTAAAAACTTTGAGGTTTCAAGGCTTTCATCCTCAAATATCAAGGTAAATATACTTTATCTAAGTCTTTTTTGTAAAACATTGACTGATCTTTGTGATATTTTGTTAGCTATAAAGCCATCTTTGAATCTCCTTTGCTCTTAATACATGTTTTATATCCTAGAGTTGCCTAGGATTATAACTAGATCCTAATCTAAACCCAGGGTCCTTTTAACACCCCTATAAAACCATAGGAAGGTTAGATCAGACAAAGGTAAATATAAGAATTCTAAGACCTAGAAAAATTCTCCATCTAACAAAAACTTGCAACCTCTCCTTCCAATCATGGCGTGGTTAGTTGTCTCATCCATCAATGTCCCTCAAGATGTGCATGATTTTCCAAGGAATATAGAGAAGTATTTTCCTCTCTTTACCCCTATTATTAGAGTGACTACTGAATAAAATATAAATCCCTTTAAGGCATCTTTGAGACTACATAATGTGATCTATGAGGATGTGGATTATTGTCCCTTTCCCTTTACATTCTTAAATGTGGCTTATTATTGGTTCCTCAACTTGATATAATATTCCATCACAATATGGGGTCAGTTCAATGATAATTTTATTGCCCAATTTGGTAGGGTAGTAAGCCCAAGAATTGTATACCAATGGTTTACCACCCTCAAAAGGGACATAAAGGAAGCAATTAGAACATTTAATGTAAGGTTATAAAATATTTATACCCTAAAATTTACACCTTATAATCTAGCATATGATTTGGATTTATAAATATACAAGAATGCCTTAGACCCAATGATAGTTATCTTCTTGAGAAGAGCCTTGAATATTGACATGTTACCTTTAGCATATGTTGAGGCCATCTATATTGATGAACAAATGCATCTACAAGGGAATCTTACCTTTGATATACAAAATGTTGATCCAATCATGCTTTCTCTAAATCCCTATCATGAATCAAAACATGCCTACCTTAAACCAATTGTTAGTGATTCAACGATTTCCATTAAGACATGTTGCACCTAACCAACAACTAGTACTCTTTAACCAAGTAAATGTTGGAACACATTACCAAAATAATTTTAGATAAATAATGGTGCCTATAAATAACACCAATGTTCATATTGAAACCCCAAAAAATAACTCGGATCCTCCAAAGGGAGAATTAGACTCAATATAAAGAACTATTTAGAAACTCACTAATGATTTATTGGATTTCAAGAAACAATTATGAAATATGGGTTAGATTTCCACTATAAATTATAATTTATAGAGGTAAAACATACATTTGAATAGGTCTAATAATAATATTGAGCCCCACCTTTAATTAAGTTTCCTAAGATCAACATTTGTGAGATGGCCTTGTCCAACTGGTACCAAGTGCACAACACTACTAGACATGGAAAACTAGACTGTGTTGAGCTCTACCATGCATTCAAAGCCATTTAGAGCCAAATGAATGGATTCAATATGAACCCAAATAATCCAATTAATTCTAAAGGCTATTATAATACTAATGATGCCTTTAGAACTTTATAAAAAATCCTCATGGTTGAGACCTATGACTTTCCTGGTTAAGATGAAAATGAGCCTAAAGACAATGTTGAGGAAATATATGCTTTTCAACAATAACAAAGTAGAAACTATTCCTTGAGAAGTAAAGGTTAGAACCCACATTTGACAACTTCCACCCACCTAATAAACTAGATAGACCTCATGATAGTAGGACAAACTATAATCTTCCACACCCTAAAGGTAAGGAGAATCATCCAATAATAGAATCTCCCTAAACAACATCCAAAGGTGGATATAACATAGTGAAAGACATAAGGAATATCAAGGCAAACATAACATTGCATGATCTCACTTAAATCACTGAACAACATGATTTTTTATTAAAATCATTAAATGATAATCCTAGCTCCAAAAAATCTAAAGAGGCTCATGCAAACATGGTAATGTACAAGAGTAAGCATGGTGTCCCTCTATTTATGTTGACTATAATGATTTTTGGTATAAATATTCATAATTGCTTATTTTATTTTTTTGCTTCATATAACATTATACCTTTAGGGTTCTATGAAAATTTAGGGTTAAACCTAATCAAATTAGAGAAGGTAGTAGTATAGTTGCACAAGTCAAGAGTGAAGGTGATAGGCAAATTATTGAACATCCACATGCAGCTCACCCATGAACCTCAAATCTAGTAGGTCATCGACATTTAAATAGTTTGCATACTTAAGGCTTATAGATTTTTACTAAGTCATGATTGGACTAAATACCTAAATGGATACATGTATATGGATTGTTCTCACATGTGGATACATTGGCATGGGATTCTCAATCAGATCAAGATCAATTAGAAACCCAAAATGAAATACATTATCACTAAGTATAATGCCAAGAATGAAAAGGTAAACTACCAATATTCTAACTTATATGTTTACACTTTGAAAACCACTAAATTTTTTGTAGATGACAAGGTGAAATAGGAAATCAAAGGTCCCTAAAAATTACACTTTGGGGGTACACAAACTAATCAAGGTTTTGGTGTTGGACTCATTCTAACAAATCTTGAAGGAAAATAGTATCTAGCTTCTTATAGACTATAGTCCTCTTGTACTAATAATTTATCAAAATATGAATCTCTTATTATATGACTTTAATTTGAAATTAAACATAAGGTGAAATAACTATTAGTTTATGGTGATTCAAAATTAGTTATTAATCAGGTCAAGAGTAGATACCAATGTAAAATTTCCTATTTATGAAAATATAAATTTAGAGATTAGGATTTAATTGAGTATTTTGACTCATTTAATATTGTTTCGTTGCCTATGGAGTAGAACCAATTAGTAGATTCTCTAGCTTTGGTAGTACAAATCTTGGTCCCTCTACAACCTTTAAACTTGTAAGAGTTTACTATAGAAATAATTTCATGACCCTCTATGCCAAACAACATAAATCACTTCCAAATTTTTGATGATGAAACATAGATAATTAAATTTATATTTAGTGTTGGCATATTTGAATCTCACATCATTGATGAATAGGATGAAAGTCCTATAGAAAGCTCAAAGGAAAAGGATGATGGATTAATCCAACTAAAAGAAAACCAAATACCCAAGTGCATGATCTCTTTAAAAAGGATGTTTGACCTAGATAAACAAATAATTGAAGCTATACAACCCAAGGTGAGTAGAAAGGATTATAAGTAAGTCAACTTGGGAAGTCTCTAGAAAAAGCAAAGTGTTAACATTGGTTTAATTTGCACTGTTAAAGAGCTAAATAAATCCATTGACCTATTAACCAAGTTTAAATATGTCATTTATTGGTCATATGATGACCTTAAAATATTTGACACTAGTGTGATTACTCACACTATCTCTTTGAAAGAGGCCTCCAAACCCTTTAGGCAAAGATAAAGGCCAATAAATCTAATGTTAGAACCACTGATTTACAATGAAGTGAATAAATTACTAGATGAGAGGATAATATTCCACATATGACACTCGACATGGGTTTCTAATCTTGTGCCAATATAAAAGGATAATAGAGAAATCAGACTATGTTTGACTTTAAAAACTTGAATAGATCCTCAAAAAAGGAAAATTATCCCTTGCCATCTTTAGACAAGGTCATTCAATTGGTGAGTGGGTCTAGAATGATGTTATTCCTTGATGGTTTTTCAAGATATAACCAAGCCCTAGTGAATAAGAATGAAAACTACCTTCACCACCAAGTGGGGAACATTTGCATACCAATGAATGTCATTCAGATTGATCAACATAGGAGAAACTTTCTAGTGAGAAATTGACCACCCATTCCATAGATTAATTGGTAAGTGCATCTTCATATATATAGTTTATCTAATAGTTTTTTATAGAAATAGGGGAGATCACATGATGCATTTGGAACAAGTGAGGGTTAAGTGTAGGAGGTATGAAATCTCTTTAAACCACAAGAAAGTTATATTGTATGTAATTAAAGGTAAAATTCTAAGACATATAAAAACCCAAGAAGGTATGACTATTGACCCTGACAGGATATATGTGATTTCAAAGCTGGAAGTCCCTAATAGTGAAAAAGAGTTGAAATATTTCTTTGGTAATATTAATTTTGTAAGAAAATTTATCTATGGTTTTACAAAGATTATAAGTCCACTCAATGCCATGTTGAAGAAAGATGCTAAGATAGAATGGAATGTTGAAGCAAAGAAGACTTTTAAAGACATTAATGATACTATTTTTGAAGATCATGTTCTAATAATTCTTGATTTTAGTAAATATTTATATATATAGTCTTTTTATTTTGATCACATTATTGTTGTTGTCTTAACACAAAAAGAGGATGAAAAATATCACCCCATACCCTTCATGAACACTAATTTTAAGAATGCATAGCTGAACTACCCTATTTTAGATAAGTAATATTATTCTATCAAGAAGTTCAGACACTACATCCTAAATAACAAGATGTACTCCATAGTGTTTGATCTAGATGTCAAGTTGATGCTGGGAAAAAATGAACTTAGAATAAAGAGGGAACTAGATGACCAAAATCCAAGAATATGAATTAGAAATAAAATATGCTAAATTAGTTATAAGTCAAGGTTTAATCCATCTTATTGCAAATACTGATCAACACATTGACATTTTATAGGTTAAAGTAGGATAAGTTCCCAGTGGAGATTGGTACAAGGATATTGTCCACTATCTATTGCAAGGAGCATGTCCCACACACCTTAAAGGAGAATAAAAAAGGGTGCTTAGGTTGAGATCATTTCATTTTATGATCAAAAGGAGTCCTCTGTAAAAATAACTATGAAGGAATCTATCTAAGTTATGTTTCCAATATTAAAGCGACTAAAATCAAGAACAATTTCCATGATAAACTAGGAAGTGACCACCCTTCATGGCATACTACTGCACATAATATATTAATATCAGGTTATTATTGGCCTAGCATATTAAAATATTCAAATGATCATGTGGAACATGTCATAAATGAGAAGTGTTTGATTGATGAGAGATAAAGGCAGCCACGCCTTTGCAACCAATAATTAAAGTGAAGCCATTTCCACAATGGGGCCTTGACTTTGTAGGATTAATCAATCCAAACTCTTTAGTTGGACATACGTTTGTACTCATTGTTATGGATTATTGTACAAAGTGAATTGAAGTGGTGGCCACCAAGAATAGTATAATAATTGATGTCATTAAATTCCTTGAAGAGAATGTCATTACTCAATTTTGGATGCCCCTGTCTCTATTATGTGACAATGTCCCAACCTTTGTATTAGCTGAGTTCATTGAATGGGAATATGACAACAAAATAGTCATCAAGTATACCTCCAACTATTACCCTCAAGGTAATAGATTTTTTGAATATACCATAAAAATTTAATGAATGCTATCAAGAAGTTTATAGAAGAAAAAACCATAGAATGGCAATCCTTGTTAAAGTATGTTTTATGGGTAGATAGGATAATATATAAAAAAGTTCTCAAGGTGTCACCATTATTACTAGTCTATGGGTAACAACCTATTTTCCTATCACATTGAAGCTTCCCACTTATGTATTTATGTCCAAGTACATAGAACATGATGAAATAGTGTAGTCCTAAATACTAAACATCATCTAAATAGAAGATGCTAGAGATGAATCATTGAATAATGTTAGAAAGAATCAATATTTTTTTAAGATATGGTTTGAAAAATGATCCAAATTTAAATCTTTTTAAATATCAAACTTGGTCCTACTATGGGACAAATCCCATGAGAGGAAAGGACAACATGACAAGTTCAATCCTCTCTGGATTAGACCATATCAAGTGGCATAAATACTAGGTGAAAACGAATTTAAACTTAAAGACCTAAAATGGAATGAATTTTCCTTTCTAGTCAATGGGAAATACATGAAGCATTATTTTTCTTTTACTTTGTCACAAATTCCATAATGATAGTAAGCTTGTCTAGAATTAGAATAGGTATGAGTAGAGTAGTTTGTTTTCCTATTTTGATTTCTTGTTGTGTTATTTCTCACTTTCACTTTTATTTTTTGATTTTATTTATTTTATTGATTCATTTTCTATTTTTTATTTATTTTCCTATTCTATTTTGTAGTTTAGTAATAAGTCCTTTGAACAAGAATTCACTAGGTCAATCTATGTAAATCTATTCTTGAAAAGGGAAGAAGGGATTTTTGGTTTTAAACATTAGTCATCCAAAGTTTGGAAACCCCTAACAGTGTTCTAATATATAAATGATGGGTGGGGTTAATTATAATTTATTTTTCTCATGAAAATCATGTCATTTTAAGGTTGTAATATAGTCTAGATGACTTAACATTTGCTTGAGCTAAAATTTGAATCTGTGTGGACCATCATACTATCACTTTAAATTACCCAAGTAAATTTCTAGGGTAGAACTTGATATTTGAAGGTGGATAACATCCAGACTATATCTTGACAAAATCCTTACACCTAGCTAATTTTAGTTCAAAACCATTTGAGTTTATGAATGCAAGTATAAAAAAATGATACACCAATGAAGATAAATCATAAACTACTTCATATTCCATGAATGGTGATTTAGGAAATCTCTATTGAGGCTATGGATACTTGGATGGTAGTAGAGTAAGGCCTAGAGTGGAGCCAAAGGTATCTATGTCAGGGTTATCGATGCCTGGTTGGTAGTAGAGTAATACCCAAGCCATCCCTAAATAAACAAAGCATAATTATATAAAATCTAAATAATGTTGAAGACATTTCATATTTGATGTCTTAAATATTTAAATTTATCATTTTTGAACCCAATGGAAATGATTAATGAACCGTAAATCACACACATAGTATGATTATCTACAAGTTTTAAACTTTATTTCCAGTCCATGGGATTTCATTAGTTTTAAAAATTAGTCTTGATACTAACTAAAGTTCATAATGAGATAACTAATTTTTGATTCATTTTTTAATATAATTTTTGGATTCTAACATTTTACAATGTTTCCCCATAGAGGTTTCCATTTTTTGATGATCAACTACCCCTATTCCCATGATGGGGACCCTCCTTTCTTCAAATTTTGAAAATCCTAAGATGCCAAACTTTCTAAATCATTTGACTACATATTGATTTGGTTTAATTTACTAATGTTTGTACTTATATAGTTTTTTTTAATTATTCATTTTATAATATAGATCAATACTTATAAATATTTGAGATAGTTTAAGTTCCTAAAGTTTTATTCAAATAATGAATGATTAACCATGAATTGATTCAATGATGTGTAGACAAGCTCTATTAAGGAAGCACAACCCAGTTCCCTAACATACATGAATATAACAAGCTTCATTGGATTTTTTTAAAATAAAATTATATTGTGTTTAATTTATTTGGTTATAAATTTATACATTTAAACATGTTTAAATTTTCTTAACATGGGCTATGATGTCTTCGAGAAGCTAACTTAGTTTTTCACTTGATCTCATCAAACATCAACTTTTAAATAGTGGTTTATGATGCCTTGAAGGACATTAATGTTTAGACTATGATAAAAAAAATAGGTTTCCATCTTGATATGCTACCCAATGCCTTGGAGATTCATCACAGCCTACATAAGACACTTGGATTAAATATGTCGAGTTTGTGATCTACGTGGCATCATCACGAGAACTCATGAGGAATCTATCCATTAGAATTCAAATCCTAGGGATATGTGTTATGATATTATTCACTAAAAATCAATCCTAATCTATTCAAGATACCACACATCCCACTACATTTTAGAAGCCTATGAGATGTTTCCATGTGTCTCAATCATGACCAACCAAACTTAAGTAGCCTTCTAGAGTGATACATATCCCCCAAGGGTTTGTCTAAGATTGACGCATGTCCAAACCATGTTACATCCATATAAAGCTCAAAATATATTGCAATGTAGACATCTCAATTTACTCAATACATTAAATCAAGGATCGATGGCATACGGTTGCCTAAAGTTCCTTCTAATAATGACATGTCTTAGAAAAATAAACAAAAACCCACAAGAATAATGCATGTCCCTTTTGGACCCATATGATGATGTCACATGTCATTCTAATAAAATTTCATTCTAAAATAAACTAAATACCTTTCAAAAGTGATGTTTTTCCACCTTAAGCCCACATGATGATGCCACATGTCATTCTTGTAAATCTACATTCTGAGGTCCATGAGATCATCTCTAATAGATACACATGTCTCGACCCAAGACATGTGATTAATATCAAGTTGTCAGAAGTTGTCCAAAAGTCTTCTAAAGGTGAAAACTAATAGGGGAGATCAATATTACCTATAAGAGAGCCACCTAGAAAATAAAATCCCTGATGCCTATGAGAGCAATGCATGGCACTCCCATGACCAATCAAAACTAAAAGCCTACCTGAGAGCTCGGCACAAATTGAAATATGTCATGTGATACAATATAAATTATTCATCACATTAAGTTACATTTCAAGATTCCATGAAGCAATCAAAATGTTCCACATGTTTCTAATTCAATCCAACTTAGTCATATTTAGATCTCATGAGTGCGCAGCTAGATTTGAGGTGGTATGCCACATGTCAAAATGTGGCAATATTTAGCTTTAAATCTAAAAGTGATGGTGGATAAAATAAAAATTAAAACTAAATTTTAATTCTAGTGTAATTAAATTCCAAAATAAATATTTCAAAGTTTTTTGAATGAAAAGTTGATAAGCTCACTATTAATATGACATGAACTAGGATCATCATCAACTTTACATTAATCAGGGCAATATTTCAAAAGGCTACTCAACTAAGATATTTTTATTGAAATTTAAATATATACATGTTTTGTCTCTCTATTATTTGTGTTCTCCCAATATTATAAATATCAATCTATTCATAGATTACACCTTGACCACCATTGTTAGAGCTTGAAAGTTATAGAGAGATACAAAAGTATGTTGGTTGCTACCTATAATATTATAGAGATAGCATAGGTAGGTCCCTCCACTCTGGGTAATATTATTTATTTCATAATGATGACTTCATATTCTAGTATGGTAATTTAGTTGTTTTTAAGGACACCAAATTCATTTGTAAAGTAAAAGCATCAGGTGACATGCATTATAATAAAATTTACTTCAATGTAGAAGTAGCTAGGGAAGTTGATGAGGTTGATACAATGCCTCAGATAATCCAAATGGCTTCAAAAATACTTGAAATCAATGATACTAGTCTTCATAATGCCATATAAAAACTAGAGGTCATGCCATGTGTTGATCTAGTCTATGGCATCCTTCGAAGGTCAATGTGTGAATATGGGTTACTGAAATCAATGTCTCAAGTGATCCCTATTATTTTCATACTAAGGATAAGATTTGATAAATATTATGACCTCCCCTCCCCATAAATTTATTAAAACTAGGCCATCATTGACAAGTGGTATGAGGTGCACTCCCCTGAGAAGGTCTTGGCATCATGGGTTACTGACCCAATAGGAGCTTTCTTGATGGATGACCATGGGAACTTTCCTATTCAACAATTCAAGAAAGAAGTTAGCATTGGCATGGCATTAATAAATATAATATTTGTCAATCCACATATTGGATATGTGGACATAAGGACTCTTTTTCTACTACAAATGATCTTGGAGGATAATCAAATTCACCCCCTTGGGGATATCATTAGCAATAACCTAGTATATGTTATGAATAACACTTGTAAGAATGGATCCCCATTCTTCATAATGAGCTATTTATTGGATTTCATTTGCGTAACTTCTCATATAGGTCAAAACTCATAATATCCTACATGATAAGAGGTTGTTCCCCAACTCTTATCTATGATGCACATTCATTTTTTTAGGTGTAACATTAGAATAATTACAGAATATTTATATCCAATTATCTTTAAATCAATCATTGAGTATGAGATGTTGAGGGTTCCTACAGAGGTTAGGTAGACATTAAGATACATGGGTAGCTACTTGTTTTACCCTAACTACATATGCATTAGAATAGAAGGTATGATGGTATCTCCCCTTAGGTTGTCAAGATATGTGCTTATGAAGTTGGCTAAGGAAGAGATGTCTTATCAACTACTACATTGATTTGATGATGTCTTCAAGAATAAGAAAAATATAGTCCCCCACAAGGTTACATATAAGATGGGAAGGACCAAAATCCTTAAGTGGCATGATATAATTATGGATGCAAGGTATAAGGACTCATACCTATTACCTAAGGATCATTTCAGACATTGGGACCCAAACAATGTCATTGTCAAACATTTGTTCAAGTTTAAAAGGTATATAGATATAGAGTACAAACATTAGGAAGAAGTGCATGAATGGATATAAAAGGATGCTATGAATGATGAATTATTCCATAAAAATATAGAAAGAAAGGTAAATTTTGATTCCATGTAGCTCATGAACTCAATAGATTTACCCCAAGTGTCTTATATGGGGCATGATGAATCTCCAAGGCATCATGAATCCTAGTGAGATGGACACATATATTTTGTGCCATAGTATAAACTTTGGCATCCTATAAGATAACATAAACTACTATTGTAAATTTGACATCCTACAAGTTCAAATGAAAAATTAAGTTAGCTTCTTGAAGATGTCATAGCCTATTTTAAAAAAATATAAAAAAATTTAATTATAGAACTTCAAAACCAAATGATTTAAACACAACATAATATTACTTTAACAAAATATATTAAAGCTTATTATGTTCATGTATGTTAGGGAGCTGGGTCAGGCTTCCTTAGTAGAGCTTGTCTATAGATCATTGAATCAATTCAGGTTAATCATTCATTATTTGAATAAAACTTGAAAAACTTACAATAACTCAAATATTTCTAAGTATTAATCTATATTTCAAAATAAATAATTAACCAAAACTATAGAATCACAATCATTGGTAAATTAAACCAAATCCATATGTAATCAAATGATTTAACAACCTTGGCATCTTAGCCATTTCAAATTTTGAAGAAAGGAAAGTCCCCATTTTGGGAATAGGAGGTAGTTGATCATCAATAAATGGAAACCTATTTGGGAAAGGTATCCCTATTATGTGAAAGGGAGCTAATATTTGTGTAGTGTGTGGGTAGGGATTAGGTAAAATAACCCTAATATATTTGAACAATATGAGTCATCCCAAGGTGGGAATTATTGACATTAATCATCCTAACCAAATGTGATCAATATTATTCATTAGCCAAACCATAAAAATGGGTGCCACTAACCAAAAGGTCAATATTATTTGTATTTGTGTTTTATTTTGTTTAAGAGAGAATTTTTTTCCTAAGAGCATGTCTAGACAGTGTTTTAATTAGAGATACAATATGTTAGAGCATAATTAGGGAAGGGAATATTTTATTTGTTGTGACATTATGAGCGTTTTAGATAGGGAGATGGGTTGGGTACTCTGTGGGGACTAGTTTAAATGAGATACCAATAATGTAGCCAAGTTGAGGATAAGTAGTGATCAGAGGGAAAGTTATTGTTGAGAAAGCACTAACTAGGAGGAAGATTCCACCATGGAGACAAACATGAGATGAGGTAACTAGTCATTTTTTATTTTATCATTTTTGAAATTAATTTTGAATTTTAGTGTTTTGGGTTAAATCTGTAACATAGGATAGGGGAGGGTAGTTAAAGGTGTTACAGTAGGAGAGAAATGTTTATGAATAGAAATTAGTTGGGTTTTGGGTAAAATTTAAGGTTACAAGGTTTAACCTAAAAATTATAGTGACTGATGTCGATCAAGGGTTGATCGACATCGATCGATAGAGAACCTATGTTAGTCAACCTATGATTGACATCAATAAAAATTTTAATGCTAGAGGTTTAAGAAAACTAGGTAAGTGTGAAAAATGTGTGGAACATTTGTTCATGGTTGTTTAATTTTTTGTAGTGTATGAGTGTGATTTGGTCTGATAGGTTAAGTAGGTAGTTAGGGTAAACTACAAAGGGTACAAGTCTTAAGATGTTTTGAGAGTGAAAGTGGAAAGGGTATGTTGTGATACTTAACAAAGGTTTTGTGTAATAAAAATGAGCCTATGAATAGTCAAATAGAGTTTTTAGTGTGGGTGAGTGTGGGAATTAATAAATGTGGGTAAATGTATAGGTAGAGAAACTATGGTAGATTAGGCTGAATGGTTGTTGGTTACTTAAGGTGTCGATTAAACTAAGTTGAAAATATAACCTTGAATGTAAAGTCTTTATTGACAATGCAGGATAGATTTCTGCCACTACTCAAGGACTTTCATAGAGATATGACTAAGTATGATTGGGATCACATGATATTTATGCGTCTAGGAGGTATGTGACACTATTGGCACATGCCCCATGATACAGGTATATTAGTGGCCCTCATAAAGAGATGGGTTCTAACTAGCAACACATTTTGGCTATTGACAGGAGAGTTGATTATTACTTTAGAGGATGTGCATAGGATCCTAAGGTTACCTATATAGGGTTAATAATTTGATCCAATTCATGGTGATGAGATGAATGCATAGATGGATCTCCTACATGGGGAGGAAATCCAACAAGATATTTGGTATAATAAATTTTTTGACTACCTTACCTTAGCCATCATCCCTTCTGACCTATCTAGGAATGGTAGACAAGATTTTATACAAAGTACTTATCACTATACCATAATATGGGAAATGTCTAAAATGAGGCTTTAATGGTCTCCTTTTTAGATGCCTTAATAGGCAAGAAATCCCTCACATAATCAAAGAAACTCATGATGTGATTTGTGGAGGACACTTTAGTGATTTAGCTATCTATAATCAAATCCTTATCCTTAGATACTATTGTATTACCCTTAACCAATAATGTTATGATTATATCAAGTAGTGTGTCAATTGTTAACAACATGACAACTTGCATCACATTCCTAGTCATGCCATTCAAGTTGCCAAGGACTTATGGCCCTTCTCTTAGTGAGGACTATATATCATTGGTGAAATAAATCCTCACTATTTGTGGAGACATCAATCTATCATCATGATTAAATACTTCACCAAATGGGTGGAATATATTCCCTTCATCTCAACCAAATTTGATAAATTTGTGAACTTCATCAATCATTATATCATTTGCCACTTCAGTGATCCTCATAAAATCATTACCAATAATGGAAAATCATTTAGAAATAATAAATTACATAAGATTTGTGACACATTTGTAATTAATTTAAGCTTCTCATCTTTGTAATTCCCATAAGCTAATGGACAAGCTAAATTCTCTAATATAACACTTAATAAAATGTTCACTAAAGTGGTCAATAAATTTAGTAGGGATTGGAACTTACACAATAGTTTTTCATTATGGGAATATCAAACCAATATTTGAAACCATATGGGTGCCACCCCTTTCTCACTTATCTATGGTGTAGAGGCTATCTTACCTCTTGAAGTATAAATTACCTCCTTTCGTATATCCCTAAAGGATATCATATTGGAAGAAAACTATTGTCATGAAAATCTATCCCAACTTAAGCTACTTGATGAGTGATGTTTTTCCACTCTTAACCATCTTCATGCCTATCAATATCAAATTAAACATGCTTATAAAAAATGCATAACAGATAGATAATTCGATATTGGTGACCTCATTTTAAAGGAAAATCAATGTGTAACTAACATGGAAAGAAGCAAGCGAAGAAAGTTTGCTCCTAATTGAATTGGACCATTTATCATCACACATAAGTATGGGTTAGAAGCTTATCAGTCATCATCCCTTGAAGGAAATCTAGAACCATTTTATGATGGTGTTATGTTGGAAAGGAATCCCTATTGTGTGAAAGGGAACTAAGCTTTGTGTAGTGTGTAAGTAGGGATTAGGTTTAAAAACCCTAATATATTCAACCAATACCAATCATCCCAAGGTGGGAATTAATGACATTTATCATCATAGCCAAATGTGATCAAGATCAGTCATCGACCAGACCATAAAAATGGGGGACGTTGACCAAAAGGTCAATCTTATTTGTATTTATGTTTTATTTTATTTGAGAGTGATTTTTTCTCCCAAGAGCATGTCTATATAGTGTTTCAATTAGAGAGGAAATATATTAGAGCATAATTAGGGGAGGGAAAAAAAATTCTATTGTGGCATTATGAGTGTTTTAGATAGGGAGATGGGTGGGGTACTTTGTGGGGAATAGTTTGGATGAGAGACCAACAATGTAACCAAGTTGAGGATAAGTAGCAGTTAGAGGGCAAGTTATGGTTGAGAAAGCACTAGCTAGGAGGAGGATGACATGATGGATAATAATATGAGATGATATAAGTGGGAATTTTTTATTTTATCATTTTTGAAATTAATTTGGAATTTTAATGTTTTGGGTTAGATCTATAACATAGGATAGGGAGAGGGTAGTTAAAGGTGTTGCAGTAGGAGAGAAATGTTTATAAATAGAAATTAGTTGGGTTTTGGGGAAAATTTAAGGCTATAGCATTCAACCCAAAAATTATAGTGACTGATGTCGATCGATGGTTGATAGATTAACTTGTGGCTGACATTGATCAAAGGTTTAATGCTATAGGATTAATAAAATTAGGTAAGTGTGAATTATGTGTGGAATATTTTAGCATGGTTGTTTAAGTTTTTGTGAATGTTTATGAGTTTTATTTGGTTTGATAGGTTAAGAAGGTTTTTAGGGTAAGTTATAAATGGTAAAAGTCTTAGGATGTGTAGAGTGTGAAAGTTGAAAAGGTAGGTTAGGATACTTAGCAAAGGTTTTGTGTAAGAAAAATGAGCCTAAGAATAGTCAAATAGGGTTTTTCGTTTGTGTAAGTGTGGGAATTAAAAAATGTGGGTAAGTGTATAGGTAGATAAACTATGGTAGATTAGGTTGAATGTTTTTTGGTTACTTGAGGTGTAGATTAAACTAAGTTAAAAATCTAACCTTGTAGGTGAGGTCTCTATTGATAATGCAAGATAGAGTTCTACCACTACTCAAGGAGTTTCATAGAGATATGAATAATGATGAGTGTTCTCACATGATACTTATGGGTCTATGTGGTATATGACACTATTGGCATGTGCCCCATGATATAGGTATGTTGGTGGCCCTCATAGAGAGATGGGTTTTGGCTATCGATAAGAGAGTTGATGATTACTTTGGAGGATTTGTATAAGATCCTAAGGTTACTTATATAGGTTCGAGTAGTTGATCCAATTCATGGTGATGAGATGAATGTGAAATTAGATCTATTATATGGGGAGGAAATACAACTAGATATTTGGTATAATAAACTTTTTAACTACCTTACCTTAGCCATCATCCCTTCTGACCTATCTAGGAATGGTAGAAAATATTTTATACAAATTAATTCTCACTATACCATACTATGGTAAATATATAAAAATGAGGCTTTGATGGTCTCCTTTTTAAATGCCTTTATAACCAAAAAATCCCTCACACAATCAAAGAAACTCATGATGGGATTTGTAGAGGACACTTTAGTGGTTCAGCTATATCTAAGCAAATCATTTTCCTTAGTTACTATTGGCCTACCCTTAACCAATAATGTTATGATTATGTCAAGTAGTGTGTCAAGTGTTAATAACATGACAACTTGCATCACATTCCTAGCCATGCCCTTCAAGTTGCTAAGGACTTCTATCCCTTCTCTTAATGGGGATTAGATATCATTGGTGAAATCAATCTTCATTCTTTGTAGAGACATCACTCTATCATCATCATGATAGAATACTTTACCAAATGGGTGGAATATATTCCCCTCATCTTAACCAAATCTGATAAAATTATCAACTTCATCAATCATCATATCATTTGTCATTTCAGTGATCCTCACAAAATCATTACCAATAATGGAAAATCATTTAGAAATAATAAAGTACATGAGATTTGTGATAGGAATTAAGTTAATATTATCATCTCTATACTTCCCACAAGCTAATGGACAAGCTAAAGTATCTAACATAACACTTAATAAAATGCTTAGTAAATTGGTTAATGAATCTGGTAGGGATTGGCACTTACACAATCCTTTTTCTTTATGGGCATATCAAACCAATATTCAAACCCCTATGGGTACCAACCCTTTCTCACTTGTCTATAGTGTAGAGGCTACCTTGCCGCTTTAAGTACAAACTACCTCCCTTCATATATCCCTAAAGGATATCATATTGGGAGAATATTATTATCAAGAACATCTAGCCCAACTTAAGCTAGTTGATGAGTGACATTTGGCCACTCTTAACCATCTTCATGTCCATCAAGATCAAATTAAACATGTTAATAATAAACACCTGATAGTGAGAGAATTCAATTTTGGTGACCTCATCTTAAAGGAAAATCAATGTGTAACTAACATGGAAAGAAGAAAATGGGGCAAGTTTGCTCCCAGTTGGCTTAGACCATTTCTCATCACACATAAGTATGGGTCAGGAGTTTACTGGTTATCATAACTTGAAGGAAATATAGAATCTAAGCCCCTCATTTCTTTTCATCTATTCTTTTCTTTTGTTAAAATGAATTTTGAAGCACCTTGTGTCTAACTTAAGCTCATCCCTTATTTCACAAAATTATCACCTTTATATCCTTACTTTATGGACAACCGATTAAAGTAAAGAATAATTTGATTATCCATCACATTTTTAGCCTAAATCCTAAACATGGGTACCACAACTCTACTTATGACATGATTCTCATGGATACTTTTCATCCCTTATAGGATGGATCCCCATGGTCATTGTCTCTTAAACACTCTATCACCCATTATTTAACCTTATTGTGTTATGGTTTTTCCCTAATAAATGAAAATCCTAGACCTATATAATCAAGTCTTTGTCTACAAAAATTTATAAAATATATATTATGGGTCATATCTAAACTTGCAAGCTACTCCCTTAAAGGACAACTACTAAAATAATTTATAATTGCTTTAAAAAAATATATTATTCCCTTGAAGGACAACTATCAAAATCACACAAATATGAATACTTATACCACACCTTTTAAGGATGTCTAAGTGAAAAAATTGTCAAAAAAATAAAATCATGTGGAATTTTCCTACATTGATCAACTTCCCCAACCTATCAACCACAAAAGAATAAAAAAGGTCCATAGTTAAAATTTAAAAGAAAAGCAAAAAAATATATGTATTCGAAATAAAGCTTCAATCAACTTTTACAATGAATTAGTAGAATTTATTTGTTGATTAGTATACACCAAAATAATATATGGAATTATCTAAAATGGTTCCTAGGTCACCTAAAAAAGGTCAAGTCATCCCCATAAGAAGGTTATACTATCATACATCCACCTATGTGACGCATCCTCCTTTTACCCTCTAAAAATCAAGGGATTTTGAGCTTACTTGACACCACATGATCAAGACACTTATTTAACAAATGAACAAATGCTAATTCAAATAATGAAATGGGATTATGTTCATAATCCAACCCATCTTTCTATTTTGGTCCCTCCCAATTAAAGAGCATCATATCTCCTTCTTCTTCATCATGAATACTTGTTGAAACATTCATTAAGGTATTTGTCTTATGATTGATTAAACATTATTATCTTATTTCATTTTACATATAGAATTTTTAACCAAATTAATCTATATGTTGAAGTGGTTTCAAATATTTCAAACCATCTATCATTCAATATATTACTAATAAAATCATAATTTGCTTATGTGTCTTATATGCATTTTATTTTATCATTATAAATAGAATAGATATTTTATTACACTTATGTGTTTTATTATGTCATGCTCTATTTTATCACTCATCCACATCATTTATTTAGGTGTTTTTATTATCATGAAAACATTTTTATTCCTACATCATAGTCATTATCATGAAAATAACTAAACTAAATCAATTATCTCATAAACAATCATAAGTCATCCAAATTATCCATCACATAAACATCATCAAAAATTATTTTTGATACTTGAATCAAACCAACATATAATATAAAGTTTCTAAATCAAATATATATGATAGAAATAAATCAATATTTTTTATCATCAAGCATAAGTCAAACTAATTTATCACATAAAAATCATACCAAATTTTTATTTTGTAAACACCAAACCACATTTAATCATTTTTTCTAAACTAGATAAATGTATCAATAAACTATGTTATCCAAATCACATATGCATCTAAATATGGGATCACATGGATTCATCAACTCATATCATAGATATCAACATATGATAAATTACATCAAGCATACACCTAATAATTAAAAAAAATCCAAACCATAACCATAACGCAAACTTGTCATCATATCCATGTGTCATCATAATTCATCATAAACATGAATCATCACATAAGCATAACATAAATAATCATGAATAAAACTATAAAATCATATGTGTTCATCAATAAACATCATAACTCAAAAAAAAATTTAATATATACATCAATGTCCATATGATATGTACATCTCACTACAATAGTTCACAAGCTAGAATCAAAATCATAATATAACATAATAGCTAATAATCCATAATGCAGGGAAACTACTATCCCCCAAACCCTCTCCATATTTATGAGCTATATATGCACCTATAAATGTTATACCACCACTTGTAGCACTTCTTGGGCTCCTCAACATAACCTACTCTGCTAGATATTTTGTCTACTAGGGAACATCTATAATCCTACTAATAACATGTCCCTCGTAGTATCTCAGCTCTTCCACTGTAGTAGTATATCTCGTCAATGGAATATTTTGAGGTGATCCTATGATATCTCTAGTCCTACACATAGAACTTCCACTCTATGATGGTCACCCTCCTTCCTACCTAAGAGTATCCCTCTCACCTTTAACCAAGTTTAATTGCACCTATAGACCATCCTTCTCTTGAGTAATAGTGGTTAGTTTCCCCTATGTAGTGTATCTCTACTAAGCGATGGTGGATAGTTGTACCTATAAGCTATCCCTCTCCTATGTCCTTATCTCTAGCTATCCCTATGAAGTATATCTCTCCTATGTCATATAATTAAGATATGCATGTAAGGAATCCTATGTTGCTCTTATAGTATCCCTCTCAATAATGATTATTTATAGATCAGGTGTATCTTCCTCTATTTTTGAATCCTCACCCTCCTCATCAACCTACTCCTCACCCTATCTATCATCCCTTCTAACATCAGGACCCTATCCTTCATCTCCATTAGTAGATATATGGTGTCATCTCTGTCATGAATAAATATACTATAAAGTCACCCTAGCATTATCAACTATTATAGGGGTTGTTATATCTTCATAAATTAGTTATTTATATGATGGTTATGGTAGAGGAAGTGATTCCTCTATGTCTTCTCATCTATATCTTAGGAACACTTATGGATCACCTTGAACCAAGACATACTACCATCACACGTGGTCAAAAGGTATCAACTCCATCTCATGCTCCCTCCTCCCATATATCCATCTGAAAGTCTAAAGGGAAAAGGTATGTGCACGTAACCCCCTCCATAATGGGAAACCCACATACAGTCTCTAGATGACCTCTCCATCCACCAATGTATCTAGTTTTTGTCTAAACCATGCTGTATCTCATACAACACCATCTACCCATATAATATCCATATCTAAACTTGACCTCATGAATCTAACTCTAAATTATTCCTAATTTCATGTATCCCATGGCAATCCAATTGGATAAAAAATGGTTATATGATCATAATCATAGAAATGGATTAAGAAACACACACTCATCCTATACCTCATATGCACCTAGTATCCCTAAATCTCTCGATAAAATTGTGTTATAAATTTTATTGACCATGCATAGACTATCTTATCCTCATCTATCTCAACTAGTATACTAGTCAAAGCCTAGGGATACCTCCCATAAATCAAATTTGGTAATGTGTGGCAAGTTATTTCTATCATCAACATCATCATCAATCTCCTCTCTATGTCTAATCAATATATATGCTTAAAGTAGAAACCTCCCCCATGTTACTGAGCCTCTACACATCTTACCCATATAGAAGATCCATCTGTGCATCCAGGTTCATATACACCTTATCCCTTTATTTAACTATTACTTATTTTTAAAAGAAAAAGAAAATAATATAAAATCATAGTGAAACATTCTTATTAAGTTTTTTATTAGAGGCTTTGGCCTATATATTAACTTGTGGGTGGTATGGAGACAAGAATATTAACTTAATGTTGAAGGTGTTGCAAATTTTATGTACTTTCTTAGTTTTCAATGATTTTCCATTGTCATTAATGATTTTGTGAGGAACACCAAATCAAAAAATTCTATGATGATTGATGAAGTTAATAATTTTATTACCTTTGGTTGAGATGAGGGGAATAGATTATACCCATTTGGTGAAGTATTCTATCATGGAGATGATAGAGTGATGTTGTGAATAATGAGGATTGATTTCACAAATGAGGTCTAATCCCCACTAAGATAAGGTCCAAAATTTATTAGTAAATTGAATGTCATGAGTAGGAACATGATGAAAGTTGGCATGTTGATGACACTTGACATAATCACAATAGTCTTGGTTAAGGGTAGGCTAATAGTGGCTAAGGTGAAGGATGTGCTTAGTGATAACTAAACCACTAAAGTCTCCTCCACAAATCCCATCATGAGTTTCTTTGATTGCATGAGGGATTTCTTGGCTATGAAGGCATCAAAAAAGGAGACCATCAAAGCCTCATTTATATAGGATTCCCCCTATTATGGTATAATGAGAAGTAATTTGTGTAAAATTTCATCTACCATTCCTAGATAGGTCAGAATGGATGATGGCTAAGGTAATGTAGTCAAAAAATTTCTTATACCAAATATCTGGTTGGATTTCTTCCACATTGTAGATGAAAGCGAGGTCCATTTTGGTGTAAGAGGGTTGGTTAAGTCTATGAATTGTGACAAATATTTTAAAATATTAAGGTATATATGAGATATGATAAGCAAGATAAGCCATGGTATGGGTAAACTTATTTATCGAATGCAAAGTGGCTTGAATAGTATAATGATCAAATGATGTCAATAGTACATTTACAAGTTATTTGTATTTTTTGATAACATCATTTTTACACTGGTAAGATCCATTGATTTGATTGACCATAATTTTGGAGTCACCAAAAGTGTTTATCAATTTTACTTTCAAGGACAAAGCTATTTGGAGACCTAAAACTAGGTCCTTATATTCAAACATGGTGTTGGTGTAATCAAAGTCAAGTTTAAAGGACAAGGGAAAAAGATTGCATTCAATGGTTATAATGATGATTCTAAAATCCCCACCCTGTTGACATCTTGATCCATCAAATAACATGGTCATTTTATAAGCAATGTCCTATTGAGAGAGAGTTGTGATGGAATCATTAGAAAACTCAAGGTTATAAGGTTGGTTATTAGTTAAAGGGGACTCATCCAATTGATCAACTATGATTATCCTTTAACTAATTTTTTTTTTAGTAACTCAAGATCAAACTCAAATAAAATAATGAGCCATATATTCAATGTTGATTTTGATATGGCTTAGAATGCATGTACTTGAGGGGGTTGGTATTTTTGATGATAATTTTATTGTGGTTGAGGAGGTAGTGACGAAGTTTGCAATCTATGAAGACTAAGGTGAGGCATAATTTCTTGATATGGGTATAACAAGTTTCATACTCTAAAATTGTTTGAAGTATATAGTATACTACCTATTCCTTATGTCATTTATCATGATGTATGAGCATAACACTTAAGGAATGGTATGTGGCAGAGATATAGAGATAGAAGGGTTGGTCTTCATTTATAGGGATAAGGACAAGTAGAGAAACAAAGTATCATGTGATTGATTAAAAATAATTTTGATAGTCTTTGTTCCACCTAAAGGATATGTACCTCTTAAAGAGATGATGAAAGGGTTGACATCTATCATATAATTGAGAGATGAATTGATGAATGGATTGAATATTACCCTATAAAATATAGATTTAATTAATATTAGTTGGAGGAGGAATGTCTAGGATGGATTTGAATTTAATGATATCAACTTATATTTCACAAAGGGAAATGATAGAGCCAAGGAGCTTACCTAACAAGACCCCAAAGATTCATTTCTTTGGGTTGAGGTAAACATGGAATTATATAAAGTGTTTGAAGATGACTTTAAGGATTTCCAAATGATCTTTATGACATTTTGGTTTATGAAGGAGGTCATTTACATAGTCTTCCAAGGTTTTATGGATGAGGTCATGAAAGATGTAGGTCATATAACATCAATAGGTTGTACTAGTGTTCTTGAAACTGAAAGGCATGACCCTATAGAAAAATTTTCCCCATGGGTTGATGAAGGTATTTTTGTGTTGATATTTTTGGGATATTAATATTTTATTACAACTTGAGAATCCATATATAAGAGATAACATCTCATGATCAGTCAATAGATCAACAAGGTGGTCAATACTTAGTAAAGGAAAGTCATCTTTTAGATAAGTAAGGTTGAATTCATGAAAATGTATACAAATATGATATCCCCCTATTAATTTAGTGACATGAATGACATTAGAGACCCATTTTGTATAGTCAATGGTCTGGATGAAGTTGATGCATAAGATACACTATAGCTCTTCTTTAACAAGAAGGGAAATATGAGGGTGCATCCTTGGAAGCTTTTGCCTAACAAGCTTGGAATTGAGTTTAGTGATGATTTTATGGATTACTATAGAAGGGTCAATTCTAGGCATATAAATTTAAAACCAAGAAAATGGTATGCTATGGTTACGTAAAAAATAAGAAAACTCGGGTTATCCTGAGTGCCCAATTTGATATCAATGGTATCTTCATTCAGCATGGTTGATGTCTTAGGATGAAGGGATCTGTGAAGGGATGAATCTTCATCACTAAGATAGGTGAGAATGGAATCATCACCCTAACACTAGATAGTATTAATGGTAGGAGAATCATATTTGACCATCTCAAGATGAGTTAGAGGAATGGTTTTGGTTTCCCCATGAATTTTATAGGTTAGGGAACCCAAAATAATCATATTTATCAAAAAAAAATTATGAGGGATGGAATCAATATCATCATTTTTTTAAGAAGAAGAGGTTGGTGAAGATGGGATTTCTTCCTCGATGATTATGATGGAAGGTGGGTCTGTTGGTTCCTCTAGTTGGATAAATCCTAGGCCATGTCATTCACAAGGATTTTGAGTTTTACATGGGACAATCCCATGTGTTCCATGTTCATAATGGCCTAAATTTAATCCTTTCCAAGCATACTAATGAATGTATGTTTAGGAGAAGTCTAGTTTATCCAAGAAATAAAAATTAGAGGTGAATGGTTTGATACAATATTATGCATTAGAAGCCAAAGGTGGTTAATCGAGTCACCCATAGATAAAGTTGGTTTGGAATTTTGGAGGACAAAAATGGATAATAGTTCCAATGTTATAATCAAATTTAGGATTTTTATTAATAGTTTCATAATTTTGAGGATTAAGAAGGGTATCAAGAGTCAATAGGCAGTATTCTCCAAGCAAAAGATGTTGGAATGTGGATTCTAAGGGGTCCTTCATAGTATTTGAGAAGAGGGTATGGTCTAGCTTGTAGAAGCTTTATTGATGGAGGATGAATGGGATTCATCCTTTAATGTAATGAGGAAATCATTTGGGTGGTAAGTTATGTTGCATGACTTAAAAGGATTAGGTTCAGTTGGGATGTCGTGAACTTTACCCTCATGTTCAAATTTAAGGCACATATGCAAAGTTTATGGTACACAACCCATGGTTCAGATCTAAGGGATTCTAAGAAATACATTATATTACAACTCCCCTTATATAACATAGAAGATCTTGGAGATATTTTGAGGGCCTAAATGTATGTGAAGGATAAATGTTACCAAGGTAGTTATCATCATGTCATTAAAAGATCATAGTATGTTAATGGTCTCAGAAATGATGTTCTTAGGAAATTTAAGTTGATCATAGGCATGGGATGAGATTATATTGATGTTATCTCCCCAATAAATAATAACCCTTTTGATTTATGTTTGATTGATGTGGGTAGTGATGAAGAGGGGAGGATCTAGATCATCTAGGTGGATAGGAGGTATCTCAAAATCCTATAATTTTATAAGAGTTAATACTTGGAGGGATCCAACAAGGGATACAGAGGTCAAGGATATTCAGGACAGACCTCAATAGATTACAAATCATTCATTATATATTGAATTTTTTAGTTGAGGTTTGGATCAATTCATACAAAGTCATCTTCAATAGGGTTTGGTTAAGTTTATTGAGAACTGACCTATGTATTAGTCCAGATGGACTAGATTGAGGTGAACTGACCTAGGCTAAGGTTTCAACTTGAGTCTGAGGAGAGGGTGAAACTCTCACAACCCCAACTATAGAGTGTTAGGGTGGCTCCTCAGGTAGGTATTATTTCTCCTTATTCTCAATCTCTCTCTTCTCCAATAGGCATGATGATTCCATCTGGCCAGATGACATCGCCTACCACCTCTGCCATGCCTATTTCTCACTTCACCCCATCTATCCCTATTCAAGCTTTATCATTGCCTCACTTTTCTCCCTCTGTTCCCAAGAAACTACCTCCTCAGATTGCCCATAGCCAACATTTGGCTATACAATATGGTTTGCCACAAGGACATCCTTTTGCGGGTGGGCACATTGCCTCTCCTTCTACCTTCCAAACTCAAGCAGACACTGCTAGGAAGGTGAGGGAAGCCTGAAGAGAGAAAAAGAGGATCAAGGATAATAAGGCCTTGGCTACACCACACTTGAGGTCACAATTTGACCCAATTCAATAGTAATTGATGGTGACTCATTTATCACCAAATATAATAAAGCCAAGTGAGAAGATGCAGCTAGAAGACTACACAATGAATGTAGTGGCCATAGACCTATCCCTGTTCAGACCACAAGACAAAATGGAGATGCTAACTGAATCCACTTCTTTAGTTGTTGAAGACTACTTGAAAACATCAAGGAAGCTATAGAAGATGGAGGTTGATCTAGCCAAAGAGAAGACAAACTATAGTAGTTTGACCATAGAAATTGATAGAAAAGATAATGAAATAGAGAGTCTAAATAAATAGTTGCAAGATACTGTTTCCATTCAAACTCACTAGGTAATCTAGGCCCAAAATGATTCCTTAAAAGTAGGGCTAATGTAGGTAAAATATGTGGTGACAACCCTACGGTGAGAAAAAGTAGCATTATAAGGAAAACGTGAGGAAAGCCTATTATAGGTTATTCAATTGCAATAGAAGTTGCTAAATGAATAGAATAATACCATAGCTATACAAGCCCAATTTCAAGCTGAGCAACAAAGAGCAGAGCAATTGACACTAGAACTAGCCAATAGGCTAAAGAATGTAGCAGTGTTAAATCTGCTAAAGGAGCTTTATGAATCAATGTGGAAAAGAATCTCTTCAGAGATTATTCAACTCAGGCCTTCTCTCACCTTCCCGCTAAATGCACAAAAATTATGTGAAAAGGTGGAGAATTCAGTTGAAGACACTCTAGCCACTATTGCTGGGAGAGTTTTGGATTATAAAATGTTGCTACAAAAGCTTTATGATGCAATGGATGGAACATTGTCAGTAGTAGGAATTAATGATAGAATGGTCACTGCTAAGCGAGTGAATGAGGTTCTCAGTTGTAACTCCGTAGCCATCAATTGCAGAGAGCTTCTTGATGTAATGAAAGAAGTAATCAGTGAAATGAAACAACACATTAAAGACGTAGTGCAATTAGGTCTTCCTTCATTTCTTGATGACAATACTGTGTTAATGGTTGATGAAATTGAACCTTTGTTGTTGGCCAAGCAGAATGATCAGGTAGTTTTTTAGGATTTAAGGGATGATTCATCAGTACCTAAAGTAGAAGCTCTTTTGATTCTTGTTTCCTAGTTTGAAATCAAATTGAAGGCTACGGTTCAAATTTTGTAGAATTTTTCACACAAGGATATTATCAACCTTGATTTAGCCTTCAATGAATTACAAAATAAGTAGGGGTTATCTAATGATGAGTGGTCTACCTATCAAATAACATTGTTGAAGCTGTGATTTTTGTCATTTTGATCAAGCGAGAGTTGTAGTTTCTTTTTGAGGAGACTCAAAAGTCCTTGGGGTCACCAATAACTATAGAGTAAAAAATACTCTACATTTCATTTTGATTCATGGTTGCATGATCCAAATTTTGTCCATGTACACTTTGGTTTGAGAAGATGGAGTTTTCAACTCAGAGCGTGGGCTCAAATTTCTTTTTGCCTCAATTTTGTCTAAGTGTCAAAATTGAGTAAAATCTACCAAGTGTCATCAACTGAGACACTTTCCGTAATTTCAATAGGTAATGCAAAATGTGCCATGTGTCCCATAGCAACTCAACAGAGTGCAACAAGTGTCAACATCTACGTCTCAGGTTTCATATACTTTTCAAAGGATACTTTCTAACAAGCTTTCTTAGGATCAAGTGGAGGGTGCTAGGTGGCAATCACAGAAGGTCCAATATGATTTTATAAAAGCAACATAAGATGCTACATATCCCCAACTGAAGAGAGTGGAAGACACCATGTGTCAACCTCTGAATTATCTTCATTTTTTTTCATTGACAAGTAAAGACTATGGTGGGTCCTAGGTTTTGTTCTGAGGTAAGCGAAAGCTTCCAAGTGTCACCATCCATGTAAGTATGAAATGAGGCCCAATTATTTCTATAATATAGATAGGGCAACATGGAGATGGACACGTTTCACCTTATAAAGGTTTCTCAAAAGGTAGCTAAAGGCAATGGAGATCACCATGTGTCCTTTGTCAATAATAAGCAAAATTTGCCACATATCCCTATTCCCTTTTTGAAGTTGCTCAGATGAGAAGTGCTTTAGGTCCCATTTTCTATACAAGTTGTTTAAGTTTCGGGAGAAGATGTTGACAGATGTCAAAGATCGAACACTTCTAAGTGAAGACACAGTAAGAGTATAGGTTACGTGGAACGTGTCGTGTGTCTTCATAAATGTTGCAAAAGCGACCAAGTGGCATGTTCTGGTGCCTCCTAAATAATAAGAAGGTTTTTAAGAAATTAACCAAGTGTCCTTTTCCATTTAATATAGGGGAGCGTCTTGTGTATCTATTTCATCCAATGAACTGTAAGAAGATAGAACGTTTCAGAATCTAAGAAATATCTTTTGTTACACACTTCCAGTTTAGTTAGAGTTTAGTTGGGTCGTTAGATTGGGAACACATAGATAATTTGGAGTGAATCCAATGCTATAAAGAGGAGTGTAGAGATCATCAGAAGGATGAGAAGATTGGAGATAATTTTCTATGAGAGACTATTGTCATGATTTTTTTAGACTTTTAGAGTTGTGATCAGGAATAGCATTTGCCTTTGTTCTATTTTCTTGAATTGGAAAGTTTATGTAACTATGCATGTTTTTGTGCCTTTTATGTTACTTGAGAGTTAATAAGAAGACTGAGTTTTGTGCCTTTGTTGATATTTATTTGTATCATTGTGAAATTAGTCTAAGCTGTGAGCCTCTATATCTATTTCTTCTATCTTTTACATTGATCATGCCTTGTTTGCTCTTTAATGTAATTGAATCTCACATATAGTTTCACTGTGCTTAGAATTAAGGGTCAAATTACAATCAAGCGCATTTCCATAGTTATATTTTCTTTCTTTGCATTTGTGTTTCTATTTAAATTCATATCCCTTTCCTCCCAACACTCAAGATAAAGAAGAGACTAGCTTCTTAAAAATCTGGAGGTCATTTCAAGTTGCAAGTTCCACATTCTTGAAACTTCCCATTGTTGGTGTTAGAAACAAGCACACTTTTAACCATCAATAGTTTTTGGCACACTTGGTGGGACAAGTCTTGAAGTTTCTTTCAAAACTATATGAACCAGAGAGCTATAAGGAGTCAGAGCTATGGACCAATAACCAGATCTCAATCTACTATAAATCTAGGTATTCTTTTGCCACCTTTGGTAACTAGTCCAAGAAGAAGAGTCAATCAGCTTATACCAATACCGAGAGTAAATCTGGGAGCCCCTGTACCCCCAAGGAATTATGCAAGTTGGAACATTGGTAGTCTTTTGATTCTCCCAATACCACTAACCAATTGGGATCCTATCCCAGTAAATGCTTTGCCCAAATTTAGTGGGAAAGATTTTAAAACACCTGAAGAACATCTTCAAGATGTATCAGATGTTTTTTTTATACATGTTTTCACACAACATAATGTGGCTATAAGGTTATTAGCAGCTTCTTTTAAAGGGAAGGCTCTGGAATGGTACCAATCCTTGACCCCAAATACCATATCTACATGGGATTAGCTCAGAGATCTTTTTTTTGAGAGATTTGAAGAAAAGGGTGATAAGTCTTCTTTGTTACAACAATTGATTACCATCAAAAGGTTACCACAAGAAGCAATGACTAACTTCAATTCTAGATTTCAAAAGACTTGGGAAAGGATTCTTGCTACAACTAAAACATTACCAGGTATGGCTATAGTGTTTTATCTTAAGGCTTTAAATTTAGATATATCTTTTATGATTCAGTCACTTGGAGGTCAGACTCTAATAGAGGCTTATGATTATGCAATCAGAGCTAAAAATAATTTGATAGATGCTGGAAAGTTGCCCTCAAGGCCTACCATGCCCATGTTTCTATAAATTACCTTGTCATTACCTCAAGAAGCCCCTAAATCCATAGCCCCACCTATGTCTATGTATCAATATCCTCAACCACCTGCTAAAGAACTTGTCCCTACACAGTCATCTAAGATGGATGATATCAAGAATATCTTAAGGACATTTTATAATGAGATAATTAATATAAAAAAATAGTAGAATCCTTACCCTAGACCTCAATATCAAGGCTACCAAGGAAATATATTTTCATCACAGCCAAACCAATACCAGGGTCCTCAAAGGCAAAATAACCCTCAGCCAACAAACCAATTAGTTGTAGTCCCTACACCCTCACAAACTGTTCCCCCAAATTTGAATAGGGAGATTGTTCAAGGTCAAAATAATTATGTGGATAGCACTAATGCCTAGTGTTCCCCTTGTAATAATTCTCATACACCTAGAGATTGTCCCATGGGTAATCTACAACAAAAGGTAGTAGAGCAAAGAACAATGGATGGACAATTTGCAAGTACTAATGACAATCAAGCCTACCAATCTCCTGGTATGCAAAATTCAGTCCTAATGGCTCAGATGCAAGGGATGTCTTTAAAAAAACAAGAAGAAATATCCCTAGAACATGCTTTGTTCTCATGGGTTAAAGATGAAGAATCAGTATTCTTGAATGAAGCTTCCACTTCTAAGAAACCAGTGGTGCAATCAGAATACTATACTAGATCAAAGAGAAGAATGGTGGAATAGCCTGAGGTTGCAAATAATCAAGTTATGGAGAGTCATCCATTTCAAAGTCAAAGAAATATAACTTCTAGATAATAAATGCCACAACTAGTGCCAAAACAAGTAGCTCCTGGACAAGTACAAGAAAAAGCAAGGTATCCTTACTTTCCAAGAACCCAAACTCTGGGACTGATGAATGTGGTAGATCAATTAAAGAGGACTCCAACACAAGTATTAATCTGGGACATATTAGCCATCCCTAAACAAAAGACACTATCACAAGAAGCTCTATAAGGCCAAGAAGTGCCTAAACATACTGAGATCAAAGAAATATCTACTAAAAAAGAGAAGCTCAAGGATACAGTTCATCTAGAGACAATATCCCTAGTGAATAATCCACTAGAGGTAAGCAAATCAAGACTAGATCCTTTCTATTTGACTTTGATAGTTGGCAAGAAACTAATGCATAATGTAATGATAGATTCAAGAGCTAGTACTACAGTAATGCCAAAGGCAATATTAGATGCTTTAAAGATAAAGTATGAGCCACTCACTAAAAGAGTTATTCAGCTAGATGGCAAATCAGTGCAAACAATAGGGAGAATTAGACAACTCCCATTACAATTATATACTTGTCCCAATATAATTATTAATTAAGATATAGTAGTCATAGATATAACTACTATTTTTGGTTTATGTTTATCAAGAGACTTTACAGCCAGGATAGGAGGATATATGTCTCTTGATTGGTCTCACCTCATTATAAGAACCAAATATGGTTCATATATGAAAATTCTATCTGAACCATTATCAAAGGATCATATCACCAATGAACCAACATCAAAATTAGAGGTAGCTCATGCTATGTTGAATAAGGAAGAAAGGTTTTTTGTTGAGGAGTTAGGTGACTGGACTGAACATGATCAAGAAGAGGAAAATAATCAATTGTTTGCTTTAATGCAAAATGATCCATATGGAAATTATGACTCTACTGGTCTAGGCAATTTTGTCATATTTGATGAAGATCATGAAATCCCAAATGTTTTGAGGGAATAAATGCCAAAATATACCAATTTTATCAATCCTCAAGTCTCTCAACATGAATTCCATATTCCGAGTGGGAATTCACAAGCTTATGCCTTAATCTTTGATGAGGAAGAGGTAATTTCTGACTTGCTTCTCACTTTACAAGATGATATGGAGGAGCATGGACACTTTCTTGATCATGATTTGAATGACTTGTTTGAAGTCATTAGGGAAAGTTATAATATTGTTCAAGGAGGACATGAGCTAATTATGGATGGACAAAACAACATTGAAATCCAAATAAATATGCTAAATTACTACAAACTTTCAGAATTATCCTTTCAAGAGGTTGGTGATTTTGAAGATAATATTTTTAAAGTCATTAAAGAGGATGATCATGAAATAGAATCTGAGGTTGAGGTAGAAGGAAATAAGCTAATAAATGATATATATCAAATGACTTATTGTGATAAGCAAATAACCATATATTTCTTGATGATACACACCAGTATGAAGAACTGGCATTTGACAAGCTTTCAAGAATGAGAAGAGTATGTATATGTTGAAAACATATTTGACTCTAATCCACTCAAATGCAGGCCAATCAAGGTGGCATGCAAGAAGAGAAATTCACTAGAACTTCACCCCATTCAACCACTTGTCTGGAAACATAAATCATCTCACCATGAAGGAGACTTTAGAAATTCTTCTTTTAATCTGGGAGTAAGGCAAAGATACTTGGTTAATGTATTATAGCTAGATAGTTTCCCTTTATTAGTTGCTTTGTTTTCCCATTTTTATTTCCTACTTTATTTTAAATAAGTGTTCTTTGAACATGTATTAGTAGCTCAGAGCTTTTTCAAAATTCTCAATACATTGAATATCTCCCAAATCTTTAAAAATCCCCAAGGTACCTTGCACTGCCACTTGCATAATGTGTCTATCTCACTGTCCTATGAAGATTGAGTAAGATTTTCTAATGGTTATCTGATTTTAATGCCATTTTGAGACTTGATGGGTCAATAAATGCCTCATAGCAAGAGTTAAAGCTTATATTTTCTCAAACATTCCTGCATCTGTGAGAAAATTCTTACTACTTGCATTTTCAGTTCCTAGTAAACTTGCTTAAGAGAAAGTGCTTTCTATTTTGCAAAAGTTCATACCAGTTATCATAGAATATATATAGAGATGGATGGAGCATAGTCTTTGCAACAAGGATTTGGGATTTATGAATCCCTTGATAAGTTTCTTACGAGCAAGTCATATGCTTCAGCTCCCACACAACCATTAAAGACCTACCTGCAGAATAAAGTCCCTGAAGTTGGTCAAGAAAGTGACCCAAAAAAGATAAAATATTATGTAGATAGAGTCAGGGATCCAATTCTTCAAAGATCTAGTAGAAAAACTCTCAGAGAAGGGGCACATCAAAGGTGTCTTTAGAGGGCCAAGGTGGGACAATATGAGACATTTGCAATGAGGATATGGACTTCACAACTGGCACAATTCATTGTCCTAGGTGTGCATCCATGCCCTGATTTGGTTGAACTATGCACTGACTTGTTCCATGTACCCTCAAACACCATATAAAAAGGTTTATTCATGGTGCAAATTACACCTAAGGCTATCAGAGAAATTTTGGCCTTGCATCATGATAAGATAGCTACATTTCCCACCATTGCTAAAATGTAGAGAATGTGGGAAAATATAAATACTCAGTTGAGATTCTTAAGATCTAAATTGCAATTAGGCAATGATGATACTACTGTGCTAACACTACCTACAGGAAGAGCCCAATTCACACAAGCTAGCCAAGATGCACTATCTATGATGGATTTCATCTTTGGAATGAAAGATGATATGGCAGTCTATGGAGAACAAATGGATATCCTCTTTAGGTTGAAAACCATCAACAAGACTCAAGAGTATCGACTTCATTTTTCTGATTAGATTGCATACTCCATGGTGGAACAACTTGCCCAATTCAAATCAAAATGGGTTTTCAGGTACTCTTCTTATTTGTTTCACCTTATGCTGTATTAGAACCCCAACATTTTTTCCCAACATATGCATCTTGATATGTATGACCCAAGTTTTGATCTACAAAGGACCACTCATGTGTCTGCATGGACACATATTTTGTCAAAAACTAGTGATCCATATGAATTCTGGGAACTATTTGTTACCCCTAATTTTTGTCACCTAAGCCCAGAACCAATTATAAATAGACTATTTCCAGTTATTTCAAACCTTCTAGCCAATTGTCCAATTCCTTGTGATTTCTTTTTTGGATCCCCCATACAATTATTAGAGCCCATGGTTTTTGTGGGGAACCAATGTTGCTACCTAAGATTTTGACTCTTATGTTAGCATTCTTAGAGGTCACCAGGAAGGTGTCTATAGTAGATAATGAATATGGCTCTGGGAAGAGGAAGAGGAAAATGTATGACCTCCCATGGATGACAAACATCATAGTACTAGAAGCCAAGGATGCTGAAATTGTTTTGCTTAGAAAGTTAGCCTTCCTAGGTTTCTTGCTAATCAAAGATAAATGGGTATATGACCCAAATGGTTTCATAGATTCATGGATAAGGACTAATAGGGTTTCTACCAAAATTACACATGAGGGCTGCCCCTTTTGGAAAAATAGAAAAAATCCTAGGGAAGATACTCCTAGATTTTATGTAGAATTAACAGATTTGCCCCTTCCACAAATTAGACCATGAAAAAATTTCTATGATAAGCAGAGGGATTTTGATCCTAAAATCAGAATGACTTCTGGCTTAAGAAGGGCACTAAAGAATAAAGACTGGGATGCTGAGAAAATAGAAGCCTATTGGAAATATAGGCAATAAATTTATCAGACAACTCATTCTTTTAAGAACGTGGACTCAGATGAGAGATGGGAGGAACTCTGGGATGAGTGCCATCTGTCCCCTATATCTATCCCTAACACCAGCAATTTTTTGACATGGGGTGTAGAGCAGGAAACTAGAGCAAGATCCAGCCAAGAATCACAGGCCCCAAGGCAAATTGCAACTGCAGTCACTATAACAATTTGGCCTCAATCTCTTAGCATCATGGAAAAACAAAAGAGTGTGGTGCCTTCACCACCAAAAACTTCCCCATTAGCATCAGTTAATTAATTTCCCAGTTCCCCACAAGCACCACTAAAAGAAATGCTAGATGTTGGAGAAAAAGAAGCAAAACTAGAAGAAGAAACACCAAGGAAACAAAAAAGGCTGAGGTTTCAACTTGAGTCCAAGGAGAGGGCAGAACCCTCACAACCCCAACTATAGAGTGCCAGGGTGGCTTCTCAGGTAGGTATTATTTCTCCTTCTTCTCAATCTCTCTCTTCTCCAACAAGTATGATGATTCCATCTAGCTAGATGACATCCCCTACCACCTCTATCATGCCTATTTCTCACTTTAACCCATCTATCCCTACTCAAGCTTTATCATTGCCTCTCTTTTCTCCATTTGTTCCCAAGAAACTACCTCCTTAGATTGCCCATAGCCAACATTTGGCTATTCCATATTGTTTGCCACAAGGACATCCTTTTGCGGGTGGGCATATTACCTCTCCTTCTACCTTCCAAACTCAAGCAGATGATGTTAGGAAGGAGAGGGAAGCCCAAAGAGAGAAAAATAGGATCAAGTATAATAAGGCCTTGGCTACACCACACTTGAGGTCACAATTTGACCTAATTTAGTAGCAATTGATGGTGACTCATTTATCACCAAATATAATAAAGCCAAGTGAGCAGATGTAGCTAGAAGACTACATAATGAATGTAGTGACCATAGACATGTCCCTATTTAGACCACAAGACAAAATTGAGCTGCTAACTAAATCCACTTCTGTAGTTGTTGAAGACTACTTGAAAACATCAAGGAAGCTACAGAAGATGGAGGTTGATTTAAACAAAGAGAAGGCAAACTATTGCAGTTTGACCATAGAAATTGATAGAAAAGATAATGAAATAGAGAGTCTAAATAAATAGTTACAAGATACTATTTCTCTTCAAACTCACCAAGTGATCTAGGCCCAAAATGATTCCTTAAAAGTAGGGATAATGCAGGGAAAAGATGCGGTGATGACCCTAAGGCGAGAAAAAGCAGTATTACAAGGAAAATGTGAGGAAAGCCTATTACAAGTTACTCAATTGCAATAGAAGCTACTAAATGAATAGAATAATACCATAGCTCTACAATCCTAATTTCAAGCTGAGCAACAAAGAGTAGAACAATTGACACTGGAGCTGACCAATAGGCTAAGGAGTGTAGGAGTGTTAAATCTAGTAAAGGAGCTTTATGAATCAATGTGGAAAAGAATTTCTTCGAATATTATTTAGCTCAGGCCTTCTCTCACCTTCCTGGTAAATGCATAAAAATTGTGTGAAAAGGTGGAGAATTTAGTTGAAGACACCCTAACCACTATATTTGGGAGAGTTTTGGATTCTGAAACGCTGCTGCAAAAGCTTTATGATGCAATGGATGGAACATTATCAGTAGTAAGAATTAATGATAGAATGGTTACTGCTAAGTGAGTGAATGAGGTTCTCATTTGCAACTCCATAGCCATCAATTATAGAGAGCTTCTTGATGTAATGAAAGAAGGAATCATGGAAATGAAACAACACATTGAAGACCTAGTGTAATAGGTCTTCCTTCTCTGTTTCCTGATGACAATATTGTGCTAATGGTTGATGAAATTGAACCTTTTTTGTTGGCCAAGGAGAATGATCAGGAAATATTTTAGGATTTAAGGGATGATTCATCAGTACCTAAAGTAGAAGCTATTGTGAATCTTATTTCCCAGCTTGAATTCAAATTGAAGGCTACGGTTTAGATTTTGTAGAATTTTTCACACAAGGATATTATCAACCTTGATTTAGCCTTTAATGAATTGCAAAATAAGTAGGGGTTATCTGATGATGAGTGGTCTACCTATCAAACAACATTATTGAAGCTGTGATTTTTGTCTTTTTGATCAAGTGGGAGTTGTAGTTTATTTTTGAGCAAGCTCAAAAGTCCTTGGGGTCACCAATAACTATAGAGTAAAAAATACTCTATGTTTCATTTTGATTTGTAGTCACGCCATCCAAATTTTGTCCCTATACACTTTGGTTTGAGAATATGGAGTTTTTGATTCAGAGCATGGGCTCAAATTTCTTTTTGCCTCAATTTTGTCTAAGTGTCAAAATTGAGCGAAAGTTGCCAAGTGTCATTGGTTGAGACACTTTCCATAATTTCAATAGGTAATGTAGAATGTGCCATGTGTCCCATAGCAACTCAGTGGAGTGCAAAAAGTGTTGACATATGTGTCTCATGTTTCATATACTTTTCCAAGGCTGAGTTCCAACAAGCTTTCTCAAGATCAAGTGGAGGGCACCAAGTGGCAATCATGAAAGGTCCAATATGCTTTTCTAAAAGCAATGGAAGATGCCATGTATCCCCAGTTGAAGAGAATAGAAGCCACCACATGTCAACCTCCTAATAATCTTCATTTTTTTTCATTGACAAGTAAAGACTATGGTGGATCCTAAGTTTTATTTTGAGGCAAACAAAAGCCACCAAGTGTCACCATCCATGTAAGTATGAAATGAGGCCCAGTTGTTTCTATAATATAGATAGGGCAATGCAGAGATAGACATGTGTCACCTTCCATAGGTTTCTCAAAAGGTAGCTAAAGGTAGTGGAGATCACTACATGTCTTTGTCAATAATAAGTGGAATGTGCCACATGTCCTTGTTCCCTTTTTGAAGTTGCTTAGATGAGAAGTGCTTTAGGTCCCATTTTCTATAGAAGTTGTTTAAGTTTTGGGAGAAGCAGATTTTGACAGATGTCAAAGACCAAACACTTCTAAGTGAAGACATATTAAGAGTATAGGTTACCTAGAACATACCGTGTGTCTTTAGTAAGTGCTGCAGAAGCTGCCAAGTGGCATGTTTTAGTGCCTCCTAAATAATAAGAAGGTTTTAAAGAAATTGGCCGTGTCTTTTTCTATTTAATAGAAGGGAGCATCTTGTGTATCTGTGTATCCTTACTCTTTGATGAGAGCTTGGAGGTTGGTTTATGTGGGGTGGTAGTTTTAGGTTTTTGTCTTGGAGGCAGACTAAGAGGAATTTCCTCTATTAAAATATCATTTGCATCATGTAGTTTTTGGATTATGTCTTAAAGAGATATATATTTCTTAGTGTCATGTCCAAGTATCATATAGTATGCATAGATTAATTTATCATTAAACCAAGCCATTTTTGTCCTAAGAGGGTTGATTGGTTTGATGGGAGGTAGGATTATATAGGAAGTTTTTAGAAACCTTTATAATATGGTATAATAGGATTTTATAAATGGTTTTAAGGAGGTGGAAGTATTTGTTTTCACCATTGGGGTTAGTACCCTTTTAGGGGTAGGTTTAATGAGTGGATCTTTAGTTTGTCTAATGATTTTGGTAGATGGTTTTGGGTTTTAGGTTTTGGTATAGATGGCTTGAGGTGTGGTAAGAAAATGAGGTTGAGTTCATGGTCTCTTTGTTGGATGGCTTTGTTATTTCAACAAGGTGGAAGGGTGAGGTCCTAAAATGAATAATGGGTATGCTCCTAGAATGGAGGGTGAAGTTGAAATGGGAGGTAAAATGGTTTTAGGCTTGTGAGTCCTAAGTGGTTTTATCTTCCTTATTGGTTTAGATTGTGAATTTTTAGGTGGGGTTTGTGGTGTCAACTCTAATTTCAAAGCTAGATGAGTGATATATTGAGTTGGAAAGACACTTAGGTTTTTGATATGTTTGGGTGGGGTAGTGAGGTTTATTTTTTTTATTTTTGAAGAAGTTGGTTTGGCTCGTTTATTTAAATTTTGAGATGTGGATGGGTTTGTTGGATTAGTTAAGGTAGTGGTGGTTATGATTATTTATGTTGAATTTTGGGTATATTATGGTTTTTGTTAGGTTGTGGAGCTAAAAGCTTCACTGATGCAGACATGGAGGAGGTTGCAGGATGAGTTGCAGAGTGTCAGAAGTCTTTGGCGTTGGTCTGGCCAACCGACATCGGCAGGTAGGCGACAGGAAGCAACTGACGTCAGTCGTGGATCGGCTAGCGTCGGTGACCCCCAGGCAGACAGGGACTGACGTCGGTCGCCTGTGTGGTTTAGACTGCGCTTATTACGGGCAGTTAGCTAACGAACCAAGTGTTTGCATGAAGAGAGCTATTTTTAGACTGAGAGCTGTGGATCTAATTATTGTAATTAGATGTCTAATCATTGTTTGGATGAGATCTATATAATAGACTCATGGTTGTATTGGAAAGGCGTTCTAGTTTGAGTTGAGCAAAGTTTTTTCCTTCTGTGTGTGAGGTGAGCAAGGGTGTTCCTCCTAGTTCCACAGTACCAGGTGTAGGTGCTAGTTTTGGAGAGTCAGCAGGATTCTTTAGGTGTGTAGGATCTCGGTCACAGTTGCATGGCCTATATAGGAGATCTACATGGTAAGTAAGATTGTTGATCTATAGGTGTATGTGTGCGCAAGGTCAAGGTTCACAGGTGAGCAAAACTGTGTTTGATTTGCAGGTGTGCAAGATCATATAGACAACAACACAACAGGGAGCAGTATTAGGTAGGATCTACTTGGAGTACAGGTGTGTACTCGGATAGAGCAAGAGAGGAAGGCAAGGGAGTTCCTTCCACAAGTATGGTCTATTGAATTGCAGGTTGTTGCAAGTTCATGGGAGATCTACTTGAAGTACCTTGAGTACTTGTGGAGTACGTGGAGTACTTGTGGAGTGCGTGGAACACTTGTGGTGTGCGTGGAGCATAGGAGGTGAACACCAACTCTGTATTTTGAGTTGGGTGTTGGGACCTGAGAGGGAGAGCTTTGGGGAGAAGATTTACTGTTCACTTGAGGTGTGGGAAACCTCTATAAGGTGGTGGAGAAGAAGTGGCATCTTCTTTATTGTATTCTTTTCTGTATAAAGTGTTAATACAAGTTGTGTATTGTCTCTCATATCTTGTGTTATTTTGAATTCTAGTTACTTGGTGAATCTGGTTAATTTCCGCATATTAAGTTGCTTGGTTTAGTAATCAATTATGTGCTTCCAGTTTATATTTATTCCCCAACAAGTGGTATCAGAGCTAAGGTTGCAGGAAGCAAGTTTTGTGTTTGGTTACAGGGCACTCTCAGGGGTTTCTGATTGAGTGGGAGTAGAGCAATGACAGATCAAAGTAAGCTAAGAATGGAGGAGTTGAAAAGCACACATGGTCTCTTAAGGTCTTATGGAAAGAAAGAGCAGGTAAAAGATTATTGTTGGTTGGTAGTAGATCAGCATGAAGAAACTTAAGAAGCAGATGTAGTAGGTGTTTTTGCACAGGATGCTCTGGGAGGTTTCTTGGATAAAGTTGAATCTTGGATAAAAGATTCGGTTGCCTCTTTCCATGCAGCCCCAAGTAGAGGAGCTGGTAAGCCTTGCCAAAGAATTGGCAAAGGGGAAGTGAAGCTGAAATTGTAGGCGGCCAACACACAGGTGTTGATGAAGGTCATGCAGGTCCCAGGTTTGGAGATATGGCTAATTTCTTCAAAAATATTGGGTGATGAGAGATGCACAAGAACTCTCACAGCAAATGCACTTGAATTAGCTGGTGGTAAGAAAACACGTACTCTTTATCTACTTGTTTATATTACTGATTCTTCTTTTGTTGCAGAGACGTGGCTTCGTAGGCTTGGTCACATGAGTAGGAAGGAGATGCATGTTCTTAAGTGGAAGACAGATATATTTGACAGGCTTAAGAATTGGAAAGCCTTGGTGTACTTGGAGGAGATGGCAGACAGAAACCAGTGGATGGTGCTGGATACTTCTGAGCAGAGTAATTTGGACATTGGTTTTGATTCAAAGGAGCTCACGGGTAAAAAGTTATCACTCACAGGTGAACACAGGGACCGGCATTTGTCAGGAGGAATCAGCATCGAACTGACAGGTGCCGATGTCGGTCATGTGCAGACCGAAGCCAGTGATGTCGGGCAGAGTAAGACTGATGTCGGTCATGGGACTGACATCGGCAGTAGGTAAGACCGATGTCGGTCATAGGACCGACATCGACAGAAGGGACACCGCAGGGTCGGTAGTTAGGGACAAACGCATGGAACCGACGTCGGTCAGATGCAGACTGTGGAGTGACCGAGGTTGGTCACTGTAATGGATTTTGGGTGGATAGCATGCTGTCAAGGAGTCTCAAACACCCATATGGAGGACTGAAGGCATAAGTAGGCCCTCAAATTTGTTGTTCCTCTTCTTTATACTTGTTGCTGATTGTAGAGCAGGAAGGATCCAGGAAACAGGTGTGAGCTCGGCATGGATGAGGATGTGATTCCTTGGAGGAGAACCAAATAGGTGTGTTTTTGGTAGGGTTGTCAGCTGGATGAAAGCACAAAGATGAATGGATTCCTTAGTAGAAGAATACAGAGAATGGATACGTGAGACGCAAGATCAGGTATATAGTCTTAAGGAGCTGCAGGATAGTGTTACAGGTTTTGACAAGTGGAGGACAAAGCATGGCTTCAATCAATGTCAGGTAACTACTATGGTTTGCCTTACCAGGTGGATGATGAGTCATGACATCATTCTATTGTTGTATGTGGATGGTATGTTTTGCTAGTAGGATTGTACATATAGGGTTCTGCTGAGCTAAGGGTAAGATTAGTTCAGTGGCATGTCAGGAGGAGTTTGGAGCAGCGAAATTCTTTGGCATGGGAGACATGGAGATCACAGGTTGATTTTATCTTGAGTGGGAGCTGATGTGAATCAGGTGTTGGCAGGTTTAGGATGCAGAGCCGGAGCACACTAAGGGCTGGACAGGTACAGTGTCTGAAATCACATGAGGTCTGGTATAGACCTGAGTATTCCCATGCAGTGGGAGATGTCAGAGAGTTAGGATCCAATTTAGGGAAGTGGATTCTCAGGTATTTGAGAGGGACCAGCAGCAGGGATTCATGCTATGCAGGGTCAGGACTTCACTACATGGACTTGTAGGTTCGAATGTGGCAGGGTACTCAGATGACAGGAGGTACACCACGGGATGTGTGGTGGGTTGTCTTCAGGATTGATCTTGAAGAGGGATACAAACCAGGAAATAGATTAGATGGAGTATAAGTACAGGTACAGTGCAGCTATTTATCTCCAAGTGGGAGATTGTTAGGTTGTGGAGCTAAAAGCTTCACTGATGCAGACATGGAGGAGGTTTCAGGATGAGTTGCAGAGTGTCAGAAGTCTTTGGCGTTGGTCTGGCCAACCGACATCGGCAGGTAGGCGACAGGAAGCAACTGATGTCGGTCATGGATCAGCCGGTGTCGGTGACCCCTAGGCAGATAGGGACCGATGTCGGTTGCCTGTGTGGTTCAGACTGCGCTTATTATGGGTAGTTAGCTAACGAACCAAGTGTTTGCATGAAGAGAGCTATTTTTAGACTGAGAGCTATGGATCTAATTATTGTAATTAGATGTCTAATCATTATTTGGATGAGATCTATATAATAGACTCATGGTTGTATTGGAAAGGCATTCTAGTTTGAGTTGAGCAAAGTTTGTTCCTTCTGTGTGTGAGGTGAGCAAGGGTGTTCCTCCTAGTTCCACAGTACTAGGTGTAGGTGCTGGTTTTGGAGAGTCAGCAGGATTCTTCAGGTGTGTAGGATCTCGGTCACAGTTGCATGGCCTATATAGGAGATCTACATGGTAAGTAAGATCATTGATCTATAGGTGTATGTGTGTGCAAGGTCAAGGTTCATAGGTGAGCAGAACTGTGTTTGATTTGCAGGTGTGCAAGATCATATAGACAGCAACACAACAGGGAGCAGTATCAGGCAGGATCTACTTGGAGTACAGGTGTGTACTCGGATAGAGCAAGAGAGGAAGGCAAGGGAGTTCCTTCCACAAGTATGGTCTGTTGAATTGTAGGTTGTTGCAGGTTCATGGGAGATCTACTTGAAGTACCTTGAGTACTTGTGGAGTACGTGGAGTACTTGTGGAGTGCGTGGAGCACTTGTGGTGTGCGTGGAGCACAGGAGGTGAACACCAACTCTGTATTTTGAGTTGGGTGTTGGGACCTGAGAGGGAGAGCTTTGGAGAGAAGATTTACTATTCACTTGAGGTGTGGGAAACCTCTGTAAGGTGGTGGAGAAGAAGTGGCATCTTCTTTATTTTATTCTTTTCTATATAAAGTGTTAATACAAGTTGTGTATTGTCTCTCATATCTTGTGTTATTCTGAATTCTAGTTACTTGGTGAATCTGGTTAATTTTCGCATATTAAGTTGCTTGGTTTAGTAATCAATTGTGTGCTTCTAGTTTATATTTATTCCCCAACAGTTTTTTTGACTCCTTATTATGGTATGGAAACCCAAGGCTATGCCAAAACATATCTTTATCAAGGTTGGGTTCTGATAAAAATTTAAGATTTTGGACAAACCTTTAAAATGGTTTATGTTAGATGTAAAATCACTAAGAGGGGTGTTAAATCAATGATCCCAAATAATCTAAATTCAATTTAAATCACTTTCAAGTTATTAATCAATTACCATAAGCATTCATGAAGCATACACATCATTCATAGCAATGAGCAAGATAGACAATGCAAGATCGGTCACATAACATATGACATATGTGGAAAACCCTCTTGGGGGAGAAAACCCATTATAACCTATAATTGGACTGGTATCCTATAATAAAAATATCTAATTTACACTAACTACAACTAATCAAGGAACTACAATCCCTATTTAGTGAGACTACAATCACACAAGGCGCTACAACACCTATCTAGCTAAGTTGCAACAACAATCAAACTTTTATAAAGTTTCACCTTGTAAGGAGGAATCAACTCCCTTATATTTTGAGCTATCACAAAGATAAATATGAACACATCCACCTTTTAACTGATGTCTTCAACACCTAATGATGGACTCTGATTATCACTTTTCACCTTTGCTCATACTCATATAACAAGAGCATTATTCTTACCAATATAATTATGACCTATAGGTCATATAGATAGTCCTCAATCTATTTTAATCTTAAAATAATCCATAGGTCACTCTAACCCTCCTTCGCTCCACAATTCACACACACAATCCTCTCTCAAAACTTTCCCAAGTCTCTCACTCAAGTCTAGAAATTGCCATCTTTGATTTCACTATTTATAGAGCATTCATGATCATCACCATATTAGTAAAAAATTAGTCATGAATTAATCATTAATGAATCTCTCCCATCAATAAATTTATCAAAAACAATCTTCATAGGTCATCCATAGCATCTATGGGTCACACTTAAGGAACTACACCTTTCAATTAGGCCCTTCTAGCCCATAAAGGTCTCATGTGAACCCATTCACTCCTTTATCACTTCATCAAATAAAAAAAGAACACAAAACCACAAAAAAAATCATGGACCCATTTCATATGTTCTATAGGTTCCCCTTAAGTGTTAAAAACCAACATAGTACCCTTTTGCTTAAGCATAATTTGTTCAAATAACATTATATGCACACAATCACCAAGAATGAATACATAGTCAAATTCTAAACCTTTGTTCATATTGCATATTATTATTCAATCCTTCATAATAAACACATATAATCCTCATGGATTATAAAACACTCCACAATATATAATTCACAATGAAACATTGAAACAACATCTACATAATCTCAATTACTCTTTTCAGGTCACTTGCAGAATAAGCACAAACACACATTCAACTTTAAAAATTAATATATTTGACTATAAAAACGTTCAGATCCTTAAAATAGGTTCATTAGATTAAACATGTAGTCATATTCATATTTTATTTTTACAACATGGGTAAATTTTTCCTTTATCAAAAGATATGGTCCAAAAACCATAGACTAGTTTTTCCCTTGTTAAATTTGAATATTTAAACACAAATGATCACAGTTAAACCTCAAACACTTTACTCGCATATTGAGTCCTTAATTATTAGATTAAATACACAACATAAATATTATTATACTAATATTTACCTTTAACACATATTTTTCCAATTCCAAATGTTAAGTTTTTAACATGTTGACCTCATCCTATGCACTCTTGTAACATTGACTCATCATGCACCATCGATCTCTACAGATCAGTCAGGTCTTTACTTTATAGTGTTCACCATTCAATATTTATTAGATCCCAAATGATGATGACCCTTAGAACCATATCATTTCTTCTTGACTTCTTTTATCAATGTGATCTGTCGATGTATCTCAAACTTTAACTTGTGCAAAAATGACTATGCGAACCTTACTTATCTACCTAGAAGGCTAACTTTTCATAGTCATATCTTTTACCTCACTCACATGTTCTAAAATTTATAAAATATGATATCCTAACATATCATAATCTAAATATGTGACAAATTTCTCTTGAAACACTCACACATGTGAGATATAATGACATTAAAATGCCTACTCATATTTTTTTGCCATAGAGCCAACTATGTCAAAAACTTGTTTGGAAGGCCAACTTTGAACATGCATATCTTTTGTCTCACTATGGTGATTGACCTAAAAGTTAAAAAAAATAAACTAGGTATAAAATTAAACAAACCCATATGATCTCTTTCTCTTGAAACATCCACATGTGTGATATATGCTACCATCAAAATGCATACTTGGCTCTTTCTTACCATATGCAAATTTGGCTATGTATGGGAAAATAGTCAAAATACCTGGGAGCCCAAATTCACACTTGCATATCTTTTGATTTGAATAGGTGAATGACCTAATATTTAACACATAATAAATAGTCACAAATTTTATCATAATTATATGATCAAATCCCCCTGACTCATTCACACATGGTAATGGTGATGTCATCAAACTACCTACTCAAATTTTATACCATTGGACCCAAAATGTCTAGATGAGAAAAATGATGAACTAGGTGAATTCCACTCATGCAAAAAATCTCTCCAATCATCCTTGACCATGAATATTACCCTTTCATATGATAAAGACTTTATACTTATCCCTAAACATCTCAAATCATGTAAACTCTAAAGATTAGCCAAACCTTCTTCAAGCATACTAGGATAAGCACATTACACACTTTGTAATTATCACATATACTATTAAGTAACTTAATACACTCACTATGACACATCCATGACATCACTTTACAACTCTCCAACAATATTCACCTTTGTCATTGATGTCAACAAACATCATTTAGCTCACCTTCTCTCTTTTCAAGCACTCTTACAATAAGAACTTTCTCCCCCTTTGACATAATGAAAAAGTGGGCACAATCTAATCATTAGTACCTAAAAAAACCACCAATATGGTATTACCACCTTATAACGATGATACAAACTCCCCTTTACCTTGATCTAACTTCTACTTGGCTTGATAAATCCTCTTGCCTCATGCAAACACTCTCTTCAAGCAAGCACTATAAACAATGAAAAAATAACACACAAAATAAATAAAATCTAATGGAACTCACCAAGAAACATCTAATAGTGACTCCCCCTAATATTTTTTATCCATTGCATCACTTAATCATCTTTAAATCTCCATACACCATGAAAAATCACCACATAGACTTACTAGCCTCTTCTCTCAAGCCACCTCAGGGACCATTAAAATAAATTCATGCCACTCACAAAATAGGAAACATGCATAAAAACAACCTAATAAATAACTTTAAAAAACTCATGCCTTTCTCTTTTGGATAATTTGATCAAAATGTAATCTTCTTCACACTAGGCCTGTGTAGCCTCCTTGTAGCCCTACCTAGAACTTGTAGAACCCACAACTTTTTGTAGACACAAATTCATGACATAAAACTTCATATCTATAGAATTATCATATACCCCTCAATCACACTAGTTTGTATCACCTATATCATCCTATGTAACATACTTCCTTCACAAACCTAATAGCTAATTAGCCCTCTATATTGATAATAACTTGAATAACTTGAGAACCACAAACCTTCAAATCTCTATGATTCCTAATTTGACAACCAACTCAGCCCATCCAGCCTATTAATAAGCCTTAGACCTCAAATCATAAGGAAAAATACTTTTATAGCATATCCTAGAACCCTAGAATATCATAACAAATAAAGTCAACAAACCTCCTTCTAGTCAACATATACCTTTGAAACTTCTTACACACCTAAAAACACTCATCACACACTTCTGGACCAAAATTTGAGCATTCACTCCTTTGGGATTCTTGACTTTATATTACCCATTTTAGGCCTTTTTGAGTACCAAATACTTATTGACATTTCATCAATCTCATTTGTCATCTAGATATACCCATTCTGACCCTACACAATAGCTCCTTCAATAATATCTAGAGTAATCTCATGAACTTATTGGTCCCCCTTAACTAAAGACATTTTAAGAGAAACACATGTATCTATTCAAATTTGAAATAAGATCTTGAGTACACAAATTTACTTATCTACAATAAAATATGTCTCCTAAGAAGCATAGGTAGAGACACACTGCTTGATAATATCCTAGAACAATGTGAAACCAAGAGTTAGCCATAACTCCTCATATTCCTTCTCCTCCTTAGTCATCTAGTACTTGTATTTATTCTTCTTTTTCTTAGGTTTAAGAGAAAAAACATTCTTAACCACTATAACATTTTTTTTTCTTTTAGGATTGGATTGACAATACATGGAGATAACAAAGACTCATGGCATACTTTTTCATCTAAAGAATCCATCTTATATTTTGGAACCTCATAACTACAAACAAAAAATTGGTTTTCTTTTCATGATAAATTCTCATTAATATTAGAATGTTCAATTGGATCCATACATACCTTAGGACTAGATTCAACTAGGACCTTGGTCTTCTCTTTAAGCTTTATATCTTCACTCACAACATGAGAAGACAATGAGACCTATTGGAACTCTTCAGCTTCTGAAGCATTCTCCACCATATAAAATAGATTACTTGGACATATAGACTCATCATGACTCACACTTTTCACCTTTGGCTTCCATGTCATAACTTTCCTTCTTCCTTGCACTCTAGGAGCCTAATTAAATATATTTTGTCTTGTAGACATTTTCTTATAGAATCTATCAATGTGACCTCTCTATTGACAATTGAAGCACACTATACCTTTTGCAAGAAACATATCTTGCCATGCCTTATTAAGAAAAAAAATTGAAATGTGTCTTATGTCATGAAAAATGAAATAACCTCCTCTTTTTTAAGAGGACTCACCTTTTGATTGAATACCCCCATTATAGTTCCATGCAAACACATTACTAACAAGTCTCTTGCATTCTCTAGACCTATGACCAAATTTATTACTTGTGTAAAAGTAATCATTGAATGTTGCATACCTCAAGGCATTAGGCTATCTAATTTTATTTGTCTTTACTCTACCAACACCTTCATTCCTTATCTAATGATTTATTTTCAAAGTATGATTGTCATGGTTCACATTATTCTTCATCGTTTCTTGAGTTACATTCTTTTATTCTTCTTCATATCTAAGACTAGTTATATCACTAGCATGCCTTTGACCACTCAAAATATTGTCTAAATCACATGAGTTCTTTTCAAATCTCACAAATGTCTTCACCTTACTAGATGTCTTTTCTAACTTTGATTTTAAAGACTTATTTTTAGAAACATACCTTGAACATTCATCTTCTTTAGCTTTTAGGCTTGTATATATAATTTCAAATTGACAATTGAGATGATTTATCATAAATTCATGATCCTTGGTTTCTTCATTCATTTTTTCCTCATACACACTAAATTTCTCCTTATGTTCCTTGAGTTTAGATTTCATCTTCTTATTTGTCTTATTCTTAATCTTTAATTCTTCAAGAGCATTCATCAATAGAGTCTCACAATCTACCTCATCTTCTTCATCTTCTAAATCACTACAAGTATACACATTTTGATTTCAAAAACTTCCTTCCTCAATTATGAATAGGACTTTATCTTCAATAGCACCATCATCATCATGATCATATTCTGAATCACTATCTTCACTCTCATCTGATGAGCTATAATATTCTTTGGTATAGAGACTCTTCTTACTTTTAAGGACTTCTTGTTGATGTACTTTCTAAACCCTTTATTCTTGTATGTCTTCTTGTCTTCATATTGGTCATCATCATTCTCTTCATTATCATTCATTTCATGTATGTGAGGGAACTTAAAATAAAAATTCTTATCTTTCCATAGTTGAATCATTTGAAGGGTAGTTTACCCTTATACTTCCCTAAGCCTGTGTTCAATTTCCTAGTAATCAAAGCAATTAGTTCATCCTCATCAATGTCAAATATGTCCCCGTCTTTGGGTTTATTACCTTATAATTTATTCTTATGCTTCATCTCTATCTTGAATGTATCTTCTTTCTTTGGTGGTATGTCATCATTTACTCTCATCTCATATGCAATAAGGGTTTCATGTAATTAATACATCTTTAACTAATTAAGATCATAACTCTCTTCTATAGCATATACTTTTGGATAAAACTTGAGAGATAGAGACCTTAATACCATTTGGAATATAGTATCTCCTTCAAGTTTCTCTCTAAGACCTTTGATGATATTTATAGTCTTATCAACTCTTTGCAAAATGGATGCCATAAAATCTTATTCCTTCATCTTGAGACTTTAAAATTACCTTTTATGAGTCTACAACTTAACAAGTTTGACATTTTAATATCCTTCATAGATGATTTGAATTTTTTCCCATATCTCTTTATCATATTTAAAATGGATTACTTTGGTGAACTCGGTCACTATAAGCCCACAAGTGATGGCATTCATTGCCTTAAAATTATTCTCAAATAGATTCATGTCTACAGTACTTGATGGAGGAGTAATAATATTAACATAACCATCTAGAATAGATTACCATACAACAAACCCTAGGGACATAATATATGTCCTCCTCCTTGCACTCAAAAAATTATAATTGGATACATTAAACATTGATGTTTGCTGAGTAGAGAAACCTCCTTGATGACTACACATATTTTACCTTGGATCACCTTCCAGCTGTCAAGCCTCTACCAAAGGACCTACTCTGATACTAATTGTTAGAGGTAAAATCACTGAGAGGAGGGTAAATTAATGAAGCCAAATAATCCAAATTTAATTTCAATCACTTTCAAATTATTAATCAATTAGCATAGGCATTCGTGAATCATACTCATCATTCATAGCAATGAACAAGAGAGAAAATTTAAGATCAATCACATAACACATGACATGTGTGGGAAATCATCTTGGGGGAGAAAAGCCACTAGAACCTAAAATTAGACTACTATCTTATAATAATAGGATCCAATTTAGACTAGTTGAAACTGATCAAGAAACTATAATCCCTATTTAGTAAGACTATAATCCCACAAGGTGCTACAACACATGTCTAGCAGAGCTACAAAAATAACTAGACTTTTAGTAATTTTCACCTTACAATGAGGTAGAAACCCCCTTAGATGTTGAGATAACATAATAAAACCTATGAACACATCCACCTTTAAATTTATGTCTTCAACACTTGATGATGGACCTTTGATTATCACTCTTTACCTTTTCTCATACTCAAACAACAAAAACATTATTCTTGCCAACAAAATTATGACCTATAGGTTATAAAAATATTCCTAAATCTATTCTTGTATTCAAAGCATCCATAACACACTCTACCCCTCTTTTAATCCATAATTTACATACACAATCCTCTCTCAAAACTCTCCCAAGTCTCTCACTCAAGTCTATAAATCACCATCTTTGATTTCACTATTTATAGAGCATTCATTATCATCACCATCTTGGTCAGCCATTAGGCATACCCTAATCTTTAAGGAATCTTTCACATCAGTACATGGATAAAAAAAAATCTTCATATATCATCCATAGCATCTATGGATTACCCTTAAGTAACTATACCTTTCAATTAGGCCCTTGTAGCCCTTATTGGTCTCATGTGAACCCATTCACTCCTTTAGCACTTCATCAAAAAAAAAACATAGAACCACTACCAAAATCATAAACCCATTTCATATGATTTATAATTCCCCTTAAGTTACAACAACCAACATAGTACCCATCTTCTTAAGCAAAATTTTCTCAAACAATATTCTATGCACATAATCATCATGAATGAATACACTATCAAATTATACACCTTTATTCATACTACAAATGATTTATAAATCCTTAATAATTAACATAAATCATCCTCATGGAGTATAAAACACACCCCAATATCTAATTCACCATGAAACATCAAAACAAAATCTACATAATCTCAATTACTCTTCTTGGGTCACTTGCAAAATAAACTTGAACACATTGTCAACTTTGAACCTTAATATCTTTGACTGTACACACTTCCAAATATTCAAATTAGGTTCATTAGATGCACCATGGATTCCTCTTCATATTTTATTTTTATAACATGTAAAATTCATCGTTGATCAAAATATATGGTCCAAAAACCATAGACTATTTTTCCCTTATTAAATTTAAATATTTAAATGCAAATGGTCATAGTTAAACCTCAAACACTTTGCTCACATCTCAAGTCCTCACTGATCAGATTAAATATGTACCATTAATATTATTATACAAATATTTACCTTTAAAACATAGTCTTATAATTTCATATATTAATTTTTAAACATTTTGACCTGATCTCGTGTACTCTTGCAATGTTGACTCATCATACACCATCAATCTCTACAAATTAGTTAGATCTTTACCTTATAGCGATCATCATTTGATATTTATAAAAATCCCCATAATCATGATACTTGGAAACATCTCATTTATTCTTGACTTATTGGATCAATTTTTATCATTGATGTTGCTTGAATTTTAACTTATACAGAAATGACTAAGTATGGGAACCTTGTTTATCTGCCTAGAAGGCCAACTTTGCATAGTCATATCTCTTACCTCACTCACTCGTATGTTCTCAAATTATGACCATATGATTTTATCAGATATGAGAAACCAACCATGTGACAAAATTCTCCTATAACCCTCACATGTGTGAGATATAATGACATTAAAATGATCACTCATATTTTTCTAGCATAGAGCCAACTATGTAAAAATATTGTTTGGAAGGCCAACTTTGAACATGCATATATTTTGTTGCACTATGGTGTTTAACCTAAAAGTTATAAAAATAAACTAGGTATAAAACTAAACAAACCCATATGATCATATTCTCCTAAAATATCTACATGTGCTAGATCTGCTACAATCAAAATTCTTACTTTGTTCTTTCTTACCATATGCAAATTTGGCTAAGTATGGGAAAACACTGTCAAAAATCTTGGGAGCCCAAATTTGCACTTACATATATTTTGATGCACTTAGGTGTATTACCTAATATTTATAAAATATAAAATAGGAAAAAATTTGATCACAACCATATGACCAACTCCCCTTGACTCATCTACATGTGGTAAAGGTGATGTCATCAAACTACCTACTCAGATTTTCTGCCATTGGACCCAAAATGTCTAGATGAGAACAATGATGAACTAGGTGAATTCTACTCATAGACACAAGATCACAAATCATATTTGACCATTTATAGGACCACTTTTATATAATAAATAATTTTATTCATCCCTAAAAATCTTAAACCATGCAAACTCTAAAGATCAATCAAGACTTCTTCAAGCATATTAGGACAAGCACATTACACACTTCGTCATTATCACATAGACTTTCAAGGTACTTCATCCACTCACAAGGATACCTCCATGACATCACTTGATAACTCTCCAATATTTTATAGGTAGACTTGGATTCCTCAGTGGTCATTTCCAAAGAAAGACCAAGTGGTTGCAGAAGTGGGATGGTCATGGTTTCCTCTTATTTTAGCAAGAGTTATAAGGAAATAGTGGTTTATTACACTATGGAAGGAATAAATGAGTTTATTTATTAATTATTTATGCTCTTTTAAGGAAGTATATATAGTTTTAAATTGGAATACAATGGTTTAGGTGAGGTGGTTTCGTCCTTAGTTATGCTTTCTGAAGGAAGGATGGGTGATTCCACTATGAAAATAAGTGGAGGAGTGGTGGTTTATTCCTTACTTATGATTTTTGAAGGAAGGATGGGTGATTCCAATATGGAAGGAAGTATAGTATATTTTTATTTTCTTCCTTAATTATGATTTCTAAAGGAAGGATGGGTGATTTCACTATGGAAGTAAATGGAGTAGGAGTGGTGGTTTCTTCCTTAGTTATGCTTTTTGATGGAAGGATGGGTGATTCCACTATGGAAATAGGTGGAGTGGTGTTTTTTTTACTTTTTTATGCTTTCTAAAGGAAGGATGAGTGATACACTATGTAATTAAGTGGAGGAGTGGTGGTTTGGGTTGGTTCCACCAAATTAGGAAGTGAAATCTGCATTGTTTGGGTCATGGGTTCATCAATTATGAGCTCATTAAAGATAATATTTACCATATGAACCTCATGCTTATGGGATGTTTCTAAATTTATATGCTCAATATTTTAGGAATTATGGTGGTGTGGAAATGGTTGATGAAATATGTCAAGATATTTATTTGAAGGTGTGTTTGAGTTATCTGTTACAAGCTCCCTTATCGATCAAGTTTCAAACTATGTTTTTAAATGTTTTACACCTACAACATTATATCCAATGATGTGATGGTAGTTAAATATTTCATTCTCCTTAGGATGGGATGAATCAAATTATTGAAGGGTTTTTATTGGTGGAAGTTGGACTATGGATACTTTCAATAATTTCTCCAAAATTGAAGCATAAGACTCCCCTAGCAAAGTACATTTCTTTTAAACAAAGAAGTTTTGGGATTTTGGATTTTGGTTCAAAGAGGTAAATGGGTTGGATTGGTTGACCACTGGAGGAGGATCCATTTTAAGGACAATGGAATTGGCTTATCCTTTAGCTTTGGGATGGTTTGAAGGTTTAGAGGAAGCTTCAATAGATTTGAAGCTAGCATTATTATTTCAAAGCTTAAGTTTGCCTTCATCAATTTCTTAGATTTCCAATTTCCTAGACTAGTAAATGCTTCATCAAAGGCATAGAATATTTGAACTTGTAGGGTGGATGAAATGTGTTTAGAACATACCCTAGAGAAAATTTCAATTAAGTCTATTTGGGGTAAGGAGAAGGAAAGCTGGTTGATTAACCCCCTCCATTGATCAACAAAATTGACAATAAATTCATCCTCAAATTATTGATTAGAATATAAGTCAGTTATGGATTGTTTCTTGGAGATAAAATGAATGCCTAAATACTCTAAAGTGTTTTTGGGGATCCTCCTTACCCTAAAATTTGGTTAATTTTATAAGCTCCCATTGAGCAAGGTAATGATGGATTTGTACATGATGGTGATTGGGTTCATTTCAAATCCGATCATAAAATAAAAGATTGTGAGCTCTAGAAATGGATGTCTCTAGAGTTATCATTTTATCCATCAACATTTTGATGAGGTTAGTTTATGGTGCACCTACATAGTTATATGGAATGTGTTATTGGGGTTTTGATGGTATAATATATTTCATGTTGGAAGGTTTGGTAGAGGCCACATATTAATAATTATCCATGAAAGGCTGGGATAATATGGAATACATATATCCTTGTGGATTTGGGATATAGCCTAGATTAGGTGAAGTAGGTATTTTTTGAGATATGGGCATGGTTGGGTTGGTTGGTTGGATATGTGTAGTTGCCTTTGTACTTATGGGTGGGAGAGTGGATGGTATGGAAACTACTAAGTTTTAAAAAGGTGTAGATGATGTTGGGTTTTGAGTGGCAAGAGATAAGGAAACCATACTAGTAGATGGCATATCAATCCTAAGTGGTGTTTAGTTTTCATGGATTGGGTTGTCCCTACATTTGAAGCATTAGTTATGGGGTTAGTGGAAGTTGAATGTGATTGGGCATTGGTTAGTGGTGGAAGAGAATCTTGGTTTTGGTTAATTCTATTAGATGGGTTGCTTGTGGAAGAGGAAGCTTGAGTCACCATGGATTGGGTAGTAGAGATGGTGGCAACCAAAGTATCACCCATAAAGTAAGTAGGCATGTCATAAGGTGGTTCAATAATAGAAACTAAAGTAGGGGCACAATTTCAAATTGTATAAAGGTAATATTAGAGGGTAATAGGGTTATTGTCAAGGAGGTCGGTGAAGTCAATATCCCCTTGAGTAAAGGACTAGTGCATATCAAGACTCATAAAATGGTCAAGAAGGAGTTTTGCATCTAAAGTGTGCTCCGTAGATGAAGAAGATAAAGAAGGTTGGTGGTGAGGTTGGTTTTGGTTAGCTTGGTCTCTAGATTATTGTCATGTCAAGACCATGTGATAAAATGGTGGAAGTTTTAGAAGTTTGATGAAAATGAAATCACTAACTCAAAATGATAGCAAATAATAAAAAGTCAATAAAATCACACACACTAAAAGTACATTAGATCTTAAATTTATTTTTATCTCACTTTAGGCTTATGCCTTAATTTTAGAATTTATGAGACTCCACTTGGTTTTTGAAATTTTTAATAGAAGAAGTAGTATATGGATGGTTTTAGGTTTGTTTAGGTTCAAAATATCTCTATACTAGAATTAGTACACGGCTTGGAATCAGGGCCTACCCACTCACTTCACACACTAAAACATAAGGGTGTCAAGGGCTTTGCCAATATATATTTGATTACCATAGTTGATACTCAGTCAACATGCTGAGTTAGTTTTCCCCTTAGTGGTGAAATCCATGTGGGATAATTGGGATGAAGTTTGATGCTAGGTGATGAAATCCCAATCGGTTCCCTTATGTCAATGTTTTATGAATTAATTATGTGAGTGGTTTGGTATATGTATGAAAATAATTGATTGCTACAATTAATTTATTAATTAATTAAGTTATGTGAGTTAATCATACAAATAATCAATAGATTAAGGCTGATTTTAAACCCAAAAGGAAAATTTAATCTCTTTTAACGAGTACAAAACAAATAGAATTCATCTAAATTCATGATGAGAGTGAAATTCTTATCCTAGGATGAATGTCTTTTCACTTTTAGAAATAAAGGAAATAAATGATTTTTCCTTTTTCTAAGAAAGTAAAGAAAACAAGTACTTTCTTTTGATTTTGAATTGAAGGAATTAAAAGTTATGAATCATAATTTATAAATGAAGAAAATAATGTTTTATTTTTAGAAACAAAAAAGTGCAACGAATGATTTTTCACTAATGCAAATAAAATTTCCTAAAATAGCTACAAACCCAAGAAAACTATAGGGTCCCATCGAGCACGCCAAAATGTTTCACTATGTTTTATTATTATTTTATTTTTCTTTTAAAAACAAGTAGAACTTAAAGAAAGGGATAAGCTGTAGATGAACCTGGATGTGTGTGCATGCTCTGTGATCTAGATGATGTAAATTACTCTTCTTTGGCTTGGGAATAATGACCTAAAATAAGTGATGAGGCCACCAATTGCATACTTCTATAGCCTCATCCATTCTTCGTATATGTCTTTTATTATGTAATTTCCATAACTTTTCATGGCCTATGCAAATGAGTGAATAAAGTTATGATTTTTTATGTTCATTGATGTGTGTGTGTGTGTGTGTGTGTGTGTGTGTTTTATGTTATAAATTATTGATGCTTTTCCTTGATTGAATTATATTGGTGTGACTTTATCTAATAAAATTTTGAAGGGTCATGAAAGGTTTCAGAATCTTGCTAAGTCATAGCTGCTATAGGCTACCCATAGAAAATGTAGGCTTCACCTATGAGTTTTTTTTAGCCACTACATAATGCCTAAAACAACTATAGGATTCACTTATAGGTTTCATGTAGCCACTATAGAGTTCCCATAGATACTGTAGGCTTCACCTATAGGTTGCCCATAGCCATTATAGAGTGCTTATAGCAACTTTAGGTTTCACCTATAGGTTGCTTGTAGCCACTATAAAATTCCTATAGCAATTGTATGCTTGACCTATAGGTTTCCCACATCCACTATGCAAAATAAATCTATTGTTGAGGTGATCTCAAAGACACATCCAATTGTCTTGGGAGCTGAATGGATGATTAGAAAGAATCATAGTTGTTATATGGATTCCTTACATGTAAGTAAATATTGGATGTTTTGACAAAGATAGGAAATACAAAAATAATGACAAAAGACAAAAAGAAATAAAATATCAAAATATTATGCCTTGTCTCTAACCCAATCAAACCTAAAACAAGTTACTTCGTTTACTAAACACTTGAAGGTTGACTGGGGTAATTTCTAAGTATTTTTATTTTTTCCTAGTTTGGTGTTTTTGGTTAAGAGTCAATAAACTTCCTTTTGTATTTAAATGCATAACCTAGATCAAACTAGGAGTTAGGTAATTTTGATAAGGTAATAGCAGAAGTTTTTGAACTATAGCATTTGTATTCAAAATTGAGTAATGAGAAAGTTGAATTTGTAAAAAGTTTGTGAATTCTCTCAAATAGGGATTGGAATTTAGTTCTAAATGAGGAAGGGTCCCCTCAAAATGAGTTGTTATGAAGATCTTTACCCTCTTTAATTTTAGTGTGTTGTATAAGTTGATTTTATTATGAAGTCTAACTATATAGGTGTGATGCATGTATGGTACATAAGTGTTGAATAGTTATGTAATTCTATCAGAGTAGTTTCATAATATATATATGTCTAGTAAATTTAGCATAAATTCATTATATTGTAACTAGAGAAGCAAGTTGATTTCTAAATCAGTAATGCATATACAATGTTGACACTTTTGAAAAGCATACACACCTTGGTATGATAATTAATGTTTAATTAGGCTCATGAATATAGTAATCATTAGGTAATTAGTCTACAAAACAATAAGAATAAGAATAGAAATGAGATTGATTAATAATATTGAAGGGTGGATTGCCTAGAAAGTTATAGATCTAAGAAGTACAAGACTTCCCTAGAAGGATGTCATTCCACTCATTTTAACAAATCAAGTTTTGAATAATGTTGATAAGAAATGTTTGAATAAAATAATGAAAATTACTTTAACACAATGTAATAAAAAAAAATTCAAGACAAATGATTACTTTACCAAAATGGCATTAACTTATTCAAAAGAAATGTTAAAATGTGATTTGGATAATTTTTTTCGACCCTATCTTATGACAAGGGTTAAAAAATAGGGTTTTGGGTTAGGGTTAATAGGTAATTTTAATTTTATATATTTGGAAAATAGAATTACACAAAGATCAATATTGGTGACTTGGTAACTAATGTTGGTCAAGGGTAACTAATACCAGTTAAGGATGATCAATGTTAGTCACTATGTATTATCTTAGTAAAATAAGACTAATGATAAAAGGGTTTATGGGATATTTGAAAGTTGATAATGGTAATAAACATAGAATGATGACTCTGAGATATCAAAAAAAATAGGTTTAATACTCCAAAGGCTAGGAATGGTTAATGGGATTTGGTGGGAAAGGGGTTGTTGGAGTTTCAGAACTCCAACACAAAAGAGTGTGGGGAGAGATTGAAATGGTTGAAAGTAATAAACTACCAAAATAAAATACTAAACTTATAAAAAGCACATAATACTTAGATTTTATGGAGTTATTGGCCTAAACATGATTTAAATTTGAGTGAATTTTGATTAGAAGCCTGAAACAAAATGGGAATAGTAATAGCACTTGAATCTTTAGTCTTGAGGTGATGAATAACTTCTTGATCTATAGACTAGTTTTTTGGTTCACTAAAAATATCTAATTCACAAAAGAGTTTGGTTCTTACTCAAATGATTCAACCTCCTTAGTAAGGTTTATAGATCATCCTTAAGTAATCGATGTCAATCCTAGTTAACAAATATCATTCAAGGGATGATCAACATCGATCAAGGTGGAAATGGTCTAACTTTTTAAGAATAGTGTTTTTCACTCAATTTTGGTAGTTAAGACCATTATAAATGGTCTAAGTTCATTTGAATAAGTGTCATGTCCCCTTTTTCGTGGACATTGACAGGCTTGATGATTAGCCTATTATGCGACCCTCGTAGGCTGATTGGATGGATAGAGGGTCATGATGGAGATTGGCTTGGCTTTGATTTACAGAATTCCTATAGTTGGCTCTCATTCGGGTTATTTCAGACACATTAGGCCTGAGCTCCTATTATTTAGGGATATTTGACATACAACAGAGCACCCTTGTTTTGATATGGTCATGTGCAGAATCACTCCCTGGTTCACCAGCTTCAGACGGTTCGAGGATCCGACATGTATTGAGGGAGATATTAATATTTGATTGATTTAATCAAATATTAATTATTTGGTCTAATTTTAAATTAGATATTAATTAATTAATTATTTGGTCTAATTTTAAATTAGATATTAATTAATTATTAATTATTAATTAATTGGTCTAATTTTAAGACCCAAGTTCTAATTTGAGGAATTCTAATTTTAGAAGCCCAAGTTCTAATTTGAGGAATTCTAATTTTAGAACCCCGAGTTCTAATTTGAGGAAATCTAATTTTAGCAAGCACACCTTTGGAAGGGTATAAGAGTTTCTCATGGGAGAGAGTTTGAAAATATCCATGCTTATTATTGATATTGATTCTTGTTAAGAAATTCTTCTGTGAAGACTGAGCCAAGGGTTCCAGTATTCCATCTGCAGTGGAGAACGTCAACTCTTCATTATGTGCGATTCAGAGGCTATGAAAGATCAGCTGATCTATTGCCAAACTGCATTGAAGAACGTCAACTCTTCAGTGTGAGCGATTCAGAGGTTGTGAAAGATCAACCGATCTATTGCCGAATTGGGAGATAACTTCATCCAGAAGTTATCACATGTACTTACAAGTTTGAGAGATAACTTCACACAGAAGCTATCACGAGGGTTTCAGGTATTTTCATTATTTGGGTTTTGATTCCAGAATTATCCAGATATAGATCTTTGTATTAGCCCATAATTCTACAGGTCAGGATCAAGCATATAGGTTGAGCAATATCAGTGGCCGTACGACTTCCTTACAGATCTGTGAAAATCCGTACGCATCTACAGAAAGTTCAGGTACCGACATCGGCGAACAGAGACTCACAGAGACCGACATCGGTCGACTCATCACCGACGTCGGCAAGGGGATCACTACAGGTCGACCGACGATGGCAGTATAACCGATGTCGGTGACTGTGTTTTTTACACAGCAGGCCAAGACGTTCCAGATTCAGCCCAGTTCGTGGAATATTCAGGCTATAAGGCCGAACTTTCGATATTCTTTGTATACCTGACAGAGGATCTCTATTGTAAGCTTATGAGCAAATAAATAAGAAATTATACTGTGATTTATTCATCTATTTGAAGATATTTTGCAGAAATTCAGATAAGCAATTTGGAGCTTTTGTTTTGATATTCGAAGGGATATTACAGTGGTATCAGAGCTTTGGTCTTTGGTATCAGAGTTTTGTGTCTCTCATATATCCCTATTAGAAGGGGATATTACAGTGGTATCAGAGCTTTTGTGCAGATAAGAGAGCCCCTAAGTAAGGGACATCACAATAAGTATGGTCATGTGGGAAGAAATAATCTAGGAGGTTAAGACTTCAAATTCTAGGGTAGGAAATGGTCTTAACGAAAGGTTTCATTAAGTTAGCCATGGGCTTGGTTAGGGTGAGGTGTAAATAGGATTTTATTAGATTAATTAATTAATTAATTTAGCTAAATGTGTATGAGGGGAAAATGGGTGTTTTAAGGGAGTTAAGAAATGTTTTAACCCAAGGAGGGCCAAGGGCATCAAAAATGTGTACTATGACATCTAGAACCATTAGTGCAATTTTCTAGTGTCTACACATCTTCTTGAGAGATAGGACCTACTTCTTGTATGCACCTGATTTTTTCATGATGTAATATGCTTAACATGATATGTCTAGTGATCATGTAGTGATCTCCTAAATAGACTAAAACTTGAAATCTCTAAACATCCCTCACCTATTCTTCCTCCTCTCTCTCCTAATCACTCTAAAATACCTTTTGAGTGTACTTTTGATCTTCCCTTATTCTTATTTTCAAAATACCCCATTGACGACGAAATTACCTTTTTCAATGACAAAATTTCCATCTTAAATTATGAAATTGTCCTTTCCATGATAGTTTTATCATGGAAGTTATGTAAATTGACCTAATCAACACATCATATAAAGTTTGTTTCATTTTAAATATGGTGTGATTTTAAAATATTAATGGGAGGTTTTATGCTTTAGGGTGGCATTTGCATAACCACCCCTTATAAATAGGGGTGGTTCCATCACATATTCCAAAATTAGCACCTGCAACTCTAATTTTGACATGTTTTACATTTTTAGTATCGTATTTCTTAATTTTATCACCTTATGTTCACCATCAATTAGGTAAAACTCACTCCCTCTTCTATTTTTAGTCATTTTTAAATTCCTCCCAAGTTAAACTCCCAATTGAACTTAGTTAAACTCCCTCATGAAAACTCATAACTCTTTCTACAAGAAGGCCATTTTTAGCCTAATTTCATATCTAAAAATTGCCATTAAATTTTTTTATTTTAAATATTTATAGCCAAAACACTACTATAATTTCATAAAGGTATAGCCTCTATAATTTTTGATTCAACATCATTATCATAGGTGATAAAATGTTATGGGTCTAGCAACTTAGTCTTTACAAACCAGAGCATTGGTCAGCCTTAATTCAACTACTCTTCATTTTTGGTTGTGTATCCTCCCCTTCCCCATTTATTATATAGCTTATTCATCCTCTAGTTAGATATTTCTTATAATTCACACAATGATAAAGGGAGCTAGCATAGTGAGGACTCTTTCATCAACATACTACATGTATTCCAAATGATCTATGTCTTGTTTAGGTTGGAGTCTTATTTTCAATTATAGTATTTATTTTATTTTTTATATTAGATTATTTTACTTTTGGTTTAATTATATTAATAGTTTTATTCATAAAAGGAACACATTTGATATGTAAATAAGTTTATTTCTTTTCAATGTCTTTGCTACCAAAAAATTAATTAGTTTTGATTGTGTTTGAATTCAAATAGATTGTTTTCTTTCAATTATCAAAACATTTCACAAACCATTCATAAGAAGATATTAATTAATTCTCAATACATTTCCAGCCAACATAATATTTCATTTTCAAGATCAAAACAAGTTTCTTGCATTCCAAACAACCAACTAGTCAATCCCAAGAACCTAAACTATCTTAAGTGCACAAATGGAGCTAGTATAATTATGATTTTGTTTGTTTTGATGAATCAAAAGAATTTTTTTTCCTCTTGAATAAAAAATAATAATAATTTCTATCTCTTATCTCTCTTTTAACAAATCAGCTGAAAATATTGTTCACAATAAAATAGTAGATTTTAAAGGCTAGTTTAGCCTATTTCTAGACAAAGAAAGTGTTGTGCCATTTTTAGTTTAGATCATATTTATTTTTAATTTATTGAAAATTTAGAAGAGATAATTTTAATACTTAATCCACCTCATATAACCAAAATATAATGTACAAATATTTCACCACCTAGTTTGCATCCAAATAAAATTTATTATTTCAACTTTTTATTTCTTTATTTTCAGCATTTTAATTTTAACAAGTAAGCATTTACTTTGATAAACTCAATAAAATCCAAAAAATCTATAGAAAAAAGAGAAAAAAGTTTCAATAATATTTTCCAACACATGCAAGCACCTTGATGTCATTAGTATCATTTCTAACACATGAAAACATCCACACTCTATCCAAACCTTATCCATTCATGTAAGCATACCACACCAAGCCTTTAAATCACACCAAGCATACACCATAGGTCATTGTATAAAAATCTAATATGCTTCCAACTTAGATTTTGACTAACCTATTTTACATGACCCTTCCTTAGACACTAGGTATTGTCCATCACAATTTATTCCCTAGGGTTAAAGCACCCGACCCCAAAATTGTCATATAGTATGATATGAATACTGAGCTAAAATGTGAGGTTTTTTATTCTACCTTAATTCATCATCTTATTGTTAACACCTTGACTAATTTTTATTATCAAGAGAGAATTATTGATCCACCCATCATCATGCTTCATAAAAAATATGTCATTATAACATCATTCAAGGCTAGTTTCCTAGCTACCTCCTTCTCCTTGGATCTAGCCTCATCTTATATCATTCACATTTTATGGATGACATTGACTATGCATACCTAAATTTAAAATCTATATCTCTTTTTGTGAGTCATTAGAATCAATATCCCCCATTTCCCTAGTCCTAACATTGACCAAGAGCTTCACCTTATTTTAATCTTCACCTTCTTTTAATCTCAAAAACCAAAAGACCTTGGAGCTTTATTTTATCATAGCTTGATGCTCTTAATGAGAACCATGGCATTTCTGAGGTCTTTTGGTTTTATCATGAGAATCCATTATCACTACCTATTAAGAATCATATTCCACTTAATAACCAACCAAATCCATAACCCATCCATTGCATTAGTTTCCTCAAACTAACCTCAAGGAGTCAAGTGCATAATTTAGTGTGTGTTATTTATTCCTCTTCTCATTTCCCCTATCCATATTTAAATGCTTATATTTATTCTATGTGTATTCATATACTCCTATAATATGTTTGGATAAGACATAGGTAGATCTCTTGGCCAAGAAAGCTATAAGAGAATCCAACTCAATTATAGTGAGCCTTTCTTGATGATTTAAAATAACCCAACCTTTCAAACCAATATAGACTACCAATTCTATGATTACTCTCATCCTGATACTCATAAAAAAAGTGGGATATCCATTTAATAAATGTGAGACATATCTAAATCTATGAGTAACCACCTTGACCCCAATGTTATGACCTTTATTGGTGGAGGTGTGGCCATAATGCCATCCATCAACTTACAAATACTAGACATAGAATGCAAGTCTAAATATGATCATTACTTAGGAATGTTCCATCACTTAGAGGATGAGGTGATCCATATGTAAGATACCATGCATCTTCTTAGTAGTAGTCAAGACACCTCAAATCCACCGACACTAGCCACAAACACAACCCATGGGTATCCCACCCCAAACAAACATATTCATACTACCCCATCTCATAAATCTACTTCTCTTTCATAGGAGGTCCTTATCCATAGAATTAACACTAGCCCAAACCCACTCATCATCACCCTAGTGTGTTTCATTCATGACCTAAAGAATAGACAATAAACTTTGGGTTGAGGTATAGGCCCAAATTCCCATAGACCATCTCATCCCTCTCCTTATCTCATCAAAATGATGACTTATCTAACACCACAAAATAAAACATATATGCTTCCATTATAGTAGGAACATGTACCCTATAGAACCATGTCTCTCACCAACCCCTTGGGGATATCCTCACTCAAGGGGTCCTTAACCTTAACACCTTTAAATCCCATTCATATTATCAATCACTTATTCAAACCCGAATAATGTGTGTACACACTTATTTTACACCAATTTAAAATTATATATCAGCCAAAAATCCATTTTTATTTACACCTATAAGTTACGTGCTTTGCATATACACTCCCTTTTCAAAAATAGGCTATGTCCCACCTAATGTAATAGTGAGATATACATGAACCACATAAACCCCACTATAACATACTACCACACCTCCTCCTTATAAAACTCTTCCTTATTATTTTCACATGTATTCCAAATACACTCAATTAGATAATTATATTCTGGTTCACTCCACTTCACCTTATCAGGATTCTTCTATTCCTACTGGTGGTTACTAAACCAACCCCTATGTGATTCTACATTTTCATACCAATCCCACCATGGAAATAATATATTTTAACAACATGGTAACTTATATTTAGTACCTAAAGTAAATCATCAATGCCAACATATAATGGGTTCTTATCCCATGTCCCATACTATAACTTCCCAAGTTCAAAGGGGAGGGACATCCTAGCATGCATGTCAAATATTAACCTAAAGATATGAGGTAACTCCTATTTAGGGATGGGGTTATTTCAAAAATATTACCTAAAACCCTAAAATGGATAACACTGAATTGGTATTACCACCTCTCCAAAAGGTCTATACATTCTTTCCACCAACACATGGCCAAGTTTTTCAAATATTTTGATATGTACAAACTCTTAAGGACTCGTATACATGAATTATTACACATCAAGAAATATCAAAATGAGTTTGTTTCCCATTTCATCACTATATTATGGAAGGTCTTACATTCCTATATAATCACACCTAATACATATCAATTGTAATTGTGTGATCTCTTCTTTCATTCTCTTAATAAGCAGATGAGGGAGGATGTCTAAAAATTCCCATATTAATCCTATGAATAAGCCCTTGAGAGAAACTTGTTAATTAACTAGGTGATTATTAACATTGGTTGACAAAGTTATATAACCAATGGGCACATCATCACCCCAAGACCAAATAATGGGAAATTTGAAAATACAAGTCAAAATAATACCAAAAACTAAGGTCCCAAAGTCCTAAATTGAAATAGCAATCCCACAACTTATGGTGTCAATGACTAGAATGAGAAGTAAGACATGGTAAATAACATTCAATATCAACCTAAAATTAACACCAACACTATTAAAAACATAGGGGATAAGAATAAAAATACCCCTCTTATCATTCATGTAGTCAAATTTAACCAAACACCAATGTTGATGCACCTAAATTTATCGATAGGTTCATATAGTGTTTAAGAAACGCTTCTCATTTTTAGATTCAAAGGATCCATTACATGAGTTATTAGTTTTGATAATCCTATTATCCTTGGTGGAAAATAGGCATAACATGTTGATTGTTTCACAAATTTATATTAGTTGGTGGTTGGGATCCACTATGGCTTAGTAGTTGATATTTGATTTTGGATATTACCTATGCTAATCTGAGTGAATTGCGCTCAAAATATAAGTCTAAATATAAAATAAGATGAATATTCACAATGCAACTAATCTAAGGTCAATTTATAAAAAATGAGTAAAAGTAAGGGTAGGGAAAAAAAGAGAGGTGTTGTTGATCTTTATTTCAAACATTGTGGAAAAGTTCCAATTTCACTTGAACATGCATTTAACCAATGTTCAACATGAAGTAGAATAAGCTAAAATCCTACCACACACTAGGAAAACATATAAGGATAGTATGAAAATATGTAAATAAGAAAAAGATTTAATTTAATAATTTTACCCCTATAAGAAAATAGCATTAGTCCAGATGCAAGAAGAGCAAAGAAAGTGAAGTAAACCTAAGAACTTTAAACTAATCTAGAATTAGCACAAATTAGAAACTCTACATTAAAATATGCACATTTATAATTCATAAGAACCATTCAAATTTGAATATGTGACCAAATAAATGATATGGAAACCATGATATAAATTCACACAAGCAAATCTGGATAAGCTTTGTGAAGTTCCTTGCTTCTATTAATTTTCTCAACAGTAATGATAAATTGCATTTGTATATATGTATAAGACAATTTTAATTTCTATTAAATTCTAAAACAAATGACCTTTTCTAATATGCTGACCTATAGGCAATTTATTTTACAAGTTGTGCATACCTTTATAAAAATAACATTCCATTTCTAAAATATATAATGCTAGTTGCAAAAAGATAGTCATAATCTAACTAACTTAAGGACCCTAGTGCTGATGTAGCCTTATACCTTCATTTTAGATATTCATTCTATAATTTTTCTCATTTATCAGCTGGAGATCAATATTGGGTCTCATGAATAGCTCTTTTTCTTGATCTCCCAGGTTACTGAGATCTTTCCCAGCTCTCTCTAAAGCTTGTTTGATGCTCCTAGCATCTCTTATCTTCTCCTTAGATGAAAATATTAGGCCCATGATATTTTCATTATCAACCCCTATCTTCCCATGACCTTGGTTCATCACCTTCTACATGAATTGAGAAGTTCTATGCTTGAATTCCTCATCAATGATAAGGCCCAAATGACTAAGTGAGGTGGGCTCTTTGATTAAGATGTCCAACATGTCTAGAATTTTATCTTCCTATTATGTGAGGTCTTTGGAAATGTCTTCCACCTACTTGGACCATATGCATAGGTATTTTATTTCATCCACTAATATAGCCATAGCCATATCTAAATGGGCTAGGCTAACTATCCTAAATTCAAGGATTTGATTCTTGGTCAATGTTTTGATCAAGTCTTTCACTTAATAGCTTGAAGTCTACCATTAGATTAACAAGATGGTATTCTATTCTAAATTATTTTATTTTTGCATCATGCCTTTTATGATAGCTTATAATTTATCATATTATTATTTATCTATCTTCCATGGGTCCTGTTTAAAAATAGGAACCTCACCAGGCCTTTATCCTTTCACTGGAGTCAAACCAATGAATGGTTCCACTTTTTCATAGGTGAATTCCTCTTGAGAAATTATAGACTTATTTTTTCCTCTTATTGGTAATGGAAGGTTTCTCCTCAATGGATAGTGATGTTGATAGACTTTGTTATTACCCAAAGATAGTGTAGAGTAGGGAATTTCTATAATTTACCATAGTGGTTATGAATTTGTTCAAATTGCTCACTAGTGGTCTACACTTTAGTTTTAGATTTAATTATTATTATATAGATGATAATTCAACTCTCTTAGGCTTGATTATGATCAATATAGGGTTGAATTAGGGATTTAGTGCTTGTTAGGGCTCTTTAAAAGGTCTTCTTACTACTTTAATGGTGGTAACTAGTTCAAACGGTGAGGTTCATAGAATCCCTCTAGTATTTTCATGATTCTTGGCTCATTAATATTTAAAAAGTGACTATTGACTTTTAAAAATTCCACCTTGATCTCACACTATTGGATCATCCTTACATAGATTAATACAAACCATTGATCTCAATTTGAGAACTTAAATGCTATTGACTGCTTACTACATTCCTCATGGTTATAACACTTGTCATTTCCACATTTGCTTTGAGATTTTTTGAAATGTCAACATTGATCTCACATCATTGATTTCATTTACATGGATCAATCACACCTTGTCAATATTAATCTACTTAATTATGCCTCCTTCTTCATGGATCATTAATCAAAATGTGTACAATCATCCACATATTATCAATCTTTGAAAGATGCTCAAGCTTTAATTTATGGATCATGGTTATTACACATATCATCTCTGTGTTTATCCTTATGGCTTTTGAATTTTTAAATTTAATTTTACACCATCAGATCTTGATTGGTTGGATCAACGTGCTCTATTGGATCTTAATTTTTAAGGTTGAATGCCATTGGTTACTGAGTGTTCTTTGGATATGAGTGTGACACTTATCACTTTCTCACTCATCTTGAGGATTTGAATAATCAACATTGATCTCACACCATCAAATATCCTTCACCTAGGTAAATGTGCATCATCAATTAAGGATTTTAACTTGTTGACTTTATACACACTACTAAATCTTGATTGCCTAAGAAAACATAAACCATTGATCATATGGATTAAAATTATATTTAAGTTAGGCTTGGGAAAATAAATAACTTATCATAAAAAAGTTAGACTATGGTTTTATTTCATGTTAATAAATAGGGGTAAGACCTTAGGATAAAATCTTTAAGCTAGTTTTATTTAAAACATGATAAAGGGCACCCCACACATAATAAAATACATGTCATAAAGTCTTAGGATAAGGCTTAGAACATTATAAAAGTGTCCATGTAGCTAGTTAGACCATGTGGAAATAAAAGAGACCAAGGGGGGTTTGGGACATAAAGGGACCCAACATAGGAAAATTACCCTACAGTTTATTCATGTTAATAAACATGACTAAAATTTGGGATAAAAATTGAACTAATTCCATGGTATTATCAATCTTTCCCACATAAATTATTCCTAAAAATTTTTAATTTGATTTGAAATAACCTAAGCTAAGGTGATTTGAATGAGGGTCTTAGGATGCTTTCAATTTGATTTTTAGCAGACCAAAGGCTAGTAAAAGGCCAAATTGATATAAAAATCATGAAACCTAGGCATTGCCTTTTCCAAATGGACTCTATTGGAGTTGTAACATAAAACATAAAGATATAATATTAGCAACTTTAGGCAATATTAAATCATAATTATGAACAAATATGTCAACCAAATTAGGTGTGAATGATCTTCAAATGAAATATAATGTGCAAACATGTAAGTGATACTTTGATCAAGTGAATTTTAAATTTTAAGTTACAAATTTACACAATTTAAAATAAGGGTCCCCATTTTTGAGAAATGGGAATATGTTTACCTCAAAAAATGGTGACTTCTAGGGGAAACATAACAATGTGTTAGAATTTAGAGACTCTAGTTTAGACTAATATTTAGGCTAATTATTCCAGTCGATCAAGTACCATTATTCAGATTAGTTCATGGTTAAAACAAGTCTTACACATGTAGAATTAGGATCAAACATCAAGACTTAGCCATGTTGTGTGTGTGATTTGATTCCCTTTATTGATTGATATAGGATTTAGAGAAAAACATCTATATTCATGACTTTAACCATTAACATTGACTTACAACATATTTAAATGTTCATTAAGAATCATTCTTTATCTTATGGAAGACTTGGGAATTGTTATGATACCAATTAGGCATCCATATCACTAAAATAGATACCTTTGGCTCCACTCAAGGCCTTGATCCACTGCCATCCAAGAATCCATAGCCTTGGTGGAGATTACCAAAATCATCTTTGCTCAGAAAGATTTTCAAATTTTTCAATAAGCCCTTATTTTTTGTATTTTTAGATATTATAACTTTATATCAAAGGTTGAGAACTAGATTATGTAGGTTTTAGGATTTGGTCACTTATTTGATCTTCATACTATCATCCTTGGCTATAAACTTTATCTTAGACAATTAATGTTTTTTAAGTGCAGACATGACTGTATCCTAATAATCCAATCTTTCACCCTATATGTGTAATCCTTCTTAGAACCAAACTTAGATCAGCACAAGGTTTAGAATATCAAGGGACAATTATCCTATTTATTAGTCTTTACTAGTTTCTCTAAACTATAACATTAAGATCATATTTCAATAATCCATGATCAACCAATGTTGAGAAAACATACCTATATTCTTGAACTGTGAAGTTTCTTTGAGTGATCATATGAATCTTGAGTTGAGGGCTATCTATAATAGACTTATTAAAATTATAGAACAAATCATGGAAAGCAAGCACACCATGCAAAAAATCACACCAATAGAAATCAAAGGAAAAAATCAAACAAATATACACAACACTATATACAAGCAAGGAATAAGAAGGAAAGAACAAGAAGGAAACTAATCTAGCCTACCTACACTAGCTCTAACTAGTCTTAAAATTCATGTCATGAAGACTCTAGGTGGGGAAATAGAGAAATAGTGTTTGAGTTATTGAATGTTGGTTAGCAATGTAAACTCTACTCCTTGGAAGTATTTTAGTTTGAATGTTTTATCCCCTAGGATCTCAGCAATCTGATATGGGCCAATCTATAAGGATGTGAACTTCTCATGTTTTCCTTTTGGTTTTGAGGCTTTATCCCAAATAAGAACTAAATCTCCTCTTCTAAACACCTTTATCTTTGATCATCTATCAAACCACTTCTTGACTATGGTTTGGTGTCTGCTAAAATTGGCAAAAGCTTCTTCTCTTGCATCTTCCATTTGTATGATTTCTAGCAACCTTGAACTTGTGAATTATTGATCCTCCTCCATGTAATCTTGAATGAACCTATAGGTTGGAAGCTTGATTTTTATGGGAAATATAGGTTCTTAACCATATACTAGCAAGAATGGTGATGCCTTGAAAACTTTCTTGACTCTACTTCTATCTGCCTAAAGGGCATATTTAAGTAGTTTGTGCCATGTTCTTGGTTTATCATATTCAAAACTATTTGTATATTTCATCAAGTTATTATTCATTAATTCAAACTTCCCATTTCCTTAAGGGTAATGGTTTGATGATAACTTGAGAAAAAATTATTGTCATATGCTCATTCCTTCATCTCAATAGATATAAAGGTAGATCCATCATCATAGACTAGAGACACTGGCATTCCAAACCTTATGCATATGTTTTCTTATAATAATTTGATCACCTCTTCAGTCTTGTACTACTTGGTTACCACTACTTTAGTCCATTTTATGTAGTAGTCAGTAGCAATAAAAACATACTTGTGACCATCTGATGAATTAGGGTACCCCCACAAAATCTAGTCCTTATTGGGTAAAGGGTTCATCAATCATTATTGGATTTAATGGCATGTCTTCCTTGGGATATTTAGTGTTGAATATTTGACATGAGTGGCATTCTTTCACATCCTTTTGAGCATCTTTGAAGATAGTAAGCCAGTAGTAACCAGCCCTAAGGATCTTATGGGTCGTAGTCCTTCCAAATGGATATCCACTTCCTAGTTTTTAATAGAAAGTGATCAATATCTTATTCATCTCTTCCTTGGAAACACACTTAGGTAAATTCCTTCAAAGTTCTTCATGTACAATACTCCATCCTTGATCAAAAAATGAGTTGCCTTGATCCTTAAATCTCTCTTTTGATCTTTACTTAACCCTGTAGCATAATAGCCATTGATTAGCAAATGAGGAATAGGATCATAACAATCATTGGGTTGAAAATTTTGTTTTTCTACTTGCATGACACTCAATCTGGGATTAGTATTGGCAATCAAATATATTAAACCTTGGCATCTTACTAACTTTTCAGTCTTCATCTCTAGATCATATTCTGGGAGAACAGACATCCACCTACCTCTCCTTTCTCCAAGTTTAAATTGACTAAGCATGAGCTTAGTGGCAGGGTCTAGTAGTATTGCATGTACCTTACTTTTAAGGATATAATGCCTAAATTTCTTCACTACCTTAACTAGAGCATGTATTTTTTTAATCAATAAGAGAATAATTCAATTCAACATTTTTAAAATTAGTACTCATGAAAGTAATAGGATGATCACATCCATCCATCTTCTAAGTTAGGATAGCTGTAATTATATGGTTAGAAGCAAAAGAGTAAAGATATAATTCATTAGTAAAGTCTAGACTTATCAGCATATGGGATTATCTAATTGCTTCTTTGATTTCCTTGAAGGCCTCCTTGGTCTCTTCATGCCAAGTAATCTTAGCATATTTCTTCAACATGTCATTCAAAGGTCTCACTATTTCTAAAAAATAGAAATAAAATTCCTTGAAAAGTTGATTTTACCAAAAAAAAGACATTAATTCCTTCCTATTATTAGGGGGTTTTATCTTTGATATTACATTTACTCCATCTAGGTCTATAGAGATCCCCTCCTTAGGTATAACATATCCCAACAATTTTCCCTCAATTATATAAAAAATGCTCTTCTTTGGGTTGAGAGAAATTCCATACCTTCTACATCTTTTAAATACTTGTTCCAAGTATATGATGTCATATTCCCTTTTCTTTGAAAAGATAGTCAAATCATCCATGTAAATAATAATACACTTACCTATGAGGATTTGGAATGTATGATCCATTGCTCTTTGAAAGGTTGCACCTGTATTTATCAATTGAAAGGGCATTTTCTTATAGGCAAAAGAGCCCCACTTAGTAGTAAACATAGTCTTCATTATGTCTTCTTTATTCACTATCATGTGATTATACCCTCAAAATACATCATAGCAAAATTAGAAACAATTTGGATTGCTTGGTCAAGAGAAGGTGGGGGGTAATTATCCTTTTAAAATGCTCTATTCATATTTATAAAATCAATGCACAATCTAATTTCACCATTTTTATTTTTTGACTGGTGATAGGTTATCTATATAAGTGGAGTGTCTAATGGGAAACACTATCTTAAAATCTAGTAACTTATTGACCTCTTTAAATATCATTAGTTCTAAGATAGAGTTGACTGGGGTTTTTTCTTGCCTAAATGGATTGTAAGCTTCCTTTAGAGGTATGTTGTAGGTTATGACCCTAGGATCAAATATCTTTAAGTCATAATAGGACCATGTTATTACATGCTTATACTTGATTATAAAATATTTGGCTCTCTCATTTTCAATGCTTGTATAGGTTGTACCAATGTTCACTAGCTAAGGTTGACCTTAGAAACCTAGGTCCATTACATTATAGTCCTTCCTATCTACTTTAAGAATCTTGATAGTCTCAGCTAGTTTGTCTAAATCAAATAGTCTTTCTAATGCTATCATCCCTTTGGGGATCTTATTGTTAGTCAATTAAATGACCTTATCATCAAGTTTGCCTTTAACTTTGTCATCATCAAGGGTATTTTCACTAGCTTCATCAATGATGTGAGCCTCAAACATTCCTAATCTAGTCATGAAGTCTATGATCTACTGATCATCACTGAATACTTGTAAATTTTTAACATTATCTAGCACTGAAGGTTATGGGAGTAATTCAATGGTAAGGCTTTGTAACATAGAACCTTGATTGGGCATAAGATTGGCTGTAGTTGAAGCAAGTTCATCAATAGCCTTATTTCCATCCCTAGGGATTGACACAATATTAAAATCATCAAAACATTTAATTAAGTCCCACACTCTAAATTTATATTTCTTAAGATAGGACAATTTACATTGATATTTACTCTTGACCTGATTAACTACTAGTTCAAAATCACTATAAACTAATAGTTCCTTAACCTTGTGTGTTTGATTTCAAATTATAATCCAAGAATAATTGATTCATACTCTATGAGATTATTAGTACATGGGAATTAGATTTTTTAAGAGGCATTGTATTCTTTCTCAATGGGATTGATTAAAACCACTCTTACTCTAGAACTTGATTTGCATCTAGCACCATGAACATATAGCTTCCATAATCTAGGAATAACATGAGAAGTTTTGGAGTTACATACCTTTGTGGTGTCAAGAGTGTAAATACCTAGATCTAAGTTAACAATGTTGACCCTCTCATTGGTTTCATTGTACTTGGTGATCATAAGCTTCATTTTGGGCTTCCTTTTCTATTCTAACCTAATTTGGAACTCCTTTCAAAGGTAGCCACATGTGTGAACAACCAGTTGACATATAACTATTCAATGATCTAGTCCAATACCTACTTAGAATAATTTTATATGCATTAATAATATCCACCACTTAGATGTCAATGAACTATTATATCCTAGGTTTAGAATCAATCTACATGTGAACATTCAACAATTCACCAATCACTTTGACTCTTGATGTATCTAATTAAGTCATAAACCTATCAAATTGAATTAGATTCAAACATAATTGTTCACAAATACCCTTAGGCATGATGTTTGTATATTCACCTAAATATACCAAGAAATTATGTAAATTCCTACCAAAGATCCTGACTATGAGCAGGAAAGATGGAACATCTACCTTATTTTTGGGTATTGCAATTTAGAATGTGCATCATTTTGAGACTTACCAAGCTTCTTAGACAAAGACTCTAACAACATATCCCTTTGTTCTATAATATAAGTTAACTCATGTAATTTAATGTTAGATTTGATTTTTTTTATGTCCTCTACTAAATTGTATCCAATCCTATTAGAAGAATTAGATGTATCAACATTAGGTTTAGAGGAACTTCCCTTAGGAGGATTTGGATTGTTATCTGATGCAGTATCAAGACAAGTGTCAAAATTATTTGGGGAAGTTGAGGTAGTAAAAGTTTGTTTTTGGTCCCTATTCCTCAGAGGATAGTTATTCTTTAGATATTGTTTAAAAGCATGAATCTCTTCAGGGATATCCTTATGCTCATTCTCTTCTTGGAATGGTAACTCAAATGTACCCACCATGAGAGTCGATTCAACTAATTTAGATGACCTTAAATAACTTAAGGTACATGTACCATTATCTTTATTGGTTATAACTTTAAAAATTTCTAATTCTTAAGAATCTTTAAAAGCATTGCAAAATTCTAGATAATCTAATTCACCATATTTTGAAGTGTAATGCACTCTACAATAATCATGCAAAGATACATCACCAAGATTTATATCAAACACATTATTATTAGTAGATGGCTCATTGTTATGGTTGTTGTTTTTATTATTTTGAAACCTATTTTAAGGCCTATTGAAATTTTGGAAAGAGAAGTTCTTATTAGAATTTTCCCTAGTATTGCCAACCTATTTTTACAGCTAGATGAAATTAGTGCTTAGCTTTTGAACCATCTTTAAGATAGAATAATTCTTAGCCTTGGGTGCCTTAGAATTATGAAATTGAGTATTTATATTAGTTTCAAGCATCAAATCTCTATGGTCCTATACATGAGATCCATTAGAAAAGTTATTATAGAATCCCAAGTTTTGGCTAGGATGTGCATGGCTCAAAGGCAATTGTTTCAGAATTAGAAGTTGATTTAAGGTAGGTATATTTTGATTGGCATTGGGAATGACATTCAGAATTGGTAGATTTGGATTATTGTTAGGAATGTTTTATTCCATTTGGCCTTGGGGTTGCATTTGGTCATTAATGATCATAGCTTTAGCATAAACTATGGATAATGTATTAATGACTTGAGTAGATCTTTTAAGAAACATAAAAGTCATGGGATCCAAGGCATCTTTGTAGATATCTAAGACTAAAGCCTCATCAGGTTTATAAGGAGATATGGTTATGAAATCTAACATTAAATTCTCTTATGGGATCATTTTAGTCTCTTTTGATTGTGGTAAAATGTTGGTATAGGACACATGGACTAATGATTTTGCCAAATTGATCAATAAAGTAATTATTAAAATTAGTACATCTAGATATTTAGTTTTTAGGAAGGTTAAGGAACCATTCATATGCAACATTTTTGAAATTAAATGGAAATAATTTGCTTGTTGCATCTTCATGAACTACATTTTAAAGTCTTAAATTAGTTTTGAAGGATTTAATGTGTTATTCATCAGTTATAACATGATTAAGACTAAAATTAGGTAAATACTTTTTAATATTACAAGGAAGGTCATGTACCACACTTAGCATATTGATTGAATAACCACTTAGCCAAACCATATGTTGATAGGGATTGAACATAGGAACACCCTGAATTGGTGAAGTTGGTTGAGACTTTGAAGTTCTATGCTTTCCTTTGTCTTACTTAGATCTCTTGTGAACTTCTAATTAAATAATGGGAACCCGTATATCTAAACATGCCCTGGTCCTTATCCTTGGCAATTCTAGCTTGAGAGCTTTGAATCCTATTTGGAATATAATGTGTACATCTTATCCTTACAAATAATGATGATCAAACTTGCACATTAAGTAAATTTTATATAAATATGTATAAATATGGAAAAAGACATTACTCTTTAAATAAATTAGCTCAAATACATGTCTAAGTATATGAATACGAATGGTCTTTACACATTTAAGTTCAAGAAAACTCAATTTTTTTCAAGATCTAATAAATCTTTGAACAAAATAGCTATTACTAACCTCAAATGCCTTAGATTCATAGATCTTAAGCTATCTTTACCACAATTAAACATAAAAATTCAAATATATATATATATATATATATATATATATATATATATATTTATCTGAGTAAGAAAAAGTATTGGTCTAAAATCATTAAGATCAATTATATTTACACAAATATCCAAATAATACATCAATCTTTAAACAACATTCACCAAAATTAGCAAAGATGTTGCAAATTTTCGAAGATTTAACTAGCCCTCCTTCTAGTGCCAATTGTTCTCTATTGATGCACCTAAATGTATCAATAGGTTCATATAGTGTTTAAGAAAAACTTCTCATTTATGGATTTAGAGACTCCATTTCATGATTTACTGGTTGTGACAATCCTATTATCCTTGGTAGAATAGAGGTATAATAGGTTAACTATTTCATGAATTTATATTAGTTGGTGGTTGGGAGCCACCATGGATTAAGAGTTTTTTTATTTATTTTGGAGATTACCTATGCTAATTTGAGTGAATTGTGATCAAAACCTAAGTATAAAGCTAAACTAGGGTGAATATTAACAATGGAACTTATCTAAGGTAAATTGATTAAAAAGAAGTAAAAAGAAGGGTAGGGAAAAAAAGAGAGGTGTTGTTGATCTTTGTTTCAAACATTATGAAAAAGTTTCAATTTCATCTAAATATGTGTTTAACCAATGTGCAACGTGAAGTATCATAAGCTCAAATCCTACCACATAATAAGCAAACATCTAAGGAAAGCATGAAAAATGCAAATAAGAACAAGATTTACTTTAAGAATTTTACCGTTGCAAGGAAATAGAATTAGCCTAGATGCAAAAAGAGAAAATAAAGTTAATTAAACCTAATAACTTTCAATTAATCTAGCATTGTCACAAATTAACAACTCTTCATTAAAATATACACATTTATAATTCATAAGAACCACTCAAATTTGAAGATGTGACTAGACAAATGACAGAAAAACCATGACAACAATTCACACAAGTAAATGTGGATAAAAACTTTGTAGAATTCCTTGTTTCTATTAATTTTCTCAAAAGTTACAAATAGTTTTTTGGCTCCAAAAACTCTATCCCTTTATAATTGTCAATACCTCTTTATATAGACATTTCATGAGGTATGTCATTTGGTAATGATAAATTACATTTGTATATGTGTATAAGATAGTTGTCATTTCTATTACATTCTAGAAAAAGTGACCTTTTATAATATACTAACCTATAGTCAATGTATTTTATAAGCTATACATGCATTTATAAAAAGAATATTCCATTTCTAAAATATACGATACTAATTACAAAAGGTTATTCATAATCCATCTAACTTTGGGACCCTGGTGCTACTATAGCCTTTTACCTTCCTTTTGGATCTTCAATCTATAATTTTTCTTGTTTATCAGTTGGAGGTCAACAATGGGTCTCATGAACAACTCTTATTCTTAATCTCCTAGGTTACTGAGACCTTTCTCAGCTCTCTCCAAAGCTTGTTTAAAGCTCCCAACATCTCCTATCTTATCCTTAGATGGAAATAGTAGGCCCATGATCTTCTTATTATCATCCCCTATCTTACATTGACCTTAGTTTCTCACATTCTATATGAATTTATAAGTTATATTCTTGAACTCCTCATTAGTGATAAGGCACAAAAGACTAAATGAGGTGGGTTATTTGATTAAATTATCCAAAATGTGTAGCATTTTATCTTCCTACTATTTGAGGTTCTTAAAAATGTCTTCCACCTAATTAGACCATCTTCTCAGGGATTTTATTTTTTTACTCAATATAGCCATAGCCATATTTACATGAGTTAGGCTAATTTTCCTAAATTCAAGGACTTGAGTCTTGGCCAAGGCTTTGATCAAGTCTTTCACATGATAGTTTGAATTCTACCATTGGATTGATAAGATGGAAGGATCTTATAAATTATTCTATTATTACATCATACATTTATTTATAGACTATAATTGATCAAATTGTGTTTGAGCTAGCTTTTGTGGGTCCTCTTTAAAGATAAGAACCTCACTAGGCCTCTATCTTTCCACTAGAGTCTAACCAGTGAATGGTTCCACTTTTTGAAAGGTGAATTCCTCTCCAAAAATTATGGATTTATTTTATACTCTTCTTGGTAATGGTGGGTTTTTCCTCAATGTAAAATGATTTTGACAGACTTTATTATTACTCAAAGATTGTGTAGACTAGGGACTTTCTACAATTTTCCATAGTGGTCGTGAATTTGTTCAAATTTCTCACTAATCATCCGCACTTCAATTATGGATTTAAATATTCTTAAATATATGATAAATTAAATTTATTAGGCTTAATTATGATCAATATAGGGTTAAATTATGGCTATAGTACATGTGAGGGATCTTCTAAAGGTCTTCTTAGTGCTTTAATGGTGGCAGCTAGTTCAAATGATGAGCTTCATGGAATCCCTCTAGCATTTTCATGGCACTTTTATCATTAATATTTAAAAAGTGACTATTACCTTTTGAAAATTCCACCTTGATCTCACATCACTGGATCATCCTTGCATAAATGAGTATAGACCATCGATCTTGATCTAAGAACTTAAATTTTATTTACTACTTGTTATGTTTCCCATAATTATGACACTTGCAACTTCCACATTATCTCTGAGCTTTGTTTAAATGTCAACATTGATTGTGCACCATTGATATAATTTTTATGGATCAATCATGCCCCATCAATCTTGATCTACTTAATTATACCTTCAATTTCATGGACTATTGATTAAAATGTGTACGTTCATCTGCATATCATCGATCTTATAAATATGATTGAGCTTTAATTTATGGCTCATGGATATGCCATGTTTCATCTCTAAATTAATTCTAAGGGATTTTTAATTTTCAACTTTAATCTCACATCGTCAAATCTTGATTGATAGGATCAATGCACTCCATTGGATCTTGATTCACAAGATTGACCACCATTGGTTACTAAGTATTCTTTGGTTGTGAGTGTGATACTTATCACTTTCTCACTCATCTTGGGGATTTGAATAATCAGTATTGATCTCACACTATCATATCTCCTTTTCTTGGGTAAATGTGCATCATCTACTAAGGCTCTTTACTTTTTGACTTTATATACACTGCTAAATCTTGATTGTTTGAGCAAATTTGGACCATTGATCTTTTAGATAGAAATGATATTTAAGTCATGCTCAAGAAAATAAATAACTTAGCATAAATTTTTTAGACTATGGTTTTATTTCATGTTAATAAACATGAGTAAGGCCTTAGGATAAAATCTTTAAGATAGGTTTTTTTCAAACATGATAAAGGGGACCCCGTACATAATAAAAGACATAGCATAAAGTCTTAGGATAAGGCTTAGAACATTATAAAATGTGACCTATGGTTAGTTATACCATGTGGAAATAAAAGGGACCAAGGGGGCCTTGGGACATAAAGGGACCCAACATAAAAAAAATAGCCTAAGGTTTGGTCATGTTAATAAACACACGAAACCTTGGAATAACAATTGAACTAAGTCTATGACATGATCAATCATTCCTGCATAAATTATTCCTACCAAATTTGAATTTGATTTAAAATAACCTAAGCTAAGTTAATTTGAATAAGGGTTTTGGGATGCTTTTAGTTTGATTTTCAATAGACCAAAGACTAGTGAAAGGCTAAATTGATATAAAAATCATAAAACCTAGGCATTACCCATTCCAAAAGGACTCCATTGGAGCTATAACATGAAATATAAATATCTAAAGTTAGAAAATTTAGGAAATATTAAATCATAATTATTAATAAATATGCCAACCAAATCAGGTGTGAATGATCTTGAAATGAAAGACAATGTGCACACATGCTAGTGATACTTTGATCAAGTGAATATTCATTTTTAAGGTGTAAATTTGTAAAATTTAAAACAAAGGTCCCCATTTTTCATAAATGGGGGTGTGTTGACCTAAACAACCACCTCATAATGTGAAACATTAGAATGATAACTAAAATCAATACCAACCATATGAATAGTACCCCTAGTTTTAGAACCAAACCTATTACCCATGAAATAATAAAAGAGGGTTTGGGTAATAAGATAAAAACATGATACCTAGGCACTATAATCCAAAGTTTTATTTCCTCTTCCACCAAGTTACAAGTCATGACACTTATAAATATAGAGAATATAAAAAATGAATACAAATAATCTTAGAATATTAAAGGTAAACATTCATAAACATGTTTTTAGAGAACACTAATACAAACTATTAGACCTTTTCAAATGGTCTTATCACCCCTCAAAACTAGAATCTCAAAATCTATCATAACCCATTCTCCAACCACAAAACATGAGTTACTCAAATTCAATAGTAGGGTAACACATAAAACCAACCCATTCGACATAACCAACCCATAAAGGCATGCACTCATGATGTTGAAGCTTCCACCTTTGAAACTATAAACATCGATGTAGCTCCTAAATTAGGAGTGTAAGGTAAAACTAGGATGATAGGTTTCATGGAATTATAATTTGAAGAGGAATAAAACATAGTTACTTATAGTAGAGAGTATTAGCCTATGGCCCTCCATCCTTCAAACATCCTAAAAATGGAGTCTATTCCTAAACTTATGGGAAACTATGATTTAGTCTTACATTTAACTAGAACATTCTCCCACATTTCATTCCTAGACTTACTCAAGAAATCTCCCACTCACTAGTCATCCTCGATCAATGCCCTAGGACTATGGCATTTATCTAGTGTCACTCCTCATCCACAAGCTTAGATTATCCACATTGATTTGGACATGTTCTTGCCTAGTCAAAAATCATAAGATGTTGGTTATTTATTCACTTTGTGATGCCTTCCTCATGACTCTAAGAAGACAAAGAGGTGAGATATAACATTTTTATATATGTATGGATATACAATAATTATGTGAAGAGTGTTATGGTTTATGATGGAGTGACTATCAACATCAACACCTTTTTCTGCCTACAAAAACTCAATTATGAAGAAACTAATTGTTCCATAATGTGTAAAACCTTATGAAGCTTAGAAAACCTCAAATATAATTACATAGGGAATATTTTTATCCCAATCAATTTGGGCCCCAATATGGTCTTAACTAAATTTTATGTCATAAATAAAGACATCAATTACAATATGATATCAGGAATACCTTGGATACACTGAGTGAAATATATCCCTTCCACCATCTTGTAATAAATATGGTTCTTACACCTAGTAAAATTTTTGTAGCCCAAGGGAATATTAAACCCTTCAATATTTTATAAACTACCATGCATAATCAACCTAGGTTACACATCAATTACCACCTACCTACCAATAGGGTCATGAATCCCTGATAATTGGTCAATGTTACTGGATCCTCAAAACCCAATGTGTTCATCATAAAAAAAGAGTCAAAAATACCATAGACCATATTAAAGGACAAACTAGAATAAAAATACATAATAATAACCAAAATAACACTAACCTAGAACCATGAACTGGTTGTATCAGTAGTCTCCACCATGTCTATAGTAAACATTACCAGCCTATTAGAGAAGGGCACTCCCCTCATCCTCAAATTTCACCCATAAGGGATAGGGACTTGTAATTTTTATAGGTCTAAAAGACAAAATCCTTGATATGAGTTAACTAACCTACTACACCTTTACATGATATAGGTTTATAGGAATGAGGAAGTCTCCCTTTATTATAACCATGTAGATGGATATCATCACTACCACCCAATGATCAACCATATAGAGACAAGTTTCACTTCACATTCCACCCTTGTCACTTATAAACCACTTCAAATTATACTCATATATAATGATATGATAGGGACATACTATTATTATAGAGTACATGATCCATTGGGTCTACTCCTATATATGTTGATCATTCTACTTTAGCCTGCACCTAGTTGTATTTCTCATCATGCTCTAGTTTAACCAATAGTCAATCAGACCATTCCTTCTCCCTCAACTATCCTAATTCTCAGAGATGATATTCATAATGTGATGATATGTAGGGTAGAATTTAACATCAAATTTTAGATTACCCATGAATTCTTAAGGGCCAAATTTTTCCAGTTATGAAGGAAGAAAACCCTGAAAAGTTTCTCATTGGATTTTTATAGTCTTTATTGCTTATAAAATTAGGATAAATAGTACTACCCATGTCCTACCCATGGTATTCAAGATACTTAACTATAATTATCTACCTCCTACACTAAATCAAGATCATATTTATGTTAGAATATTCCTCATTCTAAAATGAAACCCTAACTATGTTGGCATACTTTCCACCTTAAAGAAAAGATCAAGAAAATATTCTTTTGAATTTCCATAGGTGATTACCTACCCCAACCTAGAGCTTAGAAAACAACCTTTTGAGTTCCAAAAATTTCTTCCCTCCCTTCTTCTAGGACATAGGGTTGAGCCATTAATAAATCCACAAGCCCTCTTTTCCACCCTATATAAGGGACAAACCCATTATCTTCCTGAGCCTAAAAACTAGGGACCCTAAGAGGGATTACCTAGTATATGTAATAAAAAATGCATCATGTCTAAAAATCAATCCTATCTCAGAGAAGATAGATCATACCATACACTTATGATTGAGGATACATTAGATAATAGGGAACATGACCAATATGGGGATCTACTAGACCTAATTAGGATATCTCTTATCATAATACATAATTTTAGGGAGGGTTCTAAAGCCTCTAGTCAAGCACAATAATGTAATAACCCTAGCTAGGTCATATGTTTTCATATCCCACTAAACTAATAACAAGTAAATTAAAATCTAATCTAGTGTTCACCAAAGCTTATAGCACAAATTAGGGGTAATAAATAATAAAATTAAACATGCATAGAATACATATACTCATTTTAATGTATACATAATCCTAATCTATGGAAAATAAGTACAAATGCATATCCATATACTATTATAAAGGAGGAACAAATTTAGGAATACTTACCTTTGAAGACAAACATGTCAAGCCTCAATCTCTCCCTTGGCCAAGGTACTTAGCAAAAATTTATTGTGGTATGTAAGGATGACAAGGATAAATCAAATTTAGGATTCACAATCTATCAATGCATCAAAAAAATTTCTCCACAAGACAAGATCTGTATCTCCAAAGAAATCACAAAACCCTAAGATCATTCCTCAAGTAGAATGGTGGATAATTAGATACACAATAACTCTTAATTCTTCTTCTATTCTCTAAATAATGGTAAAATAAACTTGTAAATATAGGCAGATTTAACCCTAAGCCCTTCCAAAAAATTTGTTCAATAGGGTCAACCCAACTAACCTAGTAGTAGTAATGGACAAGAATCTACTAGGTCACGGGCTAGGTTGGCCAAGATTTGACTTAGACCCTATATGAATTTTACCCAAAACTATATAGGGTCAACCCAATTGACCTAGTATAGTGAATAGTCAAAAGGGGTTTAAGGTTAGGAGAAAGGGGACAAAAGGTAATAAATTATTCAGGATTATGAAATAGAGAAGAATAAGTGTAGGGATAAGGTTTTTAGGAGACAAGTGTGTATATAACAAGTGGAAAAAGGGATAACAATCATGTGAAACACCAATGATCTACCCACCCCTTTCATATGTACCATTTAAGGTGTGCACTTAGAGATATTGAGACTCAATGGGTTCCTAAAAGATAGAAAACATCAGTAAGTGATAAAAGTTTTAAAATATTATTTGTATAGATATGTGCCACTCAAAGATGATCATGTGTCATGTAAGTGCAACATGGGATCATGCTTTAGGAAAAGAACATGAGAACACATAACATTGATGTTAAGTAGTATGAATTACAGAGAAAATAAGATAAATGAAAGGATAGAATTAAAAAATACATAACTTTACTTATCATAGAGTTGTAGATAAATAAGTAGATTGTGAGAGAAATGAAGGTGTCCAATATGAAGAACATTAGACAAACCTATAGAGATTCATGCAAAAAATACCCAAAAATTAAAAAAATGAAATATAGTCATATAGTAGTGGAAATTATTCTCTATGACATCATGATTTCATAACATTTCATGGTTAAAAAAATGGGTTAGTGAAAATATACATATGAGAAAAATAAGGTATATGATAGTAAATATTTGAGAGGTAAAGAATTGTGAAAAGTAAGTTTAAATAGGGTGAAAGGGAAGTCATTTTGTTATTTTTTACTTATTTTTAGAGAAAAAAGAGCTCTAAGAGACCAAATGAGAGGAAATAGAGCTAGGATGGCAAGGATATTATAGATGAGATGATAGGGATGCCCAACAGTGATAGCGAGTGTAGCATAGGTAGGCAACTATGAATTTCAAAATTATTTTTGAATATTTTATTGAAATTAAGTGTTTTATAAAAATTTGTAATTTAGAGAAATTTTAGGAACCAAAATGAACCTAAGAAAGCTGCTAGGGGTACTAAAAACCAAAAAGGGAAAATAGGTTGAAAGGGATCAAAATAATAACTATTGAAAGGCTTTAATTATAGGAAATGAAAGTGGTTGATAGGGAAAACCAACTAGGTCAACCTAGTTGACCTAGTAGGTTGAAAACCTATGAAATCCATATTGCTGACTTAGTAAGTATGTGTTAACTTAGTTTATTTTTCATGTTGCTAACTTAGTACATAACTTCCAACTTAGTAGAATAATCCATTGTGATGACTTAGTAATAAGGGTGGAAAATAAAGGGTCGACTTAGTTTGTTAAGTCAACTTGGTAAAAATGAAGAAAATTTGGTCAACCTAGTGTTTGACTAAATGACCAAAATAATACATAAATGCATGAAAGAGGTTGAAAGAGTGTTAGAAGGGCCTAGAATGGCTGAATGAGTAATAAAATAGCCAAACAGGCTAAAAATAGGTTAAATTGACAAAAATGGATAAATTAAAGCAATTTAGGCTTGTTTTTGTTAAAAATTAGAAAATAATATATTTTGATTATAAAAGACATGAAGGATATAATAAATATTTTGTTATTTGAGGTTGCAGGGGTGTCTAAGATTTTGGCACTTGGTGGACATGGCATGGATCTTAAACCTCTTGGAGTGGTTGATAGTTGAGGATTAATCAATATTGGTTGTATTACATCTAAGAGGTATTGTAGATATGTGTAGAGTCCAATTGAGTTTGGATTTGATAGTCATGTTCCTAAAAGTTTGGGAATTATTGACTAACACATTCAGATGGGAGGTGGATGGGAATACCATAGAGGTGGGTATAACCCTAGAGTAGATCCATGTGATTCTTGGACTACCAATAGGAGGTATGCCCATGACTATAAGAGTACTAGATGGATTCCTGAGAGGAGAGCCTTAACCATGTGGGAGATGGGCTCATTTATGATATATCTCAAGCTAAGAGTTAGCTTATTTGACATTTATACATCATAGATTTTAGATATTTAAAATCTAGTTATAGGACTTGTGACAACATGGGTGTTGTGTCATAAGTTAGATGGCAAGGTACCATTGTATTTGATATCCTTATACAAGACTATATTGGAGCATGGGTATTCTATGATTTAGATTTTATCATTTGGGTTCAGCTTATGCATGACATGTATGGGATTTTGTATAGAGGAAAAAATACCATGGGGCCTATTATCTTGATGAATACTTGGATATATAAGTGGTTTTTGATGTATCAACCAACTGGGCTACCCCATATGGTCAATGATCAATTACCTTAGGTATAGAGGTGGTGGTAGTAGGATCATGTAGTGTGGGGAATGCCCCACATTCTATCACTATAGATGGTTAAGTAGGAAGACATCATGTGGTATTCATATAGACACATTATTATGTTATGGCTGAGATGGGAGATAGTGGCACCAACATTGGCATGAATAAGATTATAAACCATTATACTTGGTGGATAGAGATGAATCTAGTGGTGTATGTACCAAGATATATGGGACTCCCTCACCTAGTGGCATCAATTGTAGTGTTGAAATTTTAGGCCAAGCATGTGAGAGAGATAAGGGGAGAGGAGGATTGGGGTGACCAATTGCTAGGCTAACAATCAGACCATAATATGAGAGACCTAGATTGGTCAAGCATAATAAGTAGCAGATAAAGAGAAGATGGATGCAGATATAGAGTGCCAAAGGTTCCACTACCAACACTATAGCATGAGGAGTGACAACCATCTCATTCATACCATTGATGGAAACACTAGTAGTGGGATAGAGCAAAGATAGTAGTCATCCCAAATGACCTATTAGGTAGGCTAGGACAGAGTTGGGAAATAGAGGTATGACTCAAGTGTAGCTTGAGATGGGCATGAGTGGTAACCCTAAGATTTAATCTAGGGTGGTAACCTATAGATGAGGTACTTGTAACATTTTCTAATAGAGAGATGGTGCTCAGTGGTCATGCCAATGGTGAAATGGTAATAGGTGACACATAGATAGGTTATAATAGATCATTAAATTTTGTTTAAGTTATTTGAGATAGATTATAGATAGATATGTTTTTGAGATATATCTATGTAGTTTAAATTTTTTAGATCTTATAGAGGAGACTAGATGGGACCTCAGGTGATGAGAACACTCCATGAGGTATTTGATGAGGCACTAGTTCCATATGACATGTGACACTAGAAGATCTTGTGATAGTGTCTACCCTAGGGAGCTAGTTCAGATTGATAGTAGAGGTTGTGAGGTGAGTGCAAAAATGTAGGGAGGATCCACATCCACTGATAGGGGTAAGAGTGGAAGAGGAATAGGAATAGAAGGCCTTAGATTAGGAGAGTTTTTTTCATATGGATACCATGACCTAGTTGGTATAGGTACATGCCTAATTGGCATAGGTACAGGCCCTGGTGGATAACCTATAGGGGTAGGTGATAGGACTGAGATCTCAGATAGCCTCTTTAAAATGTTATATTCATAGGGGACTTTCCAAATCATTTATGGCTAACATGTATAGGCAATGAGATAGATATGATAGAGCCCATCTAAAGAGTTGGGATGATGTATATTATTGTAATTTATATCAAAACACATGATATACATATATATAGCTCATTTTGCTAGCTAGATGTTGATTTTATGTGCTTGTATGATGGTTGTGGTTATGGATGCTTGGATATAATTATTTCTAGCACATGTATTTTAGTTTTAGTTGTATATTATATAATAAATATATGAGTTATGGTTTCTTTTCTAGCATTATGTAGGACACATGCATGGTTAAAAATAAATAGGCAAAAAGGACTTGGCTAAGTATAATTAATATATAAAAAATGTACTACACACTATTTCATGTTGAGAAATGTGTAATAACAAGAAAAATAACTAAGTGTAAAAAACGGTGATAAACAAGATGGAAAGAAAACATTTTTAAACCATGACAAAGATTGGCACCAAATTAAAATAAGTAGAATCACACTAAGTCACATTAAGAAGTATGAAAATAATGTAATAAAGTGGAAATAATGTGAAAGAAAAAATGGTATAAAAATAAGTTAATTAATTTATTCAATCATAACAAATCACCTTGGGGAGTATAAGAGAAAAACAAAAATTAGCAAAATTGGTCTTAAATTTATCACACTAACTCAAGTTGGAAAGTATGAAAAATTCAAGAAATGGTTAGATTCTTAAATGTAATCAGAAAATAAGAAGATAAAAGTGAAATAATAACAAAGTAAGCATAAAATATAATAAATCAAGATGGAAATCATGTCAATGACTTGTAACTAAATCAAGCTGCAAAGTAGTGACTTGGGTACCACTATTGGTGTTGGTAAGATCTTGAGAAGAGTTATTAGAATGTGAGGCACTAATGGTGAAATTTGATTGTGTAGAAAAAGTTGGAATAGTGAAGGGATGAGAAGAGTAAGCACTAAAATAATGATTAGCATGGGTATAAAATTATGCATTAGTGGATGAGTTAAGGAGAGTGAGTCTTGGAAGAAGCCCACAAGATTTAGACCTACCATGTTAGTGGAGATACTAGGCATGGAGGTAGAAGAATTCAAAGAAGAAGAATTCATGGTATGAGAAGGGGTCAAAATAGAGGGAAGAGGTTAAGAGTAAAAGAAACTAGTATCCCCAAATCCATGTGAGAATGTAGGAGAAGGTGAATGAGTTTTTTCAACTTGACCACTAGTCATGAGATGGTAAATGGTAGAAGGATCCTTTCCTTGATGTTGATTAAACTAAAAGATAAAGAAGAGTGTTTATGGGGTATACTCTACTTCAATTTGATCTTCAAGTGAGAAGAGATGATTAAGAAGTCAAGAGTAATGAGGAGGGGTCTCATAATTCATTATGTGATTTATTATATGAAAATTACTCTCATCTAGAAGAGGATCCCTAATTTGATTATGGGAGACCCTATGAGGGTTGGTAAGCCTCATCATATCTATTGAATTCAACTTAATGTTGTCTTAAAATAGGAATTTTATGATGAAGGAGAAGGAATAGATAAGGTAAAATTGATGTGAAATCAAGGAAATATGAAGAGGTAGAAAAGAGTATAGAGTCAATTGAGTTGACCTAGTACAGAAAATAAGATCTAAAAGCTAAAAATAGGAATATAGAGTCGATTGCATTGACCTAGTTTTATATCCTAGGAAATAAATAGGTAGAAAACTATATAGCATCAATAGGTTCTACCTAGTACTATAGGTAGGTAAAAAAGATAGTTTGTAAGAGACTGTGTCAAGTAGAATGACTATGTACTGAGAAAGGAAAAATTGTGCAAGTATTTTTTTCAAGTAATAAATGAAAGGAAACAAAAAATTAATTGGGTTAGTGAGGATGATCTAATTGAGGTACACAACAAAAAACATTACGCCAACACTTGTTAATGCAATTTTTTATAATATAACATAGAATTGAGCAAAGAGCAAGCAATCAATTTGGAAAGTAAAAGCTAACTAAGTGGTCATCCTAAATGTTATTAGATTATTAGAGTATGATTTTAAATGGCTATAAGCAAGGAACTAGAAATCAATCTTTGGATGGTTTTAGGACATTTAAGCTAAAAGGGATCTATGTTGGTAATGGTACTAGCTTGGTATTTGGGCCTACCCCCTCACTACACACACTATAGTGATATGGGTGTCAGGTACTTTACCAATAAATAAAATTAACCACATGTTTATACTTGGATATAAAACCAAGTTGACTTCCCCCTTGGTGATGAAATCCAAGTAGGTAGGCCTTGGGTAGACAATTGTTTAAATGTTTTTTTTAGATTGTTTGATTTAGTAATGTGTGTAAGAAAATAGAAAATAGTGCAACTAAATGGTATATTGAAAAACCACCTAATTAGACTATGTGATCTATTCTAAGTATGAAAGCAACAAAAAATGAAAGTGTAAAGTAATTATTATCATATAAATGTTAATTCTAACTTTAAACATAGTATAGTGTCAGTTCAGATGAAAATGTATGCAAAGATTACATAATAAAGTCACTTCACTAGTGTCGCTATTGTACTAGTAAAGTAAGGGTGAAAAAAAGAACTATGTCGATAGTGTTGAACTAGTTTTCTAGACAAAAGATAGAATATAGAACTAGGGTGATAGAGTGGGCCTAGTTTATTGTATATGGGTAGTTTTAAGGATTATAAACTATGAAAAATAAAACTATAATGAATAAAAAAATGATAGAGAATGAGAGAAAGGAACCTTGGTGGGTTGGAGGATATAGAGAAAAATGATATTATTGTTTAAGTACCTTGATTTATACTTGTAAATTCTACCAACTGGGTCAACCTAGTTCTCTCTTCCTAATTTACTAAAACTTGTAAAGTATACTATTTTAATAGGGTAGACCTAGTATGTTTTCTAGAAGTCTAAAAATGTATTGTGTCAATAGGGTCAACCTAGTATCTTGTTTGAAAGTCTAAAAGTGTAATGTATTGATAGAGTTGACCTAGTAGCCTATACCTTATGAAAAACCTACACAAATAGAATAGAGTCATATTGATGTGACTATGTGTTAAACGTACACATAGAAGTTAGAACTTTACTAACACTATCAACCTAGTATTACAAATATATAAAAATAAAATATAGAGATAAAACCTGTAAGGGTTAGATTCATGTTGGGTTTACTAGAATATATACTATCAAAAATTTATCATGTCTATAAATCAATCTTAACTCAGAAAAGATAGATCATACCATACACTTACGATTTGGGATACATTAGATAATCAAGAACATGACCTATATTGGGATCTAATAGACTTAATAAGGGGATATATTATAATAATACACAATGTTAAGGAGGGTTTTAAAGCCTCCAGTCAATCACAATCATGAAATAACCCTAGCTAGGTCCTATGTTTTCATATCTCACTAAAATAATAAGTAACGTAAAATCTAATCTAGTGCTTACCAAAGCTTGTGGAAAAAAGTGGGGGTAAGAAACAATAAAAGTAAAAATGTATAGAAAACATATACTCATATCAATGTATATAAAATGTTAATTCAGGGAAGAGAAGTACATATGCAAATCTATCTACTTTTATAAAAGAGGAAAGAAGTTAGGAATATTTAACATTGAAGATGAACTTGTTGATCCTCAATCTCTCCCTTGGCCAATGTGCTTTGTAATATTTTGTTGCGGTATTTAAGGATGACAAGGATAAATCATCTCTAAGATACATAACCTATAAATTCATCTAAAATACTTCTCCATAGTATAATATCCATATCTCTAAAGAAATTATGAAACCCTAAGCTTGTTCCTCAAGTATAATGGTGGATATTTAAATACATAATAATTCTAACTTCTTATATTCTCTAAATAATGGAAAAATGAACTTGTATATATAGGAAGATTTAACCCTAATCCATTCTTAAAATTTTAGCTTATAGGGTCAACCCAATCAACCTAACATAGTTAGGGATAAGAATTTACTAGGTCACAAGCTAGGTCCACCAAGAGTTGATATATACCCTAAATTAATTTTACCCAAAACTATAATGGGTCAACCTAGTTTACCTAATATATTGAATAGTCAAAAGGGGATTAAGGTCAATAAAATAGGGATAAAAGGTAGCAAATGACTGAGTGTGAAATAGAGAATAACAAGCTTAGGGATAAGGTTTTCAGGAGACAAGTGTATAGATAGCAAGTGGAAAAAGGGATAACAATCCTATGAATCACCAATGGTCTACCCACCCCTTTCCTAATTCACCTTTTAAGGTGTGCACTCAGAGAGATTGAGAATCAATAGGTTCATACAAGATAAAGAGCATTAGTAAGTGATAAAATTTTGAAAATATTATGTATATACACCTAACATCTTTGATATATATATGGGTGAAATATCAAAAGACTAATAAACCTCACCTAATGATTTTCCCCATTCTACACATGATCAGTGGGTCATTTATTATGATGGGACCAAGTGCCACCTAGGTGCTAGGGTAGGAGTCATTCTCATTTCTCTTGAAGGGTGAGTCATGCATTTTGTATTCAAGCTAGATTTTAAGTGCACAAATAATGGGGATAATTTTTTGTCATTATTACTTGGAATTGTCATTGTCAAACACCTAGGTGTTTAAAACTTAAGGATTTATGATGACTCAAAGCTAGTCATGAACCAAGTTTTGGATGTCTATCAGACCATGGTTGAACACCTTCATCTATAAAAAATCATTATCCATAAGATTAATAAGTATTTTAAATTTGTTTTTATAGAATTAATCCCTGGGGAAATAAACCATCTTATCAACTCCATAGATTCCTCATCTTTGCACTTTATTCCCCATCCAATAAGACCAGGGTCTAATTTCATAGTATCAATCAAGATAGATCCTCTTGTGTATAAGACTCATAATAACCAAACTATTTCCCACATAATAAGGTATGATGACCCCTTGGTCCTTTATCTAACTGAGAATGATGAGTCCATCCTTGAATTCTTACAAGCATATGATGACCTCCCCTTATTCCACCATAAGAGGGCCTTGTCCTTTACCCATTATCCCACCTTGGCCCTTGGATTTGATTATTATAATTCTTACTCTCACATTAAGGATTACCTATCCTTTGATGATTAACATAATGTCTTCAATACATAAGGTGAATATTTCTATCTTCCCCTAGTTCCCAATGTGTTTAAATAGGGTAAGACCTCTATCATCAAAGAAATAATTGACATTAATATTATAACTAAAGAGTATCTTATAATTATCAATATGGGGTCTTCACTCTCTAAGTAAGAGGTGGAAGATCATAAGTATCTCCTCATAGATGTTTCAAAAAACATCACTTTCTCCTACACTGACATAGTATGCATCAACCCATATGTGTTCATCCAAAACTTTGTTACAATGCCTTACATAAAAAATATCAAGTAAAAGACCATACTCATAAATCCTAAGGTCATGTTAATGGAAAAGGAGGAATTCATCAAACTTTTAAAAGTTGGATTCATTAATGTAGTAGATTACTCCAAATGAGTGTTCAACAATGTCCCCATCCTCAAGAAGAATGGTAAAATCAGAATATGTATAGACTTATGGGACATTAACAAATCATTTATAGATGATGACTTCCCTCTATCATCCATTGATGTCATTGTTGAAACTACACGAGATATGAATTTCTATCACGCATGGTTTTTTTAGGTACAACCAAATTCACATTTATGATGAGTACCAAAGCAAGACCTCATTCACTATGCCTTGGCAAAAATTTTGTTATGCTTTGATGCCCTTTGGTCTCAAAAACATAAGGGTAACATATAAAAGGGTCATGACCCACATATTCTATGATCTCATTCATAATATAGTGGAGGTATATGGATGTGATCTTATAGGAAAATCAAAATGATGAGAAGACCATCTAGAGGTGTTATGCACCATCTTTACATGTTTGATCAAATACAACATCACTCTCAACCTAGATAAATGTGTGTTTGGAGTCATCAATGGAAAAATCTTAGGGTACATGATCTCCTAGAATTGGATTGATATTTACCCTATTAAAATCTAAGAAATATTATAAATTATCCCCCTCATAGATGAATTATACATCAAAACATTTTTAGGTAATTTAGGAGCCTTTCAATTAATCATTCTTGATATTGCCTACATTATTCATCCCATCAACAACCTACTAAAAAGGATAAGTAACCTAGCTTATAAAAATTATTGTTAGGAATAATTCAAGGTAGTAAAGCATTTTCTTATGTATCCCCCTAAGTTCATGACACCTAATCTAAATAAGCCTTTGATTCTTTATATTATATATTAGAGATACTAAAGTGTCCTTCATTTTCTTGTTGGCTCAGGAAGACAACACTTGAAAAGAACATATTATTTATTTCATTAGACAAACCCTCTTTGATTATGAGATGAAATACACTCAAGTAGAAAAATTATGATTATTAATAGTGTTTCCAACCAAATTATTATGATAGTATATTATCAATCAATAAATGAGAGTCATCATGATATCTCAATCCCTACAAACTTTCCTAACCTAGCCAACTATTTATAGGAAGGATACACTTCATTATACTCCTAAGCGAGTTCAATTTAGTTTATGTCAACCAAAAGTCTATTAAGGGAGAGATCAGTATTGATAGATTGGATTATTCACCCTTGGAATTAAATGAACCCGTCAATACCAAATTCCCTTATGAGCTTATATGTTATGTATAAATTCTTATTATGAGTTCCTATCCTTGGTTCATAGATATCATCAATTACCTAATTAAATAAACTTATCCTAAAGGTTCCAACTCATAATAGAAAATATTTATTCATGTCATCACATCTAAACACATTATTTTAGATATGGTCATTTATCATAAGGCCTTTAATGGTATGTTGATCTAATGTGTTGACCAAGGAGAGTCATCTTTATTTATGATAGTAGCATGTGTAGTGGCACTTTAGTGGCCACAAAATTTCTCAAAAAATACATAGGATGGGATAATTATAGCCCACTCTAGACCATGAAGTTATCAAATATGTATGAAAATGTGAGAAATGTCAACATTTTTCTAATATGATACTTATTCCTAGTAGGACATTACATTCCATCATCATTCCATAACCCTTTTCCACTTGGGATTTAAGTTTATCAAGTAAGATTTCCCTTGATTATTTGTATGGTCATCACTTCATCATCATAGTAACTAAATATTCCACCAAATGGGAAGAATTAATGCCATTGACAATTGTTACTAAATTATTCATCATAAATTTTATCCTAAATAGAAGCATCTGCTAATTGGGGGTCCCACATGTCATCATCACTAACAATAGATCCCCTTTCAAAAATACCAAAATTCATGAACTACATAATAAATTTTTTATATCACACCACCCAACCTCTTTTTACTACACACAAACCAATGGTCAAGCTGAAGCTACTAACAAGACCTTGAAGCCAATTTTAGTTAAAATTATTAGATACTCTAAACAAGGTTGACATCTACATCCTTATCTAGCACTATGGGCATACATAACAACTATCAAGACATCCATAGGGGTAACCCCATATTAATTAATGTTTGGGTCTAAATCCATTATACCCTTAGAAATATAAATACCTAGTCTTCATGTTTCCCTCCAAGTCCTTCTTGATCAAGAAGAATATATATAGGTGTAGCTAGTTGAATTACAACTCTTAGATGAACATCAGACTACCACCATAAATTATCACATTGATTATATTGATCATATGGGTATACAATAAAAAAAACATCCATGAGTTCCCAATCTATGTAGGATACCTTTTCCTTATGTTCAACAATCAAATCGACAAGAAGAAAGGAGAAGGTTGAAAGTTTAGAACTAGTTAGTTGGGCCCCTACCTAGTGATAGAATAATTAAACATTAGATCCTATCATTTATGCACTCTAGAGGATAAAGAGGTTAGTGATGCTATAAAATATTTTCATCTAAAAAACTTTTATATCTATTCCTTTCATATCACCCTATTCTCATTTGAAATAAATCTTCATAAATTCCATGTTTACCTGCATATCAGATGTGTTGTTTAGTGATTATTTAGTAGGATAGTTCATATATTATAGAAAATTTTAAAATGTGGCATATCAAATAATCCCACACTCACATTACACTATCACCCCATATAAATTATTCTCAAAATCAATAGCTTACATTGGTCTTTGTCTTAGTTATTATAACTAGAGTACACCTCTTTTCCCTACATCTTCTTCCAAAACATAGAAAGATGATAACCTATAGTTGAGTCTAGAGGATTATCCATGATAGAGTATCCCATTTAGGGTGAATTCTAAAAATAAAACATTAGCATACCTAAAATAGCATAAATTTACTCACCTATCATGGTCTTTGGTGATGAACCTTTGCATTTTACAAGTTGTACGGGATCAAGTTGGGGGTAAAGGCCTTGTAAATAGAAAATTAGACACTCTTGTGAAAGTAAAAATGCTTATGCAAATAAAAAATTATTTTTTCACAACTCTCACCCTTTTTCTAAACATTAATGGTGATCCTTTTTATATTAATAGTTATGTTTTGTTAGCAATTAGGATAGATGTCCCTTGCTCACCTACATCTAGCCTTTGGTGGTGAGCCCATGTGTTTTCCTATTCACATGAGACTAGGTATAGGGTGTCATGAAAAGAAGTAGAATTAAAATTTAAAAGCAATGTAAATCAAAAAGTGTATAGAGAGAAAATTTTAAAAAAATATTTCCTACATGTCTATACTTAAAGATAGTATCATTTTCCTATTTACCATCTCTATCAGGGCTAGTTATATCTAGATGAAGCCAATAAAGTTAGTGTTTTATAATTCTGTTAAGAATTATATTTTCCCCTTTACTCGTAAGGATTAAGTCATTTTCATTTTTACTGTGAAATTTTGATTTATGGTTTTTATTCCTTATCACACATCTCATTTATCTTATTTCCCCTTTCATTCATTATTGTAAATTGAAAGTCATATGTTGTGTAAAAGAAATAACTAGGTAATCACCTTAAAAATAAATGTTATCATAGTTATGGTTACATATATTTATCCATCACATTACATTAGTTTCATACATTCTATTTCCATATATAAATAATCATTTCCCATAGAACCATATCAAAAATAGAGAGATACATATACATATACACCATAAAATTCTTAGTAATTTAGAATGCATGAACTAAAAATTTAACATGAAAATTAAGATCCTATAACATGCAATAGAAAGTCACTAAAAGATAGGATAAAACATCCATATATACATACATACACACATACATGCATGCATACATATATACATACATACAAATATTCACACAGATAATAAATGTTGAGATTATACAACCAGAGTATCTGATAAAAACACCTCCATAGAGGACCAATATACCTCAAGACATCTCAAAAAAATCAACATATGTAATAATATAAAAAAATGTATAATTAAAATCTCATGATCTTGTCATCCTTTGGAAAGGTATTGATGTAGAGGATTGTTCAAGGCTATATATCTGGTGATGTCTCTTACCAGTACCTCCTTCTAAATCTATCCCACTATCTTCAAGTTAGAATCTAAGATGTTGAATCCTACTTGAGCCTCTCTTTAATGTTGTCCTTCATAACCTATTACTATAGGATCCTCCTCCTCCACCACCTATCATCATGTCTACTAGGTCCTATAACCTCCTCTCCCTATCCAATAAGGTGGTGTTATGTTTCCTTAATTCTACCAAAATCATAGAAACATGGCATGTTGGGTTAAAGACATATATGTATCATCCAACCCCTATAATAATACTATTATCTACCAAGAGTTGTTTCCTCATCAAGTTAGTACTCAGTTTAAAAATGTTGATTAGTCCATTCCTAATCATGCCTCTCCATCTAATCGATGTATCTATAATTACAAAGGGAAAAATCAATGTTAGATCCAATCAATATAAAAATTTGAAGTGGTAAAAATAGTTATGTAAAAGAGATATGAAGTGAAATGTGATTTTTAAATGAAAACATGTAAATTAACATTATACCTAGATCCCCATCATGCCATTCAAGGTTAGAGTCACCATATGTAGCCTCTTCTTGATTGAAATCTAAGTCCTCCTCTAGATTAACATCCTAAATCTCACCCTCTATACCTCCTAGAATCTCGTAATAGTCAAGACCATGTCTTGGTGTTGGTAGTAGTAGTTGAGGGCCCATGTGTTGATTCCATACTCTAGCATGTCTCCTCTTCCTTTGATAGCCTATAAGGGAGGTCCATGTGTTGTTTCCTGATGAACTAGTTAAGTGATAGGTACCCCTCTCAAAAGTAGATGTCATACCAACTGCCCTAATATCATATCTCTCACCTCTAAAATCCTTATATATGAAACTCTTGGGACAGGAAGGTTTCCCATATAGGATATACTAAACTGTTGTGGTAGTTTTTCTATGGGGTGCACCTTAATTTTAAAGAGCATGTCCCAAACCTAAGTGGCCCTAATGGATATTTTGAGATAGGATCCCTCATCGTCCCATTTCACAACCATGTCTTTTTAGGGAAAGTTAATTAGTTATGTTGTTCTCAAATAACCCATATCCTAGAGCAAGGCACAAAAGGGCACCATGTCTATCCATCTAATGGTCATGATATCTCCTAGTACCCCAATTAACACTCCCCTTTGATACAGGATCATCTTCTCATAAACCTATCCCATGACAATAATTATTTGGTTCATATAAATGTCTTATATATGATCCACTTTTTAAATATCCATGTATGTTTGTGTTAGTATCTTTTGGATCTAGGAGTAGTTGCACCTCTCTCCTCGATGCATCACACAATCATTCACTAGCTGAATAATAATCTATTTATAACATTATCTCCTATTAATCAAGAGGAAGGAGTACCAATAATGACCTTAGGTTTTAAATAATTAATCCCTTAACTTGATAAATCCTCATTCCGCACTTTGTACCCATATCAGATGCATCATTGTATACAAATCAATCTACCCAATTGACGGCCTCATAGTTGCTATCAACAACTTGAATAGATACTAATCAGATGGTAGAGGGAGGACTTGTAATCTAATATACATATGTGAGAATGATATCCACTCTCTTAGAGCCTATGGGAACATAAATGTGTTATATTTTGGGTCTAAGTAGGTCAAACATTCAAGGTGGGGGAAATCCCTACTTGTGTTATCCTCAAGACCCCTACTCGATGAAGAATGACCAAATCATCAACTATCAAAAGTGTCAAAACTCAAGGGGAAAATCATACTCCTAAGCTTTATTCCATTATATATAATCACCCTACAACAGAAAAAAAACCCTATTTAACCTAGGAATCAATTTTAATCTCCAAATAAGTTAAATTCCCTTCCTAATTTTGGCATAGAAAACTGCCCTCATTTATATAAAGAAGTTACTAAATAGTCCTATAGTGGTTATAAAACCTCCCTAGGTAATTACATACCTACCCAGGTGTTTCTATAGCCTCTATATAATTGTGGTAATGTAACCACATTATATAATTTATGTTACTACCATGATGGTTACGTAACCACCAACCTATAAAAGGTGGTATTTCCATCACGTGAGTAGTGGTTCCATCCACCAAAAACATCCCCTTCCACATCTCTCAAAAACACTCCTAATTCACCCAAAATCATAAAACATTTATATATTACCCCCTAACAATCATTTCAAAACTAAAAATATTGAATTTCACTATATTTTAGCTAACTTTTGAACAAAATTTCAAATTTGGGGCAAAAATGAAAAAGTCAATAAAACCTACCTGATTTTGCTTGGCAACTCTTCCCACTAGTAAATTTTCCATCCTTTCATTGTCCTTATCTCATTGACTTCCTTCTCACTATAAATGGTCATAGATAGTTTAGAGCTCAAAATATCTCAGAAGAAAATGACATAAATGAATTATTTTTGGTAATTTTTTTAATATATTAGGCCCCAAAGTAGCTATTTTAGCTTAAAAACTTTCTATTTTTGGCATGATTTCACATTTTTCATATAGTTTATGTTTTCAAGTCATATTTTTTATATATTTTATGATTTTTTCTCCAAATCTATAAATTTAATGTATTTATATCTTTTGTATCACATATTAGGCTTTCGTAGGCATGTGATGACCTAGTGCCAAACTCAATCCCCCAATAGGAAGATTTAGGTAGTATGAACTTCCAAACATGTAAAATACATATTATTATCTATATTATGATTATGTATTTTATTTATCTGATTTATCATCAAATTACACTCGATTCTTGTTTTATGCTTACAAGTTACATAGAGTCTCAACTGGCTTTGCTCCACTATTTATGTAAGGTAACTAATTCCAAACCCCTATTTCCCTTATGTGATTCCACTTTATTATGACCACACCCTAAATAATACATGATAAATAATCCTTCCTAGGTGTTAATATTTATGCACCTAATTTTTTCATAGTGTGATATGTTCGACATAGCAAGTCCAGTGATGATGTAGTGATCTCTTAGCAACTCTCAAATGAGAACTATTTAAACATCCCTCTCATAATGATTCCTCTTGTCTCTCCTAAGAACCAAAAAATCCCCTTTTTGTGGAATTTATATCTTCCCTTTGTCTTATCTTTAAAATATCTCATTGATGATGGAATTTCCCTTTGTGGCAATAAAACTACTTTCTTGAATTACAAAACCACCCTCTCCATGATAAGTTTTTTAGGAAAATTATGTTAATTTATCTTATGAACCTATCATATAAGGGTGGTTTATTTTTAAATATGGGGTGATTTCATAATATTTAGGGGATGTTTTATCCTCTAGGGTGGTAATTTCATAACCGCTCCCTACAAATAGGGGAAGTTCTATTATAGCTTTCATATCTTCTAAAATTAGTTCTCATAACCCTAGTTTTGACATGTTTAGCATCGTGTTTCTTAATTTTATCACCTTTTTTTTTTCCTCCAATTAGGTCTATCCCATTCCATTTTCTATTTTGTCATTTTTGAGTTTTTCCTAATTTAAACTCATGGTTGAACTCAGTTAAACTCCCTCATGCCAGTTCCCAACTCTTTCTAAAAGAAGGCCATTTTTGGTCTAAGTTCATATCCAAAAATTACTATTAGACATTTTTCTTTTGAAACATTCATATCCCTAGTCTTGATATAATTTCCTCAAGGTATATACTCTACATTTTTTGAATTGACTACATTACCACAAGTGAAGAAGCGTTATTGATCTAGAAACTCATTATTTGTAAACTAGTGAATTAGTCAGTCTTAGTTCAAATGCTCTCCATTTATGGTTATCTCCTCCCCTTCCCAATTTAATCCAAATCTTGTTCATCCTCCAGATATAAAGTTTTAGGAATTCATAGAAGGATAGAAGGATCTAGCATACTAAGGACTCTTTAATCAACATACTACATGAATTCTAACTGATCTATGCCTTAGTCAAATTAGAGTCTTATTTTAATTTATAGTAGTTAATTTATTTGTTAGATTAGATTAGTGTGGTTTTTTTTTCATTATATTAATTTTTTTATTCATAAAAAGATAAAATTTGATAGGGAGATAAGTCTATTTCCTTTCATTATCTTTACTACAAGAAAAAGTAGTTAGTTTTGATTGTGTTTGAATTCTAATAGATTTATTTTCATTCAGTTATTAAAAAAAAAATCAAAAACAATTAATATGAATATTTTATTGAATTATCAATATATTTCCATCCAACATAGTATTTTACTTTCAAGATCAAAATAATTTTGTTACATTCCAAATAACTAACTAGTCAATCACAAGAACTTAGATAATATTATATGCACAAATGGAGCTAATATACTTATAATTTTGTTTGTTTTGATGAATAAAGAGTGTTTTTATTTCCTCTTTAAAACATAAAAATCTTAATTTTTATTTCTTATCTATCTTCTATCAAATTAGTTGAAAATCTTGTTCACAACAAACTAGAAAAGTTGAAAGACTAGTTTAGCTTGTTTGTAGACAAAGAAAGTAAAAAAATGTTTTGTGACTTTGATGTTTTAGATAATATTTATTTTTTATCTATTAAATATTTATAATACATAAATTTAATACTTAATCCAACTAATATGAGAAAAATAAAAACTAAAAAAATATCACCACCTAGTTTACATCTAGACAAAGTAAAATCAAAATTTTGCATAATAGTATAGTTTTCTTCCTCTCTCCTTTGCATGCACTATGAATAATTGTAAAAGTATTAAAATAAGTTTTTATTTTAATTTAATTCCATATTTTTATTTATTTAGTTTCATAAGGAAATAATTTTCTTCCATAAATTCAAGAAAATCCAAAAATAATAAAAATAGCTTCAAGAGGCCTTGACAACTCATGCAAATACCTACATATCATTAGAAGCCTTAAAAACATGTGTAAGTATATATGATCCATATAATAATTTCCCATTATTTTAATGATCCCACACAAATACTTTCTTCAACATTTTATTAATCATTCACCACATGTCATTATCTAACAAGCTCATACACTTCCAACTTGGTTTTCGCTTAACCTCTTTAAGATGACCCTTCTTGAGACACTAGGTATTGTCCATCCCAATTTATTCCCTAGGTTTAGATAACCTAGACCCATAATTATCATAAATTTAAATATAAATATTGAGTTAAGATGTGAGGTTTTATGTTCCACCCTGATTCCTCATCTTATTTTTGACTCCTTAACTACTTTAGATGAGCAAGAATGAATTCCCAATCCATCCATCATTTCCCTTCCTCAAAATATAGGACATAAATATAACATCATTTAGGCCTAGTTTATCATTCATACCTCATTATTCTCATAAATTATAGCCTCATCTTATATAATTGATAGTATGTGGATGATATTGGCTAGGCATAGCCAACCTAATAGAGTAGATCTTTTCTCATGAGTTATTCATCCCAATCTCCTCCATTTTAATAGTCCTATAATTGACTAGGAGCTTCACCTTATTATGATATTAAAAACTAAAGGACCTTGGATATTTATTTTATCATAGATTGACACTCTTAAAGATCATTGGGACACTATTTAAGTCTTTTTTTTATATCATGATAACCCACTACCATTACTTATTATGAATCCCATTTCACCTAACAACAAACCAAATACATAGCCCATCCATTGTGTTGGTTTCCTCAACCTAACCTCAAGAATTAAATTACATATTTTATCATGTGTTATTCATGTGAATACACTTCCATTTTAGGATGGTGTTGAGCAAGAGCACCCAATATTTTTTTTAATGCATGATGTCACTCACCCTATATATGTAGTTGAGCAACAACATTCTTATGTGTAGTACCTCATTAAATTTCTTGCTAGTGTATTATTTGATGTCCTCCTTATTAACCTAGTTGTTAGAGTCCTCATCCTAATCTTATAGGGTCTCATCGATGTTTTGAGTCTTCATCTAGTTAGTGGAGATTTCTTTGTAATATATAATATTATATTTAGGGAGGTTATAATATTTTATTAGGGTATCCCCAAATATATCTACAATTTTGATTCCTTGATATGGTGAATGAATGATGTTATTGGTGCCCCTAGATGTCTATAGTATATTGGTGAAGAGATATCCATAGGGGAAGATTTAAATCTTAGACAAGGATTTATGTAGGATTGAGGCTCTAACATATATGAGGTTGCTTATGAACCCGATATCATATTCCTCAAAATCATCATCATTACTAGGTCTTTAAATACATTTAATTTTCTTGAATATCTCATTATAGTTATTGAAACATGTGATCACTTGCAAGAATGTATTATCTTTGAAATCTTATGTTAACTTGGGATTAGACGTGGATGTCATGATTGTTTAATGTCTCACTTATGGATTTTTTTTAGATTTTATTTTATGTAGAATCATCCTTAATTTTATTGGTTGGTGATGATGGGACCTTTTTAGGTGTTGAATCTAAAACTACTCATATGGGCTAATAATTTTAGAGATTTTAATGGGCACATGCCCAATTTTATCCCTCATAGAGCCCTATATACATTTGCATCTTTCAAAGTTTTATTATTACTACACTAAAAAGGGGTGGTGTTATGGTTTTGATGTATCAGGGATTATCCAGGTGTATGACAACTCTAGGGGTACAATTACATGAGTTATTTTTATTTAGATCAGGCCTCCCAAACTTTTGACAACTTCACGTATATGGGTATATGTGGTGATCTCTAATTGAATCAAGATTACTGAGCCTCTAATAACTCTAAATTTTTTTATTATATGGGTACACATGGTGATGTCTAATTAGATCAAGTGTATAGGTACACATGACAATCTTTGATTAGATTAGGCCTCTAATGTATCTAATAACTTTGGGTATATAGGTACACATGGTGATATCTAATTATATCATGCCTCTTGGGCCTTTGATAGATTTAAAAACTTTCATTATATGAGTGCATGTGGTGATATCTAATTGGATCAAACCTCTCGAGCCTTTGAAAACTCTAATAACTCTAGGTATATGGGTACATGTGGTGATCTCTAATTGGATTATGCTTATTGGGCCTCTAATAACTCTGACAACTCTAATACCTATAAAACATATAAAATACAAAGTCATTCCGAAATCATTTCATAAATTAAGGGTTTCTTACCTTTCAAAAGAGAACCTCTAAGAGGATGTTAATTAGACTCTAGTAATATGACTATAAGACCTATTTTATTTAGATATTTATAAAAGGAAAAAAATTAGCACCCAAAAAACATTTAAGTATAAAAACCACCTCAAAATCATAGTTGGACTATCCCTTTTTGAAATAAACAACTCACAAAACATATTCAAATAAAAACTTATAGGTTTTTTCATGACTCAAAAAAATCTTAAAGATTGGGATACAATAGGTTTTTGATGTCTTAATGTCATATGTGGTTGGATAAAGGATTAAAAATTTTAGAGTTTAGTCTTGTATACATCCCCTTTTATTATACAAAAAGGGACATGTTTGTCACAATAGTTACAAATTAGTAGTCTCTTGATTTTCTCTATCCTAAGAAAAAGAGAGTGTTTAGCCTTGTCAAAACCAAAATAGTATTTAACCCACTTTCTCAAATAATATTTTAGTCTAGATATTAATTTTCCATGTATATTTAACATTTATTGGGGTCACTAAGAGTTCCATTTACATTCAATTTTAGTAGAGAATCTAGTGAGATGAACACAATCAATATTATGATTGAAGGGGATGGGACCCCTATTATTATTTTAGATACTATCAATGATGATAGTCTTATGATAAAATATCACACTTGTATTTATGTTGGTAAGATTGAAAAAGAGAGAGAATATATTTTATAGATATGAAACTTGTAAAGCCTTCTAGCAATTAAGATGTCTATATGTGTGTTGGTCTAGTTATATTTCCCTTTAGTTGGCCTTACATCTTGAATCCCAACTAGGTAGATAATGTCTTAAAATTTCTCTCTATAGGGGTCCCTTATTCTATATCCACATTTTTTATAAATGGAAAAGGACCAAGTTTAAATCACCAGATAAAATCATACTATAAAGATTATGTTCCTCAAATAAAGAAAGAATAGAGAGACAACATTGTATTTTACTCACAAGGGAGTTAGGGGCATATACATTAATCTAGGTGAATAAAATCCTCCTGCATCAAAAATTGATGAGATCTATAATTCTATTCACCACTCATAATTTTTTTTATAAGTGATTAGGATCTCATGCAGTGAGGATGCCTCTAGAGGCTCCACTAGCACTGATAGCATCTACCTTAAATCTATTCCAAATTTCCTTACAATAAAAAAAACCACCATTAAATTTACGTTTGGCTTATTAAATTACAATAAAATAAGGATAATGATCTATTATGATATTATTTATGAAGTATTTCTTGAGATCACTACACAATCCCTTATAGTTCTAAAAAAGTAGAATCATTTTTTCATGGGCTTCTTTCTCTTCTCTTTATTGTAGAAACCCTCCAAATTTGTTGGGTTTTAGCCATAAAATTATTCTTTACCTCTTCATTTTCTATTTCCTTATCATTATTCCTTTTAATATTGGTAGATGATATAATGAGGATGGGGTTAGGCTTAAAACTAGGAATGAAAATATATTTTATAATTTCAATACTATTAATTGTGCTAGCTAAACACAGGGATCATCAAGTGGGTCTTCTAGGAGGACCTAGGCATCCAAAATTTCATCAAAAGAGGCTATATAAGTGACTTTATCTTAAGTATATTATTTTGTGTTAGATTTTTATGTGTCTTTATCTTGATTAACCAAGAGAGCATAAAATAATTTCATGTTCTCAAGTGGATTTGTGGACCTAGGTTTCCTAATCCTAGACCTCTTATTCCATTTTTTATTATGAACCTTTTTAAGACCGTTAGTATACATAAATTCCTTATCTTTTGGTGCTTCATTGTTACAAGGTAAATCCTTATAAAAATGGTTATATTAATAATTTTAATATAGGAATTTAATGGGAAATTTTTCATTATTAAGGAGTTGAGTATGAAACCAATCCAAAATTTTAATATAAATAGCTTCAAGCAGATCATTTTTGATATTCACCCTAACACAAATGAGATAACATACACCATTTGAGGTTTTATTAGGGATATAATCAATAAAATTATTATTTTTATTACCAATGAGTTACAAATATGGTTTATTCCAAATATGCAAAGGAAGGAAAGGGATCCTTACCTAGCTGACTCTTCCTCAGGTACATCCACCTATAAATCAAAATGCATAGACAAAAAAATCATAAATAGGGCACTAGATCCCATGAACTAGGGACCTTAGAAAATAAAATTTATATCCTTTTTATATTCAATAATTATAGTGAAATATCCATGCCCACATAATAGTAGTTTGTAGGCTATGATTTTTTTCCCCAAAACCAAAGAAATCCATTTTTCAATAGCAAAAGGAATCATTCATAGTCCAATAAATATCAAAACTAATGTAAACTCCAAAAGAGTATCAATGGAGTGAAAAACATTCTCCATAGATACTTCAACCAAAGGATTGACTTCAATTTTGGTAACAAATATAGAGGATGAGGTTGTCATAGATTTCTAAGTTCTAGAATCAGCATGAGGAACTAATTTATGAGGTTATTTTATCCTCATGTTAGTAATATATTCATAGGGAAATTGATCCTAAGGAGGTAAGAAGAAATATTATAAGGGGTGGAGTAGGTTTTAAGAAACCCTACCCACCATGTAATAGCATGTTTACAAGAATCTAGGGCACATAGGAATAGATGTTCATTTTTGGTAAAATTATATCTCTCTATGCTTGTAATGTGTGAACCATCTATCAAACACCAATATAATAGTGTTTTGGATTTATAAAATTTTATTCAAATGATTATTCATTTCCTCAAGTGAATCATGGATTTCACTGAGCAAATTCATCAAGGCTACATTGAAGGCATTTTCTTTGAATAATACCTCCTTGATAATTTTATTTAATTGAGACTTAACTTCTTCCATAGTGAATGGGATATTCCCATGTTCTTTAAATAGGTTATAATGTGAGCCTCCCATATTATAATAAAATCCATGTTTTTCTTTTCTAATTTGCACTTTCTCTTGCAACTCACTTATGGTTCAGTTTAGAATTTCAATATTATAAAGGATGAATTATGACCACTTACAATAGGTATCATCTTCAACCTTCTCAATAATTCTAGAATTAACCATCATCTCAAAGTTAATGTTGATCAATACTGAACATCACCTTTCACATTTTCCCAAACCTTTAACTCATTATCATGTGCATTGATTTGTTGGTTGATATTTATAATTTCATAATCAATTATAATATTTAACTTCACCATCTCTTCATTATACTTCATGCCACCAAATAAAAATTCCTCAACCCAAGATTCAAGGTTTTTCCCATAAGTTTTGTCTCTACTATAAGATGACTAAAACATGAAAAAATTATTAGCTTAAAGATAGGAAGCATTGTATCTAATATCCATCTAATAGATATTGTTGTTTAGTTTTCTTGATAAAAATGTATGTATCTCATAGAGGATAAGAGTACTATAACATGATATACTTCTTAGCTTACAACTTAATACCAATCTATATACTTCCTCACAATTCTTGATAGGCTACATTGGTTTCTTTGGATCTTCATCATATCCTTCATTAGAACTTGTAGAGTTACATGGTTTAATTACAACACTAGCACTACCTTTTTCATGAGCCTTAGGAGTAGTTTTAGTGATTTACTTTGGAGGTGATAAAGTCTTTAATCTCTTGGAGACTCCTACTATAGTTAATTCTAAATTTTTTTTGTTGATCCATTCCATATAATGGTCAATAACATTCTTTATCCTTATCCAAAAGTGTGATAGCTCTCTAACAAATTAATTTATAGTTAGAATCAGAGCACTTATGACTTTATTGATATAGATAACATTGAGGAGATCAATATTATCATCGATCCTACCAAAACACATGTATTAGTGAAGGATATAATTTATTATAAAATTTTCCTATCTTATTCAATACTTATTACTTCATATTAATTAGAATAATCTACCCAATAATCTTATAAATAATTAACATGGTCATAGGAGGTACCAATGTTGAATGTTTTTATACAAACCTCTTACTATCAAAAGAAGACTATCTAGCATATGATTTCAAAGTAAAATACATAATTTCATATTGGATCTCCTAAGTAATTACTACATTCTTTCATGTTAAATGACCTAGAGAGATAGGGAATGAAATGCCTAGAACATGTCTATCCCTAAAATATTTATGTATTTTACCCAACTATATGCATAGTTAAATCAATATGATTTTTTTATCAACCTAGGTAGCCATTGAGGGTATCCTTAAAATCCTCCAACTCTAAAATATGTGAATCTATGTAATTGGATGAAGTATCCCCCATACTATGAAATCAGGTTGCCTACTTTACTAGACATTCTACTTTCCCAATCTTCATCCAAATCTTGAACTAGTTTCATTATGAAGGCATCATTTACCCTTTTGAAGTGTTTTTACTCTAATTTAGAGTTAATTGATAATATAACTTGTATAGTTAGGTGTATGAATTTGTGTTAGCTATAAGATTTAGATCAAGGTACATTCTTTAGGATGACACTAAGTATACCAAGTATGAAACCATGAAAAATTATTTTGTTGACTCCACAATGATCAATTATTGATGTATATATCCTCATTCAATGAATTGTTTTCCATTTTAAATGATGTTAATATCCATAAGCATCCATAAATATAAATTTATGGTGTTTTAATTTTTAACCATGTGATTGAGAATAGTTATCATGTCTGATAGCTATTATTAGAAGTTGAACTTGAAGAATTTATTCAAAAGTTTAGAGAGTCAACTTCACATTTACTTTAGCCATGAATAATTTATTATTTTTAGGTGTTTATTGAGATTTTGTTTCCCATAGACATTGTCATAATTCCATACTCATCCTTGTATAAGTATCCTCAAATTCATACCCATTTATTCTCACCTTGGTTTAGGTAGAGCCAAAAGTAGTAGGGAATTAACCATACCCTTTGTCGATGTCTTCTAGTCATTATCTATGTTTAGTCCATCTAGATGTTAAACCAATACCCAGCTATAATGACATAATTTTTGTTTATCTCCCCATATAACTTATCCATTAGATACCCACCACTCAATTTTATTCCTAAGTCTTTAGGTCATAATTTTAATCATAGGTAAATACAAAATTTGAGCATTGCATATATATAGGGAAACTAACTACTTCATGCAATCTACTTTCTAAAAGGTGAATTGTAAAAATAATTAAGTTTTATGCATTCATCCTCTTGTGTAAATATTTGCCCTCTACATACGCAATATGTGACTCATTTATTTTTGAAATTTTATTATCCAAGATCAAAAAACACCTAAATATTATATACTTTTATTTCATTTTCACTGGTTATATGATTTGAAATGTGGCTTCATCAAGGATTTTTAAATTAATCAGGTTAAGAGGCAAGAAGTATTGATGTGTTTGTAAGTAATATACTACGGTGGTCGTGAACTATTTTTTGCCTCTTTAAAAAACCCATGAAACCAGTATGGTGAAAACCTAAAAATATGTAATAACCTCAACTAAACAAATCTCCCTTTGGTTGAAATTGAGAAAATATTGTGTTATGCTTATTCAAAATGATACCACTAATAATCTCTCAAAAAATTAGATATTTTAATAGTATTTCTATAATAAATCATCTTCAAGGGAGAAATTTAGAAAAAGACAAAAAAATTCATTACATTTGGGTAGAGGAATGAAGATAAATTATATTTTTATGGTATTTTATAGGCTCTTTCACATGATTTTAGTGTAGGTGGCCAACACTTCACATCAAGGGATGTGTGAGTAAGCCACATGGCCATAGGGTACGTAGTTGAATAGATTGTAAATGTGTACTTCCACATGTATTACATACCATAGGTCACAAAAAATATATCTTTTTAGATGCTCTTGGTGATAAAATGCTCTTGTGCTTAAATTTTTTTACTTATTCTCTTTTAACTTGAGTTTGAACAATTTTTCAATAACAATTTGATATTGTTCCTTGGTTAAATTTTTAATTTTAAAAACATAAGTAACAATATCAAGTACCAAATTTCTTACTTAATAATTTTAATATATCATTTTCAATATTATACTAAAATGGGGGAATTTTTTGACACATAATTTTGGTACTAGATACTTGACTATGTCAATTTTGACCTATTTTTGACATAAATGACTTTTTTATACACTTATGAATCTTACACACCCTTTTATCTATCCATTTCTCCTATATCTAGACTTTACCTTCCAAATTTACCATCAATCATTTACATAATCTCTGTAATATATGTTAGAACAAGTTATTATCTTATGTAGACTATTGCCATATTTTAAATTAATGTTTCTTCTATCCTAGATAGTTTTAGAAAAAATTAGATGTTGGTATTTATTGATAGTGTCTCAAGTTATTAAAAATTATATTATTCAAATTAAAATCCTTCCTTTGGGTTAAACCATGCATTTCACATGTCCTTTATGCAGGGAGATTACCCAAATATTCATCTATTTACACACATCAAGCCTAAGAATATTCTTTTCGACCTCTCACTTGGTCACCACCTTGAAACCTACTTGCACATTGATAAATATATTTTCACATCCTTGAGGCACTATAAAAAATTATCTAAATTTTAAAACCCCTAAAAATGAAAATACCTAAACCAATTTTGAACACCTATGTCAAGGTTAAATTTTTAGATTATCAAGTGTCAAAAAACATAGAGAGGCATTGAATTTTAGTGGATCGCTATTTATCACACATACACATAAATGAGAGAAATACATTTAGTTTGAGACATATTTGAATTATTGAATCATAGGAAATGTTAAAATGCTTAATGGAGTGTGAATGGGTTTTTCTATCCCATATTTCTAACCCCTTATCTAGGTTAAAAGTGTCAATATTAGAACTATGGTTTCAAGGGAAAGGAGGATAAAATATGAGCCAAAATATAGGACCAAGGAATTGAATTAGCCAATAAAATCATTGATATACAATCACATTGATATATGGAAAAACAAACCAAAAAAATATAGAAAGATAGTTTTTATAGATAATAGATTTATCCAGTCACTGTAAGTTTTTGAGCCTTGATAATAACATCTTAGTAGATTTTGATATCAATCTCCTGAGTTGAGAAATAACAGATCCATTATAGACTATTTATGATGAATATTCACATATATAAATCACAATATATCATGAACAAGCTAAGTACCCTATCCTCTAGTCATTTCTATAAATAGTAAGTTTAATATCAATTTACTTTTTACATTAAAATATATGTAGTGAATGATAGTGAATGATAGATCTTATGTAATTTGGATATTTAGTAGTTTAGCTTATTTAGATAACTAAATATAAAATAAGTAAAATAAATATCTATATACCATTATAATTTTCCTATACAACTCTTAATTACAAATATATCTAAGGCATATAAGTTAAATAAGTCCAAAGTAGGTTATTATAATCTCTTAATAATTAATATGACATTAGCATCTATGATATAATTAAGAACAAGTGAATCAATAGTAGACATAACATAGAATTATGATTATTTATCATGGGAATGTTATCAATCTCAAACTAATAAAATCGAGTGATAAAACTGAGAACTAAATTTAATATGGTATCAATTTAATTTATTTTGTTTGATAGGCACTTTTGGCTAGGTTTAAAACAAGTTGAGAATCACCTTAAACATTCATAGATTCAATATTTAAATCATGTGTAGAATGTATTAATATAATAAAAGCCTCATATTCTACTATATTATTGGTACATGAAAATTTTAATCAATATGATAATGGATTACTCTACCCCTATGGAATAATTAATAAAATACTATCCATGATACCTAATGCACATATGTTCTCATCAATTTACATGATCCAAGTCTTATTTTCATTAGTACACATACATAAATCATATTTAAAATCATCATATATTTAATCATTGCCTATGATGGGACCTTATCTAATTGGTTATCTATGACTTTCCCTTTAAAAAAATTCTTGAGATATTGTAAGATCAAATTCCATGAGTAACACAACCCACTTAGTTATTCATTTCAACATACATGAATTAAACATAATATATTTCAAGGGATCCACATTGAGATTACCTAAGTTTAATTATTAGGCATGTTTAATTTTTTAAATCATAAACATAATATCTAAGCTTAAAACAGTGTGATCTTTGTGATCATTATCATATTATGAAAATAATTTTCCTAAATCATTATCATTGGTATAAATTTATAATAATATGGGTTATTTGGGAATAAGTGGAATCATAAAAAGGGGGATTAGATAGATATTATTCAATTGCATCAAAATCCTTTTGAAACATTTCATTCATTTGTATTAAGTTTCTTAAAATATATGCCATGAAAATGTTTAGGTCTTATCAATTAATTGATTAGAAATTCATCTAATGGATTGAATTTTTACATGTAAACTTCTTAGTTTATTAAGACTTAAGGAGGATTAATTTTTAAAATGGGTTGAATTTTCTTAGAATCAACTTCTATACCTATCTGATAAATAATATAACCTAATAATTATCCTAGTGTAACTTCAAAGACACATTTCATGGTCTAAGGTGTATTTTATTAGTCTTTAAAATATCTTTCACACATCACAAGGATGGTTTTCATGATATTTTATATTTATTTAGAATGTCATAAACATGGTTATCTAATATATCATGCATTTAAACATGGAATACATGTGTCATGTTTATCGTATAGGTGGTGCCTATATTTTTGAGACAGAATGTCATAAAAATATAGTAAAATATATTATGTTTTAAATGCATATTTGTGTTAGTTGTTGGGATTATCTTTATTTTATAATAATTGGAAAATAAATCCATAAATCATAACATCTCATACCTAGATATAGAATCAACTATCATATCAATATTTGGGATGAGGAATTCATCCTTGGGACACACTTTTTTTAAGTGTCTAAATCCAATACAAATCCTGATGCCCCCATCTATTTTAGTAACCTAAACAATGTTATAAATCAAATTTGAGTATTTAATGGATTATTTTTCTTATGTTTTCCCTTTTATTTAATGATTTTCAATGAATTAATGACCCTTTTATATTCTCATGGATTAAAATGCATTTAAATATATATATATATATATATATATATATAAACCCTTTCATTATTTCGAGGTTATCTTGAGTATAGGACAAGATATAGTAAAAATTCAACATCTTGTCCTATTCCCAATGATCTTCTCCTTTTATTTCTTAATCTTTATTTCAACATGTTTATCCTTTATAAACATTATTTTCGAGTCACATTTAAGGTATTTTAGGTACATTTTACATGCCACTAAGCTTTCAATTCAAAGTCTAAGATATTATTATATAGAGAGAATTTTTGGAAGGCATTTAGGATAAATACTCTCACATTTCAAAACTTATACAAAGATATACATTAATTATAATGAATTATTAGATCTATTTATGAATTATTATCATATTTTCATTTTTCTACCAAGGGTAAGCTAGGATAAGGAGCATTTAAATTTGCATAATCACCATTTCACACACATACATAGGTGGGAGAATAAAATTTGAGTTCCATCACTCTTTATATTACTATAAATGTAGTTTGGTGATTCATATTTCAAAGGAGGTTGACCAAAATCATTCTAACTCAAACCTTTTTTCCCAATTCTCCTCCCATTTGATATTGTAAGTATTTGTATAGGAAACTAGGGTTTGATATTTCTAGTGTTTATGCACCCAAAAAAATATTGATAAGGTGTAAAAATACATTACTAAACCATATAAATCATTATATAAAGTTTTAGAGACTCACTATCAAATTATAAAATAAACCAAGAGGTAAAAAATTAACTATCATACCTATCCCATTCTTATTGATCTCATCCCAATCATAAATCACATCCTAAGCTATAAAACATTTTTCATAGGGATAGAATCAACTAGTAAGGTATAAAATAAATTATATTACCTATCTTGAATCTAAAAAACTTTTCCTAGACCAAAAATAGTCATTAATTTCTAGAACAAACAAATTATAGTCATTATACATAGTCTTTAGTTAACAAATTCAATACAAACCAAAGAATTGTAACAAATAAGATAAGTCTCTTTTTATCCTCTTGCACTTATCATTACATTTTTTTAATAACTTGTCAAAAATATTGATTGTTAAATCATACAATGTTCTTGTTTCTATCAACTCATAGTTAAATCATATTCTATTATCTATATCTAATTAAATTATTAGTATTGCATTAGACAAATTTTTAGGTAAAACATTTTGGTGAACCCATATTTTGTATTGAAATTTTCTAAACCATAATTTTCCCTTAGGTTTTATCAAACTTATTAGGGTTCCAACCTTATTTCTAATATTTCCAAATTTTGTATTAGGGTTTTAGATCTAATCCCTAATTTTCCCTTATCTTTTGTGATAATATGAATTTTTTATTTACTCTAGGTTTTCACCCTTATTTCACCATTAGGGTTTCCTTTCCTTGGCTTGTAACTTATCTTCCCTTTCTTGTCTCATATTTGATCCATAAGAAATCTATTTTTCAAATGATTCAAGGTCTTTTCTAGATGTATTGAGTCGATAATAAACATCCTCATTTTTGCCAAAATATTTTACATGTTTTCTAGAATTTATAATTTACTATTTTTACTAAATTTAGTTTAGGGAATAAATTATGTACCTATTTTAAAATTAATTTCCAGGTTTCATCTATTTTATGATTTTAATTAAAACCCTCTCTCAAATTTAAAAAATTCCTAACTAGTCTATTATAATTTTTGATTATTTATTATGTACATATTAATCTTATCCCTTAGGGTTTTCATGTGGAAGTGTGTTGTTAGAATATTATTTTTTCCTTTATTATGATCTTAGGGTATAAAATGACCACCTACATTCAAAACCGTAATATCTCTCATCCCTTATATTTTCCATTTTCTAACAATGGTATGCTATATGATTACTCTAATGCATGTATTTAAAAATCTAATAGTCATCATCCCGTAGATTCTATATTTTTTATCAATTCTATACTTTATGATCATTCTAATGAATAGATCAATTATGATTATTTTATGATTAATAATGTTAATGATGTATACAAATAATATGATTGTGAATTCAATGGCTATTAATTTTATTATGAAGAATCATATAGTGAGGAAGAGGAACTAATTATTACTTATGAAATGGAAGAGCCTAGTTCCACTACACCTTATTTACAATTATTATCTTAACCATTATATATAACAAAAAATATATAATGCTAAGGTACATACTCATACTCCTATTATTTTACATTATTTACAATCTAAAATATATTTTATTTGAAAACACACTTCATGTGTCTTTGCCATTTTCTGTTGCACTTCATCACATTCAAATTTATAAAATAAGCATGCATGAGAACAAAAAATAATGTATAAATCAAAGTTTTGATAATATTATTCTTACATTCATATATTTTTCTCATGACATATATGATATAAATGTGACAAAATGATTTAAATTCTATTTTACTATATATAAGTATACATCTAAATCTATTTTCCTTAAATATTTCATTAATCCCACTATTTATCACAACTAGTTCCATAACCATTGTCATAATTAAATAAATAAATCCCATTCTCCATTGGATATATTTTATATCATGTTAAATTTACTACACACCCCATGCTACATTAATCACTTGATTATCCCACTAACATTCCATTAAATCACTAATCCCACCTCATTTAATAACCACTTGCCCCACTTGTCAATTTAAAATATTCTACCTACCCCCTATCCAATTTATCTATAGCTTATCATACATACCTAGTTTATTAAACACCCCTAAATTAAACCCTAATAAAATTTATAATCTCTAAAATCTAGATCCTTATCTAATTGTCTATAATTCTCTAAAACTAGAGGGTTCTTATGAATTTAAAATTGATTTATAATCTTACCCACCACCCTATAAATAACCAAACATGGAGCTTGGTTGAACTAACTTGAATTAGAATTGTGAAAATACACTAAATCTCTCTTATATCCTCCATACTCTCATTACATCCATATTATCCATGCATTCAATAAGCCATTAATCCCTTCACGATCACTTGAGATCTTGAAGCCACCATGGTCATGCAATCCAATCATCCTTGAAGAATCCATTTGAATATCTTATAGGGAAGACAAAGAGAAGCAAGTTGATGGTAAGAGCCTTATAACAAATTATAATTACTTATATATTCTCTCTCATTTATTTATTTTAAGATTTTAGGTTAAGTTACTATATATAGTATATTGAATCCATAGCTCAAATTTTAAAATCATACATTGGTGACCATAGTGGGATCCTTAATTTAAACTAACCCTTTTGTGTGTAATAAATTTTAAATTTATCTTGAAAGATAGGTTAGGAAAATATTGGGCTCAAAAAATCTTAAAAATTTCACATTCTAGGAGAATTATAGTTGTACTCTACAAATAGTAGTTTTGCATCGGTGATTTTTAAATTTATAGTTGTGATTTTGACTAACAATGTAGATTTGAACATTAGTCATTAAATTACATGTTGGTTTGGTGATATTATTCAAAATAACTTCTTGATAATTATGATTTTGAATATCATCTATAGTTTTACTTAATCTATTCATGATTTTGACTTAGGTGTTATATTAAGACTTAACATAAAGAATTTTGATCTCTTTCTAGTTTTTATATTCTTAGGCTAACCATGTTGTCTTTTAGGGTTAAAATAAAAAAATAAATCACTTTCAAATAAGTAGGTTGTTTATACTACACAAAACTATTTGTCCCTATCGATGATATTGATTCTTATCAATGATTTTACTTCTGCTAACTGTGGTTTTGATTTAAAAGAAGCTCATTAACCAAAAATTGGTGGTTTGGATCTCTACTAATCTTTTTGATTTTGTCTAACTGTGAACTAGTTGTATGGAGGAAAGTTTACTTAGACAAATTTATTACCCCAAGATAACCTGCAATATCACTTATCTGTAGTAGTGATTTTGAAACCTAATAGTAATTTTGACATCTTAAATGGAAGTTTTGATAATAATTCATTAATAGAATTTATTTTCATATAAATCTCATTTTTATCCTTATTTTTAGATAGTGTAGTTTTTATAAATATTTTATTTACTATCATCTTTTAACTAGCTTTAGTAATTTTTAAATTTTTTATATATATTTTAATTTTCCTTAGCATAAAATCGCTTATGTTAAAGAGTGATTATGAATTCCAATCATAATTTTGACATTTGAAAATGTGGTTTTGACTATAATAAGTGTTATTAATCTAATTTATATTAAAATAGTCTAGTTTTTATTCATAAATAATTTAGGTTTTTGTCTTCTAGTATCATCTTTTAAGTAATTTTAGCATTTTATATAATATGTATATATTTTTTAATTTTCTTACACATAAAATTGCTTTTATGAAATAGCTATATTGATTGATAAAAGTGATTTTACAATTTGATCTATGATTTTAAAATATAAAATTTTGATAATACCTTTTACTTGGTAACATCTAATACAAACTTGTTTTAAAAAAATATCTCTTTTCCATTCTGTTATAGAGAGTTTATCTTGTATAAGTTTATTATTCTTCTTATCAGTTACAAAACTGCTTGTCATGCCCTATGGTTTTGATTATTAGTCATGATTTTTCATAATCCATAATTGATTTTTAATGTTAACTGCATGGTTACTTATAGACAATCATCTATAAAATTTTAGATTGCTCAATTGTAGTTTTGACCTGCTAGTCACAATTTTGACTCTCTAGAATTAATTTTGAAAGATCTAACTATGTGTAGTGTTCAAAAGATACTTTAAAATATCAAAAGGTGATTTTCAATTTATTATAGACTACTAACATTTTATTTTAATGACACATAAGTGAAAGGTCTTAAATAAAAAATTTAATTTGTTTACTTGTAGGGACAAGACTTGGTTTATAATTTAGATTTTGAATTTATTATAAATATCTTTATTTGCTCATGTTTTTTCTTATGCAATAAAATAATCAGTTAAATAAATTTTTTCTATCTATTTGTTACTACTAATTTTGCTTTTATGGGGTGCAACATGATGTGAAATTCATCCCCATGCACTTGCCTAGTCTTTAGTGGTTGTTGATACATATTTCATCACCACAAATTCAACCACGCTCTATGTTCCAATGGAGTATAAAAATCAAGGAGATTTATCTTTAGGCCAAGTGGTTAACCCCATATAAGTCTTTTATGAAGGAAAATATGTAACTCTACCTAATAATTATACAACACCCTACATAGATTTAGGCCCCATGTACCTTGCATATATTGGGGATGCCCCTAGAAAACCTTATTTAACCTAGCATATAGCCTTTTGACCATAACAAGTGACTTGCTACCAGGGCCAATATCAACCCCCATAGTGACCATCAATTGAGAATGAGGTTAATATGGTTTGGGATATTTTTTAATGGGTCACTATCCTATAGCCTCAACCACAAAGCCGTTAGACAATGATGTCAATCAAGTTACATACCCATTGGTTTACTAAATATTAGGGGTTATTATTGGTGTGATTGTGAGTGTGTTATGATAGACCTATATTATTTGTGAGCTAATTCAACCTTCTCCCTTTCTTAAAAAACACCTATAAAACCCTTAGGATACATTTTCATCTTCATCCCATCCTCCATAATCTTGATTATTATATTTATATTATAACTAACCTATATTGTTCACCTATCCCTTCTTAGAAGACTTTAAATCATCATGTTCATCACACTACCCATCCTACGACTTTCTATCATTATTAAACTTTACTAAATTTTATAATTTTTTTAGATTCCATCTAGTACAATATCATCTTTTCATCCCGCTTATTCATAACTAGCTTGTATCCAATCATCGTCTTGATAGTGTGAATAAAAACATCTAGTTGTCTCATCATAAAATCTTCTTAATAGATTAAATATTCATATATTTATCACATTTGTAATATTTTATCATCATATTATTTAATTTGAATCTCATCTTGTCTATTACAAACACCTTGACCATTATAGCCTAAAAATCAAAACAAGTTTATTGCTCAAAATCACATTTCTTTCCATCTCATATCAAATCAACACTTAATCATATTTTTATCACCCCACATTATCCACCATGACAATCAATTACCATTTCCAAGTCGTAAGTTTGGGATAGGGATCAAACTAGGAAGATGATATCCTAAGTACATTAGGTGAATGGAGTAGGGATAATGAAGAAAATCAAAGTGGCATGCATACTCTTGGAGGAGATTAAAGACTTAATAATGACTTATTCAATATTGATGAATTTAGAGCCCAATTTGACTAGTATATATATTAAAATAGAGATCAAATCCTATCCCAAGTCATTATAATGGGAGGAAAATTCCCCCCTACATTTAACCCTAATCTTCTACAACATATCATTTGACCACCATCTATACCTAAAAATCCTCCACTCCCACATGTCACAAACCATTAAGAGGTAAACCCTAAGCTCCTAAACCATGAAAAATAACTAAATGATGAAGAATAAGCCCCTCAAAATAATCATAGTGAATTTTATATAAGGATATTCACCTTGGAAGATTGCCTAGACCATATTACCAAACAAATCAATTTTTTATCATCCCAAATCCATTCTAAAACCCAAATACCCACATCACCTATAATAATAATCCAAAATACCAACATTAAACCATTAAATCAAAAATTAAGCCAAACCCATAATTCCAATCCCTTAATGGATCCCTCATTTTCCCAAGAGTGAAATATGATGAAGTAAACTCTTTAGCAAATAGATATTCACACTCAAGAAATGAAATATAGATATGAAGACTTTTGTACATCCCCACTAGACATGATTATTCTATAAATACCCTTCGTAACACATTTTGAAGTTCCAAAATTTGATAAATATAAGGGGAGAGGGGACCCTCATGACCATGTTTAATAATTTTTTGTAACATGCCATGAGGTCACATATAATTATGCTTAATTACTTTGAATATTTCCTAAAATTCTCATAGGAACCACACTTTAATGGTTTATGCATTTACCTAAGGGTTCCACTATTACTTTTTAAGAATTAATATAACAATTCGTGAGACACATTTCTTTAAATATTGAGCACGACATGTCTATAATTGATCTCTATAACACCAAACAAATGAATAAAGAGAGTCTTGCATCATTATTACAATGTTAGGAGTCTATCTTGACACTTATAATGTATTTTTCCCAAAAAAGAGTTATCTAAGATCTTCATTGACAATCTAAATGCAAAATTGAAATATCAATTGAAATTACAATATACTAAATCTTTTGATGAGATTATATAAAAGGATATCCAAATATAAAACGAACTTATTGAAATGGGTACTTTTTGATGCCTCTATATGTATCACAAGTGATCTTGGTGTCTAAATAACACTTATAATTTTATAATTTAGGGAATATAAAGCATGATTAGTAGATTATGGTAATCTAGTTACCTATGGTGAAATAGCGGTAGATCAATAAACTATTCCATAATATTTATATTGATTGGTGGTTGGGAGACACCATGGCTGATTTAAGTGAAATTTAAGATATCTATGATATTATTAGTGATTTTTTTATCAATTTATAAACTAAATATTAATCTAAATTAATATTTACAATGTAATTTAAATTAGAGTGATTTGGTTTTAAAAAAAGCAAAAGGAAGGGTAGGGCAGAAATAAGGCATTCTAATTTTTAGTCTAGACATTATGATAAATCTTATATTTCATCAAGACATACATTCTAACCATAACATGACATGAAATATATATAGTACAGATCATACCATGTACTAGGCAAATGTCTAAGGAAAGGATGGAATAATGTAAATAAGAAACTAGATTCAATTTAAATATTTACTTCATAAGCAAATTACATTAGCACATATACAAGAGAAACAAGGGAAATGAAATGAACCTAATATATTTAAATTAACCTAGCATAAGCACAAGTTAACAACTTTACATTCATATATGCACATCAAGAATCAATGAAAACCATTCAAATCTAGACATCTAAATAGATAGTTAAGAGAGAAGCCATGCAATAATTGACACAAACGTGTTCAGATAAAATTCTTAGTATTCCTTGTTTTCATTAATTAATTAATTAGAGTATGCAAAATATTTTTATCTCTAAAAAATCCCTTCTCTACAAAATGGTAGTACTTATTTTTATAGGAGACTAAGGCAGTATATCAGTCAACCATGTAAATTATAAATGTACAAAGGTAAGGACAGTTGTCCTCTTTAAAAATTTCGAGAATACATTTCCTTTTTCCAAAGTGGACTTACCTATAGGAAAATTTTCTAACAAACTTTCACATGCCTTTAAAAAAATAATATTCTATTTTTGAATATTACAATTTTTCTTAACAAAGTAGAATATTATTAGCTAGCTAGTGGGCCCTGCACTAAAGAAATCCTTTGTTTCTCCTGAAGAATCCTCATGGATTTTTAATGTTGTTCATCAACCAGCCTTAATTTTATAATTTTATCTAAGATTTTCTCATCTTATTTTTCAACCAAGTCATTAAAATCCCTATCATTTCTTATCATTACTTCCTTAATACTCCTCGCCTCAGCCATCTTCTCCTCATTAGTTAGGATCGTGCCCATGACCCTGATATTATCACCCCTAGACTAGCCTTGACTCTTGATTTATTATTATTACATAACTACGGTGACCTTATGTTTTTAATCATCATCTTTAATGATTCCTAAAGAGTAGATTGTCGTAGGCTTGGCAATCATGGTTCCAAAAAGTTGCTCAATTATATTTATCAGCTCCTTGTCATCCCTTAAGACCCTCTCCAAATTTCTTAACCATGTACTTAGACCTTGGATATTATCAAAAATTATTCTCATAATAGTATTCAAATAGGATAAACTAATAGTTTTAAAACCAGGGATCATATCCTCAACTAGTATGTTGATTAGCTCCTTCATTTGTCATTTGATTTCTACCATTCGGTTATCAAACCTTTAGCCATTGCATCTCGCTAAGTTAATGGAATTTTTACTGTCTTAATTTCCTTCAAGGATTTAAACATGTCATAAAAATATTCCTCAAACATCTTGATCATTTCTTCTAGGACTAATATAATAGTTTATGTCTTAAGATTTTCCTTTTGTTTCTATAGGTTCTCTATTTTTTGATATCGGCTTTTAATGCCTGATTTTAGTTGAGTTGAATGAGCATAAGCTAATCCAAAAATATATTTTCATGGATTTGGGTTCATTAGGTCCCTAACCTCCTACTAGAGTTAATACAATTAATGGTTCAACTCTCTCAAAATTGAGCTCCTCATTCCCAACCATGGTCCTCTTTGTTATTAATTTCTCTAGGCCTAGTGTCTCTAGATTGAATTGCATGTTGATTTATGTCTCTATGATTTTTGGAGGTTATATGATCTCTATTTGTGTATTACCTAAGGTTCTAAGAGTGTCTACCTAAATTCCAATTAACACCCCAAGGGTAGTCATCATTTTTTTCCTCTTCTTCCTTTATCAAAGCCACTATCTATGGCTTGAGTTCATTATGGACAATGATGCTAGCTTCTTAGGTCATGGCCTATGAATGCTATAGGGTTAGGATCTTATGCATCTTCCCATAGATGAACTATTCAAGTATTATTGGCCCATGAATGGGATTCTCATCACCGAATAATTTAAATTCACTCAAAGGATGAGTGAAGGTTAACTTTGGCTTCTTATTTCCAACTGGGACTAATTCCAACTTATCCTTCCTCTTTTATAGGAGTACAGCTGGAACTATGTCCAAAGCTACCTATTTCCCCTTTTCATATTCTACCTCCTTATCTTGGGCTTATGGTTCCTCAACTTATTCTTCTTCTTTATCTAATCCATATACCTCAGCAAGTAATTTAAGTGCATCCTCCATTATCTCCCCAAGACTTAGTTCAATCATGTTAAGGAACTCAATTAGGGACTCTAGCCTTTTAATTTGGGTAGAAGATGATGCCCCTTCAGTAGGAATTTATTCTAATTTTTCTTTCTCAAGTCCTTGTACCACTTGTGCTTGAGGTTATTGTAGTGGTTTCTCTAGAGGGGGCCTAGAAGAGGGTATAGGTAACAAGTGGTATTTTAGGGGCCCCATCTTCCATATCTCATTAGGTGGTTTCTCATCTCTTTCCATCCTAACCTCAAACTTTCTATTATGCTTCTTTAACATAGCAAACACTTCTATGAAACTAGAGGCCCTGATATACATTATGTCATGAACACCCCACTAGCATTCATTTGGGCAGTTTATTATTTTTGATTTAAAAAGTTTGGTGACCCTATCATGAGGGTCTCACTACCTCAATTCATCTAACTATAAGTTGAAGGAGTCTCTATTTTTGGAGATGACATCTTCATGCTCCTAATTATATAATGTAATCCTACTAATGGCTTAAGGAAAAGGGTGAATTATTCCCTTCCTTTTGATCTTTCATACACTATCTATACCATGGAAATTTTGGTATGCGATTTCTTGTTCTACCAATTTGGTAGGCACATAGACTGGTAGTCTAAGGGGCTTAGTTAAGTTCCCTTCTATTCTAATCACTATGTAATTTAGATATAACTAGATTTCTCTAATTAACTCCACATACTTATTAACTAGAAGGCTGACCCTACCCATGGGGATCCTTATAATAGCTTCTTCCAGAGCTCATGTTTTATAACAGCATAATGAAGACTAGTCATTTGGATGGAGACTAGCTCATTGTATCTCTGGAGGATTGTGCCATTATTTTGATCTTCCTTCATGATGGCATGCATCTCCTCAATAATCCAAAAAAAATTAGACCAATTTTTGTTTTTGGTGTTTAATGTTGTAGCATCAAAGTTAGTATCCTTGAAGACTCTTTCATCATTGTCTGAAGCTAAATATAATTTTTTGTCATGTCTTTATTGTTGCCTTTGATTTGGCATGATTGTGAGACTTTTAAATTTCTCACTAGTGGTCTACAAGTAGCCTCTGGGTTAGCTTATTCTCACTTAGATTTAAAAATGGACTCTTTCTAGCTTGATTGTGATTGATTAGAATTCAAATCAAGGTTTTTTGTGGAGGCTAGGGTTTTTTAAACTTTAATGGTGATGGTTACTTAGACTTAGGCTATTTAATGCCTTGGATTTGATTTAAACCCCCACCTTTATACTTTTGATTTTTCTCAATTATAGAATCTTCAATTTTTGTAATTTTTTTCTTGTGTAGCACCTATGTAGCATCCATTTGGTAGTTTTCATGGCATTTTTCATAAATGCTTTAAAGGAACTAGTTGTTATCCTTTAAAATCCTTATTTTTCTTCATGACATCATATCTTTACTCATGGATCAATGTATACCATTGATCTTAATCTCGAGGCTTACACATTATTAGTTGTCTTTGTCTCAGGCTCCATAGTTGTGCCACTTGGCACCTTCATGGGACTTCTAGGTTCTACACTCTATCAGTGAATGTATGCTTTCCATGTGTTGATCTCATGGGTATTTAGAGGTTCTATTGACTAGTCCCTATCAATTATGCTCCATCTGATTGGATATTCTTTATTAACCATGAGCCATCAATCCTACAAGGTGCATGAAATTTAATTAGAATCAAGACATAAGAAGTAGCTTAGGCTAAATACTTTAGACTAAATTTTATTTCATGTTAATAAATAGGACATAGACTTTAGTCTAAAATGTTTAAGCTAAGTTTTATAACACATAAATGGGTCCCCTCGAATGATAAGTGGAATTGATGTAACATTTTAACCTAGTGTTTTATCATGTTGATAAACATGATAAAACTTTCGGTTAATTATTTTAAGCTAAGTTTTATGTTATAAAGACTTCTCATTAAAATAAAACATAATACAATTTATTGGTTTCAATAAATGCAATTATAACCTTAGGATAGAGACTTCGATTAAGTCTATGTCTATGAATATTAGACCACAATATAATTTTATCATTAAAGATCAAAGACCCTAAGTGTTTTTTTACATTTCCCAAATGGGGATCCCATTAATTTGTAATATAGGTAGCAAGCTTTAACAATGTTTTTAAAGCATATTCTTATATCTAAGTAAGATGATTGAAGAGCTCAAATTGTATGGCATCATTAACATCAATGATGACCTTGCAAGCATCGAATAACGTTCATGAGAATATCAAATTTAAGTTCATAGAGCTCATTAGGTTAGTAGATCTTGGATTTAACATGTTCCATTAGATCATCTAGTCTTGATCAAGCATAAACTATTGATCAAGATCTGAGCGTATGCATTCCATTGGTCCCTACAATCATGAAGAAGATTGATTTAGTTTGGGGTTGTGTATGAAAATTAGACTAATTTAAAGGCCTAAGTCTTCAAATCATAATTAAATAAGACCCTCTGAATATTATAGTCATAACCTAAGGTCTTACCCTAAATTTTTATTGTATTAAAAAATACAATGAACTTTAGAGAAAAAAGTTAGATTAAGTCTACATTTTAATGCATAGGGCCCTTTTAACACTAAGCTTAAATGTGAGTGTCTTGTGGTGACTCTATGGGACCCTTAAGCTTTTGAATCTCTTTGACCTTGGGAAGGGTCCACAAAGCATTGATCAAGATTTAGGTTCCTAATATGGTGACACTTGTCATCCTCTTGAGGCTTTCTTAGGCCTTTGACATTTCAACACTCTGTTCACTTCATTGGATCTTTTCTAAGTGAGTATCCATGGACCATTGATCTTAATCTAGATACTTTCACATAATTGACTCTTTTCATAAGTTTTATCCTAAGGTTTTATTATATTAAAAAAATACAATAAGACATTAGGGTAAAAATTAGGCTAAGTCTATGTTTAATAAAAGGGGACCCATTTAATCTTGAGGATGATCATGTGTCATTCGATCATTTATCCCACTTAAGCATAGATAGTGGATCATAATCCTAGTGATCATGTAGGATTATTCTGATAGGTCAAGGCTTTGGATTCATTGGGTCTCCTTCACTCCATTTGATCATCCTCCATGATTAATTGAGAGTCATCAATTCTATAAAGAGGAAATATGCTTAAGTTAGGGCTCAATTCGATATAAGAAATTAGGTTAAAGTTTTAAGACTAATGTCTTGTTCATGTTAATAAACATGAATGGGGCCTTAGGACTAAGACTTTAGGCTAAGTATGTAACAAAGAGGACCATGTGACATAAAAATGGGACCAAGTTAGGAACATAAAGAACTCTACAAACATAAATGTCAGACCTTGTTAAAATAAAGATAATAAAAAGGGGGAAATATAAAGGGACCAAGTATAATTTTTTAGGCCAAGGTTTGGTCATGTTAAGAAACATGACCAAGCCTTAATATAAAAATTAGGCTTAAGTATAAATTAAGTTTAAAAATGTTCCCACCAAATTTGAATTCAAACCAAGGGTCTAAGCTAGGGTTTTGTGATGGAAGGTTTCAAAACTTGAATCCAACTGTGAGTTCTCCTAGACCAAAGGCTAGAAAAAGCCTAAATGAGGATAAAACTATGAAAATATGATAATGATCCATTAATAAGATATCTATGAAACTTTCAACTTAAGACATAAGGGCCTACTATTAGAAACATTAGGCAAAGTTAAATCAAAACCATGAACAAATGGGCTAATTTTATCAGGCATGGATGATATTCAAATTTTAATAATGTGTAAAACATATCAATATTTTAGTGTCAAGGTTTAAAGTATGCATAAGGGTACCTATTTTATAGAAATATGGGTATGTTGACCTCAACAGTATTATCAAGTTATATACCCAGAATGAACAACATCAAAATCAAGATAATGTTTTTTTTGTGTAAACCAAAGGTCTTCAATAAAAATAAGAATGTAGTTGGGGATGATGTTACCAATTTAAAACGTGTATAATCATACAAAAATCTCTCCCTAATACCAAAATTAAAAACATCTCCAGCATTACTATGCCAAAAGGAAAACTAAGGCATAGAGTAGGGAAATTTCATCTTACTAGTCTTACTATACCAATTTAAATGGTCTTGAAGATGTTAATCTCTACCAATATGATAACTCTCCCATAGATTAAACCCTTGGATGATAATTATACATGCCCTAATTTGTACCATGAATATGAGTTTTATCATTACCATCATGTGAAGGGGCATGATACTAAAAAGTGCATGCAATTAATACATTTCATCCAAGACTTGATAGAAAAGTAAAGGTAGAATTTGAAGGTGAAAGTCAAACAATCCAATCTAAAAATCATCAATAGGGGATATATTAAGACCCTCTACAAAAGCATGGCTAGAAATAAAATAAACCATTAAGGGATTAAGGTTAAGCCTCCAGATGCAAAAAAATTGATTTACATTGTATCCCATATCATTACATCAACACCAACAAATAAAAAGGCCCAAGAGCCCATAAATCCACAATCCCTAATCCTTAAAATTAATAGGGCCATTGTTGATTGTGTTGTTACTAAAAGATGTGGAAAAATAATAGTTCATGGAGTACCTCTAAAATATCCACATGCTTCTTCAAAAATAACCATCCGTAAGAAAGCTTCAAATTCTCCCTATAAAATGTATGATATTATCTAGTATCTCAAGAAGACCCCAACATAAATCTCTCTCATGGATCTTCTCAAAACTTTTATACATTGGGAGATATTAAATCAAGTCTTACATGAATTGAAAATTCCTAGGGATATTGACACAAATCAATTTCAAGCTTTAGTGGGTCACTTATCTCCATCACAATAAATCACATTTAGTGCTCAAGACATGCCAGCAAAAGGCCCTTATCATAATTATCCATTATTAATTAGAATATCCATTAAAAATCACAAAATCCCATTGGATCTAATAGATGGAGGATCCACCCTAAATTTTTTCAATATTAAGTTTCTCAAAAGGTTGGTATATTTATAATTTTCACCAGGGCCTACTCTAATAATGATAAATACTTATGATGATAATGAAAGGCCATCTATTGGAATAATATATCTTCCCATAGTTGTGGGGCTTGTATTCCACAAAACACTAATCCATGTAGTGTATGTATATCTCCATTGTAACATGCTTTCAGGATGCCCTTGGATTCATGATATGAGAGAGACACCCTCCACCCTTCATCAATACCTCAAATTCCCACATCTAGGCATGAAGGTCACCATCGCAAGTGAAATAAAATAATTTTCTAGCTACCAAATTAAAAAATAAATATATGATCTTTATTATCCAATTACCAAATTACATCTTATAATCCAATAGTTATTATGTATGTACACCCTGATAGTCCATCACCCACCTCATCTGAGTCACCATAAACCACTTGCTTGAAAAAAATCTCTAAGGGGTGTGAGGAATATCAGTATAAGACCCTTTGTGTAGGCAATCTTCCATTATCCCCACATAGATATGGATCCCTAATTATGTATAAAAATAAACCTATCATTTATGAATTCAAGCTGACTACTTTCACTAACAGGAATGCTATCAAAAGAATGTTTTTAGGATCCTGATGATTCTTGGATTATTCATGAAGATGTGGCCCTATATTTTCAAAGGGAAAAATATCCCAAGATATAAAAACTGCTTCAAAATATGAACTATAAGGGTCTAGGAATAAGACAAGGTGAACAAGGAAGGTTGAAACCTATTGGTGTTTAAGAACATCTGAGAAAACTTGGCTTAGGATATAAAACACTAGGCATTAACCTCAACTCTATCACCATAGACCCTTCTTTGATTCCTAAAATTCTACCTCTGACAAAAAAAATTAAGGTAGGTTCTATTTTTATCCTCTATAAATACTTGGCTTCTATGCACTTATTCTCTAACACCACTATATCCACCACCCTCTATTACCCTGAACTAATAAATTGTGATTAGAAGAATGAACCATCCTTTGATATATTTCAAAGTTATAAATTTATTATTTAATACCTAGGAGCCCAAAGTTGTACGCCATCAGGGGATCATAAAAGGGGATTTACCATAAGTCTAAGTGATTCTACCTATTTTAGAGAGAAACATAAATCATTGAATCAAATATAATAAGAATAATATGATGAAATTGATTCCTATACAATTATAGAATAAATCCATTTAAACCCTCATGAGCAAGAGATTTACTAAGAGTTGGGTGCAGAGTTACCAACTAAGTTTGCTTTAGGAGAAGAGCTACCACCAACCATAATATATATTCAAGATTAATTACCTTCCCTAATATAGGAGGTCATAGAAGTTAATATTGGAACTGAAAAAATACTAGAATAATCAAATTTGGGGAAATCCCTACATTTGAAGAACAAAAAAAATTATAGAGCTTCTCAAAGAGTTTATAGACATATTCACATGGAGTAACTCTGGCATGCCTAGATTAGATCCCACTTTGGTGCTACATCACCTATTAGTACATCCAAATGTAAAACCAATCAAATATAAGATCTAAAAGATGCACCCCAAATTGTCATTATAATTCAAATAAGAATTACAAAAGATCTTGGAAGTGGGATTCATTTGGCCAATAGATTATTTCAAATGGATCTCTAAAATCATACCTATCATAAAAACATGAGGGATATTTATTTTTACTAACTTCTAAGATATAAATAATGCATGCCCAAAATATTAATTTCCTTTACCAAATATTTGCATGATCATGAACTACATAGTAGGGTATGAAATGATTTCCCTCATGGATGACTTTTTTAGGTATAATAAAATCAAAATTGCTTCAGAAGATTAGCATAAAACTACATTCATTACTCTATTGGGGACTTTATACTACCAAGTGATGTCATTTAGACTTAAAAATGAGGGAAAAACCTACCAAAGGGACATGATAGTCATTTTCCATGACATGATTCATGATATTGTTGAATACTATATGGATGATATCTTAGGAAAGTTTAATGTAAGAGCATAACATCTTATGGTCTTCATATGAATCTTTGAGAGGATTAGAGATTATAAAGTTAAATTAAACCCTAATAAATGTGTGTTTGGGGTCAATTTAATAAAAAAAATTGGGTTTTATAATATCTTGGTGAGGCATTGAGGTAGATCACACTAAGGTAAAATTCATTATTGAAATGCCTCCACCTAAAAACATGAAGTAGCTACAAAGCCTTCAATAAAAAATTTAGGCCATTATTTGATTTATTTATCAATTGGAAAATAAATTCCATCCATTTACTCATCCATAAAATAAAGGAGCTAATTTTTATTTGAATCCTAAATGTCAAAAAACATTTGATAACCTGAAGTAGTATCTATTGAAGCCTCTAGTGCTTTCACCACCAATATCAAGAAGGCCATTACTTTTGTATATATTTGTTACACCATGTGTTATAATGGATTTCTTAGCTAAACACAATGATAAATGAAATGAAAGAGATATATATTATCTAAGTAGAAAACTTATCTCATATGAGCTCAATTATACCCCTATAGAGAAAGCATATTTGGCCATAGTCTATGTTTCACAAAAACTCAGACTTTATATGTTAAATAATGAAGTTAAGTTGATTGTAAAAGTTGATTCACTTAAATACATGTTACATAAATCTTCCTTAATATTAAGAATGGATAAATGGATAATTTTTTTAAGTGAATTTTACATTGATTATATAAATCAAATAGCCATAAAGGGGTAGATTATTATAGATCAACTAGCAGTAGCACCCATTGCAGACATGAAACCATTAACAACAGCCTTCCTTAATGAGTCCATATTGACAACTAAAGAATCACTAGGATGGAATATTTATTTTGATGTATTCTTCACCATGCATGGTTTAAGAGTAAAATTCCTTTTAGTAACACCACAAATAGACCTAATCCATAAAGATTTTTTAATATCTTTCCCATCACTAATAACATCACTGAGTATGAGGCATTAATTTTAATATTACAACTTACCATCCAATGGAATATTTAGCATCTAAAAATTCTAAAATATTATTATTTGATTATAATATAGGTCAATGAAGAGTTATAAATTAAATATGAGAAGTTAATTCCATACAATAAAATGATCAATCAGTTAAATAAAAGATTTTAGTTTAAAACTTTTGAACAAGTTCCAAAAAGAAGTAGCAAAGCCACAGATGCAATGGACACTATTGGGTCTCTAACAGATCTCCTAGAAGACATCCTTGAATGAATTTTTCTATTTGGATATTTATTATCACTTGTACATCAAAAAATTTCTCATTACCAAATATATGCAATCCTTGATCCCATTAAACCATGGTACCATGACAACTATGCCTACCTCCATGACAATACCCTTTTACCAAATCTCAATCACCATCAATACAAAGCCTTCATCCAATGTGCATCCTATTATATTATCCTTGATAGCATGCTATATCAGTAAGGCTATGACCAGACCCTATTAAGATTCTTAAATTCAAAGAAGGCTCTTCATTAAATCATGGAGGTACATTATAGTTTTTATGGAGGCCATGTCAGTAGGATGGCCCTACCCAAGAAGTTACTCCAAACTATATATTATTGGCCAACCATTGATCATGATGTTTATTAGTATGTGTGCAAGTATGTATTCTATTAGAAACATGTGAATCTTATACATGCCCTTTCCCAAGAGTTGTAACCTATAATAAAACCTTGGCCTTTTTCAATATGAGGTTTAGATCATATTGGCAAAATTAATCCTACCTCATCAGATGGACATAAGTTCATTATTATAGCCACAAAGAATTTTACTAAATTGGTGGAAGTTATGCCATTAATATACACCATAGGCCTTTAGATATCTAAGTTCATCTTGAATCAAATTATTTTCCATATTGGAATCCCATACAAAATAATATCAAATAATGGCAAACCTTTTAAAAATCAAGAAGTGGAAGACCTATGAAATAGATATCATATTGAGTAGAATTTATCCACACCTTATTACCCCTAGGACAATGGAAAATTATAAGAAATGAACAAAATACTTATAAAAATACTCAAAAATATTGTTAATGTAGTTGAAAGGAATTGGCACTTACAGTTATGTCTAGAACTTTGGTCATATAGAAATAGGATCTAAATGCCTACTAGTTCCCCTCCATACTCTTTGGTATATGGAATGGAATCCATCGTGTTAATTGAATTTGAACTCCCCTCATTAATTTTATCCTTTTAGGGTATGATAACAAATAATCAGTATAGAAATAAGCAGCTAAAAGAACTAGAATTCTTATATTAGAAGCATCAAAAAAAAATTGATCACCTTAGTTCATATCAAAATAAGCTCAAAGTATAAAATCATAATAAAATATAGTCTCAATAATTTAGAATTGGTGACTTAGTCCTTAAGGAAATTCAAAAAAAAACACCAATGTAAACCATGAAAACAAGGGAAATTTTGAAGCAAATTAGCTTGGGCCTTATATTACTATTTCCAAATATGGATTAGGAAGTATAAATTGGGTACTCTATATGGAGATGAAATTGATGAGCTAATGAATATTATGCATCTTAATAAATGATATACTTAGAGGGATTGAAATATTTTATCCTCCATATGTAAGATCCTAAGTTCTTATTAATCACCTATATTTTGGGGCATTCCTATTGGTCATTATTTTACCTCCTAACTTTCTTATTCATTTACTATCATTTTTCACACCCCATCTCACCTAATAATTTCCCATATGACCCTAATCCTAATGGTGGATAGAAGATATATGCTTCAAAAATAAGGAGATATGAGTCTCAAAAATGGGGAAGACTGATGCTAAGAGTGCAAAGGGGTAACTGTTGAAGAGTAATCCAAAACATTTGATCCACACTGAAACTAATCTTTACTCTCAATCTCCCAATACAAAAAAAATTGATTCTCCCAGATGGCTCTTCTTCCTATCAGCCTCAATAGCACATGTATTTACTTATACACATTCATCAACTAAGAATGCATCTATCGGTCCCTGTTAATATCATCATTAAAAAAGGGTGATTAATTACCCCTCCTCCAAGATGTATAATACATTTTGTAAAAAAATAGAATCCTAAAAAAATATCTAGTTCTTGGGATTATAATATACTCAATTTGGTCCAATCTCAATCATTTCCAATCACTATAATATACCTAGTTTACTCCTATAAATATTATTGGTCATTTTATATTTTACATCACCTTGTAAATGTTCATTTTTATTTTTAAAAACCTTATTCACCTATTGGGTGATATTTTAAATATTTAAATTAGGATTGATTTGACTTATTCAATCTTAGCTTTCTTAGGAAAAATCTTTTTAATAGATGATTTTATCTTAGTCACTCTAAGTCATATTTATTGTACCCTTGTTTTTTAAAAATCCTTTTAGGTTATAATTTATCTTTATATCATTTTATAGACTTTAGGTCATCCTGTCAATGTTTATAGTCACTATATTCACATTGTTAGGATATTTTATAAATTTGTTACAATCCCACATATTAGATTAAAAGTTTAATTAGGTCATGTATCCTTCCTAAAAATCCTTTTTACCTAGGTTAAATATGTAAATACTTTACAAATCCTTTTAAGTTATATTTTTATAAATAAACCCTTTTAGTCTTTTATCCACGTATAGATCTTTTATTAACAATTTACATAATTAAGTCATCATATAAATATTCATGTCATGTAAATATATATTGTAATATTTTTATGTTAATTTGTCATTATTTATCTCTTAAAATCCTTTTTCATCATTGTGATCATTTTTTCTTGTATTAGATAAGTATGTAAATACTTATTGTGTCAAATTGTCTTTTTAAGTATAGTCTTTTGTAAATATTTGGTTTTTGGTCTTATTTATTCCTGGGAATGAGGATGGAAACAAATGACTATCCATTATGATTTGGAATGTCACTAATGAAGTTCCCTCTTAAGTCCCTATGCACTATAAATCAATGTGACCTCAACTATCTAAATGTCATAGGTACATTTTTAATTAAGTGCAAAAGTAAATATGGATTATTGACATTTATATGGATTTAAGACATCTTAAAAACCATACCCCCTAATAATTAAATCATCCCATTTGACATCATTAACCTACTAATTAAACCATACACCTTCTTGGTGTAGGAAGATTTACCCATTATCAATTTATGAGATGTGTAATTATATTCCCTAAAGAATAACCTATAACAAATCTTGGTGCATGTCACAAGTTATAACACATTCCATATCATTATATTGTCACATTCTATCCTTTTTATTATCCATTTAATACAAAATAAAATTAAATCATAACATCACATCATCTATCCAAATCTAAGTCATCCATGTCATTATTATACCATAACTATATCATCACATCATCATAGACATCAAATTAAGACATATAGTCATAAATCATTTCAATAGATATAAGTAAATTCCAATAATTATTATATCCAAAATACATCAACTATAAACATCTAATCATTTCATACATGTAATAAATAATCCAATATCTAATCTAATAAACACATCACAATCACACAAGCAAAATACATAAACATGCCATATAACACAATAAATCCCATCATAATCACATAAATGTCCATGAGTCATATCAAAAAAAGATATATAATATGAGCATCATGGGCATCCATGTGCTAAAAATTAAATATATGTGTCCAATATATAATCAATGTCTCATAAACCAGATCATGGCAGTCCTAATGGTCTCTTAGGTGGCTGATGCATAGAATGAGAAGATGTATTGGCCTTATATTATGGTGCTCACTAGTCAACTAGCACCACAACCTCATAAAGGATCATATAATACTAAGCCTCTCTAGTAAACCATGATATATGTCAAGTGATGTCACCCAAACCTTGTTTCTATAGTGGATTCTCACCCTCATCCCTGGCCTACTTTGCTACCTATAATTCAAACTCCCACTGGCTCAATTTGGCCTAAATCTAAGCTATCTAACCATGTAAATTTTTTATCTATGTATACCTAGCCCCAATCTACCCTAATAAGGTGGTCATGTGAGTTAATACTAGATCCATTTAAATATCTTATTGTGTTATCTACCTTTGTAAATCCTCAACCTATTATTGATATCTATCCCTCTCTATGGTGATCCTAGATATCTTAGCCACCCTATCTCTCACCTTCTATTGTAGGTTGTCAATTCATTTCTAATATTTAACTCTAATAGGTGCTCTATATGGCCACATAATTTTAGGGCTTATCCATACCACTCCTTGATCACCCCTATACCTCAAGTACCTAGTGCTTCTCAATCACCACCTATTCCTAACACTAGATCTACAGTGATAATGTAAGTTTAAACTCATTGCCCCCTATATGCCCCTATATGTAGCTCCCTATATAGATGACCTAACATAATCAGCCCCTAAACAAATACATTGTAATCATATACTATGTCAGTAAATACATCCCCTAACCTTAATTGGAACTAATTTATACTCTTGTTTGGCATTAATATTCTATTAACAAGAGACATGAACACTAGGGTCAATTTTTCTATAGTCCAATATCTAAATGCTCTGTCAATATCAATCTATGAGTCATGAACCTTGACCTATAAATTCCCACATAAATAATGTACAGTCATACTCAATGACTACAACCTCAAATAGATCATATCTCCTCTCATCAGTAATCAAAATATCTACCACACATCCTTTAGGGTCACTATCATCTCTCTTATGACAAATTATAAGGTGCTCATCTCTGAGTGTCACCTTTCCACCAAGGTAGTGATAAGAGCCCAATCTATCATAATAGAGGGAATTATGGAAATATAATAAATTTTTATCATCTATAATATCACAAAATTTATTGGTATTAGGAAATTAATCTCATGCAACACCATGGCTCGATGTAATCTGGATGCTAACATACCTAAATCCTCCTACACCAAAAAACCTATTAGTTTCTAATCACTATAAACCTATACCCTAATATAGATCTTTCCTATTTTATACCTACCCTATCTACCTAGATACATATTCCTTTACTTTTCCCCTTACCTAATTATGCCCAAAACTCACCCTAAGTAAAATTATTATTAGCCCTCAGCCCTAAAATATGATTTTTCAAAACCACCAATTTCTTTATGTGATTTAGCAAAATTGTAAGACTTTTGTTGCAATTCTACAATTTTTCAACTCACTGATTATAGTTATGTGAAACCACACATCACCCATTATGATTTATAAAAATTTAGATTCACTTGTTTTAGTTTTTCAAAACCTCATTTTTCTTTAAGTATTTTTTTCAAAATCACAAGTTGCAAGTGTAATACTGTGGCTTGTGTGTGCAAACCCACAACTAGGGGAAATGCCCACAATTGTAATTTTGCACTCATTATCTTTGAACCTAATAAATTGTAAAATGAAAGTAATAAATGAATAAAATTACAATTTAGGTATATAACCTTACTATTGGTCCATTCTCCATAAGTCTTTGGAACTCTCAAACCCTCTCATTACGGTGTGAAGCACGTGGAATGTGATCCATCATCGTTATCTATAGAGCACAATTTTAGAAATAAACAAGGGTTAAAATGAATTATTTTTACACCTATTTTCATATTATTCCCCCCATAACCCTATCCTTTTTCTAGTTAAATCTTGTTTGAACCCATTAACACTACCCTCCCACGTAAAAAACTAATTATATCTCTCATAATCATTTAATGATTTTTAATCACAATTCCCATAACCATTATCAATCCTAAAATTCATTTAAATTATTTAATTTTAATTGTATTTCATCTATCTACTCCCCATATAACATCCTGAGATGTAACTACATCAGCCTGAGGTCTTTTTAGACTATATAGGCATTACTTAGCCACTTTTTAGTGCCCAAGGATATCTTAACCACTAACTATTGTCATGTATTCTAATGGTCACTTAAATTTATCAAATAATTTTGATCTAAAATCATCATATAAAATTTTATTATTGTCATAAATCACTTATACTACCATCTTATTGACCCAAAGTTCTCCCTTGTATGTGTTCTTTCTTGGGAAATGTTGACAGCTTATGGCCTTATTTATCCTAAACGATCCATTTCCTAAACATATGTATTTGTCTCAAGATTACTCATATTATTTGATGAATCTACTTGCCTCTCTCCTTATCACTATTATTTTTTTAGGACTCATTTTAAGAGGCTAATCATCATTGTTAAGGTGTGTTTCCCCTTAGGACTAGTCTTACACTTACTACTTCATTCCCTCACATTTATGCTTGGGAATTATATTACTCATAGCTCAATTATAATCTAAGTCATCCCAACCCCTCATCATCTTACCTATAAACCCACCCCATTATCTTTTTCAAGTGTCCATCTAAATCATTCCTTCGTACATGCCCCCTCGAAGGGGCATCATGCAACCTCATTTTTATTAACCCGTCCACATAATGGTTTTTATTTGAAATACAATTACTCCTCACTTTGTCACTCGTAATTCCCTTTAAAAGAGGGAGAAAATTTATACATATAAATCCACTTTCCTTAAATATTTTATTAATCTCTCCATTTATCACAACTAGTTCCATAATCATTGTCCTAATCAAATAAATAAATCCCATTCCCCATTATATATTTTATACATCATCTTAACCTTCCTACACACCCATGCTACATTAATCCCATGATTATCCCACTGTAATTCCATTAAACAACTAATCCAACCTCATTTAATAACCATGCTCCCCACTTTCCAATTAAAATTGAAAATATACTACCTACCCCCTAGTCAGCCTATCCATACCTTCTCCTACATACCTAGTTTCTTAAACATCTCTACTAATCAAATCTATAAGCCTCTAAAATCTATATTATTATCTAAATCTCTATAATTCTATAAAATTAGAGGGTTCTTATGAATTTGAAATTCATTTTTAAACCTCCCCATCACCCTATAAATAATTAATCATGGATCTTGGTTGAACTAAATTGAATTAGAATTGTGTAAATACATTCAATATCTCTTATATCCTTCATACTCTCATTGCATCCATATTATCCTTGAATTAAAAAAGCCATAAATCCCTTCATGGTCACTTGATATCTTAAAGCCACCATTGTCAAATAATCCAATAAGAAATCCAATAATCCTTGGAAAATCTATTTGAATTTCTTGGAGAGAAGACAAAAGAGAATCAAGGTGATGGTAAGAGTATTCTAAAAAATTCTAATTTATTTTATATTCTCTCCCATAGATGTTTTGTATATTTTGGGTTAAGTTACTATATATAGTATATAAAATCCATAGCTCAAATTTTACAATCATATACTATATGATAAAAATGTGACAAAATTTGTATGTCTTCCTTCTTCAATAGATGATGAAATTATTACATAAATTGAATGTACATCTTCTTTAAATAATCAAAATATTACAAATAGTGAATTTACTTATTATTTCCTAGATGATGCAAATATTAAATTCTAATCTTATTTATTAGATGATGCCAATGATAAAAAAATTGAAATTGATTCTCCTTCTCTCTATATACATGATGTCAATGATACAAAAATTGATAGTGCCTATCCTTAAATCACTATAGATAATTCCAATGATATAAAAGTTGATAGTGGTTTTCTTTCTATATGTGTATTTGATGTAAATGATACAAAATTTGAAAATAATCCTCCCTATTTATATCTATATGGTTCTAATGTGACCAAAATTGAATGTGATTATTTTCCTTTAGATAATACAAATATTAAAAAATTTAAATGTTTTTCTCATTTACTTTTTTTAGATGATAAAGATGTTACAAAATTACAAAGTCATTCTTATTTAATTTCTGTTGATCATGAAAATATTTAAGAAGTTAAATGTCATTACTCTAATTACTCTATAGAAACAACAAATGTTGTTCCTTCCCTATCTCTACAAACACAATTAGATATACTTGAGCAAAATCCTTCTTTATATTTTTTCCAAAAATTATTGAAATAGTTATTCTTTACATATAAATCTTTGTGACATTCAAAATGATAAAAATTCTTTACAAAAATCATGTGATATGAATTTCCATTTATGAAATGACTCTAAATTATGGAATGATGTTGTCTTAGAATGCAATGATATGCGTGATGATCCTATTACACCCTTGTTCAAGTAGATGGTGTATGAAACAAATTAAGATAGATATGTAGCTTATCTGACTTAGTAAAATATAAGATATAATAAGGTAATCAACTAAGATCCATTTAAATAATATTTTTATTAGGATCATGACTAAATTAGATCCACTAAACCTAAGCAAGGTATATTTTACCACACAACATGAAAGGAGACGATTCCCAAGCCTCTAGGAAAATGAAATTATGCAATAACCATATTTAGGCATAAGTAAAATAAATAAATATAAACTAATGCTCACCAAAGATTGTGGTAAAAATGGTGATGATTAAACACATAAAAAAAACAAGGGATCATGGTAATGGGATCCTAGATCACCTAAAGTGGAAGGTGGAAATCAATAAAAATACTATATCTACACTAATTTTAAGTATATATTTAATTCAAGAAAATATTTATAAATTAAACACATATTACATATACAATGTCTATCTATCAAATAAAATAGAAAGAGTTAGGAATACTTACCATGGGTGAACTTGTTGAGTGTCAATGTCTCCATTAGCCAATGGTGTTTTTCAAGGGGTTTTTGTGGATTTTTAAGGATCCAAATATAAAAATAAGATCTAAGATAAAAGACTCATACTTTTCATCCAAAACCTCCCACAAGACAAGTAATCTTGTCTCTAAGGTAAACCCTAAGCAATGGCTTCAAATTTAGATTTAGCAAAATTATGAACTATAATGATTTGAGTATGAATGCTACTCTCTGTTGGATTGAAGTGGGCCTTGTATTTATAGTAATGGATAAGCCTTAACCCTTATAAAATTTATCCAACTTGATATAGTTAGATGTAAAAATTTATTGTTAGGTATTGAATTAAGTTGGCTAGGTTGATCTATTTTTTTAATGTATGTTTAATCTTTATAATAAGATCAACCTATTTAAATTAATAGGAAATGAATGTGATTTATTATTTATGGGTATTTGAAATTATAAATACTTAATTAAATTTGTAAATTGGGTTTGGATTACTTGGTAAGTTGGATAAACATGATTTTAATGGGTTTAGGTAATGATAAACTTGACCAACAATTTTTTGAAACACCAATGGTCTACCCACCCCTTTATCAATGTATCATTTAAGGCATGAATTTAGAGAGAATTAACCTTAAAAAATTACTACAAGAGATAAAACATTAGTAAATTATAAATTTTTAATATATTATGTGTATACATATGCCCCACTTGAAACTCATCACATGTTATGCAGGTGTAACATAGGATGGTGCTTCAAGAAAGAACATAATAACACATAATTATTGAGCTAAAAATTTGAAGTAAAAATTGGAAAACAAATGAAAATAATGAATTTATAGATAACTAAAAGTGTTTTATAAATACATTGACTTACATCTGTCATTGAATGGCTATCTACTATGTTTGTAATATTGATCATAAAGGGAAATTATAATTACTTTTGACAAACCCTAAGGATACAAGGATAAATAGAGAAAAAAATCATATGGAAATAAAAGTAAATGGACACTTACATAACTTAATAATTCACTTATAAAATTAGTGTGTTGTTCACTCAAAAATCCTTCTCCAGAAACACTTATGAGGTTAAGTGTTTAGAGAGAGAAAGGTAGAGGACAATAAGGAACTTTCATCCTTTGTTTTAGGATTGATAGTTGGATAAATATAGTGTGCAACTATATGTATGTGGCTCCATGATGTAGCCTTTTGGGAATAGATTGCAAGATATTTAACATTACCACTAGAAGGTAAATTGATATGAGTGTTTCATGTTCATTTACATGATTTCTAGTTATTTGTCCAAATACTATTGTCTACTTAAATAATTTAATAAAAAATAAGGTTTGTTTCACTAAAATTCCTATGACAACCTAAACTATGGCAAGGTATTTTCCAAAAAACAAAATAAGAGACAAGGTAGGGTAAAAAAAAGATGGTCATCCTTGAGTTAAAAAGGCTTATTCATACAAAGGATCCAAAATTATGTCTAACCATAGTTATACCACTATGTGCCAGGTATAGAAATTGTAAAAAATTTAGCCACTCAGTGGACAAGATTATAAGGAAAAGTGTGAAATTCATTTACTCATTAAATATTCTAAAGAAAACCAAACTTACAGTCTGCATATATTGGACATAATGACTACTAGACATTCATATCAAACATGAAAGAATTTAATTAACTAGTTATAATAGTTAGTACACAAAATAACTAATATTATCATCTATAAACAAACAATTTTGTATTCATAACACCAAAAATAAGTTAAATTAGAAGAATGGGATAATTTCTAGTGAATAAAACATAGTAAAATTTATATTCATCATTCTGAAAGCATTCTTTTACAAACCAAGTCTCTAGGAAAGAACCTAAGGTAAAAAAATGGAGAGGAAAGACAAGTTCATTCCTAACACAATTATAACAAATTTTTTGTACAAGAAGTACCAACCCTTGGCAGACAATCAAGTCAAATTGTGAGGAACAATGTTGGTGTAGACTTTTATCCCACTAGGTTTTGTCTAAATGGTCTAATCAAGTTTGTTTAGGTTTAATAAAGGTCCTTAAGGGGAAATTAATCTCACATTCATGAGGATGTTTTGACTTGTTTATTTTCCACCTATATAAATAACCTTCCTATGTATTTTTTGGACAATACTTATTAATGAAAATTTTCTTTTGGAGAGACTAACTTCTTCTTTCGATTTTTTTTCCCTTTTAGGTTTCATCTATGCATTTGATCCTATCTATCATATTTGATTGTGGACCACTCTAATATGGTATCATAGCATTTTTGATAGTTGAATGCCATTGTTCCTATTGTGATACTTTGCATTTAGCTTATTCAGGTATTTTTATTTATTTCATTTTTTTTTAGGGTTAGGTGGGATCTCCCAAAAATCCATTCATATATATACATATAGGATCTCCTAATGAAAAATGGATAGCATCATTGGATCCAGAAGCCATCAAAACCATAGGATTGGCTATAAATATGACTTGGTTTTGTGATAGTGAATTTTGGAGGGTTTAAAGGTATTTTTCAAAAATATATAGATTTCATACCATCCATTACTCTAATATAGAAACTTTTTCTATTTTTTTATGATTTTCACAAAATACGAAGTGGGTATTTGGTAGATTTACATAAGGATGTATACATTTTCGAAGATTTGGGTTCTTCTTGTAGGTATTTTTGTCATTTTGGGGTGGTTTTCACCAATTTTCTATAGAATTCAGGCCTTCATCCTACCCCTTATCCCCATGGTCATAATGTGTGGTCACATGAATGGGGGTTTAATTTATATTCCTACTGGTGGGGGATTAACTCTAGCACCCAATTCCAAGTTTTGAACACTCAATCTTTTTCAAATTTTATAAAGTAGAGGAATACCTTGCCATATTAAACTTCAATCAAGCATAATGTTTAGCCCATTTATCCTTTAGAGGTGCCATTTTTCTTAAATTTCATGATTTTTTGAGCTCTTCACATTGGTATTATTCTCATGCCTTATCAATTTGAATATCTATAGATTTATGGGGGTGTTACATTACCAATATAGAACACAGATAGTTTAACAAATACTTCCTTTTTACACCATGGATCTCAATTTCATTCCATTTATTACACCATCCAAGTATCACGAGTGGAAATTCAAAGTGAAAATCCTCTTGAGGAATAAAGGCTTACATCAAATCATGAAGGGTACAAAAACAAAATTGAAACCTAACATAGAAAAGGTGAAGTGGTTAACTAAATTGACAAAGCCTATGGTCTATTTTTCCTGTCTAAAATAACTCTAAATTAAGTTTGGACCTTATTGGACAAACTTTTAGGAAAATAGGATGAAATGACGGGTCATAAGTTGGAGAATCATCTCAACAATTTGATCCTAGGTGAATTTGATATGATATAAGACTTATTCACCAAGTTCAAATCACTCATGTTATAACTATAATTATGTGGGTTTGATAAAAAGGATGATTAATTTATTCTTTCTATCATTTGCAAATTGGGATCTAACTATTTTGTATTCATTCCTACCTTCCATGCCACTAAGCATGTTCTTAGAACTACATGGATAATGCCATCCTTGGATGACTTTATTGCTAACTTGACTTAGGAATAAGATAATATCATTCAAATGGGTACATTGAAGTCCTCCAAATCTCATGACTTATTTATGAGTCATGATAAAAATAAGGATTTCACTAATAAGGAGAAGAAATATAACAAGAAGGACCCAAAATATAAAAAGGGTCAAAAATTTGATGCTAAGATAAAAACATCAAAATATTACTCCTCTTCAGATGGGAAACCTAAGAGAGAGTAACTCATATGTGGCTATTTCAATAAATGTGTGCATGATTAGTCTAAATACATGAAGAAATATATTAGCTAACCAAAAAAAATGATTGAGAAGCATAATGTAAGTGTCATTGATTCTTCTACTCAGATTTCATCAGTACATGGGTCTTCTAAGGCCCAAGACATTAAGAAGGGAAAAGCTAAGGGAAAATAACTTATTACAATTACATCCCATCCTTCCACAAGGGTTATTGATTTTGGTTCATCACACCATATGGATTCATCACATGACATGTTCACATCCTTGGAGCCTTGTTCTATGCCTTCCATTCTATTAGGTGATAATAATTTAATAGAAGTTAGTGGGATTAGATATATTGAAGTGAATTATGGGGAATTTTATGATGTTCTATGTGGTCCCTCTTTATCCACCACTATCATATGTGTTTACTAGATCACTCACATTGCTTCAGGAAAGAGAGTTCAATTCACACCCAATTTCATTGTTATTATGGAAGCTAATAGTGACTCCATTATTGCATATGGAAAATTAGATCACCAATTTAGGTTGTGTACTTTCTCACTGCACCTTTCACTCAACCATCAACCCTATACTAAACTATTCACTCATTCAAATGAGGTGAACAAACTATGGCATGACCAATTCAGCCATCTCAATTATCACTACCTAGAGTAACTCAATCATCAAGACATGGGTTACTACAAGTTAATTTTTTTAACAGAGTTTACCTAGTTTGAATTATTAGGAAGCATACATATGATAAGTATGACAAGGGAAAATAATGGAGAGCTACACAAATATTAGAGATTGTTCATAGTGACATTATTGACCAATTTATAAAACCTTCATTCAACATGACAAAGTAAATCCTTACATTCATCAATGACTATTCAAGAGATACTTGGGTGTATTTTTGTAGGCAAAAATTAGAGGTATTTGACCATTTTTAGGAATTCAAAGCACTTATAGATAAATATTTAGATAAATCCATCAAGATTTTGTGCACTGATAATGGTGGTGAGTATGTAAATAACCATTTTGATCAATTATATACATTACAAGGGATTAAACTACAACATATAGTTCTATATATTCCTCAATAGAATGGTGTTTTAGAGCACAATAATAGGTCTTTAAATGAAATGTATAACTATATACTACACTCCAAGTCTCTTGTACCTTAGTATTGGGTTGAGGCCATCAAATGTGCTTATTATATCCAAAACTAAATACCTCATAAAGCATTGATTGGAATCACTCCTTTTGAATCTTAGAGTGGTCAAAAACCATAGTTGATCACTTTTGAGTGTTTGTCTCACCTTCTATGTCTCAAATTTTAATGAAGAAATGTAAGGCATTAGAACCTTAGAGTCAGTCTTACATCCTAATTATATATCTTGAGGGTATTAAGGGATATAAGCTTATACATCCCATCACTCATGAGTTGTTCTTGATAAGAGTGTTCATTTTATAGAGGGTCCAATAGAATCCACAATTGACACCTCTCACCCTTCCTTATATGTAATTGTATTTGATGATAGTTTTGATGATTCAAATCTACCTTATTAGACTCTTGATGATCCAAATTCTACTTCTAATTCTGATAATTAGAGTAGTGATGAGGATTCCCCTCCTCTTTTTCCTAGATTATTTTTATATGATGAGGAATCTCCTCCTAACTCTTAGAGCATTGGTAATATTTGGGATAGACAGACACTAAAAAGTTTTTCCAATGGGTTGGAGATTCATCAAAAAATAGTATAACTCATTCAAAATTCTAGGATGCCCCACATTCTTTCATTACATTTTATTTTGATCGAAAATCATTTTATAAGGCATTAGTAACTCTTAAGTGGGATAATACTATGGAAAAGGAGTATAATTACTTGTAGAGGAATAATGCTTAGGATTTAGTCCCATTTCACAAGGGAAGAAAACTCATTTCATGTAGGTGGATATACCAAACAAAGTTTACAGTAGATGGTTTCATAGATAAGTTCAAAGCATTTTTGGTAGCAAATGGTTTTTCTCAAGTTCCTAACATTAAATACACTAAGATGTTTACCCCAGTTGCCAAAATGAAATTAATATGACTCACTCTCTCTATTTCCATAGCACATTGTTGTGATGCTCATCAAATGGATGTGAAGAGTACCTTTCTTCACGATGACCTCAAAGAGAAAATATACATGGATCAACTACAAGGATTTGTGGAATATTCCTCTTTAGTTTTTAAACTTTAATAATATATCTATGGCCTCAAATAGGCTCCTCAAGCTTGGTATACCAAGATAGACTTCTTTCTTATTTTTTTTATGTTCTTTAAATTCCATCTTGATATGAATGTCTAAATCTTGTAATAGGATGATTTACTATTGATTCTATTTTTTTACATGGATGACCTATTGATCACAAGGAGTTCTCCATCCACCATCATATCAATGAAAATTGTTTTGTATGATAGGTTTTCAATTACTAACTTTGGCTTATTTCACTACTTCCTTGTGATTGAAATTTCTTAATCAAAATCTAGAATCATTATTTCACAATCTAAGTATGCTCTTAATTTACTTGCATAGTTTAGAATGGTTGACTATAAGCCATCTCTGACATGTTTTCTATCTTGTGTGAAGCTCAAGACTGATTTCCTATCTCTATTTCGTGATGCTACCTCATATCGATAATTTATTGGAAGACTCATTTACCTTATGCACACTAAACCTAATATTTCATATGTAATGGACATGGTCTCCAAATTCATATAGGAACCACATGAGCTACACTAGAACATAGGTACGTATATCCTCCACTACATTTAGGGTACTCATATTTTTTGGATTCAATATGGAGTAAGAATTAACATCAACTTAATTAGGTATACAGAATCAGATTGGGATGATAACATTCAAAATTACAAAGTCTAATTTTGGCAATAATTTCTCCCTCAATTCAAGTCTAATTAGTTGGTAAATAAAGAAGTAGAATTTTATTGATTTATCAGCTATAGAGGTAGAATATAGATTATTTTTTAATACTAACACTAAAGCTATTTGGATTTAAGGGATTCTGACTAAGTTAAGCATCTAGTTTCAATGATCAACAGTTATCTTATGTAAACTAAACCACAATCCATTTATGTATGAATATTATCCTCCATCAATGGACCTAACCTATTGATATTCACATGTATTTCATTTATATCTCATCCATTATAAGGTCATTGATATCTTCCACATCTAGATAATGGAGTAAATTTATAATCTATTCACAAAACCTTTTAAAGATAACAAGTATATTCATTTGTGACCTCTTGTTGGGGTTTAGGTAGATCCATCTTCTTACTCCTATGGGGGATAATCTCTATGTACTTGGGTACCCCATCAATCCTTTTTTCCAATATAAAATTATTATACCCACCTAAGCTACACTTAAGGTGGGGTGTTGGTGTAGATATTTATCCCACTGGGTATTGTCTACATAGTATATTCAAGCTTTCTTAGGTTTAATAAAGGTCTTTAAGGGGAAAATAATCCCATGGGAATGAGGATTTTTGGACTTATCTATTTATTATCTATATGAGGAAACTTATTATGTACTTTTTGGTTACTTATTAGTAATGCAACTTTTATTTTAGAGAGACTAGCTTCTTCCTTTTTTGATTTGTTTTCTTTTTGAAGTTTCACTACTCCATACAAATTTTCTCTATGTGTTCAATCTTATCCAGTAGATCTAAGTGTGGCCCAAAAAAGAGTCTACTTTTTGTACATTATATACTCATTTATATATATACACATTTTCCCATGAAGTTAACTTAGCCCACTATTTGTGTGGTTAAAAATATTCAATGATGACTGGAGAATATAGTTGAGACTCTAACAGATTTACTAGCTTGACCATGATTTATAATTAGAAGCCATGCTTCTTAAAGGTATATATTTTTGTTATTATTTATCTTTGTCTTTTTATAGGTGCATGCCATACCTTCTTCTTGATTCACTACTTAGACCATATTTTGATCAATGCTTCTAGATGACTCTACATTAAATCCTACCATTTCTATTAGATATGGACCAAATTCTATGTTTTTTTTTTCTCTATAGATGGAAGAATCAAACAATAGATTTAAAGGGTAAATGGTTCTCAATTTCCTATCTTGTCATTTATTTACTGACTTGGCCCACTAATTATGTCTATCAAGATCCATTATGATTTTTTATCCTTGGATTTGATTTATGCTCTTCATGGCTTTTATTTATTTATTTTATATTTCAATGAGCTCAGAATTAATTTGATCATGCCACATGGCATGATCATGGATCTTTTATGTCAATTAGGCTCTTTGAAGTGACCATATTCTCTACCTAACCAAGTCCTACAAGTCATCGATCTAAGAGATGAGATGGTCTATAATGATTTAGGCCTTCCTAACTCCTTAAGTTCTTTGAGTCTTAGGTCCCCATGATTATTCCACATGGCATCATCATACACCTTAGAGATTGGGGCTAGTACTACTAGATCTATCAATAATCAACTTCCATAAACCATTAATCTAAGAGATCAAAAGTCAATGGCCTTAAATATTTTATTACATTTTTATATTTCTTTAATGTCTCAGGCTCCCTCGATGTTACCACATGGAAGCATCATAGATCTTCAGGGCTCAGATTCTATTCAAAATATTTGTCATCTTCCACTCATTGAGCACCTAATATCATGCCATGTGGCATGAACTTGGGGTTTTTAAAAAGGCCCAACACTTAGCCAATTTATCAAATTTTTGGATCTTTTCTTATGGTTGGGGTTTACAAGATGTTTCCAAGTGTTGAAATACCATTGAATCTTGTTCGTGAGTAAAAATATTGAACTCTTTAGATTCCAATAAAAATGGCTAAGTACATAACCAAAAATAGCTAAGGGATAAAGAATTGAATGAAAAATTAATGCAAGAAATATAAAGTAATATTTTTCATTTAGACACATCATTCACATGATTTATCATGTGCCACATGGTGTGTTATGATTGGTGACACATGGCATAATTTGACTGGCTTGAGACCTAGGCTTGATAGTCTAGTGATGAGAAGACGCCCATCAAAATTAGGCTCAAGACACTTGTTGACATCATCAAGATCCATGTGGTGGTATATATTTCAATTTTTATATGTTTAATTTCTCCTAGGATGATGTCATGTGCAATCATCCTAATTATTTGGGTCTATTCTTGATCAAGCATGATCATGCCACATAGCATGATTTGTGTGCCTTGCTCCCTTCTAATTATTAGGCCCTTATAATATGTTGATCTAAGAGATCATATGTCTAACAAGGATTTAGGTTTTATATTATCTTATACAAATGCTTTGAATCCCTATATTTTGATATGGATACAACTATCATAATCTTGGGAAATCATGGAGCTCCTTGACTTAGAATATTTGTTACAATTAGTATCTGATTGAATGTGAGCCATTCAATGGAAGATCATACAGTTAAAAGTGAGTTGGGAGGTTTTCAAATATTAAGTCTTACTTTTATCTAGCCTAGATTTTTTTTAATGTGACACACATCACAATATCAAGAGACAAAAGGCCCAAAAGAATTATAAACATTTATGAATGCTAAATATAATTGATCACTTGGATGAATTCTAACTATCTAATGGGTGAGAAAATGGATTTAAAATATTATGCATAGTGTTTTTGATGGACTTATCCAAAAATTTGATACTCCAAATTTTGTGATTTAATGTGATATTGATAGGTGGCATCTTTGCATTAGATCTTGGCCTAGAGGGGTTGAACCTATGAATAGATAAGATAAACCTCCAAGAAACTAATTAATAAGCTAGTTAGGAAATCAAAATCTAATACACATAAAGTAAAAATAATTGTTCACATATATGAATACATATTTTGATTATAACAAGGAATTTTTTAATTATTAAATACATAAACATTTATAAATCTCTTAAAAATTATATAATTAATCCTAAAAATTAAATATTTGACTAAGTATTTATAATGGGATATTATAAAGACTTGGTCATTTTAAATTTAAAAATAACATTTTAAAGGCCTCGTCAAAAATAAAATTTATGTAATTGAATTAATTCATGGTCCAAATAATTATTTAAAATGGTTATCCTCTTTCATATTTTGAACAAATTTAGAAATTCAAATAAAGGACCTAACAACTAAGCAAGAGCAGAGAAAGGAAACAATCATCATGAACCAAGAGGGTCCCCATATGAGGATTTTAGGATTGGGTGTATTACACCCAAAAAATGGTGAAATATTCAAGGATAATGTTGTTTATCATTTAAAAAATAAAATAAAAATTTAGTCAAAGCACTTCAAATGTTAGACTACAAATCATCATACCTGAACACCAACATAAATTACAAGTAATCCTTTTATAAAAAATAAAAAATATAAAGGAAATAAATTCTATATCAACCTATATCATACTAAGTTCTAATTTCATTTTAGACTATCAGTGTGTGAAAGTGATAAATTCTTTTATATCTCTTCACATGAAACAATTTAGACCTACCTAACCAACCAAAACTTCTGAGAAGGAAATGATTTGGATATTTTCTTGGGGGGAATAGAATGGTCATTAATATAGTACCATCCAAGTGTCCATATACCTAATATATATACCTTGGGTCCCACTAAAGGCCTTTATCCACTATTAACCAAGATGAAAATCCTACAATGGAGATTGCATGAATCACCCTTTCGAGGAAGATTTATGATTTTGAATTTTATTCAATTTTACTTTGGTTTATTTCTTATAAATATATTTAATTTTTAAATTTGGGGTTAGGTACCAATCCATGGGTATAAGGACAAACTCATAAAATTAATGAATTCCAAGACAAATTTAAGCTAATTAGTGTTTCATTTTTACTTTTAGATTTTAAATTAAGTGTAGTTAATGGATTTAAATAAGAAAATAAAATGTTTCTAAAATACAAATGCTCTGCTTATAATCATAAACCTCCAAAATTTATAAAATGTAAAAAATAAAACCATAATATCCTATGCAATTGTTCTATTATGATTCTTCACTTTATAACTTCTAAGGATTGAATATCTTTTAATAATACATCCAACATTTGTAGTTTTATTTTCAACACTAGGACATATTTATGCTAAGATAACAAAGTATTCTGCTAGAATTCAAAATTAGAATATAACCAAAACCAAAAAATAAAAATAAACCTCCTCTATAAAAATAGGGAAACTACTCTAGGAAAACAAAACATAAATTAGGAAACCTAACTTATAAAGTAAATGCAAAAAATAGGAAAATTTGTACACTAAAAGATAACACAAACAACATTGAGAAGGTGGGTTTAGAAAACCTATGTATCATGTCTTCCACTTTTTAGTATTAGGAAGGCACTTTTAGTCAATGTCCTTAGGAAGGTAAAAGCATCCTTGTATTTTTTAAACCATTCTTTTAATTTCTTTCCTAAAAAATTAAAATCATTAGCAAGCATATGTTCAAAATAATCAGGTTTCCTAAACCCAAAATAAGAATAAGCATTTGTATTTGAAATATTTACCTAATGATAACAATCAAAACTAGTAAATTCAAATACCTAAACCTTGGTGATTCTAGTGTCATGGGGAGTAATAGGCTCAAAAAACATCAACTCTATAGAGTTTAGATCAACTAAGATGCATGCAACTTCTTCTTCTTATATGTGTTGATCATGATATTTTGGGCTTGCAATCTGAATCCCCATCTGAGTTATCATCATTTTCTATAATCATATCATGATAAATGAAAGAGGCTTGATTACTAGTTAACCTAAACTAAGAGGACTATTTTGGAACTCTAGTATGAACAAAATCCTAAAGAGACTCTCTTGGGATGATGATAGGTAACTCTCTTGTTATTGATTTTTTATATGGGGGCATGACAATTGGTTTTCCACCTAAATGGATTATGCACAAGCCAATTCCAAAGTATTATATCCATACCTTCTCAAAATTTCATTAATTAATGGGTCTAAAGAACACAAATACAAATATAAAACAACTAAATCATGAGGTTTAAGTCTAGCATGGACTTTATTGACTCTCTTAAAACCTAAAATTGAAGTCCCTAACTAGCTCATGAGATTCTCTTCTAATCAAAATAAATTATTTTAATAAAACATGAGCATTAATCATTTGTCAAAATTGAATCAAAGAACAAATTTCAAATTCATTCCATTTATAATATAATTAGGTGCTAACAATGAAAACCAATCATATGCATCTTCTTCTAAAGTAAAAGGAAATAGTCCACAAGAAATATCCTCAAATTTTACATTTAAAACATGCATAACATACTTGTATGTAATAAGATGTTCTGCAGTAGTTCTTTTATGATTCTTTTGAAACCTAGGAAGGAAATCAAAATGGTCCTTAGGAAATTCATGTTGAATTCTTGGGATGTTTATAGTTTTTTCACCAAGAAAAGACATTATGGCTACCATAGAATTATGGATAGGCTAAAAACTATAATAATATGTGTAACAAGCCTATCTCTAATGATTATATCTCCCATATGCTTCAATTAGATGAAATAAAACTATCATGAAATTGGATTTGAATCTTGTGATCTTTAGAGTGTGGTCCAGGTCACTCTCAAATAACAACTATCAAAAAAAACTAATGAGCAAGAATGTTGGCTCTCCTTATAACACCAATTATTATTTATGTTAAGCAAACGATAGATGGATAATATCAAAGGAAAGGCACCAAAGTTCAAAAAATTAAAAAAAAATATGTCCTTTTAGTGTTAGCTATTCTTCACTCCAAAAAAATTCTCTAAAAACGCTTATGAGATTAAGTTCTTAGAGAGAAAGTTAGAGGATCATAGGGACTTTTATCCTCAATTTTATGATTGATAGTTGGATCAATCTAGGGCATGTATATAGGTATGTGGCTCCATGATGTATCTTGATGGAAATATGTTCCAAGAGATATAATGTTACCACTAGAGGGTCAACTGATATGAGAATTTCACATTTATTTAATTGTTTACTAATTATTTGTGTAAATCATGTTATCTAATTAATTCACTTGATAAAATAGTTAAGTCTTGCTTCACTACAGTTCCTATCACAACTTAAACTAGGGCAAGCTATCATCAAAAAAATTAAAAGAAGAGAAAGGGTATGGCATAAAAGAGAGGGTCATCCTTGAGTTAAAAAATCTTCTTGATAAAAACGAGCTAAAATTATGGCTCGCCATAGTTATACCACTGTGTAATTGGTCTAGTAATTTAACAAACTTTAGCCACTCAGTGACCTAAGATTCTAAGGACAAGTGTGAAATTAATTTATTCATTTAATCCATTCTAAATAAAACTAAACTTTTAGTCTACAACTATTAAAAAAAATGACTACTAGATTTTCAAATTAAACATGAATGAGTTCAAAAAACTAGTTATGATAGATACTTCACAACATAAATAATATCATCATTAGTAAATAGACATTTTAAAAGTTTGTTGAGTTAAATCAAAAGATTAGAGGAATTTTAAGTGAATAAAACACAGTAAAATATGCATTCATAATTATGAAAGCATTGTTTTATAGTCCACATCTCTATGCAATAAATTAAGCAAAAAATAGAGAGGAAAGGTAAGTGCATTCCTGGCACAATTCCAGTAGATTTTGGGTATAAATAATGTTGACCCTTGGCAAAAAATCAAGTTAAAATGTGAGGAATGACAAGTTTGATCCTAACACAATTCTAGAATCATTTTGACACAAAGATTCCACCTTTTTTTACATTGTATACTTGATTTCATCTATAAATTTCACTCAACCCACTATATGATCCTAATATATATATATATATATATATATATATATATATATATATATATATATATATATATATATATATATATATATATATATATATATATATATATATATATATGTGTGTGTGTGTGTGTGTGTGTGTGTGTGTGTGTGTGTGTGTGTGATTTCATTTATAAATTTCACTCAATCGACTATTGGGGTGGTTATAAATATTTAATAATGACTAGGGAATATAGTTGAGACTCTAACAAATTTTATAGTTTTACCATGATTTATAGTTAGAGGCCATGCCTCTTAAAGGTATATATTTGTCTTATTATCCCTCTATGTAATTTTATAGGTATATACCATACCTTCTTCATAATTCATTTTTTATATCATGCTTTGAGAAATGCCTATAGTTGACTCTATATTCAATCTTATCATTTATATTAGATCTAGGCCAAATTATGTCTTTTGTATTCTCCATAGATGACACATTCACTTTAGAATTTTGACTACTTTAAAGAGTAGACATGCATCAATTTAATATCTCACCATTACTTTGCTAAATTGGCATGATAATTTGGTCTATCAGGATACATTATGATATTTCTTGACCTTGTCTTTAATTTACACTCTTTGTTACTTATATTCTTATTTTTGGTTATTAGTGAGATTATTATTAACATGATCATGCCACATGGAATGATCATGAAATTTTTTTTGTAGTCGAGATCTTTATAATGACCATACTCTATACCTGATCAAGTCTTGTCAGTTGTTGATCTAAGAGATTAGATGGTCAATAATGATCTAGGTCTTCCTAGATCCTCATTATGTTTTTTAATTCCCAAGTCCCTACTATTATTCCATGTGGAATCATCACAAACCTTGGATCTTGGGGCCACTATTGTTGGATCTATTAATGATTTAATTCCATGAACCATCGATTTGAGAGATCAATTGTTGGTGGCTTTCAAGATATTTCTTTGTTTTACTATGTCTTTTAAATCTTGAGCTCCCATGATGCTACCACATGGTGGAATCATGGGCCTTCGAGGATTAGAGGCTTTTCAAAATTTTCATCATCTTTTGCTCATTGATCACCTAATATAATGCCATGTGGCACAATATTAGGGTTTTGAAAAGGACCCATCACTTAGCTAATTTCTTGATTTTCTATTTTTTTCTTATGGTCAAGTTCTATAGGATGTTGTCAAGTGTTTAACTACCATTGAATATTATCCATGAGGTAGAACCTTTTACCTTGCACATTGTAATAAAAATTTATATGTACAAAATTATAAATAGTTAAGTCATAAATCATAGAACGAGTAATTAATGTGAGAAATATAAATTAATATTTTACATTTAGACATGTCATTCACATGATTGAGCCTATGTTATGTGGCATGTTATTATTAGTGACATGTGGCATGATTTGATTGGTTCAAGAACTAGGTTTGATGTTTTAATAATCACTTGTCAAACTTAGGCTCATGAAACGTGTTGACAACATCAATATCCACATGAAGGTCCCTATTTTAATCAATCTATGCTCTATGTATCCTAGGATGATTCCAAGTGACATCAAACTAAATTTTGAAGTCTATTCTTGATGAAGCTCAATCATACCATGTAACATGATCATAGGGATCATGGGTTGTCTATGTTCCTTGCTCTCTTCTGAGTCTTAGGCCCCCATGATCCATCAATCTCAAATATCAAATAGTTATTATGGCTTGGAGGGTTATAAAATATTCTATGAATGCCTCAAGTCCCCATCTTCTAAGATGGAAACACATGTCATAATATTTGAAAGTCAGGAAGTTCCTCAACTTAGAATATTTTATACAATTAAGCTCTGATTGAACATGATCCATCTAATGAAAGATCAAATAGGTGATGGTGAGTCAAGATGTTTTCAACTATTGTCATTTTATTCAAGCTTGGGTTTCCATGAAGGCAACATATATCTCAATCTTGGGAAGTGGAAGGCCCAAAAGACAAAAAAATTACCAAATGCTAAAAATAATTGATTGCTTAAATGATCTTCAGCTATCTAATGAGAGATAAGATGATTCAAAAGGATTCTACATAGTTTTTTTGATGTACTTAGCCAAAAACATTAGACTCTAGACTTCACAATTGAATATGATCTTGAAAAGTGGCATATTTACATAAGATCTTGGCCTAGAGGGGTTCAACCTATGAAAATATAAGGTGGACCTCCAAACAACTGATTATTAAGTCAATTAGGAAATAAAAATCAAAAACACATAAAGGAAGGCTAATTTTTCACATAGATGAATGAATATTTTGATTGGAATAAGATATTTTTAAAATCTCAAATATATAAATATTTATAAATCTCTAAAAAATTATTTAATAAGCCTAAAATTGAATATTTGACCAAGTCTTTATAATGGAATATTATAAAGACTTGGTCATTTTAAATTAAAAATAACCTTTTAAAGGTCCAATCAAACCCTAAATTTATGAAATTTAATTAAACCATGGTTGAAATCATGACTTAAAATGGTTAGCCTCTTTTAAATATTTAGTGAATTTAGAAACTTAAATAAAGGACCTAGTAATTTGCAAGACCAAATAAAGGAAACAATCACTCTAAACTAACAGGGTCCCTATCTAAGGATTCAAATATGGGGTGTGTTAGACCCAATAATAATTTGAGATGAAAAATGATAAATTAGAACAAAAAATACCAAGAAAAATATATAAAATTAGGGTAAGTCAGGTAACCAAAAAGCTAAGGCTACTAAATGACAAATAGACTCAATAAATACACTTTAAGGAAAGTACCAAACTAGATCAAACAAAGGACACATAAGACTAAAATAATGGAACCAACATCAATTTAAGATAAATAACAATACATATTCACATAAATATGGAAAAATAATAGAAATGTAAACAACATTGATGAAAAATAAGTAATAATCCATAATTAACAATGGAAAAATTGATTGGAGATGTAAGAGAAACAAAATGAAATGTTCTATAAAAAGGGTGAAAAAATTAAATTTGATTCTCAATCATAATTAAGGAGAATCTAAGAACTATAAGGTAATGATGAATAAATTATATCATACTCACTCAAATATGTAGCTTCTATTCTAAGCATGTCTTATTATAAGCATGTTTGAAAGAGATGAAGAATAGGGAATTTAGAAGTTGGGAAAAGATTTAGAAACAAAATTCCCTATGAATGGGGGATATGAAATGGGTGGTGGGTTAAATTAATAAAGAACTAAGGTGAATAATATTTATTGTAAATAAGACACTCAAATAAAATTGGTAAGACAAAAATACATTCAACATTAAGGACTCTATAAAACTCACCCTATCTACACAAATTTGGGTTAACTAGTGAAGTATAAATATCATCCTATAAAGGATATATATGAAATAAAAAATAAACTAGACCTACCTTCCCATAATGTGTTCCCCATTATTTATTACCCCTTATAGATTTGTTGGTTTACTATAAAAATTAGGTACTTTCATGATAAATTAGGTTGGTACTATAAGTATATTTTATATGTATGAGACCTCATACCTTAATATACTGACCTACCACACCCCAATGGACCTAGGCTCTATCATGAGGCCAACTATTGAGTTTGAAATTAAACTATGATAGAAGATGTGCCTAATAATCATGTATTTTAGTGTTATTTTGACTTTTAAATGTTTATTTTTTCCTTTCAACATTAACTTTTTTTTTAATTATTTAGATTTTGAATTTTAAGTATTTTATATATTCCTCCTCCGTATAGTTTTATAAAACCAAAAATGGTTTTTAAAAATGACTATCACTAGATAACTTATAATTGGTAGATATAAAAAATAAGTTAGAGAGCATGGTTGTTAAGAATTTTGTACTTTCACATTAGATAAGAGTGTTATCTTAAAACTGACCTTGGTTTGCCCATAGTGAGATAGAATAGGGTAAAGTATGGAAGTGAACATGGAATGATTGGGTTGATTTAATCACAAAAAATGTGTAGTTTAAACATGGTACAATGAAATATAAGTATGAATCATTATCATAATGAATAATTTAAGTGAATGCAGACATGAGAATACTTTATGAAAACTTTGATAACTTTCATTTAATTCACTTTGAGAATAGTTTGATAATAATTCACTTAAATTTTATATGATATTCTACGTGAAGAATTAAAATAATTATCACAAGTAGACATGTTAAAGTCTCTAGAAGAAACATTGTATTTAAGAATCTAAATAGTTTTACCCTTAGAAGTAAGAGATTTAGTCATTTTCTAACTATGCAAAGTCTCATGAGTGGATATATCACAAGATTTACATGGATACAATTTACAACATTTAAATATGGGATACCCATGTTTTCCACAATGCACACAAAGTTTAGCAATTTTAACCATAGAATGAGCATTACAAGCAGTATAATCAAAATAAGTTACATTATAAATCCTTTGATGAGGAAGACAATATGATTCCAAATTTTCATTAGAATAGTTCGAAGCATTATATCCAAGACCTTTAGAATTTGGATTTGATTTAGGCAAAATAAGTTCAAGAATACCATCTTCACACTTACCAAGTGCACCACTTGATTAGCACATAATACGCATGATTTTCAAACTAGGGTTAGTATAAAAAGTGTTCAAAGAAGATTTAGGTGTTTAAAAATTAAAAAGAGTTTCATCATTATGTGATCTAGTGTTATGTAAAAAATACATTAATTTAGCATTTAAAGTATTAATATAAGATCGCATAGTTTGTATTTGCTCAATAAAAGAGATTTTTAAAGCATTTAAAGTGTCATTTTGACATATAATTTGATATTTGAGTGTACTAATCTCATTATTTTTCAAATATATTTGATACGAAGTATTTTTAAATGCTAAAAAATGACTATTTTGAATGCCATAGAAGCAAGATCTAAGCTAAAAAATAAGAATGCTTAAAAAATAGTTGGCATAAAAAGCTAAACTTTATATTTAACTTGTAAATTTAAGTATACAAAAATTATCAAAGTTATTTGTTAATGCCTCTTTGATTAATTTCAAAAAAATTGTATTAAAGTTAATAAACATTTATTTTTTAATTTAAGGCATTAAAAATAAATAATACACAAATGCTCTTTTTTTTGTTTTTTGTTTTTGAAATAAGACTTTAAATTTCCATAAAATATTATGGAAGAAAAAATTCCACATGGAAACTTAAATTTAAACCTTTGGTTTTAATTGGTTTGAAAAAAAAAAATCTTTTTTAAATTTGAAAAAGGTTTATATTAATTTTAAAAGTCTTTTTTTTTAAAGAATTAATAAAAGACTTTTTTTTAAAAGTCAATAAATTTTTTTTTTAATTTAAAAATAATTAAAAAACACTTACCAATTTCATATATAGCCTAAAAAATAAATTGAGGAAAATTCCAAAAATTAAAAAAAAAGAAAAAAAAAAAAAATTAACCATGTTTTTTAAAAACTATGTAGGTATAATTTTGAGGATATATCAAAAAATACAAACTGGGTTTTTTTTGAAATTTGAATAATGTGATCTTAATTACCGATTAACAAAACCCAATAAAAAATTATAGACTTAGGTTGCCAATAAGAATATATGGCCCTTTTTTTAGATAGGTTTTAGGTTAAAAATAACTAAAGTGTTAAAAAACATAATTAGAATTTCAAATATAATCAAAAACAAACTAAAATAAGCATGAAAAAAACTCCTTTAAAAACTTTAAAGAAAAAGGTTATAATGAAAATAAATACTACTCTTAATGCATTCAAAATAAAGAGAAAAATGAGTAAGTAATGAGAAAAATAGAATAATAGAATGAAAAATTCTTATTTTCCACCTCTAAATATGTAAATTTATCAAGAATCAATGTTAAAAACCATATAATTATGATACCATATTAGGATTTATTTCAAGATCAAAATTAAATAATGTTGAAAGTGAATAAATGAAGCATGATAAAATAATATTACCTCATGAAAGAATCAAACCACAATATTGAGATGAGAGTTAACAAGTGGGGAAATTGTTAAATTGAGAAAAACCCCACAATCTATTATAAGTCTTAAAATAATGAATCTCTAAATACATATCAAGAAGAAGTTAAGAGTGAGAGATAAATAATGGATTTAATACAAAATAACATCACAAGAATGCAAGAGCAAGATCAAGATTGTATAACTACCAAAAGACAAGAAGAGGGGAGTAAAAGAGCTCAATAAATAAATTTAGGAGGAATAAGGAATTACATGTACAAGCTTCAACATGTGTGCTAATCATACATAATCCTCTTACAAGTGAGGAAGATGTGTGTTCCATGTGGGGGGAGAGGAGTTACATTCAAGTAACTCTAAATTTGACAAGTGAACAAGAGAGGTGAGTGCCACCTCATAAGTTTGAGTTAAATACATTTATAAATATAATAAATTCACACACATAAATTAAACTTAGGATAAACTTAAAACTATAGGAAGGACCCAAATAAGGTTAATTCTCTAACACTAATTTTAAGAGTATGAAGTCACAACTCTAAACCATTGCATTATTTTTTAGGGAAGACACTTAGCTAAGATTATATATAAATGTAATTTACAAAATGAATATTTATGAAGAAGACTTGGTCCTATCTAAGGTCTTGTAGTGAAACTCACAAAAGGAAATCAAAATTAGTGTTAAAAGAAAGGATGTGAATAGTAATTAATTGGATTTTATGAGGAAGGCCTAGTCCTATCCAAGGTCTTACACTACAACTCATAAAATGAAAATTAAATAGCCTTTTAAAGCTAAAAACCAATGACTCAAAATAGATTTGAAGTTTAACAAATGATAAAGAAACCAAAACATGTTCATGAGGATGATCGGGTCTGATCCATAGTCTTATGATGCAACTCATGAATTAATATAAAACATTATATAGATAAACTAAAGGAATAATGATATAAACTAAGGCTACTAAAATTGATGTAATAGTATACTTTGGGAAGCTATGGAAAAACTACAAAAAGGGTTAGCACCATAGTATATAACAATATAGGAAATACATGTAAGATAACAATAATTTTATAAATGATCATTTAAAATAAGTATTTTTTTAATAATTGAGCATTAGTGGGTTCTTTAATGATGTGTCCATTATTTTATAACTTGTAAGTGCTAGGACCAAGAATGTCTTTGATCAAATAAGGGCCCCACTATTTTTTAGCATACTTACCTTATTTATAGTGGGTATAATATAATTTAAGGACTAATTAGATAATATTAAACGTAAAAAATTTGGATTTTATTATTTTGTTTGGCAATTATGTTGTAAAGTACCCATATGATGTTTATCAAGAAGTTTTAAAGTATTTATACAAGATTCATGAAGTTCTTCATCATTATAATGTCATGAAGAGAGATATGTAAGCATGGTATCTCAACCTATATAGGTAAGATAGATTTAGAGTTGTATATTAATAAATTGGTGTTTCCCTACTAGTAGTATGAATGGTAATGTGATAAGCCCAAAGTGAAAGATAAAGTCTTAGATACTAGTTAGAATGAGAATCTCTAATTATTTTTGTAAAATTTTGTTAAATATTTTTTAGTGGTCTCTTCTTTTCCATTGCATTGAGGATAATAAAGCATGGTAAATTTATACATGATTTTGAATTTAGCACATAATTGTTTCATATCCTTATTCTTAAAATTATCTCTATTATAAAAAATAATGGTGTTGGGAATTCCAAAGTGACAAATGATTTAATTAAGTATAAATTTGGATATAGTGATGTCCATGACATTAAAAAGGGGCATAGCTTTAACCCACTTAGTGAAATAATCAATGGCCATTATGATGAATACACGATCATCTTGAGATGAGTTAATTTATTAATGAGATCTAATTACCACATGGAGAAATGCCATGGATATTCTAATGTTTGAATATTATCTAGAAGAGAATGGATAATATCATCATATAATTGGTAGGGATTGCATTTTTTGGAAAATGTGACAATATCTATTTCAAGTGTGGGCCAAAATTATCCCATGTGTAGGCATTTTATAACTGTAACATGTCCACTGTAATGACCACCAAAAATGTATCCATATGCTTATTTGAGAAGGGAATAAACTTTATCTTGAGTGACACAATAAAACAAGATACATTTGGGGTTATAATAATATATGACATCATGTAATATGACATATTTGTAAGCTTGTTTATGAATTATAGTTTTTTCAAGAGAATTAGTGTCAGTAAAGTAGGTATGATGCTCAATAAATTTGATGATGTTTTTATACCATGGGATTTTTTATATGGTGATAGCCTCAATATGGAAAATAAGGTAATTGTTCATGGTTGGTAAATAAAATAGTTATTTTTTTATGCAGATGAGAAATTGGGAATCATGAAGAGCTTGATGAGGGTGAAAAAGTGAGGTAGGTGAAGCAAGTGAGTTAGGCATGGCATTTTGCATTTGTGTAATTGATTATATAGTTAAGTATTTATATTCCTAACCAAGAGTGGTGGAAAATTGATGATAAGAAATGAGATTTTTTCTCTTGTATTTGTAGTCACCATTGACTTGATGAAAGATGAGTTTTGAATCACCTAAAGCATGTAGGTAAGGGATGTTTAAATTAATGGTAGCTTACATGCCTATAATGAGACCTTCATATATATACATGTTGTTAATAACATTTAAGGTTAATTATAAATTAAGAGTAATGATTTTGGCATAAGGTGTAGTTAATACACATCTTTCCCCATATCCTTCAAGATAATTACAACCATCAAAATGGAGTGTCCAAGTATCTTTATGTACGTCAATTGTAACTTTAGGTTATTATTCAATGATGAATTTGGATTTTATTTTAGAAATGTAAGTGTTTGGTTAATTAATATTATTTGTCTCAAGATCATTTGTAAATTGGCGAAAAAAATCTTTGAGTGAATCATCTTTATTAATACATTTAATGTATAATATGTATTCATAAGAAAGAGTATCTTTAAGATGATCGGTGGTTGGTATAGGAGTGGTAACAAGCTAATTAAATCTTACTTGGCCTTTAATTGATTTATACGTAATGATTTATAAGTTAAATTTCATCAAAATAACCATCCATTTGCTAATTATATCCCCATGTAAAAAAAATAGAATAAATGAAAAAGAGGATTAGAATAGATGATGACATAATTTTTTTTATAAAGCATGTAGTGGTGAAGTTTTTTATCTGAAAAATAAATGGTAATACAATCACATTCAAATTTGGTATACCATGTCCTATAGTATATTAGAGTGCAACTGATATAATATATGGCATATTAATGGACTATTTCATTCTTTTGGGCAAGTATAACCCCAACTAAGAGGAAGTGTACAAGATGAGAGGCCAATCATTAGAAGGATTTCAAAGAGTGGAAGGATGTAGGAGTGATGTTTTCATGTTTTTGAATGATTTTTTATAATAATCAATCTAATTTAGATCTATACCTTTCTTAAGGTGGGAGTTAAATGAATAAATACAATAATCCATCTTAGGAATAAATCATCGTATTTACCCAAGCTTACCAAGGTATGTCCATATGTCTAGGATAGAATGAGGATTAGGAATGTTGAAAATAGCTTTGATTTTAGCTATATCAACATCAATTCCTTGAAGATAAACTAGAAAAACTAAGATTTTTCCATATGTGACACTAAAAATGCATTTGTAAGGATTGTTTCAAACTTTGTACTTAATGAGATGATCAAAAATGATATTCGGATCATGAATATGCTTTTCATGATGCTTAGATTTGGAGATAAGATAATATACATAAATTTCACATATTTTATGTGTGAATTCATGATATATATGGTCTATTACATGTTGATAAGTTACACTAGCATGTTGACATAATAGTAAGTGCCCCATTATATTATAAACATGGTTTTATGTTAATCTTTGGGAGCAATGTGAATTTGATTATATACCACAAATCAATCATGAGAGATAAAATTTCATATTCAATGGTGAAATTTATGATGGAATCAATGGATGGTAAATGGAGTTATATTTGGGATAAGCTAGGTTAATATTATGAAAATCTATACAGATGCAAATAACCATGGTGCCTTTCTTAGGTGCAAGAAAAATGTTGGACACCCATTTTAAGTAATCTCTAGGTTTGATGAATTTTGTGTCTAAGAGTTTGATGACTTCTTTATGATATAAGTTATAAATCTCAAGAGGGAATTTATGTATTTTTTTATGCATGGATTTCACATCAGGGTAAGTAATAATATTATAGACCATAATATTAGGGTTAATTCTAGGATTATTTTCATATGACCATGTGAAAATTTCACAATATTTATTAAATAATAAGCTAAAATTATCATGTTTTATAGGAAAAAGTTATTTGGAGACAAGAATAAGTAAAGCAATAGTAGTGATTCCATAATTAATTACCATATTTTCTTCAATAAGCAAAATATTTATGTCTTAGAAATAATAGGGAGTTGGAGGGAGTGAAGAAATAAGATGTGCATTAGGTTCAATACTAGCAATGAAGCTATCAAAACAAGGAGCCTTTTTCTTAAAATGACCTAGCTTATGATGTTGGCATAAGATTTGAGGATCATAAACATGGAGTGGTTCTAATATGGATTCATCATTAGTGAGTATGAGTAAGGTTCCATAATATTAAACATTTACTTCAAGATCCTAAATTTGGTTACCATGTTTATTTAATTCAAAATGTATTTATTAGATGGCTATACTTGTTCATCTATGGTAATTTTAGGAGTAGGGGTGTTAGATTATTAAATATAAGTTGGTATCAAGATATTGGTTGACATAATATCATTAATTCTGGCTATATAATGGGTAATATGTATAAAAAAAGTTTGTGTTGGTTATTGTTGTCATTGATGTCATATGTGCATTGATGTCAAAGGTAAAGACAAAGTGTTCATGGCATGATGATGATGATTTTGAGCTTGAAGTTATTCAAGTTAGGTTTTGGATGCATATGAGATAAGTTAGGTATTTTTTTAGGCTTATAATATTGTATATAACATGTTGATATTGTTTCATTCCAAGGAAAAAAGATAATCATGAGAACAATGTATTGTCATAGGCTTGGTAGCCTAGTATGTAAGCATGGATATTCAGTATATGCTTGTATAGGATGTTTATAAATGTTAAAGGATGATTATATTTATTTTAGGATGTTTAAATGAGTCCTACCAGTGGTTAAGGATGATTGGAGATCTTGTGTACATGATTATAATTCACCTGGTTCATCATTGTTCTCATCTAGACATTTTGGGTCCAATGGCAGAAAATCTAATTAGGCAGTTTGATGACTTCATAATTGCCACATGTGGATGAGTCACGGGGAGTTAATAATATAATTTTTATCACATTAGTCCCTAGTTTCTATGTGAAAATTATAAATTCTAGTGATGAAGCACAATAAAATATATGCAAGTGCAAATTTGGGCTCTTAGGTATTTTGACAGTGTTTTACCATACTTAGCTAAATTTATAATGTGGAAATAAAAGCTAAGTAGACATTTTGATGGTGGAATATCTCATGCATGTAGATATTTTAGGATAATTTGATCATATGTATTTGTTCAATTTTGAGACTATTTGATTTGTGCTAACTTTTAGGTCAAGAGATGAAGTGCAACAAAATTTATGCTTGTGCAAACCTAGCCTTTCCAGATAGTTCTAAGCATAAGTTGGCTTTGTGAGAGAAAAATATAAGTGAGCATTTTTATTTTGTTATATCTCACATGTGTGAGGATTATAGGATAATATTGACACATGGTTATATTATCCTATGTGAGGAGATCATATGGTCCAAATTTTAGAACATGCACTGGAGCGAAGCAAAAGATATGGAGGTGAAAAGTTGACCTTACAAATAAATTGCAATAGTCCCCATACTTTATCTATTTTACATGATTTTAAAGATCCAAAATAGATGGATATATAATGTATCATAGGTGATCATATATTTAATATCTATGGTACACATAAATTCAAATAGGTCAAAGTTTTCATTGGTTAAAAAAGGTAAAGATCAAGCTCCTTAAAAAAGGATCAATGGAGCATGTTTGTTTCAAGGTCTCAAGAAGCAGTGAGATGAGGATAAGTGCTTGATGGTTAATGATATAAGTGCTCAAGAGAAAAATGAGGTTGAAAAGTGACATGATCATGGGGGTTATTAATAAATATGAAATGGTGAACACTATAATATAAAGACCAGGCTGATCTATAGAGATCAATGATGCACGTTGAGTCAATATTACAAGATTACATGAGATGAGGTCAACTATTCAAGGTTTATTTTTTGGTAGTGGTGCACTATGAGTTAAATTTTGATATTAATAAAATAATATATATGGTATGTTATTTATCTAAATTAGTGAGGATATGAGATGTGATCATTGTGTTTGAAGTTTAACTATGACCATTAGCATTTGAATATTTGAATTTTGCAAAGGAAAAACTAATGCTCTATATTTTGTCCATAAATTTTGATCCAAGACAATTTAAAATGTTTTATAAAAATAAAACATTAAGAGGAATCCAATTCACATCTATAAATATAAATTTAAAGGTCTGTAATTATGTGCATTCAAGTTTATGAAGGTCCAAAGTTGATTGTGTGTTTGACTATGCTCTACAAGTGACTAGAGAAGGATAGTTGAGATTGTCCTGATGGTATTTTGATATCTCATGATGACTTATCTATTTTGGAGTGTTTTATAGTTCATTAATATTATTTTTGTTCATTATGAAGGTTTTAAAAATTGTATTTAGTATGAACAAAGGCTTAGAAGGTGATTATGTGTTCATTCATAGTGAATGTGTGCATAGAATATTTTTTGAGAAAATTATGCTTAAGTAGTAGGGTAATATGATGGTTTTTTGCACTTAATGGGGACCTATAAATAATATTTCATGGGTCCATATGTTGGAAAGTGTTTGTGTGTTTCTTTGTTTGCTCAGAGAAGTGCCAAAGAGCTTAATGGGTCTCCATAGGACCTAAAAGGTGGCATAGGCTTATTTGAATGTGGATTGTACTTAAGTGTGACCCATGTTAGATTCCTTAAGGGTGAAGGCATATTTTTTGGATGACAAGGAAATATTGTGGACATGATAATTCATTAAGGATATATATATAGTGAAATAAAAGATGATAATTTCTAGACTTGAATGAGAGACTTGTGAGTAGGTGCTCAAAGTGAAGGTTAGTGAGAATGTGGAGCCAAGTGAAAGAGAGAAAATTTGAAAGAGAAGGTATAGTTCAAGGAGGACTAGAAGAGAGTGAAGAGGATCAGACATACTTATTTAAGTAAGGTGATGAAGGTGATCACATAGTTCATTGGACCTAATAATCTTATAAGAGGTAGAATGAGTGAGTATGCTCAAGAGTCTATTTGAGAGTGTGTATATGGTGAGTGAAAGCAAGGTGAAGTTTTTGTATGCCCAGTGGATGGGTTGAAGGTAAAACTAGGTTGATGATGGTGTGTACTACCTATAGATCATATTTTTTATGTCATAATAGTTTTCTTTCACATTTTTTATTATGTATTAATATAAAAGAGTGGAGTGATCTAAAAGGTGGTTTTAGATGCATTGTGGCATGCTTATGTGGGAGGCATGTATGAGATATAAAGGGAGTTTTTTCAAGGGTTAGATAATCAAAATCCATACTAAAATTTTTAAGACATCATTACTAATGTAGAGGTGTTAAAACAAGAGTATAAAGGGTTTGATCTTCCTTAACGGCAGTTGTTCCTTGTGAAATAGGTGTTTCACTAAAGGCCTTTGTTTAGAAGGATATGGTCAATATTTTATATTATAAAGGAGTTTAACATTCCCTTGTTTTTAATTTAGTATAAGATGAGTATTCCATATGTTGTAGGCTTAAGAGTGGGTTTTATTCCCCATGAGAGTTTCCCACATGAACTATGTGTTATGTGTTTGATCTTATGTATGCATTAATTGAATGAACTCTCTTATTAATATTGCTTGATCAAGTTGATATATGTTGATTATTTAATATTTTGAAAGGATTGGAATTGAAATTGAAATATCTAGGCTCATTGATTCACCCTCCCCCCTCTTAGTGATTTTACCTCTAACAAATGGTATTAGAGCGGGTCCTTTAAAGGAATCTTAACAACTTGAAGGAGATCTTGAGTTGGTAGAAATATGGCTAAATAGATAAAGAAAGAGAATCAATAGTGAAAGGTTGTGATCAAGGAACTTGAAGAGCAGATATATACTTTAAAAAAATATGCTAAAGAAGATGAGAATATTATCAATGATCTCAAGGTTTAGATATTAGATGCCAAGACAAGTTTATGTTCAAAATAAAAGGACACCATGTTTGATAAAGAAGCTTACCATATAAGTAGAGAAGATGATAGCAAGGAAGAAGAAGTTGAGCTCATGAGTGCTCTTGGTAAACTAAAAGATTAGAAGAAGAGGAATGATAAAATGAGGAATATGATCAAATGTCTTGAATCACAAGTCAGTTATCTTGAGGGAAGTTTGTTAGGAATTTTCAAGAAATAAGAAAAGAAGTATCAAGAACATATCAAGTTTATTAAAGTGTAATCATATAGATTGAAATACATGTCAAACAAGGCCAAAGAGGGTCAAGAGAAGATCATTATTCTTAAGGATTAGTTAAAGACTACAAATACAAACCTGATAGAAAGAGAGGATGAGTACACTCTACTAAATATTGAGATGAAGTCATTGAAGAGTGAGCACGAGTTTGTTATAGTCAAGTTGAATAAGCTAGAAAAGAAGCATGAGAAATCATAATATGTCAAGGAGATTTCAAGCTTTGAAAGAAATAAAAAAAGGTTTATTAGATAACCAAATGCTTTAAGGTATGGTAGTTTATTTCATGGTCATTATTATATATGTAATAAGTATGGTCATAGAGCTAAGGACTGTAGAAAGAATTCAGTTAAGAATGACTTATCATGGAGCCTTGGAAGAAGAAGCAATTGGTCTTGGAAAAATCATATCTCATATCAGTCAAGAGTAAAGAAGGAATTAGATATGAAGAAGATACAAAATTTATCTTTTGTCTAGATAGAAAAAGAAGATCACAATCATCATAAATCAAAAGGTATGAATGATCTTGTTTGTTTCAATTGTCATAGTGTTGGTCATATTATTAGGTATTAAGAGAATAGGTTGAATGAGTTACCAAAGCAAAATAAGGTATATGAAGCTCTTAGTGTGTAAGGAAGAGGTCAAAATGGGTATGAAAACCTAATTATGTTAGAAGAGATTAGATTGAGACCAAAGATGGTTTGTTTGCCATGATAGACATGAAGGAAAGTCAAAAGTTTCTTTCGACAACATTTATTGACAAATTTGAAGAAAAGAATGAATTCAAGGATTCATTCAAAGTCAAGAAGGACTAAAATTTAGATGATATTATGGAGATATGGGACTCTCCAAACTTTTGGGACTTTTAGTCTCTCTTTGTCAAAGGGGTGTCTCTCTCTAAGTTTCAAGGAGACACTTTATAGAAAGAGGAAGCATGGTGGATGTTAGTTGGGTCTTGATTAATGTTGCAAGATAAATTAGGTCATGATAAGATTTGTTTTCTTACTGTGAATGACTTTATTGATTGGTAGACCTGTGTGTCAAGATGCTCTTTGGTTGATCAGTTTGCTCTCAATTTTTGAAGACCTAGCCTAAAAGATGAAAGGTAGTGACTTGAATGTTTGATGTCTACAAACCCTAAGGTGTGTGTTAATGATGCTAATGAATTATTTTTGGTATATAGAGCTAAGTAAACATATATATATATATATATATATATATATATATATATATATATATATATAATATGAAATGTTTTCATTAGTTGGTGACATGCTTGTAATGAATGGTTGAGCCCAGTTTAGTGTTCTTTGTCATGAAAGATTATTGGTAGTATGTGAAAAGTCTATAAATAGGTTAGAATGGGTGTTTCCAAGTGGCCTCATAAGTTTGAATAAATTTAAATAATATTTTGATCCTCAAAAAGGTTGTTTGACCTTATTATAGCTTTATCTAAGTGGTTTTGTGTTATAAAGATATGCTTAAGTCAAATTAGAGATTTTGTTTGATCTCAGGTTTCCCAGTTTGTGCTCAAGAGTATGTAGGTCCTAAAATGGGTCATAAGAAGTCAATTTTCCCAAAGGTATGAAGGAAAAATGTTTCTTTCTAAAAATGTGTAATGGTAGTCTCTAGGCGTGTAAGAAGTTTCATAGATGGGTGTTGACCAGAAGGAGGTTTGTTGACCCTATTTGTTTTGGCTTTCTAGGGTTTTGGGCTTTGCTATAAAAGTGGTATACCTTATGATTTGAGGTCTAAGGCTTCTTAGTAGGCTGAATGGGATATATGGGTTTTCAAATCAAGTTTCATATATATTTTAAGGTTTGTGTATTTCAAATTATTCATGTTTTTATCAAGATGGAAGCCTAATTAACTAGTAGGTCTATGAAGGAAGTATGTTACAGAGGATGATATAGGTGATTCAAATTGGTGTGCTTGAATTTTAATATGATATTTATCTAGATATGAATTTTCAGGTCTTAAATATATGTCTACTAAAATTTGTGGGCTTTGCAAGTTCTAGGTAAGGCTACAAGCAGTCTAGACAAGCCTACTATGAAGATTTGATGGTTTTGCTTAGTGTTTCCAATGAAAATGGTATGTATGCTTCAAGGAGAGTTTTAAATTAATTTAATAACATGTGTCTTTTTTTGTGAATCACATGAAGTTCTTCTGGTAGTCATTGAGGTGGCTTGAGAGAGAAGGCTAGTAAGCTTGTGTGATGGTTCTTCATGAGGTGTGGAGATCTGAAGATTCTCAAGAGGTACAATAGCTCAAAGATACTAGGGGTAGTCCCTATAAATTTATAAAGGTGAGTTAAATAATATATCTATGTTCATGTGTGTGTAGTCCTTATTGATAATATTTCATGATTAAATAATAATTTTGTCATGGAGCATAGTTGAGAAGTTCAAGGTAAGAAGTGATATGCATAGTGTTAGGGAAGTTTGTATCATCTCTCAGAGGTGTTACTTTATTTTTTTTCATAAAATGATGACACAATATGGAGAATTATGTTAGGGGAGCTTTCTAATATATGTGAATAGCTTGTCAGGTCCAAGGATTAGAATAGTCTAATTTCAAAGTAGTACATTCAAAGGAGATTGATATGATGACTTGATCAAATCAAGTCATATGTTTTGACAAGGTAGTGAATATTCATGCATGATCAGAGGGAGATTTTTAGTTCTAAAATAAAATAGTTCTGAGGATTAGAGATTCCCAAGTTCAAATTGATGAATGTCAAAGGGGGAGTAATTGTTTCATATGAGGTATGTAAGTATCTTGAGCTCTTAGAAGTATATTTGAAAGCATTCTTGATGTTAAGAGGAGCTTGGTGAATTTTTAGTCCACTTTGTCATTTATGTAAAAGGGGGAGAAGGTAAATAATAGGTTTCCATAAATGAAAAAATGGGATATTATTGGTAATTATTGTTATTGATTTCAAATATTGATGGCATGTGTGCAATGATGTCAAAGGTAATGACAAAGTGATGATGTCATGATGATGATTAGTTTGAGCCTAAAGTTGTTCAAGGCATATTATTAATGCATATGAGATATGGTATATATGTTTTGAGTCTTATCATATTGTATATATCATGTTGATATGGTTTTAGGTCAAGGAGAAAATACAAGCATGAGAATAATGTATTGACATAGGCTTGGTATCCTAGTATGAGCATTAATCTTTAGTATATGCCTGGATAAGATGGTTAGAGATTTTTAGGGATGAGTATGATGATCTTATTATGTGAAAATGGGTCCCATTAGTGGTTAATGATGATTGGAGAGCTTGTGTGCATGAGTGGAATTCACCTGGTTCATCATTATTCTCATCTATACATTTTGGGTCTAATGGCAATAAATTTGAGTAGGCAGTTTGATGACATCATAATTTCCACATGTGGATGAGTCAGGGGAGTTGGTCATATAATTATGATCACATTATTACCTAGTTTATATTTACAAAGTCTCAAGTATAGATATGAATCACAATAAAATATATACAAGTGCAAATTTGGGTTCTTAGGTATTTTGACAGTGTTTTCCCATACTTAGCCAAATTTGCAATGTGGAAAGAAAAACTAATTAGGCATTTTGATGGTGGAATATCTCACATGTGTGGATATTTAAATATAATGGGATCATATGGGTTTATTCAACTTTATGTCTAGTTGGTTTTCACTAATTTTTAGGTCAAGCGATGAAGCACATCAAAAGTTATGCATGTGCAAAGTTGGCCTTTACAAATAGTTCTAGGCATAAGTTGGCTCTGTGGGAGAAAAATCTAAGTGAGAATTAATGTCATTATATCTCACATGTGTGAGGTTTCCAAGATAATATTTCCACATGGTTGGATTCTCTTATGTGAGGATATCATATGGTCCAAATTTTAAAACATGCGCTTGAGTGAAGCAAAAGATATAGAAGTGCAAAGTTGACCTTATAAACAAATTGCAATGGTCCCCATACTTGGTCTATTTTTCACAATATTAAATATCAGAACCTAATGGAGATATAATTACTTATATTAAATCATATATTGAATATTTATGGTGTTCATTAATTCAAATAGGTCAAAGTATTCATTGGTTAATGAAGGTAAAGATCAAGCTCCATACAAAAGGATCAATGGAGCGTGGTTATTCTAAGGTCTTAGGAAACAATGAGATGAGTACAAGTGCTCAATGGTTAATGTTATAAGTTATCAAGAGGAATCCAAGGGTAATAATTATCATTATTATGGTGGTTCAAATCAAGATCAAATTTTAATCACTATAAGATAAAGACCTAACTGATCCACAGAGATTGATAGTGTTCATTGAGTCAATATTGTAAGATTGAATGAGATGAGGTCAAATTTTCAAGGTTTAATGTTTGTTAATGGTGTAATATGAGTTAAATTTAAATATTTTTAAAATAATACTGATGGTGTGTTATTGATCTAAAGTAGTGAGTACATGATATTCGAGCATAGTGTTCAAATTTTAACTATGACCATTGGCAATTGAATTTTGTAAAGGAAAAACAAGTGCTCTATATTTTCTCCATAACTTTCGATCTAAGATTATTTAAAAGGTGATATAAAAATAAAATTTGAATAGGAATTCAATTTTCATCTAAAAATATAAATTTTAAGGTTTGTAAGTGTGTATATTCATGGTTATGAAGGTCTAAAGTTGACTGTGTGTTTGACTATGTTCTGCAAGTGACCCGAGAAGGATATTTGAGATCATTCTAATGTTATTTCAATATCTCATGATGACTTAGATATTTAGGATTATTTTATACTCTATGAGGATGATTTTTGTGCATGATGAAGGTTTTACCAATCATATGTATTATGAATAAAGGCTTAGAAGGTGACTATGTGTTCATTCATGGTGACTATGTGCATAGAATATTATTTGATCAAATTGTGCTTAAGCAGAAGGGTATTGTTATGGTTTTTTGAACTTAAAGGGGACCTATAAATCATGTTTCATAGGTCCATATGTTTTACAGTGTTTTTATGTTTCTTAGTTTTCTCATATAAGTGTCAAAGAGCTGAATGGGTCTCCATATGACCTAAAAGGTGACCTAGGCCTATTTCAATGTGGATTATGCTTAAGTGTTACCCATGTTAGATGCCTTAAGGGTGAAGTCATGTTTTTTGGTCAATAAATAAATATTTTAGAAATGATAATTGATGAAGGGTATATATATATATATATAGTGAAATTAAAGATGATGATTTCTAGACTTGAATGAGAGACTTGTGAGTAGGTGCTCAAAGTGAAGGTTAGTATGAATATAGAGCCAAGTGAAGGAGAGAACCTTTAAAAGAGAAGGTAAAGGTTAGTGAGGACCAATAGAGAGTGAATTATATCATACATGATTTTCTAAAAAATGTGATGAAGGTGATCACATAGGTCATTAGACCTAATAAGCCTGGAAGAGGTAGAATGAGTGAGTGTACTCAAGAGGGTTTTTGAAAGTGTGTGTATGGTGAGTGAAGGCAAGGTGAAGTTTTTGTATTATTAGTGGATGGATTAAAGGGTGGATCAGGTTTATGATGGTTTTTATGACCTATAGGTCATATTTTTGATATTATAATAGTGCTCTTGTAGGTTTGTTGTTTATGTATGAACAGAGAAGAGTGGAGTGATCTAAAAGGTGGTTTTGTATGCATTGTGTCATGCCTATGTGGGAGGCCTATATGAGATATAAATGGAGTTTATGAATGGTTTAGATAATTAGATATCCATAATTATGTGTTTAAGACATTATTATTAAGGTATAAATGTTCAAAGGAGGGTCTAAAGGAGTTGATCTTCCTTAGGGGTAGTTGCTCCTTATGAAATAGGTGTTTCACTAAAGGCCTTTCGTCAGGAGGATATGATCAATATTTTTTGGTATAAATGACTTGACCAATCTCTTGTTTCTAATTTCTTATAGGATAAATAGTCTGTGTGTTTCAAGATTGAGAGTGGTTTTTATTCCCCATGAGAATTTCCCATGGGATCTATGTGTTATGTGTTTGATCTTGTGTATGCATTGAATAAATGATCTCTATTTTAATGTTTATTGATCATGTTCATATATGTTGATTGTTTAATAGTTTAAAATTATTATAATTGAAATTAAAATGTTTGGGCTCACTGATTCACCCCCCCTCTCAGTGATTATACTTCTAATGATTTATGTGAGAATATCGATGGGAGGTAGTGGACCTTGACTTAGTAGATTGATTTAGTCAGTGAAATTAGGGGTAATGTGTTGGGTTATATCAAATTGTTTAATTTTTTGGACAACCCATGGAATATCTATAAAAAATGTATTGATAGGTAGTATATATCCTTCTCTCTCTAATTCACTATTAGAGGATATGTGAATGACATGAACATTATGATTCAAGATAGGTATTTTTGATAATGTAGTACATCTAAATCTTGTGATTCAAATTATGTCATAAATGTAGGTATCATAATAATATGGATATATAACACATATTTATATTTTAGTGGGAACATCTATAGTGGAGAGGCCCATATTACTAAAAGTGTGAGGTGGCATGGATAAGGGATCTTTAAATAGTTTGGCCACCCCATATTCATTGTAATAAAAACCATCTTCTATATAAGAAGCTTCATGTGCAATACATGGGGATGGATTTTTGGTGGTGTCATAGATTAAGGGAATGGTTTTATCTCATGAAATTAGATAAAAGGAAAGCCATTCAGTGATATATGGAGGTAATTGAGTGGTATTACACATGTTTTTTAGTTTATTAGTTTCATCATCATCTAAATCAATAATAGATACATGTAAATATTGAAGCATGTTAAAAAACTAGGAAGAAGATGAATATTTATGTGGGGTATAATAGGAATATGATATTGAGATTTAGGATTTCAAAGTTGGATACTCTAGGGATTAAGATCAACCTCATATTTATAATGCTTCCCATTATGAATGGATTTGATGCATTGGTTACTAGAATACGTGATATCTCACATGTGATGAGTCAACAAATGACAAAAAATAATGTTTTAAGATAAGGTAAGATCAAGGATAATAAGTTTGGTGCAGATTTTCTTAGATCTAATGGTAAGAGGGAACCAAATGCAATCAAGTGGTTTTTGGTTAGTTTTATCAAATCTATGACATGTGAGTCAATTTGCTTAATATTTTATTCAAAACATTTAACTTTTTAAATTAACCAAAAATAGAGAACATTGATACTTGATCCTTCATCAACTAACATTTTTTATAATTAAAATGTTATTGGTGCCAATTTTGATAAAGAGACATGGATCTTCAGCTTAAAAGAGAATTTTGTCATTTATCATATCATATTTTATAAATTATATGGAGTGTTTAGTAGAAACAATTATTTTGATAACATGTACTTATGTAGGTTGATGAGTATAAATAGGTCATTTAGATTCATTATATAAAGTTTATTCTATGTCTCATAGTTGTTTCATAAGGAACTTGTGATTATAAGGATAAGTTGTTACTAACTATATGAGAGGAATTTTACAAGGCATAAAATTAATTTCATTTAAGAAATTCCCATGAGATTCATAACAAGGATGAGCATGAGGCTTAGGTTGAATAGATACGGTAATTTTTGGAAGTATCTATAGGTCCACTGGTATAGGTAGATCATCACTAATAGAAGGTTTGAAAGATGCAGGCTAAGAAGTGGTAGTGTCTTTAAGTATTTGATCATCAATAGATGGTTTATTAGGTTTGGTAACAAGGTATTTGTGAGAAATTTTATGGTGATAATTAAATTTATATGAATTCACATATTGAGAATTGTTATAGGATTGATCATAATAAGAATCAATGGCAAAAACATATTCATTAGAGTATTGTGAAGTAGGATTTGAGGAAGGATATTTTTAAGATTTTAAATTTTTAGATTTGGCAAAATTTCACTTTTGATAATATTTAAGATAATCAGGATGTCATAGTCTAATCATATAATCGTGATAAAATGTCTCACCTAACATGAAATATAACACAAATTTTATAATCCCATCACATGTTTCATGAGAATGACCAATGTCACCATGGTACCAAAAAAAATATTTGGATCATATAATGATGTGGAAGCAGTATTATTATAGAAGAAAGGTTTAGATGGATATAAAATCTTCTTCATTTAAGACACTATCAAGGGTGGGTGAGAAGGATTTTGAGGTCTAATTTGATTGGACCTATTTATTTTGAAGGGATTTGGATTGAGAATTTTTTATATGGATTCCATTAGTTTAAGTTTAGAAAGATTCATTGATTTAATTATGATATTATTCAAATTAGTTCATAAGAAAATCTTGTCTTTTAGCTTGGTCAAGAGCCTCTTATAAGGTTTGAGGAGCAAATATTCTAACCTTGTATTGAAGATAAGGTTTTAATGTGGTAATAAATATTTTAAGGATATTATGATCACTCATGTTATGATTTTCTTTATGAGCTAGTGATTTTTGTGTTTTGATAAAAGTATGGGTATAATTAGTAGGTAATTATTTATTATTGATAAAATGATAGAAAATTTTTAGGAAGATCATTTTGTTGAAATTATTTTACCAAAGCATTGACGATATACTCTATTTTCAATATAGAATTTTGGATAATTTAATTATACCATTCTAAATCATCTCGCATAATATTTTTGACAAAAAGTTTAGTGGTAGAAAAAACAATTTTTTTGACCCAATCCTTATAGAGATTATTGAATGATATAAGGAAGATAGTAGGGTCTTTAGTTACATCATACTTAATGGTTGGATAGATATTTCTAATATTTATTCATATGATAAATGGATTTAAATATTCATTTTGAAAATGTTGACGCATTTTTGTATGCATGATAGGTTGAGGAATGATATTACCATTGGCGTCATGAAGAGGAGGAACAAAACTATAATTATTTGGAGGCATGACGGTAGGGGATTGACTTTCCATTTATAATATATGGATTTACCTTTGCATCATATGAGAATTTTTAGTTATTTTTAAATCATTCATTTTTTGAACCATTTGAGCAAGAATTTGAGTTATATCAATAGGTGTGTTTTTATTACTATTGGTATAAGGTGGTAGACCTAAGATTAATGAGAAGAGGGCTTTCTATGGGAGGGTTTAATGTAGGATGATTCCTTATGTTGGTATCAATTTCTCCAATGGTAAAATTAATTAGTGTTGTAGCATTAATTTTCACCCTTGGAGAGGGTTCTTCATGATCTCTCCAAATAAACTACACTATTGGAATAACCCCAGGTTATGGGTCACCTATGGTGGGGTTGACCCTCCAGAGAAAGTTAGTTTCCTCTTGATGGATCACCTATACTAATGTTTGCACTGAGAAAAGTTGTTAGAGAAGGGATAAAGGGATCATAAGAAGGATAAAAGGGTGATGCACCAAATCAAATTAGAATGCACACAAACATGAAATATACACTGAAGAAGCATAAGATACCACTAGCTCACGAATCTCAAAATCTAGCTAATTGCATAAGTATTTCATACACTAGGTTCAAGAAGCAATGAATGAAGCTAATAATAATTTGAAGACTCACACCAAGATTAAATTAATGGAATAAATAACACAAATTCATACCTAAAATAAACTAAAAAATACCCTAAAACAATAAAGAAAGAAGGACAATGGGCATCGAAGATCTCCTTCACAATGCCATCATCCACAAGCTTCCTAAAAATAGTTAAAAAGTAAGAGATATGAGAAGGAAATATTTACTATATTCAAGAGGTATTTCATACAAGTTTTGATAGGATCTAGCCTTATCAAATGAGAGTCTCTACTCTTTCAAAATTGAGAGAGAATTCCTATCAAAAGTGAGAGAATCTTTTTCTAAAAACTAAGAGAGAGCTTGAAAAATGGAAAGAATGGGTAATATATGAGAAAAGGAGAGAGACTATGGAGAATGAGTAAAAAAATCATTAATTAATTTTCCACCTTTTGATGAATGATTTACCACCTTTTTGATTAAATTATAACTAGTTCTCTATTGACAAGTTAACTTTTTATTTGTCTCAATTGCCCCCCAAATATTCTCATTGGCTAAGAAAAATGCACTACAAGACAATAATCACCAAAGTTTGTGAGTCATGATATTTCTTATGAATGGAAAGCCTTAGGAACCCTAAAAATATATTAAATTCTATAGTTTCTTTCTCCAATCATCAGATCTCCATCTTGGGACTCTACACCATCTCCACTTGCTTCATTATGAGGGCAAAGTCCTTATATCCATGAACTTGATAGAGCCATTTCTAAGTCTATTTTTAGTAGTTATAAGTACCTTTTTATCAAAAATATGACCATGTCAATAGATGAGACACTTTTCCATGATTACACATCTGACCCTACTCCAACCTGAATATAGATATTTATGATATATTTGAAAACTAGTCCAAATTATTGGTTTTTGTATAGTCAATATATTGATGAAATCCATAGATTTGTAGTATTTCTTAAACAACTACTAGCCCATATTTTATCTCTTTATTAGGACCTAAAATACCTATTCTACCTCTACTAAGATTTAATGGTGATGTTTGATCCTAAAAATTTTGCTCTAGTTTAACTCAGATCATGTTTTAACCTCTAGTCAAAGCCTCTAAATTTTTACCTTTGATATCGACTGTTGATCACCATCTTGGATTTGAAATTATGATACCTTTGACCTTCATTATTGGTTGTAAATCTTGATCTAGACTTCTCATATTATGCCAACTATCAGCTCCACATTTATTCTCTAAGATCCTACTAACTTTTTGACCTCATGTACACTATTAATCTCTCTCAATACAAATGAATGTGAGCCATATATCTTTTACCAAATTAATGTGGTTGATACACTTGGTAGCTTGTCATTAGCCTTTAATATCCATTGAATTATTGACTCATCATTCATCATTAATCTACTTTATATGAGTGAATGCATACCATTGATCTACTTAGACCCACTGACTTTATCAGTCAACCCATGCCATTATATCTCTGATTAGGTACCTAAGATATTGACACTTTTAATTAATGTTTTCATGCTAACCATTTAACTTGATACTCACTGTTGATCTTTGATGCATGATAAAATTCATGCAATTAAATATTTCGGACCCACTAACATCTATTATATCATCACTCATTATTGGATTTGATCTTATCTATTGAGATTTGGACAATTGCCAGCTCTACATTTACCCTGGAGATATTTGAATCGAAATGGTTACTTCATGAAGCTTAAACTTGATGTATCTATGCATGTTTCACTTTGCAAGTCTAACTTTGAATATTTATAACTTTAGATAGACAACTCGTCAAGTTATTAAATTTGTAAAGGATAATATAGGCATGAATAACTTCATGTCCACATGATCTTTTAGACCTGAGAGAATTTCTAAGCATACTTATTAAATACACAATGAAGCTGACCATTCCATTCTTGCATGACATGCCATGATGTTCTAGGCCCTTTAGAATTTCACAAGAAATTGTTATCTCTTTTATAAGGCTTATAATGAATTTATAAGACTTTGTGAAACATAATTCATGTTCTTGATTGCTTGAAACACCATGAAAACCTATTGGTCTTATTTACTCTACAACTCTAGACCTATTTCAAGACTTGATTTTCAAATATCTAATAAAACACACTTTAAACTTACTTAAAGTGTTTCAAAAATTTATAAGTGATATGAGATATTCTTATCGTACTTTTGGTCTACTCATTCTATCTATAATTTTGGTCATCTTTTAAAACCATTTCTAGGCAAAAGATTCTTATATGGGCCAAATTTGTCCAACATTTATGGTGACATCCTGGCATTGCATGCCTACTTTTCTAAGATAATAGTAGATTTTAACTAATCCATTGGGTATGGAGTCTCAATATTTATTCCTAACTAAAATTTATTGTGAGATTGACTAGAGGGTTGACCCTTTTTTAAGATTTCTCTCAGAGCAAAAAGGAATAAAAGATCAAAATAAACAACTATGCCAGGTGCACTTATTGAAAGGAAAACACACAAATGAAAGGGAATGTGCTCAAGTAACTTACAATAAAGCATAGAAAACCATTATAATATGTTATAATATCATACAATAGCTAAAAATTCTTCTAATAATAAGCCTTTAAATGAATGGCATTGACTAGGATGGATAATACCTCTCCATCAAGTTGGGCAAGCTAAAAATCATTATGTTATTTGCATCCATGGATCAAATAAGGACCACTCCATAAGCTATAAAACTTGGTATGTTTGTCTGGCTTGGCCTTATTTGAGTCAGATTTAAGGACTAGGTCCCCTTATTTGAAGTCCCTTATTGTGGCTTTCTTGACTTGAGCTTGATTTGACTCTAATGTATTCATTACAAGGTCCCTAATTTCTTCAAGATCCATGAGGTCTTCCATCCTCATGATCATAGGCTCACTTTCCATCAACTCAAGATAATGGGATAACTCTAAGGTAGGCAGTTCAAGATAAATGGGCAATTTAGCTTCCCTTCCATATATAAGTACATATGGATAATTTCTAATGACAACTTTGAGAGTCACCCTATTAGCCTATAAGGGTATCCTCAGCTTTGTCTACCACACTCTTTAATTCTCTTCCATGGTTCTCTTGATATCCTTAGCAAGTTATTGTTTGTACACTCTATCAGTCCATTGTCTTGGGGGTAGTAATTGGATTATGTGTTGAGGTAGATGCCCAGCTTGAATTCCCATTCACTTATCTTCATACCAACAAATGTTAATGCATTATCCAAAATCATAGTAGTTAAGACACCAAACCTAGTCATTATTCTATCATAGAAGGATAATACTACTATTTCATTGGTTTATTTCAAGGCAATTGATTCTACTTACCTATTAAAGTAAGTTATAGTGAGCAACCATTTATGACCTACACTTGAAGGTGGATTTATCATCCCTATGAAGTCTAACCCCTATTACATGAAGGGTTATTTTACCTAAATTGGGCTGATTGGAAGATATGTTAGTCTCTACATTCCTATAAATAGAGCACACTTTTAGTATTTTCTTACCCATGCATAGGCATATTTGAAAAGGCTATTCTGATAGACACTATAAAACCATACACTCAATTCTAGTCATCAGAGTGCCTTGATCAACCCTTTTACAATTCATCATCAAAATGACCTATTTTTATATAACTCATTCATCTAAGTTATCCTAACTCACCTTGACTCCCAGTTAGCTAAAGTTACCCAAATCAACTCACTCTTTCTAGTTAAACATTGTTTTCCACCCTTTAACCCTCTTCAAACCTACTTTTTCTCAATACCTGAACCAAAATAACTATCAATGGTTATAACCATCAATGGTTAGGTACCCAAGATGGAAACACATCATCAATTTTTCTTGAGGAAATAAGGAACAAAATTTAATACTTTTCTCCACCTCATCCTCTAAACACATCATGAATGCATATTTACTCATAATCCTTATCCTTATTATTCCATCACTTTTTGCTTATAAAATTAAGTGAGAAAGAGGATAAATGGATCCCTAAAAACATATCCAAATTATACATTTAGGCTATCTTCATATAGGTACTCAAGTCTTCTCAGCATTCAAAGATTCTTCATGCAGATTTCTCCAGCAACCACCAACCCAAACCTTTGGAAAATTTCTTTTAGCTATTCTTTCCAATATAGATCTTGCCTCTTTAAATCCTTCTCATCAAACCTATAATCTCACTTAATATCACTTATCTCTTCACATATCATTCTCAGACCTTGAACAAACTTGTACCCTCAGCTCTACTAAACTTGCAAACTTCTTCTTGTGTACCTTTATGACACTCTTAATCCTAGTAGGTAACCACTAACAGTTAATTGAAACTTCTATGTTTTTACCTAACCACTGATAGTTACCTAAAACCACTATAGATTATCCCTTTGTGATCCAAAACCCTCATTTTCCACCATTAAACTAGCCATTGACTAGAACATTCTTTTTCCATTTTTTGTACCAAACTAAACTAGAACAAAATAGAACATTAATTTAATAAATTATCATCTCTTTTGTTAGTTTATTATATCTTTAGCTTACATTATAAAATTATTCATTTATGTTACTTTCATGTATGTAACTTTCCTTTCTTTCCTTTCAGCATTAACTTGTTTCATAGGTGTGGATTGATAGCCTCCATAGATAGCTCATGCGTAAATAGATCTAGCCCCAACTAGGAAATCCACCCTTCCTCCTTATTTAACAAACAAGATTTGTTTGAGTGTTTTCTTATGAAATTCATCTTCCCCTATCCAAATAAGAGTTATCCACTTTGTCTAGTTCATGCATACATTTCTATTAGGTTTTTTTACCATATCTATTTTACCCTTTTCTACAGCTTTTATCTCTTTATTTCTTCTTAGTCATAAAAGTGAAAATTCTAGCTTAAACATTTTGGCATGCTTGACAGGACCATAGTTCCCTTTCTTCTTATTATGGGGCCTAGTTCCCTTTATTCTTTATTATATGCTCATCAAATGAAATCTAAAAATTTCTGTTTAGGTATAAAATAAATTTCTACATTCATGGTTTGCTTGCTTGATTTAGCTCATCTAGTTAATTAAAACATCATGAATTAATTATAGCACACATATGTTACAAAACCAAATAACTCACACAAAAACAAACATCATAACATACTTGAGACAAGGCCAATTGGGATTTCATCACTAAGGGGAGGACCCACTCCATTCTCTGATGGAGTATAAACTCTAGACAAATGGTATCTATTGGCTAAGTGTCCTAGCTTGGCTTCAGGTTCATGAAGTGTGGGGAGAAATCTCTTAGTACTAGGCCATGTACCTAGTCTAGTACAAATTCTTTTTTAACACCATAACAAACCTGAAACCATCCTCAGCTTGCTCTTTTAGTACCTAGTTCACAATCCAAACTTCTTTCACACTCTATAAGGCATAAGCCAAAAGTGATTTAAAATGAATCTTAGGATTAATTGTGATTTTTTTTTATGATTTTTTTTCCTTGAACTTTTCTTTTCTTGCTCATTATTTTAGGTGAGAGGTTTATTATTCTTTTCCAATTCCTCAAATGGTTTTTACCAGGCAACAACTATAGAATCAAACCCATCAAACATCTCTTACCTCTTCCTCTTCATCATCCATGGGGTATAATTTATAGGTTGAGGGTTATCCTCATCATTATCCCCCACCTACCATGCCTCAGATTATTGTTGAGGGTGATGTTGATTTCACCACTTTCCTTGACAATAACCCCATTTCCCTTCAACACTATCTTAACACTTTAGCTCATCATACCCCAATTGCTTTAATTCCTCCCTTGGATCCTCCTTTGGGAATTCCTCATGAGCTTATGGTGGTGGTTACTTCTACCCAACCCTTGGTTACCCAAGCCTCATCTTTTACCCATAACCCATTTTCCATCACCACCCAAATCCAATCCAATATTTTGACCCATAATCAAACACCTCTACACTAACCCACACATCTAATGTAGAAGTAACCCAACCTCTTGTTAATTATCTTACATCCACCTTAGGGGTAACTTCCACCCCTCTTCCCACCATTACTTCTACCATCACCACCCAACCAACTTATACCCATCTCCAAAACATGGTACTTTCTATACCTCAAACTCTTCCACCCATCAACACATGAATTACTACTCAAACTCAACCCCAACCCACTCATACAACCATAAATATGACTAAAATAACCTCTCAACAAGTTCCCATAACCTTTTATCAATATGTTCCTAATCCACAAGGTCACATAGCCCCTTCAACACAATCTTATGTGCCCATGAATACATATGGGGCACCATCTCAACCTCTTATGACCACCTACACATATACAACATCTTCACAACCCCCTTATCAATATGTTTCATCTACCATACCTCAACCCAACATATCCTATAATATTCCATCTACCTTACCTCAAATTGATTTCTTTAAGATGTTAATTGACAAAATGACCAATATTGAATCATCCATCTCAGGAACCATAGCCTTATCTCTTATGACCAAATATGCAATGAACCTATCCACCCATCCATCACAATCCAATCATATCCTCCTCAATTGGAATTTCCTAAATTTTCCAAATTTCAAGGAAAAGAGGACCCACAACAACATTTGAAGGCATTTCATCACTTGTGCTACTTGATTACACATGATGATGCCCTCCTTCTTTGAACTTTCCCTATGTCTTTGACAGGACCTACTCTTTATTGGTATAGTACTCTCACCAAGCACTCCATCTTCTATTTCACCCAACTCTCCCAAGTCTTTTTAGATCACTTTTATATAAACATATCTAAAAATGTTTCCATAACTGACCTTTATTCCATTAAGCAATTTGATGATCAATCAGTTGCTGATTTCATTACCAAATGGAGACGTCTGATCAACCAACTTTCTTTCTCATTACCATAAACTAAATTAATTTAGCTCTTTTCATGAGGTTTTGCCAAACACATTTCACCCACTCTCAAGGTTCAAACTTTTAAAACTTTTGATGAGCCCTTTATGATGGCATGCAAGTTGGAAATCTGATCTATCAAGGAAGGAAAATTAAAACTTTGAAACAAGAGTTCCATCTTTAAATCTAATGATGATTCCTCATCATTAAAATCCACCAATCAATCCAACCCTTCTAAATCTAAGGCATCCACCAACTTGGTTATTTTCAAAACTTCTCCATAACCAACAATTAACCAATTCAACCCCTCAACTAATTCCTCTTACTATTGTAAACAACCCAACCTAAATCAAACCCATGGACCTCCAAAATAATATACTCCTATTGGATAATCTTACACTTTGGTTTTGGATAAACTCCTCAAAGAAAACATCATACAAATTTCACCCATAAAACCTCCTCAAAAATTTTACACTAATCACCCCACACATGGTTAGTATAATGAAAATGATTCATGTGCATATCATCATGTTATTAGACATGATGTTAGTAGGTGTAATATCTTCAAAACAATTATCTAGAACATCATCGATAAGGGGGAACTATTATTTAAAAATCCCAATGCACCCCTTAATCAATCCCTTGATATTTTTTGTAAACCATTTCCCAACCATACACCCTCTACCAACTATAATGAAAACTAGAATGAAGCATCTCACACACATGAGGTCGATATGGTCATCACAATAATTGATGAACCCTTTATTGAGGAGACCATTACCTCAAACTCCATTTCATCCATCCCACTCATTGAAGTATCCAACTCACCAACCCTTCCTTTGGACATCCAAACTAAGGAAGCCACCTCACCCTCCTCCTCACTCAAGACAATCATGGACTTACCCATAACTCCTTTAGAAAAACCAAAGGAGGTAATCATTACTTCAACCACCTATCCACCCATTTCTTCACCCATGGAGGAAAACTCATCTACTATTCCTTTGTAGGTTCAACCAAAGGAAGAAACCATATCCATCCCCTCATTTACATCTATCATTTAATGAACCAACCTTTTTTTTGAAACCACTCCAAAAGAGGAAACCTCTTTTCCTACACCTTTCATGGTGGAATCATTATCCCAAATTTTACAACCCTCTCCCAAGAACATTCCCTCACCTCCACTTAAAGGCTTAATATTTGAAACTAAGGATCAAGTGATTAAACCTATTTACAAACCTTTTTCTATATTGGTTCAAAATTTAGCATTCACCTCTCAACCCAACCTAGATAGGGCCACTTTTTGGCATCATCTAGGTCTACCTTATCAAAGCAAACCCAAACCTTTAACCATATATCATTCAACCTATAAACCCATCATACCTCTAACTAACCCTTATCCTTCCATGACTTTAAGAGAACCTTCCAACCTTCCTCCACTTAAAATTCCCAAATCATCATCTACCCCTCAAACTAAATCCATCATATCCCAAACCAAGCCCATCAAAAAGATAGGGACACTTCCTACTCCCAATATTATTCATCCACCTTTGAAATTGGACTTGACCCCTCCTAAACTACTAAAACTAACACCCACCAAACCCATCAAAAGGATCAAACCAATCAAGTATTCACTTTGATCTATACTCATACCACCTCCTTCCACCTTACCTTCTATCTTGGGACCTCAACTCTCCCTATTCCATATTCATTATCTCACCAACCATCACCCTTTTCCTCACCTACATCTTCTATCAAATCATCATCCTCATTTCTAGATAAAATTTTCCTTAGTACTCTCCCACCTATAACTAAGCAAGCACCCTCAAATTTTGAATTTTCCACAAATCTAATGCTAACTATACAGCCCCAACCTAAACTATTCACCAAAACTATTCAATCATATTTCAAATCTATGGTGAGACCTCATCTAAAAGGGACTCCAAATCTACCTCTTAAAACCCAAACCTTGGCACCCTCAACACCTTTGGATAAATCATATTAATCCATATTACAAAGGTTATTGCAAACTTCCTCTATCTACTTACCACCCATCAAACCATTTGATCCTTCTAAGAAAAGTGACCACTCACATCCTAAACTGTCTTGGTTTAATGACCAATTAATTTGGCCTATCATTAAACACTTGAACATGATACAAAAAGTTGTAAATCTCTTGAATCCCTTGTCCATAACTTGATGTATGAACCACCTCTTATCCCAATACCAATTCAATCATCCACTTAAACCTTCCAAACCATACCCTCTCCCACACTCTCATTTTTAAGTGAGGAAAAACTAGAACAACCATCTAGTCCAACACCTTCTCTTACCCATACTATCTACATGGTTACCTAATCTAGGGCCCAAAAAAAAGGTAAGGAAAAATATAAAGCATTCATCCCTTATAAATACCCTTCTAAATCTCAACATACCAACCAACCTCACATACCCTCACCATTACCCACACCATCACCAAAACCCAGGATATCCATTTTGGGTGTCCCTTCCTCCAACCCATCTAAATCCTTGAAATGCATAGTGCTTAAGAAACTTCACCAAACTATAGTAAAGATGAGTCTTTATGAACTCATTAACACCTTTCCCCATCATTCCCAAGAATTCATTAAGACCCTTCAATCCATTGAGGCTTAACCACATTATCTTCAACCTCTAGCCACCTTTATTAGAGATCTTCACCATTCTAACCTTGTCACATTTTAGGATTATAAGATTCCATCTATTCATAATAAGGATCCTAATCCTCCCTTATTTATCACCACATACATCAACCAAACCTACATCAAAAAGGTTATGGTTGATGGAGGAGATAGTATCAACATTATCTCCTTGCATGCTTATGACCAAATGCAACTACCCAAGAATATCATGTCTAAAACTACAGTGATTCTTCACTCTTTCAATGACACCATGTCCACTACTTTGGGTATGGTCATCCTTCATATCTGTCTAAGACCTCACACTATTATTGAACTCTTCTATGTTTTAGAGGGTAAGTTCCAATACAACATTTTACTTGGATGCCCTTGGATTCATGCCATGAGTTGTATCCCTTCCACCTTACAATAATATGTCAAATTTAGGAACATAGGTCAAGTCATTACCATCAAATCTGACCCAAGTCCCTTCACTTAATGTAATATGACCTATCATCCAAATTATGTCTTTATTCCTACCTCATCCACTTCACCATCCACTAAAAACACTTCTACCATTACCCATGATGAAGCTTTGATGAGCTCACTCATCCATTCATCCCAAATTCCCATACAGGACTCCTTGGAACCCACATTTCAATGTCTCTCACTGGGACAATACCATCTTTTAGCTTTAGATACTTTCCCCACTCCTCAAGAGTATGGGAGCCTCATCCATGATCTTAGATATGACCCCAACATTGGCACCATGATTCCTTTTGGTCTCCCCAACTATCAAACCAACTTCATCTATGGGGGACTTGATCATCCACTTATCACTCCCACCATTACCTCTTACACCAAACTATTTACCGTAGACTTATTTTACCTTGACAAACTAGCATTTGACAAACTATATCTTCACAGGTGTCCCTAGAAAGGATTTGGTCTAAGCCTTTATGAATAAGGACCCCATGAACTACCCATGATAAAAACTCAAAAGCCTTGGGAATATTTTATCCTTGTGTTTGAACCACTTGAATAACCCACTAATTCAAAGAAACCTATCTCCAACATTGAGGATGAAACCAATTCCTTACCAACCCATTCCCCTTCTAAGTTTGAGGACTTTGAGGTAATTCCTCCTAACTCCTTTTATCAACACTATTAGTTTGGGCCCCTTAATCTATTAATAGGATGGCCAACTAAAACCCTTTCTCTCATCCATCTTGACATGATCAAATTTGATTCTCTACCATACATACCATTCAACAATAGGATGATGATTCCATTCTCACCTACCTTGGTGCAAAAAATTATTCTATCCACAAATCTCTTCCTCTTGAGAAGCAAACCATTTTGAATGAATATACCATTGATGTCAACTTGGGTACTCAAGATAATCCCCACACAGTCAAAATCAATCAATCCTTAGATTTTGAGGAACAATAAAATTTTCCTTACTTCATGACCATAACATTACATTTGTTTGGTCCTAAAGGGACATGCCAGGAATTGACCCTTCTATTTCCCTTCATAACATTATCACCTATCCTAATGCCAAACCTATGTGCTAAAAGATTCACAAGATGCATCCTCACATCATACTTATTGTAAAAGATAATCTATATCATCTCTTATCTATATAATTCATCCTTTCATGGACTATCCTCAATGGGTTTCTAATATTAACCCTATCACCAAACCCATAAGTGGAATTTGCCTCTGCCTTGACTTTCATGAACTTAACCTTGTTTGTCCAAAGAATGACTTTCATTTGCCGAGCATCGATTAACTTCTTGACCTTACTATTGGCCATGAAATACTATCTCTTATAGATGATTTCTCAAGATACAATCAAATCTTGATTGCCCCTAAGGATCAACATAAAACCTCTTTCATCACCCCATGGGGAACCTTTTTCTATACAGTCATGCCCTTTGGTTTAAATAATTTAGGATCCACTTACCATCATGTCATGACCTACATCTTATATAAAATCATTCATAAAATTATTAAGGACTATGTAGATGATCTCCTTGAGAAATATAAACATCTCAAGGACCACCTAGCTATTCTTACCATCATCTTTGAACACCTCATCCATTTTCACCTTAGGCTAAATCTTAAAAAAATTATTTTTGGGGTCTTATTTAGGAAACTCCTTGGCTTCATCATCTCTCTTTGAGGAATTTAAGTAGTCCATGCCAAAGTTTGAGCCATCCTAGAGATGCCACCTCCAATCCACCTTAAACAACTCCATATCCTACAAGGCAAACTCCAATCCATCTGCCATTTCATCTCTAAATTATTTGATAGATGTCAACCTTTCCACCATTTACTCAAGATAGACACTTATTTTAAGTGGAATAAAGACTATCACCATGCCTTTGATTTGCTCAAATAATACCTTCTTTCTCCACTAGTTCTCACCATTCCTAAGGAAGATCAACCCTTATACCTCTATATATCCACCAGTAACCATTCCCTAGGGGCAATGCTTGCATATCAGGATAAACAAAACAAGGAACAAGCTATCTACTATATCAGTCAAACACTTATATAGTATGAGACTCAGTACACTCATACCAAGAAGCTTTGCCTTGCCCTCATCTTCATAACTACCAAAATTCATCACTACCTCATCAATCATAAAACCTATTTCATCACCAACACTAACCCCATCAAGTATATGCACTATAAATCATACCAAAAACTAGCATATGGCTAAGTGGATCATGCTTCTTACTAAGTTTGACCTTGAGTTCCTCTAGTAGAAGTCAATCAAAGGGAAAGACATTATCAACCAATTGGTTGAAGCTCCTTTACCAGACCATAAACACCTTCCTCTTACATTTCTAGATTAGTCTATTGTTACTCTATCTCAGGAAAACATCACCTATCAAATGACCATGTTCTTTGATAGATCCAAATGCCAATATGATGGGGGTACCATAGTTTTTCTCATTCCACTTGATGGAGATCCCATTCCTCTTTCTTTAAAACTTTATTATGAGTTTACCAAAAACATAGCTAAGTATGAATCCCTAGTAATAAATCTCCAAACAACCTTAGCCTTGGGAGTTAAAATAATTAATGTCTTCGGTTATTCCCAACTTATCATAAACCAAGTTAGTGGCTCCTACCAATGTAAAAATGATGTCCTACAAAAGTATAAACAATTAGTTGGTCTACTCTTAGAATCATTTGACCATTATTCTTCCTAATATGTTCCATGATCCACCAACAATTTTATAGATACAATGGCTTCCCTAGCTTCCCAAATCCCAACTGTACCTACCACTTTCAAATTATTTATCACCATTTCATCACACCCTCATATATCCACTCCAAATTTCTTACCATTTTTAGTGTGGAATGAACTACTTCAGAGACTTGGTATGAACAAACCTTTAACTACCTCAATCTCGATGTAGTTCCTCATAACCTCTCTAGGATTGCCTGATGAGTCTTCATCCAAAACACTTCATGTTATACCATCTTAGGATGAATACTCTACAAATTTGGTTTTGATGGCCTTCTTCTCTGTTAACTTCATGGTCATGAGGCCTCTCATGCTATCAAAGAAACCCATGACATAATCTATGGTGAACACTTTAGTGGCCTAGCTATCACTAAATACATCCTTCACTTTGGCTATTATTGCCTCACCCTTAATCAAGACTATTGTTACTATATAAATAAGTGTGTTAAATGTCAACAACATGCTAATTTTCATCATTCACCACACATGGCCTTTAAACATCCAAAGACCTTTAGCCTTTTTCATAATGGGGATTGGACATCATCATAGAAATCAACCCTCATTATTCACAACATCACCACTCTATCATCACCACTACCAAATACTTCACTAAGTGGGTAGAGGTTATTCCTCTCATTTCCACCAAAGCTAAAAAGATCATGGACTTCATCAACCACCATATCATTTGTCATTTTGGTGTTCCCCATAAGATCATCACTGATAATGGAAAATCTTTCAAGAATAAGTAAGTTCAAGGTCTTTGCGATGCCTTTGGCATCAAACTTAGTTTTTCTTAGCCTTACCATCTACAAGAAAATGGACAAGATGAGGCTTCTAATACAAATATGAACAAACTGCTAACCAAGGTCATCAACACTTCAGGTTGGGATTGGCACTTGTATATCCCCTTCACTTTATGGGCCTATTATACCTGCATTAGAACCTCTATTAATGCTACCCCTTTCTCCCTTGTCTTTGTGGTAGAGGTGGTCTTACCTCTAGAAGTACAAATTCCCTCTCTTCACATATCATTGCAAAACATTGTTTTTTAAGGTAAATATCATCAAGAATGTTTATCCCAACTAGATTTACTTAATTAACATAACCTCGCATCCCTTAACCACCTTCATGTCTACCAAGAGTTTATTATGCATACCTATAAAAAAAATTGAGAGAGCAAGAATTAAAAATCAAAGATCTCATCCTCAAAGAGAACCAACATGTCACTAACATAGAGAAAAGCAAAAGAGGAAAGTTCACCTTTAATTGGCTTGGACCCTACATCATTACCCATAAGTATGGATTAAGAACTTATCATTGACCCTCTCTCAAAGGCAAACTAGAACCTGAACCTCTTAATGCTTTGCATCTACATCCTTTATTCTATTAAAAAAAGGATGAAACTCACTTTCTTGTCTAACTTAAGCTCATCCCTTGATTCATGATATCTTCCACCTTCACACTCCTCTTTTCCTTTAATTTTAAGGGCAACTTGATTCAAATAGAACTATGTGATTACCCATCACAACTATTACCTAATCTTGAATATGGGTACCCCATCTCTACCCATAACATGGTTCTCATGGATACTTTTTTCTTTTATGAGATGAAATCCCATGGTCTTTGTTTCTCAAACCCATTCCTTTCCAACCTTTACTATCTTCTTGTGCTAAAATTTTTCCCTCATAAAGGTACACCTTTAATCCTTATTAGACTTGTCCATGTCTAAAACTATCATTTAAACTATTTGGGATACCACAATATATCATTTGGGTCACAAAATTTATATCATTCTATAGACTACTCCCTTGAAGGATAGCTACCCCATTTCTTAAACATTTCTTAAAAGATAGACTGCTCCCTCGAAGGATAGCTATCAAAATTTAACAAATCAAAAACTTAAACCACTCACTCTAAGGATGGATAAGTCATATATATATATATATATATATATATATATATATATTAAAAATTAATTCCTTGAAGCTTCCCGCATTGATCAGCTTCACAAAATTCTTAAAATTAAAAAAAAAATCAAAATCATAAACAAATCCTTTCTCAAAAATAAAATAAACATCCCAAGAAAGCTGTAATCAACTTTCCCTTCAGTAGACTTCCTATATTGATAAATCTACACCTTGCATAAGACATGGAATTTTCTAAATTTGGTTCTTATATCACCTATAGAATGGGAAAGCCTACCCACATAAGGTTATCTTCCTTATTTACCCATCTACCATTCACTTACCACTTATTCCCCTTTTTCTATTCTCTATGAATCAAGGGATTTTGAGCTTACTAGACACAACGTGATCAAGATTCAATTTTATCAGCCAAAGTATGCTTATGCAAAGCATTCAAAAGGATAAAATTCCCTAATCCCTACCTAAATTTGGTGATGTTTTTTAGTCATTACTAGTGAAAATACATCATGCTTCTATTCTCTCCTTTTTATTGTTGACTATTGAAAACATGTGTCTCTTAATTTTCCAACATTTCACCTTTTCATAACCTCACCCCTAAACCAAACAAGGCCTCTAACTTGGAGATTCCTTCTCCATCACTTAGTTCTTGGAGAGTATTACTCTCCACCCTTTATCAACCCACTTTTTTAGTCAAAACTAACACTACCTTCAGTAAAACCCAGACTGTGTGGTATGTCAAATTGGGGCAACCCATTTGAAAACCACCTCAACCTATTTGGGGAATTTTCTTCACCTAGATTTTTGGATATTAATCTTCTCCTTCTTCCTTCCTCTTTTAACAATCATCCAATCAAAACCATAACTACATATGTCCTAAATTTTTTGTTAGATCCTATGTCCATAGAACTATGTAGGCAATGTTCATTTACTTAGTGCATCTGGAGTCAACATAGCCACCCTCTTTCTAACATACCCTTCACCCAACCATTGATCATTACCTTTTTACCCACATTTTACCCTCTACCATTTGGAGACATCATTTATCCATCATTTTTTAACCTTTTGGGAGACATCATTTCTCTATCTTTCCCACTTGGGAGAACTACATTTGGCCTTAAGTTTTTATTGGACACTATGTCCATAAAACTATGTAGGTAGCATTCACTTTCGTAATGCATCTAGAGTTAGCTCAACCATCCCTTTATTTTTAACCATCGACCATTGAAAATTCTTTTTGAGCTATTACACCACGTCCATCTCAACATTGACCATTTTTACCCAAACCTTTTGCATCTATTTGTGATGACCTTACCATGGTATTTTTGACCACATAGACTGAGTTTGTTATTTTGACCATTCAAAAATTTAAAAAAAATTCACTTAGTGCATGACTATAACATTGGATTCCTCCATAGGATCACTTATAATTTTAGATACCCACACTTGGGATCACTTTTAAATTCAAATAGCCCCACAGACACTAATCCATTTTGCTTAAAAGGCTAACAAGTGTACCTAGACATCATAATATAGTCACATGGTCTATTGGTCACCTATCTTATTAGCACTAATCTTATTTTTATCAACATTAGCATCCTTGGTCCTTACATGATCTAGACCATGACATCTTGTGTGCATGTTTGCATTACAAATACCCAATTTTGACACCCACCTTTTTGACTCACCATAAGCCATTCATCAAACCCTTACCTAATTATGTATTTTCCTCATTATCTCCAAATTTAAGGGGTAAATCCTTACATACTTGGGTCAAACTAACCTTCAACCAACCTTTAATCACATGATATATTTTTGTTTTACAGATTGTAGATACAAGCCACATAATAAAAAGGGGCAAAATATAGACACTAGAAAACCACACACTTAGTTTTAGTCATCAAAGTGTCTTGATCATCCCTTTTACACTTCATCATCAAAATTACCTATTTTTATCGAACTCATTCATCTAACTTATCCTAACTCACCTTGATTCCTAGTTAGCTAAAGTTAGCTAAATCAACTCACTCTTTCTATCTAAACACCCTTTTCCACCCTTTAACCCTATTCAAACCTACTTTTACTAGGTACCTCAACTTTTGATGGTTAAGGGTTCTATCAACAATTACCCTAACCATTGATAGTTAGGTCCTTGAGCTAGTAACACACCATCATCTATTCTTGAGGAAATAAAGAACAAAATTTAATACTTTTCTCTACCTCATCCTCTAAACACATCATGAACACCTCATTACTCATCATCCTTATCCTTCTTACTTCATCACCTTCTGATTATAAAAGGAAGTGAGTAAGAGGATAAATGGATCCCCAAAGACATATCCAAATTATTATATTAGGTTATCTTCATATAGGTACTTAATTATTCTAGGCATTCAAATATTCTTCATGCAAGTTTCTCTAGTAGACACCAACCTAAACCTCTGGCAAATTTATTCTAGCTCTCCTTTACATACCATTATGCTACCAAAATCATTTTAGATCAAATAGGCATTAGATTAGTTTCATTTGTCTTTCTTCATTCTACTTGGATATCCCAATATAGATATTACCTCTTTAAATCCTTCTTGTCAAACCTCTTATCTCACCTAATATCACTTATCTCTTCACCATATCATTTTTAGACCTCAAATAGACATGTACCCTCAGCTATACTAGATATACAAACTTCTTCTTGTGTACCTTTTTAACACACCCAATCTTAGTAGGTAACCATTGGTGATTACCTAAACCATCAATGGTTTTACCTAACCATTGACAGTTACCTACAACTACCAATGGTTAGCCCTTTGTGATCTAAACCCCTCATTTTCCACCATTAAACTAGCCATTAACCAAAACTTGTTTTTTCCATTTTTTTTACCAAACCAGACTAGAATAGAATAAAATAGAACATTCATTTCATAAATTATCATCTCTTTTATTAGTTTATTATATCTTTAGCTTACATTATCAAATTATTCATTTATGTTAATTTATGTATGCAACATTCTTTTCTTTCCTTTCAGCTTTAACTTGGTTCACGAGTGGAGATTGACAGCCTCCATAGATAGCTCATGCTTTCTTAAATCTAGCACTAGCTATGAAATACACCCTTCCTTCTTATTTAACAAACAAGCTTGATTTGAGTGTTTTATTATGTAGGTCATCTTCCCCTAGCCAAATAAGAGTTCTCCACTTTGTCTAGTTCACAAACACATTTTTACCAAGTTTTTCTACCATATCTATTTTATCCTTTTCCACAAATTTTATCTCTTTATTTCTTCTTAGTCATAAAAGTGAAAATTCTAGCTTAAACAAGGCCAATAATAGACATCTCTCATTACCTTTGTTATTGTCTTTCTTGAAGCAAAATGGCCCCTGAAAGGTCTATTAAGGAACTACTCCAAGAGCTTTGTCACGTTATTATCATCAATGCATATAATAATTACCCCATTAAGGTACTTTATGAAAATAACACCATCAACTAATGCATAAGGTATGGCTTAGAGTCTGAAATACCTTCTTTTGCTCTATCCAAACCTTGGGGACATTCTCTTATCATCAAGAAATGTATCATATCTTGGAGCTAGCTATCATGAAGTGGAGGTGCATATGTTTGTGAGTTGTCTTGTGTCACCAAAACAACTTCTTTTTCTTGTTGAAGATCATCTACCATATCCTCACACAAGCTTTTTCCTCTTATCATCTTGGTGGCATTGATCTCCACATCATACTCCATGACCTTGGTAATCCATCTTGTTATTTTCTCATTTAAATCCTTGTTAAGGAGGAAGTACCTAACTCCAAGATGAGACACCATAAGATGAATCCTATTATTAGAAAACATTGGCCTAAATTTTTTGAGGCTCCTTAAAGTTTCAAGAACCTAATTTTTTATGAAATCTTACCTTACCTCATATCCCTCTATCCCTTGACCAAAAAAATTAATTAGTCACTCAAGTCCTTCACCATTCTTCTGCATCAACATAACTAATATATTATCAACATTGGTAAAGGTATACAATATGAAATCCTTTGAAAAATTAGGATTTATTAGTGAGGGTGCTTGGGAAATGGCTTGCTTGATGGCCTCAAATGCTTCTTTACCTTCATTTGACCAAGAAAACACTTGGATCTTCTTTATCATGGTGGTTATGGGTTTGACCAAGTTTTAAAAACTAGATGTAAACCTTATCACAAATTTAATCTTCCCAAGGAAGCTATGGATTCCTTTCTTGTGCTTGGGTAGAGATAGTGTTAAGATAGCACTGATTCTATCAGGGTCAATGGATAATCCTTCCTTTGGAAAATTTTGACCCAAAAATTTTCCCTCATGAATGGAAAACAAACATTTCTTAGGATTTAAATATATCCCATTCTCTCTACATCTTTTGAATATTAGCCTTAGATGGTTCATGTTCTCACTAGCCTTCTTGGAGAAAATTGTGATGTCATCTAAGTAAACTAGCACCATCTAATTCAGTAACCCTTAAAAATCCATGTTTATGGATCTTTAAAAAGTTTACCTATCATTTGATAATCCAATATGAATATTTTGGTAAGCATATGTGTCCTGCTTTATAGTGTAATTAGTCTTATACAAATCTTCATCTCTCACCAGTACTTGGTTATAACCTGAATACCCATCCAAAAGGGAAAAATATTCTAAACTAGCAACTATCTAAACCAGTTACTCCATGGATGGTAAGGGGTAGTAATATTTCAAAGAGATCCTATTTAGGCCCCTGACATCAACACACAATCTAATCTGCCCACTCTCCTTCCTCATAGGCACAAAATTGGATACCCATGAGGAGTGCTTTATGGGAAACATGATCTTGGATTTAATTAATTTGGTTAATTATTTCCTCATAAGATATTTAATTTTGGGGTTTATAGGCCTTTATTTCTTCATGATAGGTTTGGAATTAGCCTCTACTTCTATATTATGTTGGGCTAGCTTGTGATCAAATCCTCTTAGGTCACTATATTCCCAAGAAAATATGTTTGCATATTTTTTACAAATTTCTATAAAAGCATGTTCCTCAACTTTAGTGCTTACCTTCCCAATAATGAGGATATTGTCCTTTAAAATAAGGACTCTTTCATATTTCTCTTCATCATTTGACATAACTACCTTGTCTTTACTCATATGATATCTTTCATGGAAAAGACCTTCAATGGTGACAAGCCATTTAGGAAGCTTATTATATCTCAATTGAACTATTTGATCCTCATACTAATGATAAAACTTTTCCTAGTTTACGGAGGAGAACTATACTTCCTAATGAAATAAATAATTAATTTTCTTGTCATTCTGAAAGACATACCAATGAGCTTCATTGTCTAGCATTGATGGTCTCACCACTACTTTGACATGTGGTTGCACATTGGTATTTTTTAACTCATTTGGGTAATCAAATTGAGCTCCCACAACTACCAATCTATCAGCATGTTGATTCTAGTTTCTTGGTATTTCTTAGATGTTAAATTCCTCAAAATCCTCAATTAGGTCCCACACTCTATGTTTGTAAGACTTCATCAAGGAATTTTTGGTGATATTTGGGTCCCTAACCTAGTACACTATCATCTCACTATCCCCATAAACTTGCAAATATTTGATTCATTTCTTATTAGTACATTGAAGCCCATAGATAATACCCTCATATTCTATTGAATATTAAGATAAATTGAATTGGAACCTATAAGAAGAGAAATACTTGTCATTTGATGGGGATACAAACATTTCACTTGCAACCACTTCATTTTTGCTCCTTGAACCATCAAAGAACAACTTCCATAAGCCATTAGGATATTTTTGAGGTCTAATGAGAGATGGAATGGATTGATTATATTTATGTAATAAGTATAAACCCATGTCCCTCTCTTTAACTCCTTCTAAGGAATCAACCAAATGATTGGCATTCTATAGTTCATCCAAGAAAATGTTTGGTATTTCCTCAGGATGAGTGTTTAATTATTGGCCAACCATATGTTCATCCTCATCAAGAATGCTATAATTAAGGTTTATGTTGTCTATCCCATAAGGCTCTATGTATAATTTTTCAATGGGATCAGCCTTGATAGATACCCTGGTTCCATATCTTATTTTGAATGCCATGTATGACTAGTCTGTTACACGATAACCTCTAGTCTTTATAGTGAATTATCTAGATAAGCATAGTACAAAATGAGGAGGTACATCTAGGATCAACACATCCTAAACCACTTATACAATAGGATAATCTTATATGGAATCATTGATGATACCAGATGGTTTGGTGGAAGATCCATCCAATTATAGCACTCCCTTAGACTGGGTCTCATACTTTAGACCAAGTTGGTCTACTATAGACTTTGGCATTATTGAGGTGCTAGCCCCACATTCTCCTTGACTATGGTTTCTCAAAAACATTGACTCTTGATAACCCTTTTTGGAGGATGTCTACCTAACCAAACATGGAGAGCATATCCCACATTGGCACACTCACATTATACCTTTTCATTTGTTTAACAATTTTGATGGGTGAACCACCAACCTTTGGTTGTCCTTTGGGAGCCACAACTTCACCTTGAATTTATGAGTTTTGAGGGACAAAGACATTCCCTTGATTCTTATTCTTTGGAGCTACTAGAAACTTTGTAATATTAGAAAGTTTATTTGGATTTTATATTGAAATAGCAATGGTAATAATCTCTTTGACTATTTCTTGATTACCATCCATGTTCTTTCTTTTAAACCTTATATTTCTACCACTGTAATGTATGCCTGACTAGCACTAGACTATTGGTTGAGTGCATAACACTCTTCTTGATTATAATTCACCATTATAACACCCAAAAGGATTTGACCTTGATCAAGGTTTTAAACTTGTTGAGGCTCTTCAGGTTTTGTCATCATGGGCACCTCTACGTTCTCAACCATAAGAGCTTGATTATACCCATAATTTGAAGTTTAATACAATTGATCATTGAAATATTGGTTAAAGTTATTGTTTGGGATGATGGATTTCCCAAAATACTTATTCCAAGAAATGGTACCTTCATCTTATTAAGTAACATTATTATGAACAGGGACTAAGGTGTTGGAAGTGCTTGAAGAATTTGGACTATAGTTTCTCTATCTATTATAGTTAGGTTGCCCTTGTCCATGGCTTTGGCCTTGGCCTTGGAATTTTCCTTTGTAGGGTGGCCTATTTTATTGATATAATTATTATTGAGGTTGATATGAGGCTTGATAAGGCCTATTGAAATATTTTTGCCTCTTAACATTCACTAGTTCATTTCCCAAAGATTGGAACATGCTCTTTAGCTCTTGAAAGTTTTTTTATTCTTAAGAATCACTAGATTTACTAATGGAATCCTTTTATTGATTAAGGGTATAGAATAAATTATAGGAATGGGAGGAATGACATCAAGGGGAGGAATATAAAAAGGATATGGCTTAATCTCAAGGAACAAAGGCATTGGTGGTCTAGGTGTAAGCTTGCCAACCTACACCAGATAATTATTTGCTCTGATTACCACCTCATATGCATTTGTTAATGTTTTTCCTTCATGGACTAGACCATTACTATAATTTCACTATTTAGTGCCTTCAAATAGTATATAAAGGTAAAGTTAGGGGTAGGCCTAATAGAGACTAGGATTCTATCCCAAGTCTTTTGAAACATTGTATTGAAGTCTTGCATGACTTTGTGAGGAGCTCTTTTAATTATGGTTAATTATTATACAAGTTAAAAATTGTCACTTTTGTCTTCAAATATTTTACACAATGCATCTCTTAATTGGCCCTATGATGTAATATAATTAGCAACAAGACTTCTATACCATTGTAGGGCTTTACTTTTAAAGGAAATAGCTAATAACCTAATTACTACATTTTCCTCATTGATATCATGAATGTTTTAGAAGTTAGCTATATCCATAAGATGCTCAAAAGGGGTTGTAGCTTGGTCTCTAGAAAAACAAGGGACACTTTTAAGAGCTACCACTAGCTAAGATCATATTGAGGGAGGTCTAGAGGACTTTGGCCATTAAAGGCCACAAAGGGGAAAAATTTAAGGGTTTTCATGGCTATGAAAGGGTTTTAAAAAGATATTCTTATAGGGGTATGCCTTGAAAGTGAATTAAGAAAAAATTTACCTCTATATGGGTGTGTATTAGCAAACCTTAACCTTTTGACTGAATTTAAAAGAAATTCAATGAATTCAAAGGGAATACCTCTAGAAGATGACCTTGTAGTCACCTTTGGCATGAGATGTAGTCATTTCTCTACTACCATAATGTTGAATCTTCTTTTGGAGTCACCAGATATTATTGCTTGGAAGCTATAACTATTTTAAATTAATCAAACCATCATTAAACCTTGACTAATCTTCTTGAATGAAGTCTAATTAAGCATGCCAAAAAAATTGTAGCATCAATTTACACCCTTATATATGGTTTTTTAGGCTCTTTCCAATTGAGCTACACTATTGGAACAAACCCAGGCTATGGTGCACCTACAGTGGGGTTAAATCTTGAGAGAAGGCCAACTTCATCTTTATGGATCACCTATACTAATATTTGTACTGAGAAATGGGGTTAGATAAGGGGTAAAGGTTTCATAATAAAGATAAAAGGGTGATGCACCAAATTAAATGAGAACTCACACAAGCATGAAATATACATTGAAGAATAATAAGATAACACTAGCTCCCAAAATCTCAAAATCTAGCTAATTGGATAAGTATTTCATACACTAAGAAGTAATGAATGAAGATAAGAAGAATTCTAAGACCCACACCAAGCTTACATTAATGATAGAAATAACATAAATTTAGACCTACAATCAATTAGAAAAAACCCTAAAATAATTAAGATATAAGGACAATGGGCATGGAAGATTCTCCTTCATAATGCCATCATGCACAAGCTTACTAAACATAGTTAAAAAGAAAGAGATAGGGGGAAAAAATTATTAGATTCAAGAGGTCTTTCATACTAGTTTTGATATGGTTTAGCCTTATCAAATGAGAGTGTCTGCTCTTTTAGAATTGAGAGAGAGTTCTTATCAAAAGTAAGAGTCTTTTTTCTAAAAAATGAGAGAGAGCTTACAAAATAGAAAGAATGGGTAATATATGAGAAAGGGAAAGAGAAGAGGGAGATTGAGTATATAAATCATGAATTTAGATGCCACCTTTCAATTAATATTCCACCATCTTTTGAATCAAATTAGCACTAGTTATCTATTGATAAGTTAACTTTTTATTAGTCTCAATAGCTCCTAAATCTTCTCATTGGTAGATAAAAATTCACTAAAACACATGAGTCATGATCCTACTTATGAAAGGAAACCCTTAGGCACCCTAAAAATCTATTAAATGCTTCACCTACTTTCTTTGACCAGATATCCATCTTCAGGCTCTACACCATCTCCACTTGATTCATTATGAAGGCAAATTCCTTAAATCCATGGAATTGATAGAGCCATGCCTAAGTTTGCTTTTATAAACTTCAAGTACCTATTTTTCAAAAATATGACCATGTCGATAGACAAGACACTTCTCCATGATTACACATCTACCCCTACTCCAACCTAAATATAGATCTTTACTATATATTTGAAAAATAATCCAAATTATTTATTTTCAATATATTGATGAGATATATAGATGTTTAGTCTTTCTTAAACAACTACTAGTCCATCTTTGATCTTTGTATTAGACCCTAAAAGACCTATTCTTCCTCTACTAAGCTTTAATGGTGATGTTTGATCTTAAAAAATACACTCTAGTTCATCTTAGATTATGTTTTGACCTTTAGTGAAAGCCTCATAATGTTGACCTCTAATATCGACCATCGATATTGATCTAGGCTTTGAAATTATGACACCTTCAACCTTCATTATTGGTCATCGATCTTGATCTAGACTTCTCATATTGTGCCAACTGTTAGCTCTACATTTATTCTACAAGATATTACTAAATTTTGAACCTCATACACACCATCAATCTCTATTAGTATGAATTAATGTAAGCCATAGATCTTATACTAGATTAACATTATTAACATGCTTGGCATATTCTCATTAACCTTCGATATCTATTAACTTATTGACTCATTGCTCACCATTGATTTGCTTTATATGAGTTAAAATGTACTATTGATTTACCTAGACCCACTAAATCTATCAATTAACATGTATTATTATATCTCTTATTAGGTACCCAAAATATTGACACTTGTCATCAACACATTCATTCCAACCTTCTGACTTGATGCTCACTATTGATCTTTGATGCATGATTAAACATGTGTCATTATATCTTTGGGACCCACTAACATATATCAAATTACCACTCTCCAATGGATTTGATCTTAGCTCTTGAGATTTAGACACTTTTTAGCTCCACATTTACCTTGGAAATATTTGAATCCAAATGTTTATTTCACAAAGATTAAACTTGACATCCGTGTACATGTTTCACTTTACAAATCTAATTTTGAATATTTATAACTTGAGATAGACAACTCATCAAGATATCAAATTTGTAGAGGATGATCTAGGCATGAATAAATTCATGTCCATGTAGTCTTTTGGCCCTGAGAGGATTTTTAAGCATACTTATTAAATACATAATAAAGCTAAACAGTCTATTCCTATGTGATGCGCTATGATGGTATAGGCTCTCTAGACTTATACAAAAAACTATCCTCTCATTTAGAAGGCTTCCAATTAATTTTTAAGACTTTGTAAAACCTGATTCATTCTCTTAAATGCTTGAAACACTATGAAAATCTACTAGTCTTCTTTACTCAAAAACTCTAGACCTTTTTCAAGACTTACTTCTTAAATATCAATAAAACACACTTTAAGCTTGCTTAAAGTGTTTCAAAAGCTTTGTAAGAAATATGAGATCTTCTTCTCCTAATTTTGGTCCATTCATTCCATTCATAACTCTAATCATTTGTTCAAACCATTTCTAGGCAAAATGTTCTTATGTGGGCTAAATTTAGCCAATAGGTATTTTAGAAATAGTATCATTTAAGTTGGGATCATCTAGATAATCATTTAGAATGAGATGGACCATGTTTCATTTCATTAAGCTAGATGAGGGATGTGATTAATTATGTCATGAGGGACTATCCTCTTGGGTGGCTAAGGTAGGAATGAAATCAACACTTGTGTACACTAAGAATATATTGAGACTATTAGGAAAGATCATGAGTGATTTCATGATGTTAATCAAGGTGGTAAGAAAAACATCAAGCTAGAAGGCTAGGAGAGGAAAAATGTTGATAAAATCAACTTAGTCATCTAAGAAAAATAGGATTGGTTGGGTCTATCTATTAGATTTCAAAGGAATTAAGAAATTGAACTAGGTCATCCAAGACATAAAAATTCACAAGGGTAATCTAATACAATTTGGAGAATTTTGAAAAATTGGTTGAAGGTGAAACTAAGTCAACCAAGGCATATAAAGTCGATCGGGTTAATCTAGTATAGTTTTGAGAAGTCTAAAAAAGTTTTTTGAAGATAATACAAAGTTATCCAAGCTATATTACGTTGGCTAGGATGATCTAGTGTAATTTTAAGAAGTCTGGAAAAGTTTTATGAAGATAATACTAAGTTAGATAGGGCATACAAAGTTTGTTAGGCCAATCTAGTGTAATTTCATGAAGTCTAAAAAAGTTTTTTTTAAGATAATACTAAGTTATCTAAGGCATACAAAGCTATCCAAACCAATCTAGTGTAATTTTGAGAAATATAGAAAAAAAATTGAAGATAAAACTATGTTTTCTAAGGCATACGGAGTCGAAAAACCTGATCTAGTGTAATTTCAAGAAATCTATAAAAATATGAGAAACTTACTAAGTCAAGTTGGTTGACTTAGTTATCCAATAAAGAAATATATAGAGTGTGAAAAATCCTATTAATTTGATTTGGTCAACGTATTTGTACAAGAAAGATAATGTAGAAGCTTTGAAATCCTACTAAGTCAAACTAGTCAATTTAAATTGTATAGGTATGAAAATATAGAATTTTTAAAATCCTACTAAGTTGAGTTGCTCAAATTAGTTGTAAAAAAAGTAAATATGAGAAATTAGATAACCTATTAATTTTATTTGGTCAACTTAATTATGCATGTAGGAAAGTGTAAAATTATTATAAGTTGTGTTAGTCGATTTAGTTAAATATAGAAAAAGTTTAGCAGTAATTTGAACTATGTAGTTTTTAAAGGCAATAGTAAAGTAGACAAAATAATGAAATATCTACCACATAGCACATAATTGTATTAATGTTGGTCAATATAATTTTTAATACAATAGATAATAGAAAGCAACAAGTAGAAAATGTAATTTTTGTAACAATTAATCCTAACCGAAAAGAAAATCAAAAAGTTGTACTAAAATGTTTTGATTGATTTGTAGGCTTCCAAATATACTTGATTTTCTATTAGATAATGTTAGCCAAATGTTTTAGAGTGATAAATATGGAGGAAGTGTCATTACCAAAGCCCACTAAACCTAATTAAAAATCAAGGGTAATCTAGAAGTAACTTATTAGAAGTAACCACTAACCAATGCACCACAAGATCAAATAGGTGGTTGGATTCATAAGGTTCAATTCAAATGAAAACCCTAGGTGTTTTTGAAATATTGTGAGGTAAGTGGATACTAAAGATTATTCTTATCTATATACTATGGCTATTAGTATAAGATAAAGCCCCTCATTCCATTATATCTATAAATGATAGTTAAGGACCATAAACAGAGTATCGTGTAGCCCTTCATAATAGTATCTAATTAGATTTAAAATTACCAATACACAAATTATAGGGAAATAAAGACAAAGTGAAAAATAAAGGTAAAAAACAAGTGTCGAAAACTAATTTGTAGTTTCAAAAATTAAATAAGAAGATAGATAACTATTTTTGAAGCAAAAATGAGATTAATTACTAATACATGAAAATGAGTTTTCTTATTAGGCTAAAAGTAAAATATGTTGAACAAGATTAGCTAGGCTGATCTAGTTGATAAGTAAAACATAACATTGGCATGCATGTTGATCTATCATGTTGTGAAAATAGACTGAAAATAAATGAATTCAGCCATGTCAACATAGCTTGTTTGGTAGAATAGACAGACACATAATTAAGTTAGTTAGGTTGACTTAGTTGATTATGTGATATAGTTTTATAGAACTAAAAATTTTATGAAATAGTATAACATTTAAATGTTGAATAATTTTTCTAAAATATAGAAATGACAAATTGAGGTGACTAATAAAAATGAAAGTAATAATATTTTTTAGAGTGAACATAAAAAATATAACTATATTGATTGGGTTAACTTAGTTGGTTAACTAAAAATTTTGAAAATATGATGTTTAACTTTATTATCTAGACCTAATTGAGTCCTATAGAGGCAAAAATATGAAAAACAAAAATCTGAAACATTATCAACTAGATTGATTTAGTATGTGGATAACTAAAAACTAAGTGGTAAAAAGAAACTAAATTGACCAGCATGAACTAGTTTGTTAAAAGCTAAAAATTAAAAACTTCTACATTGAGCTATATTGACCGACTTGACCTAGTTGATTATAAGTGAAAATAAAAAAATATGGAAAAGTATTGAGTTGACTAGTGTGACTTATTTTCTTAGAAATGAAACCTTACAATCCAAGATAAAAAACTAGATCGACCAACATGATCTAGTTGAATATAGATCTTAGACCTACAAATAGAGAAAAAGAATAGATTAACCAACCTGATTTAGTTGATTACAAAAAAAAATGTGTAAATAGATAACAAAATGGGTTGACCAATGATACCTAATTGACTATAGATCTTAAATCTATAGATATAGGTTAAGACTAGATCGACTAGCCTGATCTAGTTGATTATAAATGAAAAAGTAAAAGGTAAGGGTTAGATTCATGTCATGTTCACTAGAATGTATGTAACAAATTAAGATATATCTACAACTTATTTGACTTAGTAAAATCCAAGATCGGATAAGGTAATCAACTAGCATCCATTAAAATACTATTTATATTGGGAACATGACCAAATTAGATCCTCTACACCTTTCTAAGGGATCTCTTACCATGTAACACCAAAGGAGAGGATTATAAAACCTCTAGGTAAATGACACTATGCAATAACCATATCTAGACATAAGCACATAAAATAAAACTAATCTAATGCTTAGAAAATTTTGTGGCATAAATGAGGATGATTAAATAGAAACAAATAATCAAGGGATCATGGTTGGCAAATGGGAGCCTAGATCACCTGAAGTGGAAGATGACAAGTGAAAATAACCCTATATATATGCTAATTTTAATCATAAATGTAATCTAAGAAAGCATTTATACATTCAACACATATCACTTATACAATATCTATCTATCAAATTAATTAAAAAGGGTTAGGAATACTTACCTTGGGTGAACTTTTTGAGTCTCAATCTCTCCCTTAGGAAATGGAACTTTGAAATAGGTTGTTTTGGTTTTATAAGGATCACAATATAGAAATAATCTCTAGGCTAAAATAATCCTAATTTGCATCCAAGACTTCCCATAAGACAATTAATCTTCTCTCTAAGGCAAATCCTAAGCAATGGCTCCTTCAAATATAGATTTAGTATAATTGTGAACTATAATCATGTGAATATGAATTTTCATCTCTATTGGATTGAAATGAGACTTGTATTTATATCAGTGGATAAGCCTTAACCCTTCCATTATTTTAGCTAATTAGATCAGCTCACTTGATCTAGTTAGCTATAAAAAGTTATTGTTAGGCCTCAAACTAAGTCAAGCAAGCTAATTTAATTCTTTCACATACACTTAATATTTATAATAGGATTGACTTGACTAAATTAGTATGAAATGAAGGTGATTTCTTATTCAGTGTCTATTTGAAAGGATAAATACTTATAGAAATGTGTAAATGGGGTTTGGATTAATTAGGGAGCTAGATAAGGAGGATTTATAATGGGTTCAGGTAATCATAGAGATAACTAGAAATATTGTGAAGTACCAATGGTTTTTCCACCCCTTTCCTAGTGCACCTTTTAAGATGTTCACTTATATAGATCAAAACTTGACAAGTTCTTACAAAAGAGAAAGCATTAGTAAATGATAAAGGTCTAAAATATTGTGTATATATGTGGTAAATGAAAACCCATTAGTGCACCTTTTCAAACCCCAATCATTATACTAGTCATATTATATCTATGATGAATGTTATAGGAGATATCTAAAATCAAGTTTCAAATCTTAATATGCATTTTTTATCATGTTACACTAACATCAAAGATAATGTCATTCAATACCAACCTCTTACATGAAATATGTTTGAGTATCCTTAAACAAAACACTTTATCGTGCATATCCTTCCTTTATTTGATGGTCATGGAAATATTTAAAACCATTTAACATAATACATATGTTCTTTTGGTCATTAGACTAAATATGGATGCATATTTTTAAAATATTTTCATATAAGTCTAACACGAGATGCTTGTGATTGGTTTTATAGTCTCCTAATGGTTTTCTACCTACTTTTAATAAGTTAGAAGATATATTATTAGCATATTATCACAAGCATGAAATTATTAAATTAACATTGAAACATTTACAAAACTTAAATCAACATGATGATGAGTTTATCTAAGATTATGTTATATTATTTAAAAGTGGATTACACTCTTTGACATATACACCCTTAGATTTGGAAATATAATTCATATTCATTAAGATTCTTATTTCTCAACTTAAATAAAGATCATTACATAATCCTTTCATTTATTTTGATAGTTTTCATATTCTAATATACATGTGAGCTAGTAAGCAATAACATATAATTAAATACATATTCTCTAAAAGGCAAATTTTTTGTTAAATATGATTACAAAGAGAAAGAATTGAAAAAAGAGGTTAATAAGTCATCTCCAATATTTTATTCTAAACAAAAACTTCATATAAAGGAAAAAACATTAAAGATTTTACATACAGGAAAATAATCATCTTACAAAATATCCCCTAGAGTAAAATCATTTACTTTTACTAAGAGAAAACCAATTTAGTTTGATCACCTTGGAGATCAGCCACATGATATCCTACATACACTATTAGATATGCAGTTGATCATTCTTCCACCAAACTACTATCATGTAGGGTATCATGTGGATCATTCTTCCACTAAACTACTTATCATGGTGTTGATTTGCATCATGACAATGATTTTTAAGCTTTGCAAAAAAGCTTACACAACTTGTTGATATAGGAGTTATTACATTTAAGAACAAAACAACAAGGTCTTCTTCTCCAACTTTTTATAGTAGTTATTATAAAAATACTAAGACATCCCATGACATTTATAATAATTAATTAATGGTTGATCATTCTTTGCAAAAGTAAACCACTAAAATAATTCCTTCTAGTTTACATTCTACCATGCCCGAGTTATCCCAAGATATTCCTATTTAGTAACCATTGGTCATTCAAGATCTCATTAGAGGTGATATTTAAATAGGTATATGTACCAATTATCCAAGATTATATGTCAAAAGTACATCTATATCTTCACTAAAACAAATATGGAATAAAAAAATTGAATCAAATATATATGGAACATATTAAAGAAAATTTTAATAAAGTGGTACAACAATCATAAGTCAAACCATTTTGAATCATTCCACAATAGATCGATCAGTGATATTACAGTGACTTTATCTTTCCAAATAGTTTCATAAACTATTTTTGATTTATAATATAATTTTAATGATACTAAAAAATAAAAAATTCTAACATCCAATGTTTATTATCAACACATTATACATTCATACTTATGCAAAATTCTATTAACATAAAATAAACTACAAAACACATAGATGTAAATTTTTAAAATCATATAACATACACATATAAAAAATTATCCCACCCACTCACACACACAAAATTATGTCCATAACACAAATTTAAATCAATGACAGGGACATCCCCATCACCATAGCTATCACCACTAACTAGCTCTATTGATTATGGATCAGAAGCCCCATCTCATCTTATTTAACCATGTGAATATGAACATGAAATATATCACATAATTTTCCTCTAAAGTATCATATTCTAAACCATGACACATGTATGATCATATTGTAAATCAATCAATAAAATTCCTAGATAGATCAGAAGCCTGACTAGGTGTAGGGCACCTATCAAGATATGCATGTAAGTCATCCCACTCACTATAAAAAATATATATATACCATGAATATAATCACAAATGGATCAAAAAAATATGTGTTTTCACCTATATTATGATGAACTTTCTACACCAATCCACTACCTACTATGTCATAGGGTACATTTCATGTAAAAGTAAGGATGGTTGCATCTACCATCATAAACCAATATGCATCACCTATAATATTTAATTATCATAATACATTAGTAAAAAACTCTAAATTAATATCAAATAAAATGTATAGACATAATCATATAAATACTCATGCTCTAATACATAAACCACAATAGCTACAACAAACTCAACATCTCTATCATTTGGCTATGTTGTAAGCTTCTCTTTTGATTATGGTCAAGGTGGTTCTCCTCTTATATGTCATACATATCTATAACCTCAACCTCACACTATGGGAATATCAAGTGGATCCTCTACAACAATGTGAAATAATGAATCCCTTTAAGCATTATCCCACCATTGTGTACATGCTACTATGCATCCTATATCATCACCCTTTACTAAGGGAACAATAATATATCACTTTATCATTAGAAGAGGAACCAAATCATCACCTATAGGACATGGCCTCAAACCTACTATAATACCCACTCTAATACTTCACATCCACGGACAAGGAATTAGAGGTACATCTTTAATCATCTTAAATTGGTGATAAACTCAGTCATATTGTACCCTCTCATATACATTAGTGAAATAATAGTGTATCCACATAATAATTCGCAAGCATCCTCAAACCATATCCCATTTACAATATAAGGTATCCTTTTAAACATATTGGGAGTAAACATATCCAAAATCACCCTATATTCCATGGTACTAACCCCTTTCACCATAGTAGCACCCATAAAGATAAAAAATATCAAGATGAGCCCAATCTTGGTGAGGGTTGCCAAATGGATGAACCAAAGTGATGTCTTCATAGGCCCATACATGTAATAAAGTAGTAGTTCCTATATTTATTGCATTTTTCTCTAAGATAAATTTTTATAACTCTTGATACAGATGGTATAACATTATACACCCCCAGGAATGTCTACTACAACTCTTCTCAATGGCTTGAGATATATAGTACATATGATAAGAGATAACTACATATATGACATCTACTGCTATGACTTACACTAATAAGAAATATATAAATTTTTGAAATTATAGAACATCATATAGTAAAATATTCTCTAACAACATAATACCACCTCAATCAACACCATCTAGTATGTCTATCATGAATATATGAGCTTGATGTATTTGTCCTAGACCTTATATATCCTTAACTATGGGCCTCTCCCTAATAATAGGAATCCATAATATGTTATTCACAACCTCCAAAGTGATTTTATTCTCACCCATTAGGAGATAAAAAGTATATGTCATTATTCCATTACTCTATCGGTATAGTCATCAAATGCATATTATATGGAATTTGTCCCAATCAGCCAATATGCACTACATTAGCCTCCTCTAATATCTCTTAATCAACATCATCTAAACATAAATTTATAAAATTACTCATGTTTCTCCCATTTTTAAACTATTGGGAATGTAAACCATTCTATAACAACCAAAAATACAAAGTTCTATAAATTTTTGATCTAGGAAAATGCAATATACAGTTTTAAATACTTATAAAAATAGTGAAAACACACAAAGATAACATCAACCAATGTAGAATAAAAAAGTGGAAAAGAACATCACATTTTGGATATTATCATACCATTTGGGACAAGAATGTCAAAATTTGGATGATCTTGTCCCAAATAGACAAAACAATCAGATTCCACATTTTTTAGTCTCGACATCCCAAAAAAGGTAAAAAATTTAAAACTTCAAAAAAATAAAATTTTGATTAATATATATTACTACCTACTAAACAAATTATTTTATTATAATAAATAAAATATAACCAATAGTCTCTAAATTTATATAAATCTATAAGCACTTGAATCATAATGGTAATGCAAGTCTTTGACTAGACATCTTGGAAAGCTTGAAGCTCAATTCTCACAATGAAATGGTGAAAATGAAATTAAAAAAACACTTTTCAACCTATTATATATTTGATTTTACTTTATACAATAAAAATTTTATTATTCTTATTATGCAGTTAATTTAATCCACTACTCCAAAATTTTGCAAGTGATATCTCAAGTTCAATTTATTAAAAACACAATCTGTAAATCATATCAAGACACACCTGATATCATATCTCACATCAAGATGCAAATTAGTTACTCATTCCAACTTTATAAATGTGTCAAAAAATTTACTTAACAATATTCACACTAATACCTTTAGAAATTACACTTAGTAATTGACTGTGACTCTTTCATATTCTATCATTTATACTCTATTTCAATTAATATGATATTAATTTTCAAATTTTATACATGATTTAATAATTAATAAATTTGATATAACTACCTATATACTTCAATTTGATTGATTCACTATCATCATCCCTCATCTCAAAAGTGGGGAAAAAAGCTACAAAATCAATACTCAACTAATCGTCATGTCATAGTGTGATCTCAAAGGTTTAGATATAGGTATAGTGTTTGAGGGCATACACTATACACACAAAAAAATTACAAATCATAGTTTACAAATTATAAAAAGACACACGTCATATCTTCAAGGAATATAAAATGGTCAAAATTTCAATTGTTGGCATAGATTATGGGGGCATATGCTTTATATGTGCACTCACATTATAGGAACAAAGTATAAATTCATATAATTTTGAGTGCATGATATAGATTCATGCACAAGTTTTGAATAAAATTTACAAATCTATGCACAGTTAAGGATACTATAATTATCATAATGGCAGCATATATAGATTCATGCACACTATATTAATTTCAAATTCAAAGAACATAATAAATTTTGTGGTATATATTATATGCTATTTATATTTTTAGACAAGGTAGGGTCATGCATGACATCCATTCTATTTTTACCATACATTGAGTAACATAGTGAAAATTGAATCAAAATCCATTTATAGTAGTCAATCTAGTTAAAGGTTATATTGTATGACTTAGATATTCTCCACTATCCAACACTATTGCATGTTAATCCATTTTGGATCCCAACCCATTTCATGTCTTGGGGTTACAAAGACTAGCTAAGTTAAATTGACTTTTTTATGTTCCTCAATGGGTGTTCTTTATTTTATTTATTAAAAATCAAGGTGGAGTTTGATCACCCCCAATTATCCAATCTTTTAATAGAAGATTAAAACAATTACAAATAACACAAATACTATTTTCATCACACTGAGCTTTTTATTCCCCTTAATGGTTTTACCTATGACATTAACCACTTAAAGTCTTATCCATTCCCTAGCCAAAAAATGAATTGATGCTACAATCTCCTTCTTCTTCTCAACAACATTCCTATTTATACATGGCACACATGCAATTTTAGCTATTCCTTGAATAATATTTTAAATATTTAATTTATGGTTATATCTTTTATTTTACTTGAATAATGATCACATATAATTACATACATCTCATTGTCTAGCAGCACTTGATCATCATAACACATGAAAAATATACACAAAAATCCATTACATGAGGTTTGCATTCTCTTTTTCCCTTTCATCCAATATTTTTAGTTTCACTAAAATACTAAATTAAATGGGAGGTCCATTTGTAGACACCCAAATATGCGACAACACTTGTTTTATAACATATTTTTAATCACTTTAGCTCTTAGATAAAAATTAAACACTTAATGGTGCATTTTTATTATTTTTTACCATTTATTTTATGATTTTATATGAATTTATAACCTTATTTTTATATTCAATTGGATTAAAACATGTTTAAAAATATATATTTCTAAAACCATTTTGTCATTTCAAGGTTATTGTGAGCATATGATAAGATATAATAAAAATCCTATATCTTGTCCCATTCCCAACGATCTTGTCCTTTGATATTTTAATATTTATTTTGACATGTTTACCCTTTATATCCATTTATTTTTATTCCCATTTAAGGTATTTTGGGTCCATTATGCATGCCACTAAGTTTTTAATTCAAATTCTAAGAGATCCATGTATATACAAAGTTGTTAGAAGGCATTTAGGACAAGCACTCTCACATTTCAAGAGATATACGACATTATACATTGTTTATACTAAATATATATATATATATATATATATATATATATATATATATATATATATATATATATATATAAAGTGTTTTTTCATTTTCATGCTTGTTCCCATGGTAAGATAGGATAAGGATAATTTAGATATATATAATCACCATTTCACACACATACATAGGTGGGAGAACTACATTTGAGAATGAGCCCTCTTCAGAGTATTATAAATGTATTAAATCACTTGGCCTTTCAATTTTATTTAACAATTTCATTCCAACTCAATCTCTTTCATCCAATTATACCTCCCCTTCTGTTCCCCCCCTGCCACCGACATTTGATATTTTAAGTGTTTGTATAAGAAACTAGAATTTGATATTTCATGTGTTTGTGCACATGAAAAAAATATTGAGAAGGTGTAAAAATACATTAATATATCATCCACATCATTTGGTAAATTTTCAAATCTTCACTATAAAAGGATAAAATTTACCAAGAGGTCAAAAATTAACTGCCATATTTTCCCCATTCATGTTGATCTTATCCCGATTAGAAATCACATGTGAGTTGCCAAAAAAATATTTTTCACATGGACATAATTGACTAGTTGTTTATAACTTTTATAAAAGATTTATGGGAATAATATCTTAATAAATTAAAGATAAAAATATTATAGTAATTATTCCTATTAAATAATTCAAAATCATAATATATAATTATAGTGTTGAATTATGAAAATATGATAAATATATAAATTACAATGCCAAGTAGTAATTTGATTGATTAAACATGAAGAAGAAATAATGCTTAGCTTGTTCACTAATTTGCAAGTAGATATATAAAATATAGGTTTATAAATAGTCAGGATGATGCACAAGTATGATTCATGAGATTCTATAAATGGTCTCTTTACTAGCCCAGACACTACTGTTAGAATTTGGACACTATCATCAATGTTTCTATCCCAATTTTAATGCTTATATCTTAGTGAATAATGGATTATTTTCTTAAAATTACACTTTATCCTATTATTTCATACTATCACCTTGAATATTATTTGAATGAATTAAGTTTATAGGTTGTGCATATCATTGTATAGCTCTATAGCTCAAAACTATAGGTTATCTAATTAGGGCATGTGATCATTCACAATACAAGTTAGTGGGATTAAGTCAATTTGAGCTGAGTTAAAATACCCCTTTGTTAATTATTTTTTCTTACATATCCATATACTTTGAATAGAACCTTAGACTAATGTATTTCTCCCCTTATGTGGGCTTGTGTATGAACAATGGTGTAATTTGCTATGTGTGAGTGCATGTAATGATCTAACTTGAAACTTGACAAATATTTATCATGGGGTAATCTTTGAATGCTTTAGAATTTTAATAATATTTATCATGTGATTGACATGGAAATAGGGAATAATAAGGTAGTATAACATAGTTGTGCAAATGATTTAGTGAGCTTGATAGGTGTTTTCTTGGTAGTTGCTAAATGATTTAAATGAGTGGGCTTTATTTTGTATTAATACCACACATCTTGAAAATATATCATGGGATGGTTAATTAAGATAAATATATCAACCCATACATATTTAAAAATAATAAAAATTTAGTGTTTTTAAGGTACATACACTAGCATTAAACCTAGGACACAAGTGTTGATGCTAGTGTCCTAGTCTAGAGGACAATGTCCTAGAGGACAAAGAATTGTTATAGAGGACAAAGAATTTTTAAAGCTCTATAATTGATAGTGTAACTTATTAACTATATTTTAAGAATATTATGGGCTACAAGTGATCTAGGTAACCATGATATCAGGTGTGGACTATAATAAAATCATTTAGGCATGGTGAGATGTTGAATGTGAGCCTTGTGGCAACAAAAAGGTCCTAAACTGAAGGGTTGAGCCATGAGTGATATTTTCCAAGTGTACAAGACTGGTTTATCATGTAGAATACAGATTTAGAATTTACACCAGTAAGGTATAAAATTTAGTATTTTACCTATCTTGAATTTATTTATCTTATCCTAGACTAGAAACAATCATTAGTTTCTAAAACGGATAAATTACAATCATTATACACAATCTTTAGTAAGCAAAGTCAATATAAACTAAGGAAGTGTGACAAATAAGATAAGTCTCATTTTATCCTCTTTTGATCTTCATTACACTTTTCAAAAATATCAATTTTCAAATCATATAATTTGTTTATTTCTATCAACTCATAGTCAAATCATATTTTATTATTTCTATCTAATTAAAGGGTTAATGTCACATTATTTTAATTTTAGGTAAAATAATATTTAATAGGTTTTATGAAACCAACATCAAGTAAATTTTGAATTTATTCCTTAAATAATAAACAAAATTTAAGATTCATCTTTCTACTATTATGTTTTTTAATTAAATATTAGGATGAACAACAACAAAAAATGGAAATTAATGGATCGATACCATGCATCTTGACATAGGACTAAGTAAATAAATCAAGAAATTCTTACAATATTTCACTATAATTTTTTTTTTTATGATTCATAGAGGAACTTAAAAATATAATCTTAGGTTCCTCACTATTACCAAATTTGAATTCAATCATGCCTTCATTTGATAATTTAGTTTAATCTTCAAAAATGGATAAGTTGGTAATTTATTAATGAGATATTTTCATCGATATATGAGGGATCACACTTACCAAAATAGGAATGATTATTCAAATTTAAATTAAATCTATTATTGTGATTGTAATTTGATAATATACATAACATCCCAAATATTCTTGAAATTCTTCATCATTAGGAAAAGAATCCATGGGGAAAATCTTTGTTAAATTATCCTCATCCATTATTTATGAATTTAGAAGTTGTATATGCATAACATGATTTATTTCTTTCAAATGATACATACTAGATTTGGAAAAATATATATTTTGTTATTTTATGGTATTCTCATTTTTATGAGTTCCTATCCTTTTAACTTCATGGGTTCCTATATTTTTAACTTCAAAGTATCCAAGACCTTGTTTTAGGGTATGATTAGTTGGAATGATAGTTTTTGTGATGCCTTTCTCATGTTTACATAAAGATTGGAATGTATATCCCATTTTTGTACATGTTTCATTATAAATCTATAATTTATAAATAACTTTGACATTGGCTAGGAGGTGATTTTAGCTTTATTACTATTGCAACAGGTCTCCACTATATGCCCTTTACCTTTATCATCATATGATAATTTATTATTATGAATTAATGATTGTATAGGTTTATAATATTCTTTGTTGGATGATAAAAATAGCTATGTCAAAGGTATTATATCATATTTATATTCAATGTGATCAATTGGTGTAAATTAAATATCTAATAACTATGTCTCTTTAATAGAAATTTGACTATCATTATCTTCCTACGTTTTCCTACTATCACTCCTCTCAAATGTGATCAATATTTATATTAGAATGACCAGTTGGGGTGCCTTAATAGGTGGTTAAGGTTTGTACAAGTTTGGTAGAACATTATCCTTAAGTTCTATCATTTTATTAAATCTTAATGGTATATAATCAACATGACATGTATATATGATTCCCTAATGTATAAATTGTGTGTGTGAGAGAGAGAATTGCTCTATTAGAATGACATATTTGGGTTCCTTAATAGATGGTTGAGTTTTTCAAAATTTTGGTATAGCATTATCCTTGGGTTATATAACTTCAAAATTATAATGGTATATCATCAACATGACATTTATATATGATTCGCTCATGTATAAATTTTAATTGTGTGTGTGTGTGTGTGTGTGTGTGTGTGTGTGTGTGTATGTGTGTGTGTGTGTGTGTGTGTGTGTGTGTGTGTGTGTGTGTGTGTGTGTGTGTGTGTGTGTGTGTGTGTGTGTGTGTGTGTGTGTGTTTTTATGTGTATGTCTGTATGTATTTTTGTCTATGTGTATATGTGTGTGTGTATACATTTGTGTGTGTGTGTGTGTGTGTGTGTGTGTGTGTGTGTGTGTGTGTGTGTGTGTGTGTGTCTATGTCTATGTGTGTGTGTGTGTGTGTGTGTACACTTAAAAATATATATATGAGCGAATCATATATACATGTCATGTTGATGATAAACCATTATAACTTAGTAAAATGATAAAACCTAAGGATAATGTTATACCACACTTGTACAAACCTAAACCATCTATTAAGGCACCCAAACAAGTAATTATAATAGAATAATTGATCACATGTTAGAGGAGTGATAGTAGGAAAACCTATGAGGATAATGATAGTCAAACTTATATTATGGACACTATTATTTGAACTTTAATTTACACTAATTGACCATATGGAATATAAATATGATATGAACACCTTTGATTTCAGTAAACTTGCTTGGGTGTGTGTGTGTGTGTGTGTGTGTGTGTGTGTGTGTGTGTGTGTGTGTGTGTGTGTGTGTGTGTGTGTGTGTGTGTGTAAGATGCTACTTTACCAAGTGGCATTACACCTTATCATGTTACTTATATTTTTATATCTTTTCATGGATAGTGAGAACTTGATGACTTTTGAGCATTGTGAGTTATCTTTGACAAAAATTGTGCAAAAACATTTACCATTATACATTCAAGTTGTTGTAAATAATATAGGTATTAAAAGGGTTGTCATGGATAAGGTATTGGTTTTTTTATTTTAGTGAGCCCTTTATTATTACACTTGGACTCAGTAAACATGTATATAATGTAGAATTAATATCATGCATGTGATGAGTCCACATTCTCCAAAGTAAAATGTTATAGCTTACATCATTATGTATTACTTGACAAGGTGTGGCTATGGTTTATGGTCTAAGGGATATGATACATGTAATTTCAACTAGGTCCTTTCTTGGTTTATTTTAAAAGCCTTTAATAAGCATGTCATAGTTTTCAAGTGGATGTTTACTGAGTCCAAGTTTAATAATAAAGGGGTCACTAAAAAAAATAAACCATTACCTTATCATGATGACCCTTTTAATCCCTATATTATTTATAACAATTTTAATGTACAATGGTAAATGTTTTTGCACAATTTTTGTCAAAGATAACTCATAATGCTCAAAAGTAATAAGGTTCTCATTATCAATGAAAGATATAAGAATATAAGTAACATGATAAGTCTTAATGCCACTTGGTAAAGTAGCATCTTGTAAGGCCTTATAAATTATATCTTTGTAAATATTAGACTTTGAAATAAATTATAGGATAAACATATTGGCATAAGTGTTATAAATTTGAACTATAATATAAAATCCTTTGGTGCCTTATAATCTAAAATTGTATGTTTGAGGAGTGTTCAAAGGGGTGTTTTATCATCCTTGAGGACCTTTTTAATCATTATATTTTTTATAACCTAAATATACAATGTTAAATTTTTTTTCACAATTTTGGTCAAAGATAACTCATCATTATCAAAATTAATAAGATTCTCACTATCCATCAAAATATATAACAATATAAGAAACATGAGAAGGTTCAATTCCACTTGGTAATGTAACATTTTATAAGGACTTATAGACTATATCTTTGTAAACATTAGAATTTTTCAGAAATTATAGGATAAACATCTTGGTATAAGTGTTATTATGTTTATGTATAATATCAAAGTCTTTGGTGCCTTGTAATCTAAGCCTTTGGGTTTGAGAAGTGTTAGGAAGGGTGTTTTTTTAAACCCCACCTTAATTTTGGGAAGGGAAAAGTGTACTGGAGAATTTTTAACTCTACTTATATGATTTTTAATAATGTCTACCTCATAATAAACCATCATATAATGAGCTATAAAATATCCAACATTATAAGGTACAAAATAAAATATATCAATTACAAGGGTATCCATGCATAAAACATCATTATTACACAAGACCCTATCATTTTTCAAATCATAAGTTATTAATCTATAATATATCAATGGAAAGAAGCATGAAGTAATTGATAAACATTTACATAGAAACCATATCAACATGCATAATAACATGCAAAATATAATAACATCTCATATAAATAATACCATAAAATGACATGTCATAAATGGATCACACCTACTAGTGAAGAAATCTAAGGACCAGAACAATATATAACACAAGGGATATATATGGCATGCAAAATATAGCATGGTATAGCACACCTTAATAAAAATGAAATATAAAAATAACCCTAGTAAGGAGGTTCAATAAGAGAATGTTTTATGAAATCCCTAAGAAGAAAATAAATATTATATATGCAATAGAAATACACCCAAACCTTGGAAAGAGCATGTGAATAAATGTGGGTTCACCAAAAAAAATTAATGAAATGTGCATAATGGTCAAGAGACACTACACTAACAATAAAAAAAGAGATATGTATTGCACATCTTAACTATATACAATTATATGGTGCAAACTCAAATTTGAAATACATTAAAATTGAATTGAATTAAATATTGAAACATGACAAGAGAGATCCTTAGATAAATTATTGAATATTGAATAATGTGTGTACTATTTTAGATTAGAATTGACTTAAAAATGGATTGGAATAAATCCTAAAGTAGTTTTGAATGTTTTTCATAGTATAAAAGTCCTTAAAAAATAACTAAAATTAAAAGGTTCAATTTTAATAGTGATTAAGACCATATGACTCAACTTTAGAAACAAGGTTCAATTTCAACATGTATAATCTGATTTCAATTACAAAATAAAATTATCTTAAGAAATTTTGAGCACATTCATTTGTGTCTCCTAATAAAAAACATCTATTGGATTTTTGAATTGATCGGAATAACTTCCAAAATTATTAATTTATAATCTCTAATCCATTTTAAGAGATCTTGCAAGAGAATAAAAATTTGGACTAGTTATGAAGGTCCTTATTAAGTTAGATGCATGTTCTTAGATATTTTTTCAATCAATGTTTATTTATTCAAGTGAAATATGAATATCACATCCATTATCCTTAGATATAATATGAATAAAATAATAGATTTTTCATTCTCTTTTACTTATTCAATTCAAATTTTGTTACAAGGGGTACATATACTTCAATATATAATAACAATAAAAATCATATTGTACCCTTAGGATATAAATTACAATCTTGAATCTATTCCTTGATTTATTGGTGTCTTAAATGTATTAACACACTTAATTTATATATATTTCCTTAATTCAAATGTGAAAATTATTAGCACATAACACTTATAAATAACATTCATAGTATCTTTAAAAATAATAACAAACATTGATATAATTTAAATAAGGTTTGAAGCACCCAAAAATTAGGAGATATCTAATATTGCACCATTAATATTGGTTAGGACAAAAATTGAGTTTTATTATGGTCATACCAATATAGGTTAGCTCAAATTTAGTCAAAATATAGAAAAATAAATAAATAAAGGCAGAGATAGAGAAGAACAAATTCAAACACCCATAAAAAAATAAGATAAAGATAAAAACAATAAAACAAAGGAAATTATGTGAAAACAAAGAAGTGGAAGAAATTAACACAAGGAAAAAAACACAAAAAAGTGTCAATAAGATCCTAATCTGATCAATGATCCAAAACTAGATAAATTCACTAATATCATAGCAAATAACTAGTCGTATACCAAAATAAGGTGTCTACAATAGTAAACCTATAAACAAGGCATATTCAAAAAATATGAATTAAATAAATAATTATATCAATAGAAACAAATCTAAAAAAAAATTATAATAGAGATTAAGATGCTTGAAACTTGACAAGGAGAGGGTGTAGATATATACCTAAATTATGAATTGTATCTTGTCAAAAGTTGAAAACATGTCTAAAGGTAATTCCAAAGCAAACCTAAAAAATGGGGGTGGATATAAAAATTTATATAAAATAGCCAATATCAAATTGTTTTGATCTTAGTCAGATGAGGGTCATGGGGGTTTAATGCTAACATTGTGATCCCAATCATGGTCATTGTGGACAATCTTAGATAGATGATGTTATATTCCAATGAAAAAAATTATGCCCTTACCTACTCCTATTTTTAAAAAAATCTTTCAAAAATTTGAATTGGTTTACAAATATATTATAATGGATTTTACTTGTTTCCAACCCCAATTGGCTCAAAAAATCCTTGTAAGGCCATAAAAAGGGGATGTAGTTATGATGGGTTTTCCTAAGTCAAACCCATATTCTTTGACAAGTTTTCCATCACCACTCAAGTAGTCTAGAAATAAATCCAGGGTAATATGAAAACCCCTTATCCCTATGAATGAGATGTAAGAAACTAAGAGTTTTTATATTCTCTTTCACTACTTCAATTCATATTTTGGTATAAGGGGTGATTCCATAACACTTCAATAGATGGTGTAATAATATAAATCATATTGTGTCCTTGGATTTGAGTTTCAATCCTAGTTATAAATACATCAATGTGTTATTGTACTTATATACTTCTTGAATTCAAATTAAGACCTAATTGGAACACAAATTAACATTAAAAAAGTGGTCAAGACAATAAATAAGGCACAAAAAATAAAATAAATTGGTAATAGTGGTCAAGGGACCCATAATAATAATAAACAACCAAGATAAAACTAGTTTGATCCTAGTCAAGGACACTAAGTAATCCTAAAATCATGTTTTGGACTTTTTTGGAGAATTCAAGGTCATATCAAGGAAAATAAATAGTTGACATATAGGTTTTCAAACATTTTTAATTGAATTTTTGTATTATTAGTGACCCAATGAGAACTAAAAGTAAATATTTCTCATATCCCCAATTCTAACCAACAATCAATGGGAAAGAATCAAATTCAATTTGAACAATATCTTTTGATAGGATTATTTTTCCATGATTCCTTAATTGATTTATTATTTAATTTATGTGGTCATCATTGAATTACATTCAATTATGCACACTAAATCTACTTCAGTAAACAACTTATTGATTTTGAATTGTAAATTCACCTTTTTTTGATATCTTGAATAACATCTAAGTAGCATGGTTATGATTTTTAGTTTTAGCAATTTGTGTTACTTTGTAACTGTTAAAGTCTTGGGCTTGGACTTGGTTTCAAATGAAAAGGGTTTTTTATTTGCATGTTATTATTAATCTTGATTAAGTCATATGTTACTTCTAGACCATGGTGAAAGTCAACTAGTTCAACATTGGGTAGTTGACCATGATTGGTATGTTTGATGCTTGGTTACAATAGTGCAATGTGTAATATTATGGTTTCCTTGTTTTTATTAACACAATTTTTTTGAATGAACTAACATAATTTCTATAAATATTTAATATTTTGGTTGTGTTTCAAATTGACAATTAACTATGACCTAAGGTAAGGTCATCACTATAATCATTTCTATTGCCATTTTTTATTCATGGATTGAGACATTATGATTGTCAAGTTCACCACTCTTTTTTGGTGATGTCTAAGGTCATCATTAGCACTATGCCAATTTTTCCTTTCAAATCCATTATTTTTCAAACTTGAATATTATATTTATTGATAAAAAACAATTTAGGGACTATATTACCTTTGGATCAATGCGTTTGGATGTCTTATCATGTTTCAAGTGTTAGTAATAATTATGTATGATAAAAAGGACTTAATTTAGGATCTTATATATTTATGATATCATTGTGTGAATTTTCTTGTCTTACTATTAAGTGACATCTTAGATCTTGGATTAATATTAAAAGTCAAATAGACTTATTTTTTGGTAAAATTAATGATAAGCCCTTTTGGATATAAGCTATAATGATAATTTTGAAGGTCGTAGGGAATCCTTGGAACTTAACTTTGATATATTAAATGATTGGGTTATGATTTTCACTAAGTCAAGATGGAAATAATGAGGAAAAAATAATTAAGGTGATAATTAAGATATTTTTCATATGGGCATGGTAAGTTTTTGTTATCATTATAATTTATATGGCAATTTGACTTAAGTCAACTTGATAGTAGGATTTGATTAGGGTTTTTTACATGTTTTTAGGTAAAGTCTTCCATTTTCACCATTTTGGGTTATGGAATAAGATGGAAGTTAGAATGGGGGTAAGAATAAGAAGTTAAGAACTATTTCACTCCTAAGATTGTGCTTTATCTACTATAGTAATAATGTGGAAGGAGTAAATCTTACACCACTCTATAACTCATGTTATTTCAGCAAGTATGAAACTTTTCTTAGGTTATAAAAAAGATATTGAGGCATGACATCTGATATTAGAAAGGAATTTTATAGCTAATTTAAGTTTATTTATAGTGGAATGAAGTTTGGGAATAAATTCAAGGTAAAGGAAGAAGTTGGAGCCTCATTATAATAGGCAAGTTAAACTAACTTCTTACTAAAGAATCCTAAATTTTAATTATTTGACATTATGTAAATTTATTTTTTACTCTATTTTTGGGTACAAACCCATATATTAATACTTAGGTATACATATACGAGCCTATACAATGTTTTGAGATGAGTGGACATTTTTTAGGGCCTTACTTACGGGTTTTAGCTTAACTTATTTTTCTCCTGGGCATAATGGCTTTGTTTGAATAGTTATGGTGGCATTGTGTTTTGCATGATTTTTGTTAAACATTGAACCTTAGTTGCTAAGGTGAGCTCATTTATTTTCCTATTTGTGATTTTAGCTACATGATGGTGTAGGGTTATCTATTTTTATTTTAATGAAAATAATGGTGAATTGTTTTAGTAATGCATTGCCCATTTTGGTTAAGACATGATTAGATCCTTTTGGTAGAAATTAAAATTTGTATAAATTTCTATAAATATCTTGTTAAATTGTGATGTAATTCGAACATTATGTTTACTATGTTGCTTGTTGGATATACTTTTCTTTGGACTGTTGATTTCTTGGGTTATGGTTATTTTAGGCATAATAATATAAGCATGGGTACTGCATAAGCTAAATGGTAAGTAATTTATTGGTAATTTTCTAGTTATATATTACTATTGTGTCTTATTTTAGTATGAAAATGACTTGAGTTTGCTATCAAATAGATTATTATATTTATCAACTATATTATTATTATCTTGATACTTATTGTATGGTTACAATAGACTTAACTTGAGTGTCTTCTGATTGTTTGATTTTTTGGTTACTGCCAAACTAAGTTCTATGATATTACTAACTCCTTTAATTTACACATTTGAATGTAGTAACATTGACTACTAGTTATTAGTGTATACTTGTATGAAATGCTCTACCATAACTCCAAATGTCAGAGTAAGCTTAAATTTCAAAAGAATATTATATGTTTTTATGAGACATGTATGTATGTTGTATGTTGGCTATTCTTGTGTAAGTTAAAACTACTTATGTTTCACTAAGCATGAGGTTATTTTTCAATGATTAAATTCAATGTTGTTGAGTGTTATTTTTTGTTTTGAGTTATCATTATATCTTGAACTCAACATTGATATGCCATGATGATTTCATGTTTTCTTACTAAAGTATATATTGATGTATTATTCATGGTAGAGTTGTTTTGGAAGGATAATGTTCCATTAAATGGTTGTTGTTTCTCTTGTAAAGTAAGGTGTTTTGTAGTGGTAACTAAGTAATATTATATGAGTATTTTTTTCCTTTGGAATAACTTGAGTATGGTTGTAACTTATCTTTATTTGAATAATGATATGAAAATTAATTTAATTATGTCTCTTTTAGAGTAGTTATATGAAATTATTGTGCTCATAATGGATGATATGTGTTTTTTGGATTGTGATTTTCATTGTATTAGTATAATGTTGTATCTACATATCGATTATCGTTAAAGATAATTTGGTAAGGTGGTTTTATATATTTGGTAAGTGTATAAGTAGATAAGTGGTTATAGTTTTGCATTTGGAATTCCTTATAATTACTTATTCATGTGTAATCATTATATCATGAGTAAAACAATTTTTTTAATTATGAGAAAACCTACTCAGAAATATTTATTTCATGATAATGGTTTATGAAACTTGTTATGTTGTTGTTTAAATTACTTTTATAGATTTTTTATCATAAGGCAAGTAAATTTTCCAACTTAGCACTAAATTTTATTATTGAAAAATGTTAAGGTGAGTGGATCTTGCAAGTTTGAGTTACCATTATTCTAAGCTATTACTTTTCCTTATCGTTTCTTGTCTTAAAGGATTGATTTATATTTCTTTTTTGACTGGTTTAGAAATATGGGTTCTTTAGTAACTATTGAATAAGTTCTTGAATTCTTTAATGATTAGAATTATCTTATATGTAACATTATTCTTCACTGGTTGAGTTGTTATTGACATTTTAATGGTCCATAGATTAAAATAACAAACTTGTCTATTGGAAGCATTGTCTTGTGACCTTATAACCATTCATATGTATTAGATATTTTAGATTTATGCATATTATAAGCCAAATTTTGGTTGTAACATTATATTATATATAATAGTAGGATGGTTGGGTGAATGTGCTATAAAGGTATTCTATATCTTACTTAACTGTAAACTTTTATCAAATTGTGACAATATTAAAATATATATAAGTCTAATACATTTTTCAGATTTATGTCTATTAGTTTATAGTATGAAGGATAATTTTGTGTTCATTTTAAATGGATCTTGCAATGGTCTCAATTGTGAATCCTTTGTAACTGAGTTATCTCTTTGTCAATAGTAACATGGCTTATTAAGGGTAATTATATGTTTTTTATTTTATACTTGTCATGTCATTAGACAGTATACAATGTTTTTATCAATTTCAATAAAAGGTGTCCTATGCATATAGGAAAGGATATGTAAAATATCTTGCCTATTTTGGATAATTACTATTGTATGTTATTTAATTATGGTGTAATAGATATGATTTAAATTATGTATGATTATATGTTATGTTTTACGTATTAGTGATTTAGGTAACAAACATTGAGTTGTTTTTTTAAATATGGTACATGAATTTCCTTAATGGAATACTCTTTAATTAATCTAAGAGATATCCTTCGAAGGAGAAGTCCTAATTGAATTTTATTTATGATCTTTCTAGTTGGGTAGGATTGGAGTTGTGTATTATTATGTAGGTAATGTTTGGACTTAGTTATGCCTTTAGTCATGTTTCATGTGCAAATAATATATAATCATCTAGTATTGATTTTTATGAAATGTGATTTTTAAAGTAGCTGTTCATTCCTAGACTGAGTTTGAAGCTAACTCTAAAATAGGATAATAGTAGTTGAAGTAATTTTAGTAGCATCGAATCATTTTCCCTAGATATTAAAATATTTCCTTTGAACTCTCTTTTAGGATTATTCATGTTTGTCCTCAACATTCAAGAATCCTTTTTTATTAAGAATATAATGAATTAAATCCTACTTTTGTGGTAATGTAAACTAAGAAATGGAGTGAAAAATTTTAGGGTTTTATTTTGATCTCAATTTTGTATTTTCTTGAAGGATTTTGAAAAGTACCTTTTGCATAGAATGTGTAGTAATGGAATGTTAAATTTAAACATTATCCCTTTGAATGAATAAGTGAATTTTGAATTTGTGAGGATCTTGGTAAAACCTCTATGTAAACATTCAAATCATTGGTCACTATGGTTATTATGTATGTTTGAGTCTTACCCATATGAATTAAATTAAGAAAAGATATGTTAAGATTATGGTAGTTTGATTGAATAGGAAACTTGGTTAGATGTGACCTATTATATCAGACTAAGTGAAGCCTAAGAACATGTTCCTTATCTCTATATAAACTTGATATTCATTAGATATGCATTCATATTAATGTATTTAAAGGAAACTTGGATTATCTATTAATATATTTTAGTGATGGTTAATGTTTTGGTCATGGATTACTTAAACACTCATTATAGGGTACTTCATCACTCTTAAATTCAATACAAGTCAAAGATGAAGTGTAGTAGTTTTACCTTCATTCTTAAGTTTTGAGGTACAGTTAAAATTTGAGTATAAGACGGTTATGATATAAGTAGGAGTATTTAATTGAAAGGTTGTGTGATAACATAGTTTGGTAGTATGTGTAGAAATTTGATAGTGGCTTAGATTAATTTTCATCCTCTGAATGACTTCCATATGCTAGTGATATTTTTCTAAGATGTTAAATCAAATTTATCATTTAGGGCTAATCTATGTTTTAGAAAGTTATTTTCCCATTGTTATTCTTTGAATAAAGATGTAATCATATGTTATTGAGCCATTCTTCTTGTAATCTCAATTATATGATGTAAGATATCATTAGATGGTTATACACTTAATTAGTATATTATATACCATTAACCACTTACATCTCATTTAAAGGTACAAGTTTAAGGTGGGTAAACTCCTAGACCCTTATTCTATCAATTGTGTTTGGATTCTAATGACTTGTGAAATGTCATTTACATCCTCATGAGATTTATAACATAATATGAAAAGTATATTTTTATCATAATTCCATCTTGTAGTTAAAATAAGTGGACTCACTTAAATTTTGATAGGTGCGAGTAAACAAAGAGGTAGATTCATACGAACTAAAAAAAAATATTCAGTTTTGGGGATGTTATATTAGTATCAAAATCTAGATTATAGACCTAGGGATCTTTGGGAAGAGAATTTTTTTATTTATTATTCATTAAACTAAATTAGAAATGGTTCACTTGAGATGAACCAGAGTATAATCTTGACAAAGGTTTAAGTTTCTCTCAAGTTTAATTAGGTAGCACTCTATTCTATGACTCTAAAATACTGAAAGCTAACAAATTTTCATTTTTAATGGAAACACATTTGATAAGTATGGTGATATTCACCCAAAGCCTTAGATAAGTCCACCCTTATCAAATTTATGTTACATCAATACAAAGATCACTAGTAGACTATTGGCTTGTATAGGCAAGCTAATAGGGTGAAGTGATAAAAGCCTTTTTATTAGAAATAATGGAGGGATGTTTAGTATCCTTTAATTATTGGTGTGGTGAATTCATCATATGATGATTAGGTTACAAAATCCTTAGGAGTGTAAGGTTATGACTCTAACCTAGAAGACCATGTGAGTTGAACATGGTTGAATTTTTTTGGCAAGTCAATGAAAGTTTTAGGACCTTTGTTTATGAACCAAATAGTAATATTCTTAATCAATATGGTATTAAATGGTAATTATGACATGTTACCAATCTATCAAATGTTATCATAAGACTCTATTGAAACCAGATATTTCTTTGAAAAAGGCTAGTTTTCTACTTAGTTCATCAAAGTAGATAATGTTGATATCAATTTGGTTATTGGTTTTAGTCAACCATCTAGATTTATAAAATGAAGTCTAGAGCTAAATGATTCAATTTTTTGGAGATGACTTCAATAACATCAAGGCCGATGTAGCAATAATATTTGAGGTATTGAAAATAGGTATTTAAGGCTTATCTTTTATTTTGCTCATAATGGTATTAAAATAATAAAGGATTAATCCTTACCTCCTTAATAATAATTATAAGCATGTTACTACCAATTTTGATTACTTATTTATTGTATTTGAAAAAATAGTTTAAATAGATCATGATGTTGCTACAAGAACATTAAGGCTTGTTTCTCATTATGGTTGTGTTATGACGATAGAAACTTGTAATGAATAATTATGGCATACTTTATGTCATGGATTTGGATAGTAGATAGTTTCCATGGTCATTTCTCAAATCATTCTAATTAGAACCATCATTATATTTATTGACTAGTTTTGCATTTAAAATCTTGACAAGTGTACTAACTATGGCTTGGTAGGTTAGTTTATTTGTTATGAATTAAACATTTTGATTTTATTTATAGTTTAATTATTGATAGAATCTCAATTGTAATAATTATTGAGTTGGTACAACACATTCATGATATATGGTCTTATGTTTGGTGAAATAATTATGAAAGTATAAAATGCACATTGTTGGGTAAAGTTGTTTCCAAAGCTAACCTTCTCTTAGATGGTGTAAAGGTAATCTCTTGTGAAATAATAGTTAACTATTGTGTATATGTGGTTATATATGCTTTATTGGCTACATGTGTTACTTTTATTTATTTTTGGTATTCATTTTTAAATCTAAGGATGACATGAGTGTTTAAAAAGTACTACTTGGTCCTATGTGCTGTAATTTTATGAAGAAACAAGAGGGTTTTACTTGATATAACATATGTGTGATATGGTTGGTAAGTATAAACATATTATAAATTATGTAATATGTTGTATTTAAAATAGGTATTCTATAATTAATATTTTAATTTATTTATAAGCATGTTATGAATGTTATGCTAATACTATGCTAAAAAAGAGTAGCATGAATCCCTGATTAGGTGGTACAAAATCTTAGGTACCCTCTTTAATATTAATTAAAATTTGGGTAAATTCCATTATATGGTTTATAAAATATGGTAGGATTGTTTTCCCTATACCATCATGAGCTCAAAAGGTAATTGAGAGCATGTTTAAAACCTTCGGATTGTGTATCATTGCCTAGAATGGCTTCTCCAATGTTCAATATGGTTGTTTTGGGACACTACCCTAACCCATAAATGGTAATTTTTTTGGAAAAGTAACCATAAAATCATTTATTATAGTATTTTACAATATTATGTGATGAATGTGTTGATTTTATTGCAAGGCATAACAAAAATTATGGAAAATGCCAATTTAAATCTAGAAATTATGTTAAAACTCAATTGTTTTGGGCTATTGCAACCTTTTCCATGAAAATTATAGATTTATATAATGACATATCTTTTTAATAATAGTAATTAATATAAAGATACTATTTTTTATCAAACTCTTGGTCATGATTTTAATGGTTTAATTAAAAAATTATGAATGTCTCTAATTGTATATGCTAATGTTGGTGCTTAAAATAGGTATCCCTAGAAGAAAAAGAAGCCAGATGTCTACATTTATCTCCTTAAACACCATGATAACACATTTTTTAGGTAATTAGGATGTCATATCCCCATTTTCAACCCACAATTAGATGGGAAAGAATTATTTTAAGTTTTAATAAGATATTTTGATAGGACTATTTTTCCATGATTTCTTAATTTGTTTCTTATTTAAGTTATGCAATTTTCATTGGATTACAGTTAATTTTACATGATGATCCTAATTTAGTAAGTAAATTATTGATAATGACTTGTAAATTCACCTTACTTTCATATCTTTCATAACATGTAAATATTATGGTTTCACTTTTTAGTGCTATCAACTTATATTACTTCATAATCATTATAAAGTTTTGGGTTGGGACTTAGTTCCAAATGCAAAAGGTTTAAGATTTATATATTATTTTTAATCTTGATTAATTCATGAAAGTGATTCTTCTAGACCATGGTTAAATTCAACAAGTTCATCATTGGGTAGTTGACTATGTTTGGCATGTTTTATGCTTGGTTAAGATAGTGCAAGGTGTAATATTATGGTTTCCTTATTTTTATTAACACAAACTTGTTTGAATGAACTAACATGATTTCTAGAAAGATTTAATATTTTGGATATGTTTATAATTGATAAATAACTATGATTTAAGGTAAGTTCATAATTATAGTCATATTTTTTCCCACTTGTGTTCATGGCTTAAAACATTGTGATTGTCAAGTTCACCATGTTGTTTTTTTTATATCTAAGGCTTTATTTGACACTAGGCCAATTTTGCCTTTTATATCCTTCATTTTTCAAACTTGTATATTATATTTATTACTAAAAATAAATTTAGAGATTTTATTACATTTAGATCATTTTTTTTGGATGTCTTAGCATGTTCTAAGAGTCGGTATCATCTTTTATGTAAGATAAAAAAGACATAATTTGGGATAATATGTGCTTGATTTCATTTGTAAATGTAATTGTCTTATTATTAATTGACATCTTAGACCTTGGATTAATATTCAAAATCAATTAAACTTAAGACTTGGAAAAATTAATGATAATCCATTTTAGATATAATCCATAATGATAATCCTAAATGTCATAGGGAAACCTTAGAACTTAATTTTGATTTGGGAAATCATTGGGTTATGATTTGCACTAAGTCAAGATGGAAATGATGAGGAAAAAATCATTAAGAATATAATTAAATGATTTTTTGTATGGGCATGGTAAGGTTTTTTTATCATTGCATTTTACATATAAATTTGACATTAAAATAGGATTTGATTAGGGTTTTCTTCATGATTGTTAGTATAATCTTCTTTTTGTGCCATTTTTAGTTATGGACTGAGGTGGAAGTTAAAATGGGGGAATAAGAAGTTTAGGACTATTTCACTCCCAACCCTACATTTTATCTACTACAATAATAATGTGTAAGGTAGAAATCCCACACCTAATCTCTAAGTCATGTTATTTTAGCAAGTATGGAACTTTATTTGGGTTATTAAAAGATCATGAGGCATAAAATACAATATTAGAAAGCAATTTTGTAGCTAGATGAAGTTGATTTGGAGTAAAATGAAGCTTGGGAATAAATTTAAAGTAAAAGAAGAAGTTGGATCCTCATTATAATAGGTAAGTTAAACTTCCTTCTTACTAAAAAATCATGTAATTTAATTATTTGGATTATAGAAAGTTATGGGTGGATCTATTTTGGGTTACATGCCCATAAATGCATACTTGGGTATGTATATAGGATCCTATACCATGTTTTGAGTTAAATGGGTATTTTTAAAGGCTGTACTTATGGGTTTTAGCTTGATTTGTTTTCCTTTTAGACATAATGGCTAGTTTGTATAGTTATGGTGAAATTGTGTTTTACATGATTTTTATTAAATGTCAATCCCTAATTGTTAGGGCAAGCTCATCTATATTCATGTTTAATATTTTAGTTACATGATTCTATAGGGTTATACATTTTTGGTTTAATGAAAATAATGGAAAATTATTGTAGTAATGCATTTCCCATTTTGGTTAAGACCTGGTTAGATATTTTTGGAAAAAAATTATAAGTTATATAAATTTATATAAATAACATGTTAATCTATGATGGAACTCTAGCATTATGCTTACTATGTTGTTTCTTTTTTGATGCACTTTTTCTTGGACTATTGATTTATTAGGTTATGTGATCTAAAAAGGTTGATTAATTTACTTGCTCATTAATTCATCCATTTCAGATTCTTATGAAAAAAAATTTAATTTCTCATATTTTTACGTGAAAATTGGATTAAACAATTAAAATTCAATATTTAAAAACTAAAATTAAAAATAAGTACTTCAAAACAAAGATGATCTATAAACTGAGTTGATAACAGAGTTCACCCAAAATCAAGATATGTCATTAAGTCTTCTCAAAATTTGGACTAATCAATTAAAATAAATCAAAAATATCATTTATTACATCAAATTCTCTCAAAAGGTGATTTTTTATCTGTAAACAGGTGTCTAATGTCTTCTAGGAAGTCTAGTTCTAGCTCTAGATTTAGATCTAGGTCTAACTCTTTTGGATTGTCTCTTACTTGTCTCTCCCAAATGAGGGGCTACATAAATTTGTTGTAATGTCTCTCAGAGGTATGTGTAATAGCTCTTGGCCTATAATTGATACTTCAAAAATATAGAAATACGTCTCCTAATAAGGGGTTAAAAGTTCCTTGTATTATCTTTGAGGTATGTGTAGTGGGTCTTGGCCTTCAATGTGTTACTCATATATATTATACATATAAACTTTTTTTTATCCTCTTGTTCTCCTTTACAAGGGCTTAAAGATTACAATATTTTTTCTATATTGTTAATTACAATATTGAGCCTTTTATAGTTTTTTCAAGGCCCTTTATTTATGGGTTAAACCCTTATCTCTTTTGCATAGGGTTATTTATTAAAATCCCCTTGTAAAATTCCTCATATCCTTTATTTTTATCAACAAATCCCAAAATTAAGGAATAAATACAAAGTCTTGCATTTGGTTTTCTAAATATGACATAATTTGTTATTGGTCCTTAAAAATAGACTAAATGGGATTAGGTGGTCAAGCCCCACTCCATATCCCATACATGATCTCATAATGAGGTATTTTTGATGTTTTGGATATTTTTTTATCCCACTTTGGTGGGGATAACAATCAAAAGTTGTTTAAGAGATAAATTTCATCCCTTGTAACTTGGTCATAATACCATGTATTATGTGGAACATGCCTTATAACTCATATCAATTCATGAATATTCATTAATTTCATGTTGAAGGATATGATTTTTCCACATGTTAGGCCATAAAGGTATGATCAACTAATGATGTCAGCACTATGTTATTTTATTCCCAATTTGTTACCACCTTCAATAGGCTATAATTTTTACATAATATATCCATTTGACCCCATTTGAATTGCATTTAAAATATCTTGATGAGTTATTTTATGTGAAAATAGTTTTGAGAATATTTAATACCATCTTATTTGTTCACTAGTGGAGATCCTCCTAGATCACTCCCAATAAAAAAATCTCTTGGACCACCAAAAGTCTAATTTCATACATGAAGGTAGCCCTTCACGAAGTTTTATCTCTTTTATAAAGAATAAATCTTTCCTAAAACTCATCAAATGATTTAGGAGAAAAATAATAAATAGAAGTAACTTCTCACCTTGATCCATGATTATAGGAGGATCCTTTATTTATCTCTCTTGGATGTTGAATTTTTTTCTCTTAGAGGCTAACTGTCCAAACTAAAATCTACCAAATGACCTTCTTTCACTCTTGGTGTCTTAGTACTATTCTTGGTGTATTATCTTGTCCACTTTAATGCACTACTTGTAGGCTAATTTGAATCTCTCCCATTAAGATATGATTTGTATAATTTCCTTATTCATCAACATTCTAAACAAGGGAAGAAAATTACATTGCATAGTAAATAAGTAGTGTTATAATAGGTCACCACTTGTATAATTTGCCTTACTTGGGGTCTTAAAATTGAATGAATAATACATGTATTTTAAACACAATTATACTTACAAGCATTGCCTTAATTTGGGTATTTACAATATGTGCATATAAACAATTACACATACATCAAAATATCATATTTTAATGAAATAAAATGAATGTCAACATGCATCCATAAAAAAATAGTGTTCTTCTTTAGTGTTACTCACCATGGAAGAACTTCTCATGTTTATTTAATTTCACTTTGTCTCCCTCTTTTAAGAACACTTTAACTTATCAACATGTCTCAACTATTTTTTAACTTAGAGAACCTTGTTTGGAGTTATCTCTCAATGGATTTCCTTTTCATCCATCTTTCCAAATGCTACAATAATCGGTAATAAAAACATGCTAACATGAATTTCAAAAATGATCATGATAATACAAAATATAAAATGATACAACCTATTATAATGGGCTGCTCATAATGTGATTTTAAACTTATATGGTTGTTCTATATTCACCTTTAATGGGTGATCTACCTCCACACTTGTTCATACACATTAGGTTAGTTTTTTTCATGTTTCTTCAATAATAAAAACCCAAAAAGTAATTTGGAGGTGCTAAATAAGCTTGTTAAACTAAACTCATCTATGAAAATATACTATCCATGAAACCAAATAATCTCTTACTCATCCAATTTGGTGGATTCTCCTCTTTGTTTTTCTCCCTCTTGATGAGATATTCTATGGATGGGTGAGATTCTTCATGAGATACATCTTGGATTGTTGGTGCTTGAACAACTCTTTCATGTGTTACCTCTTGTTTTATAGGGGTTTTATCAACCTCATTACCCATATGTGCTTGTATAACTTCCTTATTATGAATATTTGGATGAAGTTATGGATGAAGTTTCCAACAAAATTCAACCTAATGGCCACTCATATTACCATGAGAGAAATAATTATTTCCCTTTTCTTGGACAATAAGCCCTTCTAGCCATTCTCCACATTTTAACTTAGAGAGTGGTATTTAAAACAAATATCCTTATTCTTAAAGGACATGGAATTATTTAGGATGGAATTTCTCTTCTAACACATGGCCACATAATCATTATTCAATCCATAAAAATAACATGGATATGCATACCAAATTATTTGTGTAATAGGGCCATTCTTCTCATAATCAAAGTAAACATTAGAATATGTATGTCTTCCATACCTTTTAGGGTTATCTTTTATGAAATTATAATGAGGGTAATATGTGTTACCTCCTCATTTGGGATGTTCATCTCTCTTTGGAGATATTTTGTGTTCTTTCTATATGCTTTTACCATGATTGAAATTTTTTCCCTTTCTTGATTCCATCTTAAACTCGTTCTCACCATCATGTAGTGATGGTGTTTTTTATCCTTGTATGGGTTGTTTTTGAAGAGATAGTGTCTTTGGATATTTTATCTTAGAATATTATCTTGATTTATTTGTTTTATAGCATTCTCCAACTTATCTTTGGCCACTAACATATCCCAAACCTACATATCAAGGTCTTTCCACAACTTGTATGGGATTAGTCATGCATTAGCCATTGATGTCAATTCATTTTACATAAAAACCCATATTAATTAGAAAATTAGAGATAATACACTGAGTATGCTTCTTAAATTTACCAAACTAAGCATCTACATCTTGATGGAAATAAATAGAACATGGTGAATTACTTATAGTACATACCTCATTCATGGTTTTTGCATATGTGTTAGAGGATGGTCTTATTTACATTGTGGACTCTCATCTCTCCTCCAATCCATAACCATTATATACTTTTTATAAAATATCTTCCTTGTATTGCAACTCTTGAATGGTTCCCATGATAAATTCTCCATGGAACATCATTTGATCTCACAGCTCTTGTTCTCATCCTACAAGGGATATAGTATTTTCTTAATACATAGTTTTCTTCTTGAATATATTGGATTGTGATTTTAAGCTCCTGAAGCCTTTCTTTCTTGATATTTTTTCCCATGGTTGTACATTTTAAACCAAAAAACTTTCACTTCCAAACTCTAAATTTCTCGAATGGAAGAATCTAACACATAATAAAAGTGTTAACAAACCCTTTGTAAAACTACTTTGATACCAAACTTGATCTAAAAAGGTTAGTTAATGTAAATTTTCACTAATTCATTTGTTTCATATTCTTATGATAACTTTCCCAATTTCTCATATTTTATGTGAAAATTGGTTTAAATGATTAAAATTTAGTATTTAAAAAATAAAATTAAAAAAAATATTGAATAATAGAGACAATACACAAATTGAGTTGATAATGGAGTTCACCCAAAACTAGGATACATCTCTAGGTCCACTCAAAATCTAGACCTATCAATTAAATTTATGTAAAAATACCACTTCTTACATCAAATTCTCCTAATAAGGGGCTCTCAATATGTAAACAAGTGTATGATATCCTCTAAGAAGTTTTGATCTAGCATTAGCTCTGGCTCTAGATCTTATAGACTATATTTTACTTGTCTCTTCAAAATGAAGGGCTACACAAGCTTGTTATAATGTCTTTTAGAGGTATGTGTTATGTCTCTTAGCCTATAATTGTTAATCTAACAATATAAACATACAAACTTGATTTGTCTCTAAATAAAGGTATAAAAATTCCTCGTAATATCTCTAGGAGGTATTTACAATAGTATCTTGGCCTTAAATGTGCTACTCTTATAATATCAGGCATAAAAACATTGTTTTCTCCTCTTATTGTCATTTACAAGGGCTTAAATCTTACAAGTTTTCTTTTGTGTGTTGTTAATTACAATATTAATCTTTTATAGTGTTTCCAAGGACCTTGATTTATGGGTTAAAGCCTTATTCATTTTGCATAGGGTAAGGGATTCAAATATCCTTGGAAAATGCCTCATATCCTTTATTTTTAACAATAAATCCCAAAATTAAGGGATAAATACAAAGTCTTGCATTTGGTTTGCCAAATATGGCATAATTTATTGTTGAGCCTTAAAAATAGACCAAGTGGGGTGAGGTGGTTGAGTCTCACTCTAAATCCCATGCATTAACTCATAAGGAGAATTTTTTGGTGCTTTAGATAGTGTTTTATCCCACTTTGGTGGGGATAACATTCAAAAGTTATTTAAGAGATAAATTTCATCCCTTGTAACTTGGTCATCAGACCATGTATTATGTATAAATTGTATTGAAAGTCATAGCACTTGGTGTAGATTTGTGAATGCCATGTTGAAAGGATATTGTTGATCCACATGTTAGGCCATACAAGTATAATTATGTAATGATGTCAACACTATGTTATTTTACTCCATGCTTGTTGCCACCTTCAATAGGGCATAACTTTCATGTATAATGTTTGTTTGATCCCATTAAAATTATGTTGTAAATCTCTTAATGAGATATTTAATGTGTGGATAGTTTTGGTAATATCTGAGACTAACTAATTTAGTCACTAGTGGAGATCATCCTAGATCATTATATTTATTTTTAGAATAATGATATAACCATGGGTATTTCATAAACTAAATATTAAACAACTCGTTGGTACTTTTCTAGTTGTATATTATATTTGTGTCTTATTTTAGTATGTAAAAAAATTGAGTTTGTCATAAATTAGCTGATTATTGTTAAAAATTGTATTATTATTGTCTTGATGCTTATTATATGGTTAAAATAGATATAACTTGAGTGACTTATGATTTTATGATTTTTTAGTACTACCAAACTAGGTTATATTATATTAATAACTCCTTTAATTTACACATTTAGATGGAGTAACATTGACTAATGGTTATTATTTTATAATTTCATGAAAATCTCTTTAATAACTCCAAATGTTGAAGTTGGCTTGAATTATAGAAGAATCTTGTATGTTTTCATGAGACACTTTTGTATGTTGTATGTTGGTTGTTCTTATGTAAGTTAAAACTTATGTCCCACCAAACATGAGGTTTTTGCTTGATTATTAGCTTCAATGTTGTTGAGTGTTATTTTATTGTTTTGAGTTATTATTTTATCTTGAACTCAACATTGATATTACCTGATGAGTGCTTGTTTGCTTACTAAAGTATATATTGTTGTAGTGTTCATGATATGGTTATTCTTGAGGGATTGATATTCCATTAAATGGTTATAGCTTATCTTGGAAATTAAGGTGTTTTGTAGTGGTTACTAACTATTTTTATATAGGTATTGCTTACCTTTGGGATAATTTGAGTATAGTTGTAGCTTTTCTATCTTTGATTAATTATGTGAACATTAATTTAATTATGTATATTTAAAATTAGTGATATGAAAATTATTATGCTCATAATGGAGAATATGTATTTGTTGGATTTTGATTTTGATTTTATTTGTATAAAGTTATCTCTAAATATGGTTTATGGTTGAAGCTAACTTTTAGGTAAAGTGGTTGTAGTTATTTGGTAAATAGCTAATTGGATAAATAACTGTATTTTTCCATTTGTAAATCCTTAAAAAAATTATTTATCCATGTGGAATCATCATGTCATGAGTAAAATAATTTATTAATTAGATTAAGTATGATAAAATTTGCTCAAAAAACTCTCTTACATGATATGGGTTTATGATACTTGTTATGTTGTTTAAATTAGTTTTATAGATTATTTATCATGAAGGAACTTTGCCAACTTAGCTCTAACTTTTCTTGTTGAAACATTCTAGGGCAGGTGGATATTATAAGTTTGAGTTGTCATTATTCTAAGTTGTTTATTTTCCTTGTCATTTTTTATCCTGAAGTATTGATTTCTATTACTCTTGTGGCTTATTTTGAAATTCATGTTCTTTATTAACTATTTCAAAAACTCTTAGCTTATTTAATTATTGGCATTATCTTGTATGTAACACTATTCTTCACTAGTTGAGTTATTTTTGACATTATTGTGGTGCATGTATGTAATCAAAAATGCATCATGTCTATAAATCAATCCTAGCTCAGAGAAGATAGAGCATACCCACACTTTAGAATGGTAACACATTTTTTAAGAGGGAGCATGACCAACATGGGGATTCACTAGACCTAATTAGGGGATAATTTATCACATTACACTATGCTAAGGAGGGTTCTAAAGCCTTTAGTCTAACATAATAATGTAATAACCCTAAGGGAGTCCTAGATTTTGATATTTCACCTAAACTAGAAACAAGAAAAATAAATTTAATCTAGTGCTCACCAAAGTTTGTGGTACAAAGTAAGGAGTTAGTAAAAAATCAAAAAATGTACAAGAGAATCTCAATTAAGCTAAGTATGATTAAGACCCTAATACATGGAATATTAAGAGTAATATTATTTTAAGTCAATACTTATGTTACTTATATCTAATAAAGAGAGGAACAAAGTTATAATACTTACCTCAATATGAACCAATCAAGACTCAATCTCTCCCTTGGCCAATGGGGCTTTACAAGAGGTTGTTTTAGTTTGTAAGGATCACTAAAAAATACCAAAGCATCCAAGACTTATCCACAAGACTATATTCTCCAAGTAGATACCCTAAGCTAAGTCTCCTCAAGTAGAATGGTGGAAGAGAAAATTATAAAGAAGCACAAGTGAATAATAAATCTTGATTTCATATTGAAATAATGATGAAATGATCTTGTATTTATAGGTAGATTTGAGTTAAATCCCTTATAAAAATGTCAACCAATAGGGTCAACCCAATCAACCTGGCATAGTTTTGGACAATAATTCACTAGGTTATGAGCTAGGTTGGCCAAAGGTCAACTAGCTCCTAAGTGAAAAATACCTTGAAACTATACAGGGTTGACCCAGTTGACCCTATATAGTTGACTGATAAAAGGGACTTAAGGTGAGGAAAAGAGGGATGGAAAGAGGGAAAATACTAGAAGAGTATGCAAGGGATGAGTAATAGCTTAGGTAATAGTTATAAGAGTTGTTTGGATTAGTAATAATGTGGAAATAAGGGACAATAATCTTTAAAATCACCAATGGTTAGTCCACCCCTTTCCTAGTGCACCCCTTAGTGCATGCACTCAGAGAGATTGAGTCTTAATGGGTTTATACAAGATGTAAATCATTAATATTTTATAAAATTTGAAACTATTATGTGTAGACATATTCCCCACTTTAATCTCATCACATGTCACTAAGGTATAATAGGGGATGGTGTTTCAAGAAAGAACATAGTAACACATAACATTGAGGCTAAAAAAAGTTGTAGTATTTTAAAGAAAAAATAACTGAAAGTAAATGACTAAAAAGGGAAATAAATGAAAATTAGTTAACTAAAATTTAAATATGATATGTACCTTGCTTACCTTTATCACTGGATGGTTGTCTACTATGTTGTTAGTTTTGATTATGTAGGGCATAGAGATTGCTTTCGACAAACCCAAGAATACAAACTAAAAAACAAAAATAAATAAATCTAAGAAATCTAAGATAATTGGTGCTATGAGTATAGGATTTACTTGGAAATTTGGTAAGCTAGGGTGATAGGTGATATGTTAGACCAAATGACCAAGTCAAAAATAAAGGTAAATTGGGTAACCAAAAAGCCAAGGCTACTAAAGATTGAAAAACTCAACCATGTAAACCTTGAGTAAAAAAGGCAAAATCACCATGAAAAACCAAGGATACATGTCAAAAAGGATAGTAAAACAATGATGTAAAATAAAAATCAAAATGGTAAAACAATATTGATGAGTGAGCAATAACAATCCTTATTGCACTTAACAATGGAAAAAGATGCATAAAAGGGAAAACAACATTGATGAGTGAGAAGTAACAAGCCAAACTCACTCAATAATGGAACAAGGGTATGAATTTAGGTGTCTATGATAGCAAGATAATAAAATAATGGTAAATGGTAAAAGGAAGATGAAAAGGCTAGAAATGTAGATCTATGGAGTAAAGAAAATGATCCATAGTTTCTCAAACATGTTGTTTCACTCTAAGGATAGATAAAAATAAAATAAGGTAGTGCTAGCATATTTTTAAAAGGTGAAGAAGAAGGAATTATAGAAGAGGAAAAATATATTTGGAATCATAATTTTCCTGACAAAGGGGGCAATGAAATGGGGGAGGGGAGAAATAAGGAAAAACCAAGGTAGAGGAACTATTTATCAAAGTCAAGACACTCAAATTAGGTTTTTTAAAATAAGAGGACTTTGAACCTTAAGTACTCTAAATAAATTATCTTATCCACACAAGTCTTAGGTCAAAAAATTAAGTATATATATCATCCCATTAAGGCTATATACATGAAAATAAAAATGGACCTACCTTCCCATGATGTGTTCCCCATTCTTTAGGACCCCTTATAGAGCCATCAATCTACTACAAAGATTGGGTACTTTCATGAGAAAGTAGGTAGCACTAGATAGTTTTTTATTTATTTTCCTAATCCAATCTAATAACCTACCACACCCCAATGGACCTCGACAATATTATGAGTCCAATTGTGGAGTTTGAGCTTTGATTAGAGATAGAAGATGTGCTTGAAATCATGTCTTTTGGTGTGATTTGACTTTTGAGATTTGTATGTTGCCATTTTTATATCATTGTCTTTTGTTTCAAATAATTTGTCTTTTAAATTTCTTAATGGATTTTTCTATTTCTCCTTCATACATATTTGTAAAACCAAACATGAATACTAAATATGACTTCCATTTAAAAACATGGGACTTGGTTTCTAAGAGAGATAAATTCAAAGAGTATGGGCTCTAAGAGTCTCATAGATCTAGGTGAAATAAAAATTATATCTTGACTTTAACCTTGTTTTATCTAATGTGGAGTGAAAAGAAAGGAAATCAAGGGGAATGACACATGAAACAATTTGAATTACTTCAAATCATAAAAAATGTGACAAAGGGAAAAAAAGGGGGGGGGAATACAATGATAGTAAAGTTTGATTCCTTATAATAATAATGAGAGAAATGGATGAAAACATGCTAACATACAGTGTTGTGCAAATTCCATATATAAAAAGAATCAAAAGCTAAAATTGAAAACAATGATCAAAAACATATTCTTATAAAAGGAATGACAAGATGGTTATTTTATGAAGAAGGCCAGGTCCTATCCATGGTCTTACACTACAAATAATAAAATAGAAACCCATGAGGGTGATAAAAAGCATTAGAAAAAATAAAGGAGAAAAATATAAAACATGGTATTTTATGAGGAAGTCTAGGTATTTTCCATGGTCTTACAATACAACTCACAAAAGAGAAATCCAAGTGATGTAGAAAATGTGCGAAAATAATATGAAAAATAAAGAATACTATGGTACATCATGAGGAATATGAAGTCTTATCCATAATTTTACAATGCGACTCATGAGAGAAAAAGTGAAACCAAAAGACCAAAAAGGAAGGACTAAAGGTTTGTAATGAGAGAGAACTATTATAAAGGTAGAGATCCATGTAATTAACCTACAAAAAGTGTTATATGGATTTGGATAGAAAGCATGAAAATAAGGAAAGGTTTAGGCAAAGTACTTCTTGTGGAATTGTGCATTGGTGAACTCTTTGAAAGCATGGCCTTCATTATTTTGAAGGAAATAGGTACTTAGACCAAGAATATCTTTGACTAAATAAGGGCCCCACCATTTTTGGGTGTATTTACCTTATTTATCATGAGTGTAGTCTAATTTAAGGACAAGATCACCAAAATTAAATGTGTGAATTTTAACACATTTTTTTAATCAATATTATCCTTGTATCGGTGGTTATATTGTAAAGTATAAATATGGAATTCATCTAGGAGATCAAGGGCATGAAGGTGAGCTTCACATACTTCTTCATTGAGTATGATACTATGAAGAGATATATGAAGATAGGGAAGCTCAACTTCTAATGGAAGAACTAACTCAGAACCATAGACTAAAGGGAATGGCATTGCCCCAATAATAGTATATATGCTAGTCTTATATGCCCAAAGAGTAGGGTAAATATGAAGATGCCAATCCATATGGGTTTCATGAATTATATTTTGGAGGATTTTGTTGAGAATTTTTTTAGTGGCCTCAACTTGACCATTGCATTGTGGATGATAACGCATAGAAAATTTTTGATTGATCTTGAAATTAGCATAAATTTTTTAAACATGTTTATTTTTGAAGTTACCACTATTGTCTAAAATGATGTTATGAGAAACACCAAAGCAGCAAATGATTTGATTAAGAATAAATTTGTAAATGGCAAGATTGGTGAAATTAACATAGGGCATGGATTCAAACCTTTGGTAAAATATTTGGTAGTGGTGATGATAAAGACATGCCCATCCTAAGAGCAAGTTAATTTTATAATGATATTGAATCCCCATGTGGAAAATGGCCAAGGAGATTTGATAGTTTGAAGCTCTAATGGAGGTGAGTGAATTAGATAATCATAAATTTGGCAAGGATTATAATTTTTAGTGAATTTGATTACATCCTTTTCAAGATTACACCAAAATTAACCCATACATATGCATTTATAGACTATAACATGTTCACTACAATGGCCACCAAAAATGCCCCCATGTTCTTGTTTAAGAAGATTAGGGACCTCATCTTTCATAACATAATGGAGTAAGGTACCTTTAGCATTATGATAATAAAGGATTTTATGTCTAAACACATGTTTATGAATGTGTATCTTTTTGTGAGAGTCTAAGTTAGAAGAATAAGTTTGATGGTTCAAGAATTGAATAATGTCTTTATACCATGGGCTTTGTCAAATAGTGACAGCCATGATGTGGCAGATAAGTGAATCTAGTGGTTGAGTTAAAGATGGATATTTTATTATTTGTATAATAAAAGTAGGATCAAAAATAACTTGGTGGGGATGAAATAACTTGGTGGGGATGAAAGAGAGAAGTTGAAGAATCCAAATAATCAAAAATGGAATTTTGATCTCAAGGGATAGGCTCAATAGTGAAAGAGATGAAATCCTTAACAAGAGTAGTATAAATTTGTTGATAGGTAATGATATTTTCACTTTTGTATTGGTAATAACCATTTACTTGATGGAAAATAAGTTAGGATTTGCCTAAGGCATGAAAATATTGAATATGTAAATCAAGAGAATCTCTCATGCCTAAGATTAGAGCTTCATATTTGGCCATATTATTGGTGACATCAAAGGTTAAGTGAAAAGCTAAAGGAATTATTTTACCAAGAGGATTGGTAAGAATACAACCTACCCCATCTCCTTGAAGGCATTTATCACCATCATAGTAGAGGGTCTAAGTAGCCTCATGTAATTTAACATTAATTTTAGGAAGCTCTTTGATAACTACTTTAGGTTTAGTAGTATCAGAGGGAATAAAGGATTCATTGAGATTATTTGCTTCAAGATTAGTGGTAAAGTTATGAAAATAATCTTTTATGGAAATATCTTAATTAATACCTTCAATATAGAGTATATTATCATTGAGAAGACTATCTTGAAGGGGACAAGTAGCTATAATGAGAGCTCAAGCTAATCGACTATGACTTGCCCTTTGGTAGCTTTTTGAGTGATGATGAAGAGATAAAATTCCATAAGGAAGACCATCCATTTTCCAATTATATCTCTAGGAATAAAGGATTTGGATAAAATTTTATGAAGGGGGTCATAATAAATGATGACATAAGTATTTTGGTAAAGCATGTAATGGAAAAGCTTTTTATCTGTAAAATAGATAGTGAGGTAATCACATTCAATTTTGGTATAACATGTTTCATAATTGATGAGGCCTCAACTAATGTAGTAGATAGCATATTCTCTTCCAATATCATCTTGTTGGGTAAGCATTACCCCAATTGATATTAGTGTGGAATAAATATATAGAATCAAGGGTCAATCATTGGAATGAGGATGAAGTGTAGGTGGGTGAATTAATGACTCTTTCATATTATCAAAGGATTTTTGGCATAGATCCATCCATTCTAAAGTAGTACCTTTATTTAGAATAGAATTTATGGTTTAAATGTGATAATCCATTTTAAGGATGAATCATCTAATTGCCCTAAGTTTACATAAGTATAAATTTTTGGAATAGAATGAGGAATAGGCATGTTGATGATAACATTAATCTTAATAGGGTCAACATCGATGCCATAGAGAGAGACTAGGAATCTTAACAATTTTCTAGATGTGACACTAAAGACACATTTATAAGTATTGAGTCTAACCCAATATTTAAGAAGGTGGTCAAAATGATAGCAAGATCTGATAGATAAGTCTTATGAATTTTGGATTTAGCAATGAGATAATCCACATAGGTTTCAATAATTTTGTGTATAAGATCATGAAATATGTGAGCCGTTTCTTATTGGTAAGTGGATATATCATTTTTGAGGCTGAAGGGCATTTTGACATAGCAATAGGTGCCCCATTCTATGGTGAAAGTGGTCTTATGTTGGTCCTCAAGGCTAATGTGAATCTAATTGTAACCTGAGAAGCCATCTATAAGAGATAACATTTCATAATCAACTATGAAATCAATGATGGCATCTATCGAAGGTAAAGGATATTTATCCATAGGATAAGTGAGATTAAGATTATATAAATCAATATAAATGTGAATGACCATAATGACCTTTTTCTAAATGAAAACAATGTTAAAAACCCATTTAGAATATTCCACTAGTTTAATAAATTTAGCATCAAGTAATTTGATGATTTCCTTGTGAAATAAAGTGTAAACCTCATGTGTAAATTTATGTTATTTTTTATGCATAGGCTTGGCATTAGGATAAGTAATGATATTATGTACCATAATGCTAGGGTCAATACCAGGCATGTCCTCATAGGACCAAGCAAAAACATCATGATATTTATCAAAGAATAATCTAAAATTATCATGTTCAGTAGGTGAGAGTTCATGAGATACTATATTGGTTGAGGAAAATATGGAGTACCATATATAATGTGAGCAGTTTCTTTGATAAGCATGGCATTTCCATCTTGAAAATGGTATGTTGCATTAGGTAAGGAAGAGATTGGATTAGTTTTGGGATCAATTATAGCAATGAATTTGTTGAAATAAGGTGTTTTAGTTTTAAAATTCCTAATTTTATGATGTTTTTGAGGAATTTGAGGTTCTCGAGCACGAAGTATTTCAAGAATAGTTTCATCACTAGGAAAGGTGGGAAGAAGACCATAATATTCAACATCTACTTTGAGATCTAAAATTTGATTACCATGGTGATCATACTTAGAATATATCTTATGGGCATCGATCACCTTGGCATTGAGTGTAATCTTGGGAGTAGGAAAAGTAGATGGATCAGATGAGATTGGAGTATCAGTGGGTTTAGTGATAGGGGAAGAATTAGGTGAAATTATTGGATCGATAGGTGGTGAAGGAGATGTTGAAATATCTAGATATTTAGAAGGTATAATTTTCTCTACCACATAAGGAATATCAATAAATAGATAATTGGTAGGAGTCACATAACCTTTGGGATCTAAGTTATGATCTATTAAATGGTATGGACATCCTAGTTAAAATCATGAATTTGGGCTAAGGTTTTTTGATAGAGTTGGACATCCAAGTCTCAAGATTGAGCTTGGGCCATTATATAAATATCATCATATGTCAAATAATTTATACATGCTTAAGAGTCAGGGGGAGTTTTAGAAGGTGAAATCCCTATGTGACTAAATATACAAGGAGACATGATCAGAGGATATTCAAATAATTTATCCACTCAACAATAATTTTAAGTGAAGGAATATTCTAGTAAATAAGGTTCTTGAGAATTTCATAGAGGGGGAAAAATAGTAATATCATCAATAAGAGGAATAGTATGGTCCCTAGGTAATAGAATAGGAGGAAGCCACTCTAAAATGTATGGAGGTAGCTTGGTAGTATTACAAATATGTTGTAAATCATTGGGTTCATCATCATTGAAATTTGTAAGAGTAACTTGTAAATCAGGATTCATGTTGATGAACTCAAGTAAGGGAGAATGATTGATCTTATGAATTATAGGAATATGATACTAAGATTTAGGATTAGGAATTTGAATACTCTATGGGTTAGGATTGGCTTCATGCTTATATCATTTTCCATTATGTAAGAATTTAATGCATAGGCTATCAGAAGAAGTAATGGCCCTCGTTATATGAGTCCATGGGTGACCCAGGAGTATATTGTAAGATAAGGGTAAATCAAGGACCATAAGTTTAGTTCAAACGGTCTTAGCTCTAATGGATAATGGGAGGAACATACACCCAAGTGGATTTTGATTATTTTTATCAAAACCATGAAAAGTAAGATGGGTTTGTTTGAGATGATCCTTTTTATAACTGAGTTGTTGGATAAGCCATAAAGATGTCACATTAATACCAAAGACTTCATCAACTAGAACTTTATGGATAAGGGAATTATTAATGGCTATTTTAATGAAAAGTGGTAGATTATCAGTGTGAAAAATAACTTCATCATTGATCATGTCCTCTTCAAGAAATTCAATGGAAGGCTTGGAAGAAGGACACATAATTTCAATGGTATTAACATTGGCAAGTTGAGAATTGATAGAAGGTGGTTCTTCATCAATAGAATATGGATCTTCAATTTCTTAGATTTGTTTCATAAAAAAATTGTGATGATAGGTTAAAGTACAAACCAACTCAATAAGTGGAGTCTTGTAAGGCATAGAGTTGAGTTCCTCAAGAAAATTCCAATGGGATTTAGAAGAACCAGCACAATGTTTAGGAGGTAAAGTAGATTTAGAAGGAATAGATGTGGTTGGAGGATCAGAAGGAGGAAGTGGTTCCTCATGAGCTTTTGAAGCTATATTAGTAGTTGTAGTATCTTTGAGAAGATGTTCTTCTCAATATGGATTCTTGGGTTTGGTAACATGATCTTTATGAGTTGGCTTGTGATGATAGTTGACCTTAGAAGTGTTAACATATTGAGAATTATTGTAATATTGGTCATAATCAGCATCAATGGCATAAACATCCTTGGTATTTTGTTGATTATTGGTTGTAGAAAAATATTTTTTATTATTTTAGGTAGAATATTTGGAAGCTTATAAATTTTGAGAATCAGTGGTTTACTCTAGGTGATGAATGTTGATCATGGCTTCATGATTAAATGAATCACCAAGCATATAGAAGACAACAAATTTAGTGATCCCTCTAAAAGATTCATTGGAATGACCAATTTTAGAATGGAACCAAAAAAATAGATTAGGATCATACCACTTGGGAGGATTATTAGGATAAATGAAAGTTTTAAAGGGAGGTAAAAGTTGTATCATTTGTTAAACTAAGAAAGGTGTGTGAGAAGGTGAAGGAATATAAGTTTTGGCAACTCCTAGTCTAGTTTATGGATTATTACTAGTGATAGAAATGGTAGATGTTTTAAAATATCCTTTTAAAATTTTAGGATTAGATTAAAATTGCTTCATGAGAAATTTTTGACATTTAGCTTGGTTAAGAGCTTCATTGAGTGTTTAGGGAGCAAAGGTTCAAACCTTGTTTTGAAGAGATGGAGTCAAAGTAGTTATAAAGAGTTTGAATAAGTTATCATCAATCATGTTATAGTTGGATTTATGGGGAAATGGTTTCCATATTTTGATAAAATCATGAGTTGATTTAGTGGGAGATTACTTAGCATTAATGAAGTGGCTAAGACAATTTATGCGAAGATCATTGTGATGAAACTCTTTACCTAAGGGATTAACCAAATCCTCAAGTTAGCAAATAGAATGTTCGGTTAATTTATTGTACGATTATAATACATTACCGATGAAGGTTTTGAATAAGATTTTAGTTGTGGTGAAGGTATTAGTTTGAATCCACTATTTGTAAAGACTTTAAGAAATGAGGCAGGGTATTTAGTCCCTTCATACTTGATAGTTGGAGATATGTTACAAATATCAATGGACATAATGAAGGGAGATAAAGGCTCATTTTGAATATTTTTAAGCATCTTGTTATTCATTATAGGTTGAAGAATAAATTACATGAGGCATCTTTAAGAGGTGGAGGAATATAATTAGGATTAGCTTAAGGATGAATGGCCAGAGATTGATTATCCACATTAATCGAATGTTGTTGAAGTTGTATCATTTTATCAGTGTTATAATTTTACACTATGTTAATTTGTTAGATAACTTGGGCAAGAATTTGGGTTATATCAGGAGGTGGGTTGGTGTTGGTAGGAGCATTCCCTGAATTGGTATTAGGGGGAGAGTTACTAGAAGATGAATTATGAGTGGGATTATTAGTTAAATTCATATCAATTCCTCCCACATTAATTTGAAATTTTTTAAGATGAGAAGTATCTTGGTAGGTATAGAAAGTATCAAACCCATCAACTTCATCTTGAGGTGTGATTTGCACCACGTTACAGGTCATACATGAATAAGGGGAAGAGGTGCCCCAAGAGTGATGGTACTCTTGGGAGGAAAAGAGAGGGAGAAATGAACATCCCATATAGTATCTAAATGTATTAAATATATCCAAAAATATTCTAATATGAGACTTAATTATGACTGGAGAGAAATGAAGAGAATACTAACAAGGAAAGATAGTGAACTAGATTGGCAAATAGGGAAAGTATAAAATAGTATAGGGTTAACTAGGTTGACCTAGCACATAAAATAGGGCTTGAAAATAATATAAGGTCAATTGGGTCAAATAAGAACAAAAAATAGAGGCTAAAAAAAGTGTACAGGGTTGATTGGGTCAACCAAGTATAGTAGATAAGGAAAATCAGATAAACTGTAACAGACTGTGCTGAATGAAACAACCATGCATTAAAACAAGAATAATTTTGCAAGTATTTTTAAAAAAAGGAATTGAAGGGAAAAAATAATAAATTAGATCAATTAGGTTGATCCAATTGAGGCACACAACACAAATCCTTGCAACAACATTGGCTAATGCAAGTTTTTATAATACAACACATAATTGAGCAAAAACAAGCAATCAACTTGAAAAGTAAAAGATAACTATATGGTCAACCTAAATGTTGTTATATTATTATAGTATAATATTAAATGTGATAGGAATTTGGCTTCAAGTAAGGAACTAGAAATCAATCTAAGGATAGTTTTAGGATGTTTGGGCTGAAAGGGATCTATGTTATTAATGGTACAGGCTTGGTATTGGGGCCTACCTACTCACTTCACACACTATAGTGATAAGGGTGTTGGGTTCTTATCCATAATATATCATTAATGATGTGTTTATACTTGGACATAAAACCAATTTAGCTTCTCCCTTGGTGATGAAATCTAAGTAGGTAGGCCTTGGGTAGATAATTGTTAAAGTGATTATTAAGATTTTATGATTTGGTCATGTGTGCATAAAATAGAAAATAGTGAATCTAAAAAATAAATTGAAAACCACCTAATTATACTATGTTATCTATTCTAAGCATGCAAGAAAAAATAAATGGAAGTGTGAGCTAATTATTATCATGTAAAGGTTAATTCCAACATTGAAACATGATACAGTGTTGATTCAATTGACAATGTATGCATAGAATATAGAATAGGGTTGATAGTGTCACCTCTATACTATATAATTAAAAGGTCTAAAAATGAATACGGTTGATAGGATTGACCTAGTTATCTAAAAAAACACATATAATGTATAATTAGGTTTGATAAAGTCAATCTAGTTGACTATACAGGGGTAGTTTTAAAGACTACAAACTATGAAAACATAGACTATAAGGAAAGAGAGGAAGGATAGAAAGGAACCTTGGTGGGTTTGAATATGTAGATAAATGAGATTACTATTAAATAAACTTGATAAATTATTAAAAATCTTGCTAATAGGGTTTATTGGATTGACCAAGCTTTGTAGAAGCCTATTTCTGAGTGCTTAAAATGTATAGGGTCGATTGGGTTGACCTAGTATGCTGAATAATGTGTCTAAAAATGTATAGGGTCAACTAGGTCAACATAGTAATCTGGAATGGATATTTTAAAGTCTAAAAAACTTTACTATGTTGACTGAGTCAATCTAGTATCCTTTACCTAGAAAAAAAACCTACATAGAAAAAATATAGTCATTTGGATGTAACTGTGTGTTAAACTTGTGCATAAAAGTTAGAACTATGTTGATATAGTTGACCTAGTGTTGTGAATATATGATAATAAAAATGATAAAATAATTAAATAAGTAAAATAAATAATGAAAGGGTTATATTCATGTCAAGTTTACCTAATATATGAAATCATAAATGCATCATGTCTATAAATCAATCCTAGCTCGAACAAGATAGAGCATACCTACACTTTTGATTGGGAACACATTTGTTAAGTGACAGAATGACCAATATGGGGATCTACTAGACTCGAGTAAGGGATCATTTATCATAATACACTATGATAATGAGGGTTTCAAATCCTAAAGTCTAACACAATTGTGTAATAACCCTAAGGGGGTGTTAGGTTTTGATATTTCACCTAAATTAATAATAAGTAAATATAATCTAGTGCTCACCAAATCTTGTGGCGTAAAGTAAGGAGTTAGTAAACAATAAAAACAAGTATAAGAGAATCTCAATTAAGATAGGTATGATTAAGACCCTAATAAATGGAATATGAAGATTAATATTATTTCAAGCTGATACTTATGCTACTTTTATCTATTAAAAAGAGGAGCAAAGTTAGAGAATACTTACCTGAATGTAAACCATCAAGACTCAATCTCTCCCTTGGCTAATGGGGCTTTGCAATAGGTTATTATGGTTTGTAAGGATCACTAAAAAGGTCCAAAGCATTCAATATTATCCATAATACTATATTCTCTAAGTAGAAACCCTAATCTAAGACTCCTTAAGTAGAATGGTGGAAGATCGGATTGTAAATAAGTGCAAGTGAATAATAACTCTTAATGGTATATTGCAATAATGATGAAATGATCTTATATTTATATGTGGATTTTAACCTAATCCCTTCTAAAAAAATTGGCTGATAGGGTTGACCCAGTTGATCTAGCACAATTTTGGATAATAATTCATTAAGTCATGAGCTAGGTCAGCTAAAGTTCAACTAGCTCCTAAGTGAAAAATACCCTGAAACTGTACATGGTCGACCTAGTTGACCCTATATAGTTAATTGACAAAAAGGACTTAATGTGAATTAAATAGGGATGGAAAGAGGAAAAATACTATAAGAGTATTCAAGGGAGGAGTAATAGCTTAGGGAATAGTTTTAAGAGTTGGTTGTATTGGTAATAATGTGGTAATAAGGGAAACAATCCTACAAAGCATCAATGGTCTACCCACCCCTTTCTTAGTGCACTTTTTAGGGTGTGCACTTAGAGAGATTAAGTCTCAATGGGTTCCTATAAGAATTAAAGTGTTGGTATTTGATAAAAGTTGAAAATATTATATGTATACATTGCATATATTAAAATTCCAAAGTTATCCATTGGAAGAATTGACTTATCACCTTGTAACCATTCATACTCATTGGATATTCTGAATTTTTGCATATTGTAAGCTAAATTTTGGTTTTAGCATTCTATTATATATAAAATTATGATATTTAACTAATTGTTCTATAAAGTTATTTTATACCTTTCTTAACTTTCATCATTTATCAAACTATGACAACATTTCAATTTTTATAATTATAATACATTTCTCAAGCTCTTACCTTTATGTATGTTAGTTTGTAATATGAAGGCTAATTTTGTGTTGATACTGAATGGATCACAGAGTGGCCTCAATTTTTAATCCCTTTATTTAGGTTATCTTTGTATCAATATCAACATGGATTATTAAGGGTAATTGTATATTTTTTATATTTAACATGTCATGTCATTGGATGATATACAATGCTTTTATCAATTTCAAGACAATGTGGCCTATGTATACAAGAATAGACAAGTAAATAATCTTGCTTGATTTGGATAATTACTATTGTATATTATTTAGATATGGTGTAATGGATATGATTTGAATTATTTATGATTATAGTTTATGCTTTACCTATTGGTGATTTAGGTAGTAAAGGTTGTGTTGGTAATTTAAATTTGGTTCATGAATTTCCTTAATGGAATCTTAATTAATTATGTAGATATGATTCATAGAAGAAATCCTAATGGAATTATATTTAGGATCTTTCAAATTAGATAGGCTTGGAGTTCCATTATTATTATGTAGGTGATGTTTGTACTTATTTGTGCCTTTAGTTGTGGTTTTTTTTGTAAAGCATATACAATAATCTAGTATTGATTTTTATATGACATGGTTTTTTAATTTGTTGTGCATTATGTTACTGAGTTTGAAGTGAATTATAGAATAATACAATAGTCCTTAAAGTAGGTTTAGTAGCATCAAATTATTTTCACTAGATATTAAAACATTTCCTTTAAACTCTCTTTTGGGATTATTCATGGCTATCCTCAACATGCATGAATCCTTGTTCCTTAAGAGGATAATGAATTAAATCCTACTTGTTAGGTTGTGGAGCTAAAAGCTTCACCAGGATGCAAACAGGAGAAGTTATGGAGGTTGCAGGAAGTGTTGCGAAGTGTCACTAACACCAGCGTCGGTCAGGACAACCGACGATGGCAGGAGGGAGACAGGAAGGCAACTGACGTCGGTCATGGATCGGCCGGCGTCGGCACCCCCAGGCAGCCAGGGACCGACGTCGGTCACCTATGGTTCGAGCTACGAGTATGTTACGGGTAGTTGATTGATGAACCAAGTGTTTGCATGTTTAGAGCTATTCTTAGACTGAGAGCTATGGATTTAATTATTGTATTATTGTCTAATTATTGTTTGGATGAGATTTATATATGGACTCATCATTGTATTGTAAAAGTGTGCTAGAAATCCAGAGAGATTTTAGAGAGAGCTAGTGTAGCTCCTCCTAGTTCCAAGGGGTGCTGAGTGTGTATGATCAGGGAGAGTTGCAAGGTCTGCAAGGTCAAGGAGCTGATCCACTAGAGTACTGGTTGAAGAATCATAAGGACTTGGTGAGGCAAGGACAAGGGTTCTTCAGGGGTGTAGAGATATCTACATGGTGAGTAAGGTTTAGTGATTTGCAGGTAGCAGCAGAGAGCAGGAGATCTACTTGGAGTACGGTTGTGTACTTGGTGAATTGGCAGCGTGTTACTAACTAGTTGGAGAGGTGAACATCAATTCTATATTGGAGTTGATTGTTGGGACCGAGAGAGAGAGGGAAGAAGGTCTTGAGGTGTGGCGAACCTTTGAGGTGGAGGAAGAAGTGGCATCTTCCTTATTGTATATTCTTCCATGTATATAATACAATTGTGTATTGTCTCTTAATTCCTGTGTTGTTTCATATTTCTAGTTACTTATTGACTCTGGTATAATTCTGTGTTTAGTTGCTAATACAAGAAGTAATCACATGTGTTCTAATTGGTAGAGCAAGATCCTGACTCAGTAGGGATTGGAGCATGTTTATTGTTCTGGGTTTCCCTGACATGTGGTATCAAAGCTTCAGGTTGGGTTACTAACAGGTGGTTTCAGATCTGGTAGTGTTTGTTGATTACAGGTTGCTCACAGGGGTTTCTGATTGAGTGGGAGTATAGCAATGGTAGAAGGAAGTAAGCTACGAATGGAGAAACTGAATAGCACGAATGGTCTGATTGATGGAAAGAAAGAGCAGAGAAAAAGATATTGTTGGTTAGTAGCAGATCAGCATGAAGGAACTGAAGATGCAGATGTTGCAGGTGTTGTTGCATAGGATGTTTTGGGAGGTTTCTTGGATGAAGTTGAATTTTGGATAACAGATTATGTTGCCTCTTTCCATGCAGCCCCAAGTTTAGGAGCTGGAGAGCCTTGTCAAATTATTGACAAAGGGGAAGTGAAGCTGAAATTGCAGATGGACGACACACAGTGGTTGAAGGAAGTCATGCAGGTACCAGTCTTGGAGATGAGTCTAATTTCTTTAGGAAATTTGGGTGATGGGAGATATATTGTAACTCTCATAGTGGATACACTTGAATTAGATGGCGGTAATAAAGTAGGTATCCTTTATCTATCTACTTATATTACTGATTTACCTTCTGTTACAGAGATGTGGCTTTGTAGGCTTGGTTACATATGTAGAAGGAGAATGCAGGTTCTGAAGTGGAAGATAGATGTTTTTGACAAGCTAAATAACTGGAAAGCCTTGGTGTTCATGGAGGAGATGATGGATAGAGATCAGGTGAGAGAACTAATTTATTCTGAGCAGAGCAAGGTTGATTTGATTAGGACTTTGATCCATGGAGAGCTCGCAGGTAAAAAGTTGTCACTTACAGATGGACACAGGTACCGGCGTCAATCACATAGTAACCGACATCGGCAACAAGAAGACTGACATTGGTCATGAGGGAACCGATGTTGGTAGAAAGGACATCGGCGTCGGCCAGGGAGACGACGTTGGCAGTCAAGGTCAGTGCAGGGAACCGACATCGATCGAGAGCAAACTGGGAGATGGCCATTATCGGTCACTGGAATGGATATTGGGTGGACAGAAAGTCTCAAATGCTCATGTGGAGGTTAGAAGGGTAAGTGAACCTCATATTCATTGTTCACCTTCTTTATATTTCTTACTGATGGTCAAGAACCAAGAGGATGTGAAGAAGCAATGCAGGTAGAGTCTAGATACAGTGGGAGCTTGGCATGGATGAGGAGTGAGTCCTTGGAGAAGAACCAAACAGGTATTTTTTGGTAGAGTTGTCAGCTGGAAGAAAGCACTGAGAGAGATGGATTCCCATTTTAAAGAAGAGAGTGGATGGATACATCAGATAGAAGGCCAAGGCATATGGTCTTGAAGAAGCTGCAGGACATTAGTACAGGTTTTGACAGGTGGATGACTAAGCATGGCTTCAGTCAATGTCAGTGTAACTATTGTGTTGTTTTTTATTCTTACCAGGTGGATGATGAGTCGTGACATTATCTAGTTACTGTATGTGGATGGTTTGCTAGCAGGTTTTGTACATACAGGGATTTGCTGAGCTAAAAGGTAAGGTTAGTTCAGAGGTGTGTCATGAAGAATTTGGAGCAGCGAAATTCTTTGGCATAAGAGACATGGAGATTTTATCTCCAGTGGGAGCTGATGTGAAGACGGTGTTGGCGAGGTTCATTACGTAGGATGCAGAATCAGAAAGCACACCAAGCGCTAGACACTTCAAGCTTAGCTTGAAACAGGGTTTGAAATCACATGAGATCTATTGTAGATCTGAGTTTTCCCAATTCAGTGGGGGTTGTCAGAAAGTATGGAGCCAATTCGGGGAAGGAGTACTGGAGGGCAGTTCAGTGGAACTAGCAGCAGGGATTCTTGTTATGCAGGGTCAAGTTCTTTACTACATGGATGTGTAGGTTTGGATGTGGCAGGTTACTTGAATGATAGGTATAGCATCACAGTTTGTGTGGTGGGTGGTCTTCAGGATTCATCTTGAAGACGGATACAAACCAGGAAACAAACTAGATGGGCTACAAATACAGGTACAGGTGCAACTATTTATCTCCAAGTGGGAGATTGTTAGGTTGTGGAGCTAAAAGCTTCACCAGGATGCAAACAGGAGAAGTTATGGAGGTTGCAGGAAGTGTTGTGAAGTGTCACTGACACAGGCGTCAGTCAGGACAACCGACGATGGTAGGAGGGAGACAGGAAGGCAATCAACATCGGTCATGGATCGGCCGGCGTTGGCACCCCCAGGCAGCCAGGGACCGACGTCGGTCACCTGTGGTTCGAGCTGCGAGTATGTTACGGGCAGTTGATTGACGAACCAAGTGTTTGCATGTTTAGAGCTATTCTTAGACTGAGAGCTGGGGATTTAATTATTGTATTATTATCTAATTATTGTTTGGATGATATCTATATATGGACTCATCATTGTATTGTAAAAGTGTGCTAGAAAGCCAGAGAGCTTTTAGAGAGAGCTAGTGTAGCTCCTCCTAGTTCCAAGGGGTGCTGAGTGTGTATGATCAGGGAGAGTTGCAAGGTCTGCAAGGTCAAGGAGCTGATCCACTGGAGTACTGGTTGAAGAATCATAAGGACTTGGTGAGGCAAGGACAAGGGTTCTTCCGGGGTGTAGAGATATCTACATGGTGAGTAAGGTTTAGTGATTTGCAGGTAGCAGCAGAGAGCAGGAGATCTACTTGGAGTACGGTTGTGTACTTGGTGAACTGGCAGCGTGTTACTGACTGGTTGGAGAGGTGAACATCAATTCTATATTGTAGTTGATTGTTGGGACCGAGAGAGAGAGGGAAGAAGGTCTTGAGGTGTGGCGAACCTTTGAGGTGGAGGAAGAAGTGGCATCTTCCTTATTGTATATTCTTCCATGTATATAATACAATTGTGTATTGTCTCTTAATTCCTGTGTTGTTTCATATTTCTAGTTACTTGTTGATTTTGGTATAATTTCATGTTTAGTTGCTAATACAAGAATTAATCACACGTGTTCTAATTGGTAGAGCAAGATCCTGACTCAGTAGGGATTGGAGCATGTTTATTGTTCTGGGTTTCCCTGACACTACTTTGGTTGTAATGTAAAATAATAATTGGAGTGACAAGTGTAGGTTTTTATTTTTATATCATTTTTATATTTGGCTAGAGAGTTATGAAAATTCCCTTGTGTATATAATCTCTAGTAAGGGAATGTTAAATCATAACATCATCCCTTTGAATGAACAAGTGAATGATGAGTATGTGAGTATCTTTGGAAATAATCTCTGTAAACTTTCACAAAACATGATTCACTATGGTTATTGAGTGTGTTTACATCTTACCCATGTGAATGAAATTAAGTGAAGATATTTTAATCTTATGGTAGTTTGATTGTATAGGAATCTTGGTTGGTTGTGACCTATTATACCAAACTATGTCAAGCCTAAGAACATGTTCCTTATATCTACATAAATTCAATATTGAATAGATATGGATCCTTATTAATGTATTGAAATGAAACTTAGATTATATATTAATATGTTTTAGTGATGGTTAATGCTTTGTTCATGGATTAATTAACCACTCACTATATTTTCCATCATCACTCCTCCATGCAGGACAAGTTAAGTTTCTTGATTCAAAGAAAAAGTGTAGTATTTTTAACTTTGTTCTTAAGTGTTGAGTTAAGGTTAAAATCTAAGTATAAGTTGGTTACGCTATAAGTTGGAATATTCAATTTAAAGGTTAAGTGATATCATAGTTTGGTATTATGCATAGAAGTTTGATAGTGGATTTGAGTACTTTTCATCCTCTGAATGACTGCTAGTGACATTTCTTTAAGTTTTTAAAGTAACTTTATCTTTAAGGGATGATATATGTTTCAAAAAGTTATTTTACACATTTTTATTATTTAAATAAAGATGTAATCAAATGTTATTGAGCCATTTTTATTGTAATATCAAGGAAGTGATGGAAGATATCTTTAAATGGATATACATTTGATTAGTATATTATATACCTTGAACCATCTCATTTGAAGGTAGAATTTTAAGGTGGTTAAATTCCTAGACCCTTACTCTATCAATTGTGTTTGGATTCTAATGACTTGTGAAATGTCATTTACATCCCATGAGAATTCTAACACAAAGTGAAAATTAGTCTTGAACATAACTTCATCTTGTAGCTAAAATAAGTGGATGCACTTGAACTTTGAGTAGTGCAGGTAAGCAAGGAGGTAGATCCATATGGACTCAATTTTTTTTGGGTCATTTTTTGGGATGTTAAAATTTTAAGGATAATAAAATACATTATATGGAAATACAAAGGCAAACATAGGGGGAAATGTGTCGATAAGAACCTAATCTAAAACAATGATCCATATCCACATAGATGCACTAATACCATAGAAAATAACTAGATATATATATATATATATATATATGATGTTTATAAATAACACCTTATAATTTCTTGTCTCATTCACATGTCTTATATACATTTATAAACTTATAAAATATTATAACCAAATTGATGTGTAAGATAGAACACAATAGTGGGAAATGCTAAAATATGGGGATCACATGGCATGGGGTACATAAAATAAGGATCATAAGGGCCCACATCAAAATTATAATATAAAATTATGGGAAGTGGGACCAAAACCACATTAAAATAGTTGGGGAAGAAAGTGAAATAGGAGAGATAAATGGGAAGGGAAAAGACAAAGTAGAACAACACTAGAAATAGGGAAAATGAATTAATAAGAGCCTAATATGAATTTATATATGACAAACACATAAATACCATATTATAATTAAATTTAGCAAATGGTTTTTTTCTTGGACCAAAATTAGGTGTCTAGAATTCAAAATCTAATGTATAGACCCCAATTTGAATTATCATTACTCTTAGATTTTTTTCTTATTATAGTACTCAGTGATCATATATTTCATCTCAGCTTCTCTCTTAATTCTATTTTGATTTTACATACCTCTCCAAAGAAGATAACCTTGAAATAATTTGATGGTAACATATCCATTTAAAACACTCAACTAATATCTATTCAATAGCATTCTAAAATTGTTAAGCATGTCTACAACATATATATTAATAAATTATTGCATTTGATTATGTAGATACCTAGAATTAGTTTTTATCACTTTATAAACATCAACTTTCACATAATTTCACATTCTTGGATAATTCACATATGTCTGAATCTTGAGCACACTTCCCCTTGTAATCACCTAAAAGTGGTATTTGGATGCTAAAAGTGTTTCTTGAGATAGCATATTCCTATATTAACCCTAAACCTATATTATAAGATTTATCACACTTTTATAGACATTATATAGACCACAGACATCTTTTGTTAGCTTAAACATAGTCTCAAAATAGCATTCTCAGATCCCAACCCAATGTGCTTAGTAGTTTGCTAGCTAGACACTAGTACCACATTAAGGACACTAGAGCCACATGGTGCTAGTGTCCCTAACTTGGTGCTAGTTTCCCTTACCCTCACTCTCTCAAATATATATATATATATATATATATATATATATATATATATTCAAATGTGTGCCCCCCTTAAGTTGGACCTAAGTACATTTTATTATCTACACAAGTTATGGATCTCTATAAATATAAGACTATTTGACCACTATATAATAGAAGGAAAATAAATGCAAAAGCCTATCTAAATAAGTAAAAAGTTGAGAAAAATTAAGGTATTTGATCCCTATTCTACCCTTATTCTACATACTATCATATACATATGCCTTAAACCTATATTTTAAATATTTTCAATCTTAATCACACTCTAGGCATTCAAGAGCACTCTCATTATAGCATTCACTTGCACTTGCACCAAACACTAGGTGGGAAAACTACATTGATATTGATCTCTCCTTAGAGTATTGGTATGTAGGCAAATATATTCACAATAGGGTTTTATGAATTTCCATCCTATCCTATTAATGAATACACATTTATTTCTCATACGATAATTATAAGGAGGATTAGGGTTTTCACACAAAATTAGATATTCCTAGCATAATACAAAGTTCTAGATTTCATGCGTGTAAGAATAAAACCCAAAAACATAGGTACAGGTGCTCTTAAAAATAGGAATAATCCTATAAAGAGGACACTAGCACCATTTTGAGGACACTATAGCAATATGGTACTATTTTCTAGGTTGGGCACTACTATCTAGTAAAGAATCAGACCCAAGGACCTTGTTAATGACACTCAAACCTTTCCAAAACCTATTTTTTAGAACCCAAACCTTTTGTGACACTCATTTTCCAAATAAGTATCTATTTATTTATATTTATTACTCTTTTTATAAAGTTAAAATAAGTCAAAAACTATTAAAAAAATAGTGGTTAATTTTAACATATTATTTAACTGATTTAGACAACTTAACCCTTTAATATAAATTAGGATTTGCATAGTAAAAACCCTAAAAGGATAAATAATTTAGTGAACCTGACTTACTTCAAATATAGATTCAAACCCTAGTTTTCATTAATCCAAATTTTTATGCAATAAATTAGGATTGTATACTTCTAATTTTTTGTTTTATAGATAACCTAGCTAATTAAATCAATATCATATTAGGGTTTTAATTTATTTAAATATAATTTATATTTTTGTAAAGAAACCCTAGATTTAAATAACCCCAACCCTATATCACCTTAGGGTTTACATTTAGAATAGTTGCTCAGTCTTAATTTATAACTTATTCCCATGATTATCATGATGGATTCCATCTTTCACTTCATGGTGTAAAGCCTTATACTTTGCTTAACATGTTTATTACCAACTATTTTTATAAAAGTACAAATATATGTTACTCATATAATGGATTCAACTCAAGCTAAGCTTATTTTACATACTGGTCCTCCATCATGTGATTCCCATTTTTCTATGGATCATTGTTATATGGCTCACTTTCTACTAGACAATAGAGGGCTTAGATGACTCCTTTTGTTCCACCTCCACCTAGACCACTTGATTATATATGTTCTCATCTCGCCTCTACTACTTACCCCGATAAATAGTATATCATGTGGTTTAAGTTGTCACTAGGTAGAATAGGGTGCCTCCTTAGCCTATATTGGAGTAACATAACCCTACCATCCCTCCTCATGCCCATCACACTACAACAAGACCCAGAGATCAACAAAGAGAATTTTATATAGTAGATCAATTAATAAATACACCAACCAAAATATCTATATTATAACTACTTCAAAAAGCAACAATCTTCATAGATATTTTATTTCAAACACTTAATCACAAATTTGTTCCTTGTGATAATGATCCATCCTATTTTTCATATATCATGAATACTATCAAGGATATGGAGGGTGTGATATTTTTTTCCAATGAGGATTTACCTTCACAATCAATAATTGATTAGAATTTGCCACTTTTCATTCAATCTCAGATCAATAACATAGTTATTAAATGAGTTCTCATTGACAGTGGATCAAGACTCAATATATGTAACCTCATATTTCTACAAACCATGGGGTTTGATATAGCATATATTCAAAATACATATAAGAATATATGAGGGTTTAATGTCATTCCTAGATAGACATTGGGTTCAATCATATTGGACATTAAAGTGGGACCAAAAACATTATCTACACATTTTCAAGTGATGCCAAACCATTTACATTATAACTTCCTATTTGGGAGACCTTGGACACATACTATAGAGGTTGTACCTTCTACTCTTCATATATGTGTCAAATTTTTTCATGATGAGTACCATATACATTTCCATTATATAATCAACCATTTAGATATTTTAGATTCATTTATCATCCTACACCAAGTACATCATCATATGGAACACCTCATGTTCTCATCAAACCCCCACCTCAAAATATTCCCATTAGTCAGATGCATACATATGAGGTGGGGGAGTCTAGTAATACTGTTCATATACCACTTTCAAATCTTTTAACATCACAAGTACCCTCACTAATGATATAATAACATCCTCTCCTAGCACAATTACTTTCATAGATGATATAGGAACAACCTCTCATATTACAAGTATACTCATCCAAGATAGATGATGAGATTATTATAACCTAGTTACTACTAATTGTTAATTTAGAAGATGCTTACATTTATAATTATGACATAGATTCATAGGCCACTATACAGGATGATCAACCACCTATAAATATTTATGATTATTTATGTGAATCAATTTTTACACCAGTAGGCTTAGGAGAGTATAGAGATAATTCAAAGTCACTTACACTTCACCCTACACTAGTAGCATCACTTATTTAGGATCCTACTTCTACAAGATCCCATACTTAGCTATAATTAGCAGTAGATCCCTTGATCCATTTAGTACATATATTCACATCCATAGATATTGATTTAGTCATATAGATTCAGGAAGGAAGTTCACAAGACATACCACACCAGATCCTATAACTAATACTTGATACAGTATTGATGATATTACCCACAGTCTAGTACAGATCAGTTAAAATATTGTCACCATAAGAAGGGCAACCCTTTTTTCACTTTCATAGACTCACAAGACATTATATAGACACATGTTTAACACTATAACATAAACTCCATAAATTTAAGGATAAGGGCACAATCTAGATCATAAATCCTCTACCTCCATAAGCACCACCACCACTAGTGATATAAACTACTTCATAGATATGAGCACTGTGATAGAATCATTGTCGACACAAATATTCATGACATGATCCATTGACTATACAAATCTTTCTAGCAGACATATATCTTCCCCATGTGGCTATAGATGAGGATTCTAATCTTGATACTTACACTTTAGAATTTTAACACCACATTGGTTATCAAGAGAGTGGGTTACAACATGATATGCACTATCAAGATTCTATTAGACATATTGCATTACCAGTTGCATGTGGACCCTAGGTGGCCAATAAATTATTCTTCATTTTGTGTAGAGACAATCATATATAGGTTACACCTAGTATTAAATGGTCATAGGTAATGTATGCCATAATTGATCAGTCAGATAGATGCTTGAAATTCACTCATGATGGATACATGGTTTAAATCTTAAATGATGACACAAATGAAAACCATATGTTTCACACACATTTTCCATGATCTAATGTGGTTTACCCTAGGATTACATAAGAGGAACCTTACATAGTTGAGCAATATGCCATTAGAATGCACATATTCCAAACTCATGCCAAGGATAAATCCCTACTAATACATATAAACTGGTATGATGATCATGATAATGATGACTTATTTGAGTTTGGATAGATTAAATATCCAACATTGGATGGTCTTCCACTAGATCCACCATTTGATTATCCACATCCCATAGATATGATCATGGGTCTATAGATACATTACACTTTGTTTATATATTATTTTATTTAATTTTCCAATAATTACTTATACATAATTACTCTCTCTGTCCCCTTGTACATAGTTTATTTTCATTTACTTGTACATATCTTATATTCATAAAATGCAAAACAATATAACATGTCAAAGAATAAAAACATTAAAATATTACTTATAAAACACAAAATTTATAGATTGTATATATTGATATGTTTACATTTATACTAATTTATAGATATTACATAGGTAATCTGTATTAGTATAGTCAATTTTATCATACATAGATGTTTCACTTGTTCTTGTTGAGTTCTTGTAGATTACTGATTTAACAGTTTTGGGAATATCAATGTATTATTCTTAATTTAGTTAAAGGTCTAAGTTAATTAAATTACTAAATAAATATGAAATAATTAAGCTACTAATTTCTATAATTTGAATTTAATTTGAATCTTTCTAAAAATAGTAATAATGGAGAGAAAATAAGACTTAGTTGGAAACTAACTGAGATGGCTGAGATAGAGTCTAGAATTCACTGTGTGGGACTCGGACACTATCATAAATCAAGTTTTGGCCTTTGTTTTGTGAAGGATATGAGCACCAAAATAGGAAACTCTGGAGTTTGGCACTATAGTCCTCTTCTTCCACTATTGTCCAAAAGACCTGACCTTTTTAGGTTTTGTTTGTTGTGTCTATATGAGCCTACCTATGAAATTTTGATTGCTTAATGTTTGTAGAACTCCTTTTAGAGCTGATTTAGTCTTAAAACACTAGAATCCATTTTTATTTGACAAAATATAAGGAAGAGAGGGGGTTAATGTGTGTAATATTCACTAAACATGTATCCATATCCCTTTTGTGGGTATGTTTCCTACATACCAATACTCCAAAGAGAGATCACGCTATATGTAGTTATCCCACTTGATGTGCTTTGTGTAATAGTGTATATGAATATGTAAAATGCTAAATTGGTTGTGCTTGAGGTGAATAGGGACTAGTGTAAGGATTTGAATAAGCTTGTAATTGTATTGGCTAGTTATATGTAGAGAATAGAAAATATTGCCTTAGTGGATTTACTTGTATTCTTGTTTATTTTTATGATAATTGTCAACCCCTTATAAATTAACTTTGAATTGGATTTATATGGATCTATTGGTCATGGATCAAATTAATTCATGTTAGGATGACAAGAAGAGGAATAGGAACTATAAGGAAGTGATTATTGGAGGTAAAAATGCACTTAGATAAGAGCACCAAAAATGAACACCGTAGGGACTGGTGCTATACTCTAAGATAGGTTCTATATTCCTAAAGGAATAGGACCTAGGGGGATGGAATAATCACTAGAAATACTACTTGGAGGAGATGTAATTAGTGTCTAGAAGGCTATGGATGACTGGGAATCAGTGAAAAGATGCTTATGAGGGTCATGAGAGCAAGCAAGAGGGACCTATGGGTTAGGTGTCACAAGCTACACTCAAGTTACCAATTTTCACATTTTATATGACTACATTCCCCCCCTATATTCTAATGATGTATAAAAGTGAAATACTAGGATAAATTAAAAATATAAAGCATACCTAAAGTTACCTGCAAAGGTGAAGCTCATAAAGCTATGTGATGTTGGCTGTGCATAGAGAGAGCATGTTATGAAGTGTAAATTTACAAAATAAAATAAAGAGTATATTAGTTCTTACTAGATACACTATATCTAAAATAAGAACATACAAATCTAGGTAAGAGAGAGAGAGAGGAAGAGAAAGGAATGAATACACCTCACTAGGTACAAAAAACAATATAAAACCTACTATAATGTTGAGTGATGCTAAGTAATGTTGATTAATGTTGGATGATGTTGTACCAAGAGTAATATCATAAATAGAGTTGAGTGCTCAATTCCTTGAGAGTGGTTCAAAAATGCAAAGGCTATCCCTTTGGCTCTATTATCATCCACTAAGTGAAGATATATGATCATGCATGTGTTAATCAATGTTTAGATTATGTGTCCAATCCCTCTGAGTAGGTGGCTCAAGAAGATAAAGGCTATCTAGTCCTTTGGCTCCATCATTACCCTATGAAGTGAAGCTACGAACTGATACTAGTATGAAATATGTGTCGTATGAGATGGATCTTAAATCCCATGAAAGCTATGTAATCTAATAATGTGGCATGGATATTTGAATGTGTGTTGGAAACTAGGCCACTCTTGGCTGCTCAAAAAAGATGGAGATTAGGATTGTATGAAAGCCACTCTAAAACTGGGCAATAGGCTTATGTGGAATCTACTCCTAAATTATTCCAACTACCTATAGATGGAATAAGGTAAGAAACTACTGAGAATACCTAGGTAATGTACAAAACTTGGAAATAAAATAAGTCAAATGTGCTACGTACATTGGCCCCAATCACTAGTGTTAGAAACATGGATTTTGATTTAGAAGTTATATCAACTACATAATCTAAAATTGAAAGTTAGATCCATCATGCCATGCATGATTCCCCCTATATCTGGATTCTCTAAGAAAAACTATACTAAAACTACTTATTCTAAATTAAACTATTGTTGACAAAACTATAACGGTACTTACTTTTCTATCTATTTTTAGAGAATCTAGTTTTTTCCTATTTAGATAGGAGTGTTTAAATTAGACACCCTACTGTACAATGTTGTATTCCAATCTTGGCACTATTGTATTAAGCTGATTCTAATGAATGTTCTATAATTCTCACTATTTGCCTAGTCTTTTCTACCTAGTTTGAAGTTTGGATACTATTCTAGGTGTTCTAAAGCTGATTTTTCAACTGGTAGGAGCTTTGATATCTATGGCAAAACCCCTATTTATTTACCCCTCTTTTTAAGGTAATAATGAATACCTTGTAATGACTATCCTCAAAAGAAAGAGCCTTAAAAGTGTGTTATACTATAAAAATGCATGATATAGCAATGATAATTTATAAGATATCTCAAGATATATCATGGTTTGTATGAGAGATTATTATATCAACAAGGGTATGAATAGATAAATATAATAATTTAATAGTATGTTCAATGTACTAAATTAAAACTAGAAATGTTAATTGTTAGTTATTAATTGTCAAGTGAGGATGGAGCATGATGTCTATCATGGCATCCAAAAAAGCAAGATAATGCATGATGTGGATCATGGCATGGTAAATAGTTGAGAATCAATCAATCAAACAAGAACACAAGGCAAGAAGCAAGAAGCATACAAGAGTGGCAAAGGGGCCAAGTAAACAAAGGACATGGGCACCTATCACTCAAACTAGAAAGCAAGCATATAAGGCATGTTCAAATGCCACATACACATATAATTGAAACAAGAAAGGTTGGCATGAAATCCATAATCACATAGAAGAGTACAAGAAAAGGACATTGGTAAATGTCCTAAGGTACATACAAGAGATAAAATAATAACTAAGAAATGCAAACAATCTAATTACGTAAAGCAAGAAAAGAAAACCTGTAAATATTGGAAATACAATCACATCTAATTAATCAAATAAAAAAGTAAAATTATGCTAGACATGGAGTACAAAAATAGGTATATGCTAAGAAATACATAATTGTTACATATTAGTGAGTGTCTATAAATTAATCTGTGTAAGCTATTAAGTAATGTACATCAACATGATAAATAGAGTGTGTGGTGTAGGAATGATGTAATCTGGATGGTGTAGTCATGTATAAGATGCCCCCAAGGGGTAAATATATCATTGTATATCTCAAATATATAATTAATATGACCCCTCAATAAGTAAAGTGAAGTAATCAAGGATTTAGATATCACTGCACATACTCAAAGAAGATCAAGTGAAGCATGGCAATGTATGTAAATTGACAAACAATAGCATAGAATATAAAATGTAAGTCTATCATAGTATTATAAATGTAAATCATGGATAATGCATACAATCAAAATATTTTTGTTGTTTTTGAATTATTTGAATGTTTTTGGATTTTGAAATTTTGTATTGTTTTTGGTATTTTTGGAATATTTGAATGTTTTTGTAATTTGAAATATTTGAAGCTATGTAAAATCAATCAAAATAAGACTATGTAAAATAAATACTAAGAAGAAATGATACTAACCAATGAGTCTCATGGGAGACTCCCTATCATGGTGTCATATATCAATGAGAGGAATCATGCATGATTGTGAAGCACAATGAAAAGGCTAAGACTGTGGCTCTAAAAGCTATGTATGTTGTAACTACTCTAAAATATTTGTAATGGAAAACAACTATGAGGTCCCCTTATAACTCTAAGAAGTGGATGAAATTTTAGGGCTCTTAAAGACCCATCTGTTAGTAGGATAAGCTCTTTGAACATGTGCTCTATGAGTAGAGGCATGAGACCTCAATGATACTACCCTGGGTGTGAATACTATAGTTGAAAGCTATCTAGAATTTTAAAACTATGGTGGCTCTAAAAGAGACCTTTGTGGAAGTGTATGAACTCTTTATGTTGGCAATGGATGACTTAACTATGTCTAAATCTAAAATGGAGGAAGAACTATAACTGGTGGAGAGACTAAAACTAGTGGTGAAACTAAAACTAGTGACTAAAAAATAGTATATGGATCTAAAGTGGGGAGTGGTAACTCATATGGAACTCCAGCTATAAAAACCTAATTAACATGAATGAATTTCATGCATCTATGAACTATAGAAGGTATTGCTCAAATTTTTTGAATCCATGGTCAACCAAGTAACATATCAAAAACTCTTACACTGGGAACAATAATAAATGGTGTGGCCACATATGTTGGACCAACATGTAAAGGAAGTATAATCTCACCCAATGAAATCTATACATACCTACTAAATCCACTGATAATTGTGTCTATCAAGGTAATATCCTACTCTAAATATCTCAAATGATACAATAATGTCACACTGCACATGTTCACACTGGATCCATTATCTATAAGAACACTATTAATAGGTTAATTATGAATGTAAGATCTAATAAAGAGTGCATGATAATCTGAATCATCCTCAACTATCTATTACTCTAAGAAGGAGATGGAAGGTCTAGTTAGAACCCTAAAATTGAAACACCAATCATGTTTCTCAAAGGATGTAACTCAATTAAAGGTATCTCGGATGTATCTAGTGGGGGATGTGCATAATATGCATGGTGAACCCCTAATGTGTCCCTTGCCTCTTATTTAGAATGCTACAGAAAAGGATCTAAAAATATTTTCAAAGCTTTATCCTATATTTTTTTTGCCTAAGGAGGCTCAACTAAAGTGCCAAGATCAATAATGTTGTCATTTATCAATTTTTTTATCTTGTGTCTCAAACTAATGCATCTATTTTTGTATGGCCTAGTGCCTTGTGAAACTCACAAAATGCATATTGATCATATCCCCATGGAAAAATGTTTTGTTGGATTAACTTCTTGAATAGGACGGATAGATATGATATTAAATTCTAAAAGCTATTGTAAAACTATGGCTAGAGGAACTGATAGATTGGTAAAGGTTCATCAAGGAGATGCTGATAAAACCACAAGCTAAGGGGGCTCAAAAGCCACATTGACTATAGGTTGATTATGAATTTATTTATAATTAACCTTGACTTTGTATAGAAATTTGTTGTTACTCTTGTTTATTGTTTTTTATATACTTGTGTGCTTGAGTTTGCCCATTGAAATAAGTTTGACTTCCCTTTCCTTTAGTGTATGACATTACTCAGTGAAGGAAGAGAACAGTTTGAACATTATTGATTCATGTAAAGCTAGTAGAAGACTCTATTTAAAGAGATCTTACTGCTCTTGATCAGCCATGGGGCTAGTCATTTTAGCCAAAATAATCTTATATCAAAGAAAAAAATATGTGAGATGCTCATTTGAACTTTGTTTTTATTATGAAACTTGGGCATAGGAAACCTTATCACCAATGTTAATGTTTAAATGAGATAGGAACATGTCAGCTGAAGGATTGAATGCATTGACCAACTGATTTGGTAGCCTATAGAACCATTGTAAAGCATAATCCTTTAGACTCCATGTAAATAGCTTGGTAAGTAGTCAATCATTTGGCACATAGTCCAAACATGCTACATGAAAATTTCTTAAATGAGTTTCTAGATCACCCTTTCCATCATATAGAGTGAACTTGGGTTGAACAAAACCTTGTGGCAAGGGTGTAGAAGCAATATGACATGACAATGGTGTATGCATTAGAGCAAAATAATCTAAGGATTATGTAGGTATAAAATCACCTTAATCAAGATGTATCACTTTGGATTGAAGATATATTATCTCATGCACAAGGGCTACCACATTAGGAGATAAAAATGTACTATTTATAGCTGGTGGTGGCATAGAGGAAGGTTGGGCTGCTATAGGGGGTTATTGAGACATAGTTGTCCACATAGTGTTATTTCCAATTGGTTGCTTTGTGGTTTGAGAATATTTAACATCATTCACTTTTTTTTTCCTCTTATAGTATTTTAATCATTTCATCTTTCATGTTAGGGTGTTTAGTTAAGAGTTCTTGAACTTCCCTTTTATCAATTTCATCAAAACCAGTGTATTGGGCCATTGTTAAAGTAGGAAATTAAAATAAAAATTAATTAAATTTTTTGTAATAATTTGTAATAAGCAATGTGTTATGGAAAGAAAGTATTGAATATATGAAATATAAAGTCCTAAAAATAGCAAACTAGAAAGTGCATAAAAAGGATACGAAGTTCACAAACATGTAAGGTGATACCTCAAAAAGAAAATAGGAGCTAGTACATGTAACTAGGGTTTTGAATGAAATTATTTTTAAAATTACTAGGGAATTTTAAAATTTTATGAAAATTCATTATTTAAAAATGTAAGTAAAAATTTATAAAAATATAAGAAAAATACTAGGAAAATATCAGGACCTAATAAGGGCAACTAGGGTTTGAAAGAAAATTATTTTAAAATTACTACAAAATTTTAAAAGTTAATATTGATTTTTGATTTTATTATGTAGGTAAAAAATTATAAAAAATATGAAAAATTAGTAAGAAATTTACCCTAGGGTTTCTAGAGTTTTTATTCATAAACGAAGTAAGTCGGGTTCACCAAATAATTTAACAGTTTTAGGAATATTGGTGTATTATTCCAAATTTAGTTAAAGGTCTGAGTTAATTAGATCAGTAAATAAATATGCAATAATTAAGCTATTTATTTATATAATTTGAATATAATTTGAATCTTTCTAAAAATAGTAATAAGGGAGAGAAAATAAGACTTAGCTAAAAACTAACTGAGATGGCTAAGATAGAGTCTAGAATTCACTATGTGGGAATCTGACACTATCACAAATTAGATTCTAGCCTTTTTTTTGTGAAAAGATATGATTATTGAAATAGGTTACCCTAGGGTCTAGTGCTATAGTCCTCTTCTTCCATTGTTGTCTAGGAGACCTAATCTTTTTTGTTTTTGTTTGTTGTGTCTGTGTTACCCTGTCTATGAAATTTTGACCGTTGGATGTCCATAGAAATCCCTATATAGATGATTTAGTTTTCAAAACCTAGACTCTATTGGGATTTAACCAATTTTGAGGAAGAGGGGGGGTTAGTGTGTGTAAGATGTATTAAATGTGTATCCACACCCCTTGTGTGGGCATGCTACCTACATACTAATACTCTAAAGAGGGATCAAACCATATGTAGTTCTCCCACTTGATGTGCTTTGTGCAATAGTGTATATGAATATGCAAAATGTTAAACTAGATGTGCTTGAGGTGGTTAGGGGCTGGTGTAAGGATTTGAATAAGCTTTTAATTGTATTGGTTGGCTATATGCAAATAATAAGGAAGAATGCCTTAGTGGTTTTACTTGTATTCTTGCTTGCTTTTTGATAATTACCAACCCCTTCTAAATTAAATTTGAATGGGATTTAATATGGATCTTTTGGTAATGGGTCAAATGTATTCATGTTAGGCTGACAAGAAAAGGAATAGACACATGGAAGGAACTAATCATTAGAGGTAAAAATACACTTGGATAGGAGTGTCAAAAATAGACACCTTAGGGTCTGATGTTATTGTCCAAGTTAGGTGTTATTATCCTAAAAGAATGGGACCCATGGGGGATGGAATCATCACTAGAAATGCTACCTAGAGGAGGTGGAATCACTATCTAGAAGGCAATGGGTGACTAGGAATTAGTGAAAAGATGTCTATGAGGTCATGAGAGTAAGCAAGAGGGACCATGGGTTGGGTATCACAAGCCATACTCAAGTTACCATTTTCACATTTTATATGACTACAATTACATACAAGGCTATGGTCCACTAAAATTATCTTGACTTACTATCATTTACCCATTGGAGGAATTTACACTAATCTATGTTTATTCATTTGATACATCCACCCACTTAGGGGTATCTCCTATAGAGTTATTACTACCAGGTTCTATCCTTATATAATATACATTCCATTTTATTCATTGATATATCTTGATACTGATCATTTCTACTCATTGCTCATATTTTTTACTGACTATCACTAGTTAGACTCAACATATGTACATCCTATAATTTACATAGATTTGTACTACATAATTATACATGCTTTTTATTTCCATATTTATTAGTTTAGACTTGATTATGTTACTATGCTTCTTTTATTTAAGAGAATCTAAATATGTCATTTATTTTTGGATGTATGCCAGTTGTATCTTTGTATGCCTTGTACATATTCCCATGTCCCTTGTGTGTGATTTCCTACTTGTATATGTGGACATTTAACATGTCCTTCTATGTGGATCTAAGCCACATTTCTTATTGCTTGTATATGTGGACATTTGACCATGTCCTTGTATGTCTTCTATTCTCATATTTAGTGATATGCACCCATGTCTCTTATATTGTGGCCCCTTGGCCTACTTTTGTATGCCTCATGTGTTTTGTATGTGTGTTTCCTTGTATTCATCTTCAACATGACACTTGTCTTTACTTGTTACACACACCATTTTTTTATGCCATGAGGGACCTCATACATCTATTCTTCCTACTTGGGTGTTGTGATGGACATCAAGCCTCATCCCGCTAGGTAGCTACTCAAATTTGTTATTATACACATTGACTACATCTATCTTGACACCCTTTTGAAATGTTATATTACAACATACATCTTACATTACCTACTTATGCTCAGGTTTTTTTACATTTTGATGTTATGTTTGCATATCATATTGAAATATCACATAATTATCATATATATACTCTAGTTAACATTTTTTGTAGGGCTACTTATTTTAAGGATAGTTCTTACATAGTTTCCACAAATACTCTCAAAATAAGGTACATTCACAAGGGTTTTTCATAGATATTAGGATCTTACATTTTTATTCATAGATTATTTTTAGCACATAGGCTCGGTTTCAAAAATTAGACACAGGTCAGACATAAAAAATAGGGACTCAAAAAGTAGTTTAGTCACCCATATTTTAGACCAAACATAAATTAGTGCCCAGATTTAAACACTAAAACCATAACATGATACTATCCACCACATGGCACTATTATACAATAACCCTAGCTTCAATGTAGTCTAAATTAGTCTAAATAGTACACCAAGTATAGTACACATTTGCATAAGTAAAATCATAGGTTTAATAGTTATGTTCAGATTTTGCTTAGATACACTCATTTAAGCTCAAATTCATACCAATTACTTAGATTGGGGGCATCATGCATAGTATGATCACTCCCACATTTAGTTCAGATGCATAGATACATTTATTACATACTCAATTTAGAATCAGTATACTCAAATATCAGATTGGGGGCATGTGTGCAGCACATAGTTTCCATATGTTTATTTACACACAAGTTGATAAAATGGAATGTAAAACTCCATGTCATTCTATAAACTATATACACTTTCTATAATATTCCATGTTATCACTATTTTCATGACTTACTCCATATATAGTGGTTAGAATTCTTGAGTGGCCCAGAGTTTCCTAATGTACTTGAGTGTCCATGGAACCATTATACATAGTTAGATACTTTAATCACTTTGTGAATTTTATTTTTAGATGCACATAATTCACATAGGTGGGAAATAATGAAGTCATATCCTACTTGAGTTCTTGATCCACCCATATGTTAGGGTTAGACACACTTACAATCTTATCCAAGTTATTCATAGATCATGATCCATCAAGCAAGGGTGGAAAATGATGTAATCAAAACTAGATTGAGTTTTTGAGCCACCCATATAGGAGGATCAATCAAGGTAGCATCTTGTTCCAATATATTCAACTATTTTATCACTATGTACACTCACACACATAGGTTGTCACCAGTTTCATGTATTGGTTTACATACCTAATGAGATGTGTTTGCTCCTTTCCTCTTTCTTATCTCTTTACTCAGCTTTACTCAGTTACTTTATTCAGCATAGTCTTTTAATTTTCATAATATCTTAATTAAGGACTTATTTTTTCATTTTTCATTACAATTCATTGTTTTGAATCATGTTTCACATACATAGACCCAACTTAACATTATCAAACTTATCTACATGGGCTTTACTTCCTAGGTAAGACCAGGAATGCTTTATTTTCCTTTATACTATTTATTTCACTTTTTTACATTTATATCATAAAGGGGAGGCAAATGTAATCACCTAAAAGTGGTATTTGGATGATAAGAGTGTTTCTTGAGATAGCTTATTCCTAGCTTAGCCCTAGACCTTTCATATAACTTTTCTCATTATTTTTTAGTCATTATGTAGACCATAGGCATCTTCTATCATCTCTAACATAGTCCCAAAATAACATTCCCAGATCACAACCCAGTGTGCCCAGTAGTCTACCAACTAGACACTAGTGCCACATTAAGGACACTAGAGCTACATGGTGCTAGTGTCCCCAACTTGGTGTTAGTGTCCCTTGACCTAACTCTACTAAATTGACATATTTTCAAATGTGTGCCCCACCCAAGGTCAGCCTAACTACATTTTATTATCCACATAATCTATGGAACTATATAAATATAAGACTATTTGACCTCTATAGGCTAGATGAAAAATAGATGTAAAATCCTATCCAAATAAGAAATAAGTTGAGAAAAATTAAGGTATTTTATTCCTATTCTTCCCTACTTCTACATACTACCATCTATAGCTTCCCTAAACCTAGATTTTAAATATTTAAAAATATCAATCACACTCAAGGCATTCAAGACCACTCTCATTTTAGCATTCACTTGCACTTGCACCAAGCACTAGGTGGCAAAACTACATCAGGATTGATCCCTCCTCAAAGTATTGGTATGTAGGAAACTCTCTTCATAGTAGGGTGTTGAGGATGTCCAACCTATCCTACTAATGAATACACATTTATTTATCATGACATACTTATAATGAGGATTAGGGTTTTCACACTAAAATAGATATTCCAAGCATGATATAGAGTTCTAAATTTTATGTGCATAGGAATAGAACCCAAAACATATGCACAAGTGCTCCTAAAAAATAGGAATAGTCCCACAAAGAGGATATTAGTGCCATTTTGAGGACACTATAGTAGAATAGTTTTATTATCTAGGTGGGGCACTAATGTCTAATGAAGAATCAGACCTAAAGACCCTATTTATGAAACTCAAACCTATCTAGAACCCAATTTTTAGAACCCGGACCTTTTTTGATAGTCATTTTCTAGATGATTCTCTATTTTATTATATTTATTACTATTTTTAGAAAGGAAAAATAAATCAAAAATTTATAAAAAATAAGTGGTTAATTATTTCATAATATTTAATTGATTTCAATAGCTCAACCCTTTAATCTAAATTATGATTTTCATAGTCAAAACCCTAAAAGGATAAAACACCCCTCTATCAATATATGACTCTACTATCTTAGCAACATATATTCACTTGACATATTTATTTAGGATAATATTGGTCTATTTTAGGAAGACCTTCATAATCCTAGACAAATTTTTGTGTGTGTGTGTGTGTGTGTGTGTGTGTGTGTGTGTGTGTGTGTGTGTGTGTGTGTGTGTGTGTGTGTGTGTGTGTGTGTGTGTGTGTGTGTGTGTGTGTGTGTGTGTGTGTGTGTGTCATATCCTTATTTTTAACTTCTAGGATAGTACCAATAATCCCAAATAGTGTCATTTACTATAAGGATCTCCCTCTATCGATAGTGCCCAGGGTTCCTCAAGGTTATTTTTTAAATTTGGAAGTCTTCATTAACTCATGTTTAACATATTTCATGATTGGTTATAGCAAGAAATTATTGAAGAGTCACCTTTATATACAAATCACCCATAAGGTTATTATTTATTTGAGAATCACTTGGAAAACTTAGCACTCTCTTTAAACTTTATTTAAAATGAATATACACATCTCAAATATTCAAGGATAAATACATAGAACCAAATCTAAATACAAAAAAATCAAAGTTTCATGGTGCCAAGTATCAAAAATAAAAATATATAACTACATTTATACTATTCATAATTTTACAAACACAAAAATATATATGGGATATTTACATGTGGTTTGATCCCTCTTTGCAGTCTTAGAACATAGGCAACACTCAACCATTTAACAAATAATGGTTAGGGTTCTCCAACCTAAAATACTAACCCATTTTTAATGGCATATTATGATTAATCAAGCACAATTAGCATTGGGAAAAAGGTATATAAAACATGTATTATTTCTCATGATCGATGAAGTATGCACACACAAAAATAAATTTATATGAAAGTGTATGGATCCCATAATTTTTAGACCCACATTATGTGTGTAGACACTATTAGTAAACCCTGACAATGCCAACTATTATATGTGTCTAACTGTGTGGGTAATGTATAGCTAGGTTTTAATCCTCTATTTTAGGTATGAGTAGAAAATGAATCATATAAATAAGATTTATAGATCCTATGACATAATGTTTTAGCAAAAAATAGTCAACATCAACTAATTACATCATCCTTATCTTGTCTTGTCATTTCTAAATCAAATAATTACAATATCAATTAGATGTTTTAATTCACATTATTGTGTTTATTGCCATATTTTTTATAGTTTGAATTAGTGCATTGTTTTGATTATTTTATTAGGTGTAAAATGATAATAAAAAATTGTGAATGATATTATTGATTTGAGTGTGAAAACCCTAGGTTTCCTTCTACATTATGATTTCATTTTTTTTCCTTAAGTTCTCACATTTATCCCCTACTAGGGTTTGATTTTAGGTCTAATATTTTATTTCCCATGGGTCCAAATTTTTTATATCTAGATCTTAAAATTATGGTATTAAAATTTTTGTATTTCCCTCATAGATCATATCATGCATTATTATATAAGGTAAGGATATGTCATGAATTTAAATGTAATAAAACTAGGGATGTTACTATACATGAATAAATCTTAGTTGTCCTTATTAGGATGTATTACATTAATTTAAAATTTAAAATTATTAATGTTATTACTTGAATGGAAATAGTATGTATGGATCCTTCACCCCTCCTCATTTAAAACCTTATGGTGTAGGTACCCCCTAACCTATTATCCAGCCCAATCTTATATTAGACATGAAGGTCACTATCATTACTACATGGAGAGGTATGATATAATGCAAATTAGTGGAAATAAAAATATCCTTAGTAATATTTCACCACCACCTAAAGTATCAACCAATATGACCATATATTATGATGTCATATATCAACTTAAGATTGCTCATGCAAAAATATCTATACTAGAATTGTTACAGAAAACAACTACTTATGAGGACATCCTTTATGAAACACAATGTGATATAAATTTACAAAATAATATGTAACCCACATATTTTACATCCATTATGAATGAATTTAAGTAAATTAAATATAATATTTATTTTTAAAATGAATATTTACCCACACAATAAATTATAGTTCAAAACCTCTTGTTATATATTAAATTATAGATCCTGAATTTTGGGGTTAAGTAGGTAATGGTAGATAATTTTTAGGGTTGAACATTTTCATCACATTGGTCCAAAAACTTGGTATCAATACTGAATCTCTTAATAAATTAGATATGAGCATCACATTTTTTGAAAACATACCTCACCAAACTTTGAGATAAATTAAATTTGATGTAACAATTGGGCTTAAAATATTACCCACTACATTTTGGGTCAAATCTTAATTAAATTTAATGTAACAATTGGGCCTAAAACATTACCCACTACATTTTAGTTGATGTCAAACTATTTGAATCATAATATATTATTTGATTGACCTTGGACTCGTGTTATGGATGGTTTCCCATCCACCCTACACCAATGCTTAAAATTTATACATGATGGATATCTACATACATGTCATGAAGATAATAAACCTTTCAAATATTATAAAGTAGTGGAACCAACTAAATTATTTATACTATAATCAAACACTACTCAATCAACCATAATACCTTCACTAAAATTCATATTGGTATAGTGAATACATACATATGAGGTGGGGAGGAAATAAAAATAATCAAAATAAGTCATCATTTCCACCAACTCTATCAGTTAAGTATGATACAATAAAAGGACCAACAAATATATATGAATGCAAAGGGAAGAAACAATAAATATTTAATTATTGATCAACTCTAAAAACCAAAATATAGATAATATTGATGATGATGGCAATGGTATTCCTAAAAACATATATAGATACTTGTGTTTATTTCCATTTTTTAAAATATGAATTAGTGCATAGTTTCAATTATTTTATATTTATTGGGTGTAAAATAAGTAAAACATAGGGTTAAAATATAAATAAATATGAAAGTTAGTTAATTATCTAATAACTTATCTAGTTGCACCACTCTTTTAATAAACTTTTCAAGTGTTAAGCCTATTTTTTTACAAATAGGGCAAGGCATAACATTATAAAAATCTCTAAAGTCTATTATAAAATTATATAAGTTTTTTCCAAATTTTCTCAAGATAATAGGAAATGGTGGTGCCTCTCCTATACCTTACTAAGAAATTAGAATTTTCTAATCCAAGGCATTATTGTCCTTTCATCTAAAGGATCTTAATACTAAGTCTCTTTTCTTAATGAGTTATGTTAATTTTGGCATGGTAATATTGGATTTATTATTACTCATGTCCTTAACTATGTTATAGCCCAGTAAAGTCCCATCTTGAGTGATAGTTTTTTATTATTCAGAGTATTAGTCTCTTATGGAAGTGATAGGTTTTTGGAAGCTTGATGATCATGGGGTGTTTCTCTATTATCATGGGGTCTTGAAAAAGAGTTTGTATTTTGACCTTCGCTTCTCAATTCATAACTCTATTTTTATTGATAAGCATGGTATTATTCCACATTATCTCTAAGATCGTTATCTTATTCATCTAAACTATGCCAAATGTTGTATTATTAAATGATATCATACTAGTTTCATTTCAACCTATAGGAATAACTTCATAATTTTCTATTTATTTTACAAGGACATGGAAAGTAGTAAAAAAACTAGGATAGTGAGGCTTACCATGTTGAGTTATTTGATGGACTCCACAAAATTTGGGAAAGTATATTTTTGTGATGTTAGTGGTGAGAGTGGAATTGGGAAGTGGTCTTTAATCACAATTATAACTATTATTATTTTTACACATCATGTTATTCCTTAAAAATAGTAATTTATGTTAGTGATTTCAAGGCTTCCTATCCCTATCTTTTTTGAATGTTGATGATTTTTTTGTGTTTGTTTAATTACCTTTTGCATATTTTTTAACTCAAACATTTTTGTGGATATGACTCCTACATTATTATAATTTGGAATGGTTGGAGAAATGGGATTACTATTTGGTAATAAAGGTGTGACATTTGCAATACTAAATCTAATATTGGGCATGGGGTAAGTGCACAAAGTTGGGAGATAAAAATCAGCCTACCTGTGGACATGATTTTCCTAAAATTTCAAAAATTTGAACTTTTGTAGATAATTTGAGATATCTACACTCCAAATTTGAAGATGGTGTAAGAACATGAAATGTATAATTTCAAGTCTAGTTTCCAAAACACTAAAAAAATTTAAAAATGGTTAAGTATAAATAGATGAAACATCTAAAATTTAAAGAGGAACTCCTATTTTTTTCTAGAAAATAGAGTAGATAGACAGTTGTGTGGTTCACCATTTTTTGAGAAGTGTTTAATATTATTTGAAACCCTTTGGGGAAAATTTAGATAAGACCTTCTAGTTTGTGACCTATATTTTTTTATATTTATTAAATGAATACTTTTTTTATGAATTTTTTAAGTAAATAAATATTGAAAACTGACAAAAAAATGGATATCCAGACACACCTAACTACCTCCAAAAAAATGAAAATCATTTTTTTGAATGTGTGTAGAATTAGGCCTATTTTATGAACATATAACTTATTTTTCACTTAGATCAACGACAGACAATTTAAATGAACATGTATAGGCATGTATGTTTGTGGCATGTAGTGGCCTAAAAAAGGTATAGTTATAAATCAACATAGTTTGAAACCTTAAATTAGTCCAAAAATTATAAAAAACATATTTTTGGAAAGAGGAGAGTGTGATCATCTTGATGGTATTATGTTTTCGAATTTTCACATTGAAATTCTCAGAGTGGAAATAAAAGTTTAATTTTTTTATTTTATATCATAACTCTCAAAACTTGGTTTTACATTGATAGTCCAAGCCTTTGGCTCAGGAATCCAAGCCATTCCTAATCCAAAAGGTGCAGGAATTGAATTCAAATTCAAATAGTGAAATCATGTTAATAAAATGATCATGGTATTAATGTGATCACATTATTAATTTTGTTAGTAATGTGATCATGTTACTTAATAATGCAATCAGGTTAAGAACCTGATCGTATTATATATTCTCAAGACCCTAAAACTTGAATTTGTATTTTGACCTACTACATGAGCCATTAGTCCTAATAGTTTTAAGATAAAGTTTGATTGATTAATATTTTTTTTTGAGACAAATATTATTGTCAAGATTTGATATCATTGAATTATAATCAGATATGTATTAACTTATGAATCAATTTATTATTCATTTGACATGAGTCTAATCTTCCTTAAAATGTAGATAGTCCTAGTTCATCCTAGACAGGTTCAAGAAGTCAAAAGTTGGTTTTTGGTGATCCACTAATATAAATCACTCATAATTTGGTATATTTGATTTATATTTCATTTTTTACATGATTAAATAAATTATATTATCCAAAAATAAATTGGAGTACAAGGATCCTCTGATTGAGTACTAATGAACCTAGAGTATTAGGTTCGAAAGAGAGTTCAGTGATATTATAAATGTATAAGGATTAGTTATTTGAAAGTTGGTATTTTAAAAGGAACTTATAATCTTCATAATATTCAAATGGTGTTTTGGAACAACAACAAATAGATCAAGGGACATTGTATTTTGTGTCAAGAGCATATACATACCTAAAAGATGTTGAATTTGGTTAAATAGGACTATGTTAGTTTTTGTGGATAATTGGTGATGTTTGGAACTTATAAAAAACTTTTATAAACTTTGTATTATTTTTTGAGTCTATGGTGATATTTTTGGAGTCAGTAAGTGAATTTATATAAGAATCTATTTTCAAGGTATATCAATGTGTCAGTACCCTATTTTGCATATAAGAAGTTGTCTTTTGTCAAGTTTAGAGATGTCACAAACATACATGCCATAAAAATACATGCCTTATGATATAACTTATTTTATAATTAGATGTCATAAAATGCATTTTTTAAACCTATGGCCAAAACTTAGCCTTTGGAGTACCAATCTAGTTGTGCATTTGAAGCAAATTGGGGCTATGTTGAGCCACTTCAACCTAATTGCATGACTATAAAATGTGATTTTAGGGTTTATCATATATAATTTAATTATATATATTAAATAAAATAAATATTATTTATTTATATGCAAGTTCTACATGTATATAATGTGGTTTTGAGATCAATAAACTTGAAAACATCATCTAATGAATGTAAATGTTGATTAGTTTAACTATGGAGGTAATTAGGGTCAAGATGAACAATTTGAACATATTTTAAATTATATACTCAATTTGATTTGAATTGAAATTAACCCTAATGTCATGTCATATATAATTAACCAAATATTTGATTCATTTAATCCAGGAGGCATTTGAGGCCAATTTGAACCCCTTAAAGAGCAAGATATGATTTGGGGTAAAATTAAAAGATATGATTTGGTTTAAAATTAAAAGTTTGATTCTATCATAAATTTCTCCAATTAGTAAAATTATATATTTAGGGGTGTGATGTGGGAAAAATTGACCCCCTAAACCAAATTTATGGCTTAATTGACCTTACTTTTATCAAAAATGCAAATAGGTGAACAAAAAGCTCACATTTTCTTCAATTACCTTAGTGATTGGACCCTATATCTAATATCTTAAACCCTATACCATTTAACTTAAACCCTATACCATTTAGCTGAAACCCTAATCCATAAGCCCTAAACCCCAAACCCTTTAAATTGTAGATACAAAATCAATAAATTTATCCCCAATTAACATCCTTTATATATACTAAGAATTAGGTTTACATGGATAAACTTGGTCAAAATCACATCACTTATTACCAAAATTGACTTCATAGGCTCAATCTGTGATGATGTGGGGGATCATTGATCCCAAAATCACAATATTTACACATAGATCTAGGTTCAAGGATCTCACATTTCCCTAATCACCATCATAATTGTACCTTATATACCCTAAAACCTATACCATAAGCCCTAATCCCTAAAGTTCTTAATCCTTAAACTCTAAACCATAAATACAAACTCTTTAAACCTTGAACCAATCATTTTATCCCAAATTTACATCATTTATACTAATAATTAAATTCACAAGACTCAGTTTGGCCTAAATCACAAGATTGATTACCCCATTTGACTAATTCACTCAATCTGCATGATGACATGGGGTATAATGACAACCCAAAAACACATTATATAGTCACAAATGGGTCCAAGTGATTCAAATTATCCTAAATTATCTTTATGATTGACCCTTTATACCCTAAACCATATATACATTAAAACTCAAGCCCTAAACCATAAACCCTAAACACTATACCCTAAATTTTAAACCATAAACTTTGCCTATTTACCAATTTATTTAGTTCCAATTAACATCCTTTGTAGTAAAAAATAGGTTTGAACATGGCATAGAGTGGTTAGACATTATATACAAGTCCTTAAATCTAAACCATATGCCCTAATTCTTAATCCATAAAACATAAATTTTAATCCTTATACCTTATTGAGCACTACATGTCACAAACATACATGCCTTACAATATAACTGATTTTATCATGAGATGTCATAAAATGCACTTTGTAAACATATGGCCAAAACTTAGCCTTTGGAGTACCAATCTAGTTATGCATCTAAAGTAAATTGGGGTTATTTTGAGCCCCTCCAACCTAATTAACCAAAGAGGAGGCTAGTTTATTATTTTAATTGAGGAGGCATTTGAGGCCAACTTTAACCCCTTCAAGAGCAAGATATGATTTGGGGAAAAGTCAAAATATTAATTATATCATCCAATTAGTCAGTTTGTGTAATTAGGGGCATGATCTAGGAAAAATTGATCCCCTAAACCAAATTTATGTCTCAATCAATTATATAACATGTATGCAACATGTACATGGCATAATTGACCCTACTTTTATCATAAATTCAAACATTAATGTAATTGTCATAAATAGGTGAACAAACAACTCAAATGTTCTTCAATTACCTTAGTGATTGGACCCTATATCTGATATCTTAAACCCTAAACCCTATACCATTTAACTTTAACCCTATACCATTTACATTAAACCTTAAGCTATAAGCCCTAAAACCTAAACCCTTTAAATTATAGACCCTAAACCCTAAACTAATAAATTTAGCCCTAATTAACATCCTTTATATATAGTAAAAATTAGGTTCATAGGGATGAACTTGGTCAAAATTTCATCACTCATTAAACCTTAATTGACTTAATTGGTTCAATATATGATGATGTGGGGGTTAATTAAACTAAAACTCACATTATTTACTCACATATATAAGTTTAAGGAGCTCAAATTTACCCTAATTGCCTTCATGATTATACCTTATATAACCTATACCCTACACCATAATCCTTAAAGTTACTAATCCTTAAACTCTAAACCATAAATATGAACTCTTTAAACCTTGAACCAATCATTTTAGCCCAAATTAACATCATTTAGACTAAGAATTTAGTTCACAGGGATTAGCTTGGCCTAAATCACATGACTGATTCCCCATTTGACTAATTCACTCAATCTGCATGATGACATCTAGGGTATAATGACAACCCAAAAACACATTCTATAATCACAAATGGGTCCAAGTGATTAAAATTGTCCTCAATTATCTTTGTGATTACCCATATGTACCATAAACCATATATTCATTAAAGCCTAAGCCCTAAACCATAAACCATAAACACTATACCCTAAACTTTAAACCATAACCTTTACCTATTTAACAATCGATTTAGTCCAAATTAACATCATTTTTAGTAAGAATTAAGTTCACATGGCATGGAATAATTAGACATTATATATAGGTCCTTAAACCTAAACCCTATGCCCTAATCCCTAATCCTAAAACATAAATTATAATCCTTGTGCCCTAATGCCCACTACATGCCACAAACATACATTCCTTATGATATAAGTGATTTTATCATGAGAGTCATAAAATGCATTTTTTAAACTTATGGCCAAAAATTAGCCTTTAGAGTACCAATCTAATTATACATATGAAGTAAATTGGGGTTGTTTTGGGCCCATTCAACCTAATGCAATGAAAATAAAATGTTATTTGGGGGTTTATCAACTCCAATTTGCCCCAATCACCATCATGATTATACCTTATATACCCTAAAACCTATAACCCAAGCCCTAATACTTAAAGTTCCTAATCCCTAAACTTTAAACCATAAATATAAACTCTTAAAACCCTAAACCAATCATTTTAGCCCAAATTAACAACATTTAGACTAAGAATTATCTTTATGAATGACCTTTTGTACCCTAAACCTAAGCCCTAAACACTATACCCTAAATTTTAAAACAAAAACTTTCCCTATTTACCAATCAATTTAGTCCTTATTAACATCCTTTGTAGTAAAAATTAGGTTCACACATGGCATAGAGTGATTAGACCTTATATACACCCTTAAACCTAAACCCTACATGCCTTAATCCCTAAACCCTAAAACATAAATTTTAATCCCTAGCCTTTAAACTATATGCATTAATGTCTTAATCCTTAATCCATAATCTCTAATCTATATTAAGTATATTGATACCACGTTATTTAATAACATGATCATGTTATTCTTAATATAGACAACACTCAATTCTTAATGTTAATTTCTAACCCCAACAGAGTATTAATAATAACATGATCACATTATTTGGTAACATGATCATGTTATTCTTAATATACACTTCTCAATATGCATGTTGAAGGAGAACCTAGTCTAATAAATAATGTGATTGTGTTATATATTAACACAATCACATTATTCTTAACATACACTTCTCAATATGTATGTTGAAGGAGAACCTAGTATAACAAATAATGAGATCACATTATTCTTAACATATGGTTCTCAATGTGTATGTTGAAGTAGAACCTAGTATAAAAAATAACACGATCATGTTATGTAATAACATGATCACATTATTATTATTATTATTATTATTATTATTATTATTATTATAGACCAAGCTAAATATTAAATGTCTATTTTTAACCCAAATTGAGAATTCTGCCCCGACAAACATTCTCAATGTACTTATGTAAGACCTATGGTACCTATGTACTTGACCCCACCTTTGAAAATATCTCAATTATCCTTGATGGGTGATAGATCACGTTCAAGGAAGAGGAAAGTATTTAATAATAAAACACCATAGGAATTAGAAGATTTGAGAGAGAGAAAAAATATATGAATGCAAAAATTGCATGGTATACAAGTTAAAAACCCTAATATTGATGAACCAAATGCCATAGATAATGAGCCAATTGACAATAATGAGTTAAATAATTATGAAATTGACCATAATGAATTTAATAATGATTAAATTAATCATAATAAAGTGAATAATAATTAAATTTACAACAATAAATTAGATAATGTTGGAGTTTTAAATTCAAAGTTCAAAATTTTTGATTTTATTGATGATGAGTTTATGTATGATGCTTCACCCCCCATGAATGAAGAAATTTTGATGGAAACAAATAATGATGAAATTAACCATCAATAAAATTTCATGGAAACATATAATGAATAAATAAATATTGAATAAATGTCATCCCACCTCTAAAAAATGAAAGCAATAATGATTTTGAAACACCCTCTCAACAAATTCCACCATTAACAACACCTCCAAGAATTGTGCATAGAAAAGACTACTTAATTTAATTCAATGAAAATATTTTAGAATCAATGCATAAAAAAATGATTGATCACCATTTAAAAATATTGGCTCAATAAATTTGGGATAATTTATGTCATACTTTGGATTATGATAGTCAAATATGTCAATTATTTGTTTCATTGATAAAATTGATGAAGATGAGACTTATAATGTACACATTAGGACTAAGAAAATATAACATAGATGATGAAAATAATGAAATTATTTAAAATCTACATGATGCATATCATAATATAGTCCCAAAATCACATACCCAAGATTGTAATACTATCTGACATATACTTACAACTTGTGCAATAAGTGACAAATTAAGGAAAAATTTTAAAAACAAGTTGAACACTTAATATAAATAGAAAAATAATAATGAAAGAAATTGAAAAATTTGAAAGACTTAATGAACCTAATATAAATTATCTCTAGGCATTCTCTTGTAGACTTCCATAAAAGGACAAGGCTATAGTTGATACTCTCAAAGAACTACTTGCTCAATTTTGGAAAGACAATACAAGAGTTTTGCCCAATGCAAGAGATGTTGTGAAAAGAAGAGTTGGTTCTCATAAATGTGAACCACATCCAAAACATTTATTAGATATGAATCAAACATAATTTTACTCTAAATTTTTGGAAAAACATCAATAAATTTCTATTTATCAAAGATATTTTGAGATGGCCAAACTTTTTTATGTAAAAATAAACCACACATGTACCACTTGTTTTTATAGGCAACATGTTGAATTTTCAATGCACTAGGATGATTTTTTCCATAGTCATTGTACTTTTCATACTAACAACATTTTTTAGGAGTGTGTCATACTAACCAAAATTAGCCATGTAATTTATTCCAACTATCTTTTGCAAAAGACTAAATGGACAATTATTTTACAACAAATCATGTTTAAACAAAAATTGTAGCATTTGTGGTGGATTACAAAAATTAAAAAAATATATCCATGAGGATATTAAAAATTTAATTGGAAAATAATTAGTTGGTTTAATAAAATATAAATTAGTGACTTATCAAGTAAAAGATGGCAAAGAATCTAAAAGGTATGAGCTTGTTACAAAAAAGATACTTATTTTCAAGTTTTTGGTCAAATTTAGGGAGAAGATTGTTTATGAGTATGTAAGGCACACACACAATGCTAGATGGTTGGATGAACATTTAAATATAAGCAATGATACATTCCCACTTGGTTTGATTCTTTAATTAGTTGATTTTTTTGAAAATTACACATTCAAACCCCAAATGGAAGTTTAATCATAGTATTATAACTCATCACAAGTTGCCATTTTCATGCATATATCATTCATGCATGCACCTAATAGTATAGATAAATAACAAAAAATATTAAGTAAATATCATTTATATTTTAGTGATAACCGATCACATTGTTCAGATTATGTGCAAGGTTATTTTCAGAAGTTTTATGAATAGTTGAGTTAGAGGAACATTACTTTAAATCAACATTACATTTAGTCATGCAATTACACATCATAATTAAAAAATTAATGGATATTTTATTGGTTGAGTATGATGCACATTACCACTAGTGTATAACACATTTAGAGTTTAACCAAGGTTGGCCATGGAAAAGTGGAGCATGATGGTGCTAGAGCATGTGTAAAAAGAGCTATTACAAGGGAGGAGTTAAAATTTGAAGAGGGTGTTCATTTGAAAAATGCAAAAACTATAGTTGAATGGTGTAATGAGAACATGTGTCATGGTTCTCAACCAAATTCTACTATTTATAGACATTTATAATTAATGGAAGAAGAACACTTGGCAAAGTATGAGGATTATATGACTCTAATGGGTTCAAGTGACCTCCACTCATTTTTTATCTAAAATGCAAGTTCTTAGACTATCCATATGAGACACTTGGCATGTTTCTATTCTACATACATGGACTCTATTTAGAATTATTGTGAGTCACAAGAGTGGGTGGATGATTGGAGTTTCAAATCTCTAATTCCAAACAACACATATCAGGTTCCAAAAACATTACAACTTACAAGTATGACATCATCAGATGACTTTGACCATGTATCTAATCTAGTGTAGCCAGGTAGAATATTTTTCATTATGTATAATTTATTCTCATTATATATATTCATATTTTTGCTAAAAATGGTTTTTTTATGATCTAGGGCATGTTTTTCAGTTATTGTAGATGAGGATAATGAAGAGGTTACTGATTACTACTTGTGTTGGTGTGTAGAGAGAAATAAAAAATTGACTTCCTCAGTTATAGATGGAGATTTCATTAACTATCCCATTGGGTTAGTGGTAGTCACTAGAACTTGGTTTTGATGATATATTATAAAATATTTAGATCAATGGTTATTTGAAGATTTTGAAATGCACAAGAAGATACTACACTATTCAAATTTAATTCTTATAATGAATATTCAATTACAAAAATATCATAGGAGGCCACTAAACAAGAAACTATGGAAAGTTTGGGAGTCAAACCATGAATATGTTCTTGATACTATCAAGGTTAGAGTAGATCCTAGTGGTTCATTAGACTGAAATACATAGGTATGTATAATTTTCAAATGTAGATGTAATAAATTTTACCAAATGTTTTTTTTTATTTTTTAGGTAGTACATATAAATTTCATTTTTAATTACTTACTAACATTTTTTTGTAGGTTAGTGGTGCCAGACAAGATTCCACCTTCATGTGGTTGACACTATCAGTAAATAATTATATATTCTTGAATCTAATATAACCTTAGATTGTATGTGATTAAAGCTCATAAAATGACTTATGGGTTATGTTTTATGGGTGTTTGAACTTAGGCTTAAAAATACATTTTTATTGTATTGTAAAGGGCATTCTTGAGGATAGAATGGGAGGTGGGTTTGTCGATTGGGATTGATGGGAGGCTAATAAATTTATACTATATGATATCCACCCCCAAAATGTGTTGTTAGTGTCAATTTTTATTCAGGAAGCATCAAAACTAGAGCTCTACAACCATAACTTAAACTTTGACAACATTTATTGTCAGTGGTTTTACACTCTGAAACGGTAGTGAAATGCACTTATAGGTGAATTTAAATGTCATGGAAATGTGATAACATGTAATTTTCCTAAATTTATGTGATCCAAGTCATATATTCTTAGGTGGATGTCTTGTATGCAAAAATGTCATTTGGAGCTCAAGAAGTTGCTTGTTCACTACAAGTTGCATTTTTTGACCCCTCACTGCAACTTGTCCAATGGATTAATATCAAAGATTACACTTGATTTCTCTAGGGTGATATTATAAGTATTAAATAGGAATTGGATGGATTTGATTATTCATGAAAATGACTTACATTTTTCATTTTAAGTGTGTTTAAACTTAGGATTAAAATTTGCATTTTTATTTTATTGGGAAGAGCGTTCTTGAGGCCAGAATGGGTGGTAGTTTTGTCAATTAAGAATAATGGAAGTCTAAGAACTTGGTCCTATATGTTATTCACCCATATATACATGTTTTAAGTGTTAATTTTCAGTTAGGAAGCATCAAAACTAGATTTTTGTAACCACAACTTTAACTTCAACAACATTTGTTGTCCATGTTTCTACACTCCATAATGGTAGTGAAAATGCATTTTTAGGTGGATTTGAACATCATGGTGGTGTGATAACATGTAATTTGCCTATATATATGTAATAAAATTTATATATTATTAGGTGGATGTCTTTGAGGTACAAATTCCAGTTGGAACTCAAGAAGTTGCTTATTCACCACTAAAATGTTACATTTTTGGATCCCTCACTGCAACTTGCCCAATGGATTGCTCTCAAATCTTGAACCTAATTGATTTAATATGTGATTACATGGATTAAATAGGTATGGGATAGATCTTATGGTTCATATAAATTATATACAATTTTTGTTTTATGCATGTTTGAACTTAGGTTAAAAATTTGCATTTTTCTTGTATTGGGAAGGGCGTTCTTGAGGCCAAAATGGGTGGTAGGTTTGTCAATCAGGCCTGATGGGAAGACAATAAAATGGTCCTAGATTTTATACACCCATATTAAATGTTTTAAATTTCACTTTTTAGTTAGGAAGCATCAAAACTAGAGTTTGGTAACCACAACTTAAACTTTGACAATATTTGTTATCAGTGTTTCCATGATCCAAAATGGAGTGAAAATACACTTTTGGGTAGATTTGAAATTAAAATAAGTGTGATAACATGTAATTATCCTATATATATTTTATTCAAGTGATATATTCTCAAATAGAGGTTTTAGAGGCATAAATTCTAGTTGGAGCTCAAGAAGTTGCTTGTTTAATGCCAAAAAGTTGCATTTTTAGACCCATCACTGCAACTTGTCCAATGGATTGCTATCAAAGGTTCCACCTAAGTGCTCTAGTGTGTGAGTATATGGATTAAATGGGAAGGTTAAATATCTAATGGTTCAAAAAAATTATTTTTAGGTTTTGTTTTATGTGTGTTTAAACTTAGGCTAAAAAATTACATTTTTCTTGTATTGGGAAGAGCGTTATTGAGGCTGGAATGGGTGTTGGGTTTATTGATCAAACCTGATGGGAGGATAAGAACCTAATAATAGATGTTATATTCCCCTTAGATGTGTTGGTAGTGTCATTTTTTGTCTAGGAAGCATTAGAATAATATTTTTGCTAAACTTTTGTCCTATAAAACATGTTAAAACATGGATAAGATGAGTTTCTGGTTGATTTGAGTTCTATAAACTTGGGTAATGGTTATAACATGTTATAATTTATAAAAGACTACTATAAATATAATTATTAAGAGATACAAACTCTATTTTGATAAATTGACCTATTATAGAAACAATTAGGTCTACAAACCTAGAAACTTAATGAGTAATTAACCTATTGACCTATTGACAGACTCTATTATGATTAATTGACACTTTATGTGTATTGGTAGTTTTAAACAAGATATTATTGGTTATATTCAAGGAAGATAATAAATGATGAGATTAGTGAAGTATGGTGTAATTAGGAATGCTCAGTCCTTTATAGCTAAGATCAAAGATGTGTTAGGTTGTAAGGTTCAGTTTATGTGATCTCCAAAAGGGAGAGAAACTAAAAGATAACATTTTTTTATGAGAACTTTTTTATGACTATGACAGTCCCCAAATTGTGTTATCTTAATGTATTTGAAACTTCATGTCAATAAAGTCATTGTATTATTTGAGTAGATTCACATATGCATTCATCCAGGGTTCATGGTGAGTATTTGGATGTCTAGGTTGGATTGAAAACAAGTAAAAAATGTTTATTACCCCTTTATTTGAAATGTTTCCTTGTTTACATAGTTAGCACTTTGTTTGGTAGATAGTCAATGCCTTGTTATGAAATCAAATGCCAAGAAAGGTTTATGTGTGCCTAAAGAAGGTAAATTTCCATGGATTTGGTATAATTTTGTGTAATTGAGGAGAGAAAAAATCACTATAAATGTATTTTTGGAGTTTTGAACTTTTGAACACAAACAGACCCAACACAACATTCCCTTATTTTTCTTAGTTACCATGTGTCTATTCGGTTAGTGTGCCAATGAAAGGATGTGTATGGTTGATAAAGTTTATGGTTATGAACTATATAAAATTATAATCACATGTAGGAGTAAGATACATTGTGACAATAGTTCATTTGGGGTTTAGTAACCTTTAAAGCGCAGACAAAGCCCTGTGTCTTAGACAATCCACTAAATAGTGATAGATTTTTGTGTTTTGAGATGGTTGCATCAAGTGAAGGTTTATAAAATGTTCCTACCTATTTTGGAATTTAGATATTTACAACACAAACTTGAGGAAAGTCTTAGTTTCTTTTGAAAGGACTTAAAACTAAAGAAAGTGAATTATGAAGCCTCTCGGCCTCTATAAACAGGTAGATAGGGTTTCAAACCCAAAAACCCCATAACTCCCATTCCAACTATGTAAAATTATATATATTTGGTATTATAACATATTTTAATTTCCTAATAATGATTAAAGTGGTTTGGACTCCATACAATATGGATTTGTATAGTTTTGATGACTGTGTCATGAATGGAGGGCTAAAAAAGCCTAATTAGACAAAGGCTTATAAAGGAAAAGGTAACTATAGATATATTTGAATAATTTATGGGGATTTATATAAATATATAGGGTGGTCTAAAATGTTTTTGTATATTTAGGGGAGTTGATAGATTTTACAAAAAAAGTGAAAATGTCAAAAAAGGCTATAAGCCTAATGGGGTCATTAGTAGCTTTGTATGTAAAAATGAGTATTGAAGTGTAATTAATGGTTTAAATGAGGTTAAATAAAGTATTATATTATCATAAAATATCATCCATAATAATATATTATACTCATGAAACCTATATCAATATTTGGTACTTGAAACCTAAGAAGATTGCCTAGTGAGAAGATAGTGAAAGAGTGAGAGGAAGTTTGAAAATGGAATGAAAGAAATGAATTTGAGAATGAATGTGAGAGTTTTTTAAGAGTTATAATTATACCAATAATTTTCTCCAAAGTTTACAATAAGTATTTACAAAGAGAATAAGGCTATTAAGCCTAAGTGTTAATAGAATGACTAGATTGGTAATAGAAGATTCAAGACAAAGCAAAAGCATTAAATAAATTTTTTACCAAGACCAGAGCTAGGAGTGGATGTTTTAGAGACTTCTTCCATATACCTATGAATCAAAATTCATACAAAAATTATGCCTAGTTTCAAGAAAAGATAGTTAAAAAGGCATTAGAGCTAGGTGAAGGTGAAAGATCAGGTAACTTACAGGTATAGTTATCCGAGTGAGAAATTTGAAAGGATTTATGAATGATTTTATGTCTTTAAATTATAAAATTTTGAACATTATTGGGTATGGGTTTTAATTTTAATCAAATTGTGTTAATGATCAATTGAAAAGTTGTAAATGGGTGATGACAAATACAAAATAGATAAGAGTGTCATTAGTCATTTCCACTACACACAATGAAATAAAAACTTTAATTTAAAAAAATATATATGAGATATAAGATTTATAACATTTAAAATAATAATTTTTTAATCCTAATTTGTGTACAACATTAAATACAAGATCCGATAGACAATAGTTTGGAAGATCAAAACAACACTATACAATAACACAATGAAATAAAAACTAAATATAAATTAGATAGATTGCCATGATAGGCATACAATATAGGCACATGTGTGCAATGTCAATAATACATAGATTGTCTTGATAGGCATACAAAAAATTACATCTACCAACATAGTATCTAATATGGGGTGAATGTCATATACACATATACAATGCCAAAAATGGGTAAATTTCCATATAGGCATACAAAAAAGTACATATCATGTAAGAAATCCTATTCATCAAATAACCTCCCTCTCTTTTCCTTCCTCGAAGAAGACTCTCCCTAGGATGTCCTTCTAGTATACATAGACCACTCTAGTGCCTTGGATTGATCTAAGGTCTGATTGTGGATCCTACGCTCATATCTCACTTGAAGTTGAACCTATTCAAATACAAGTATTATTATAAAATTAACATAAAATGCATTCAACCAATTATTATTAATTAATTTTAAACTAAAAAAAATCATTTAAACATGCACTTATTACAAGCTCATGATCATGCTCAATCTATTTTTCACACTCAAACAAGTCAATGTTAGGCTTAGCTATTCGAATATGCATCTCAAATATGGGAGAAACATGAGAAACTACCCTATTAATCATCTAACTAGGACTATCAAATGTCATAGGACAAACCTACATACACAATACATTTACATAAGTTATATTTGCCCCAAGTATGTAGTAAAATTATTAAAACAAGTCTATTTTTACAATTCAAAATTACAAGTTAATATATACCTCTATTAGTGCCTATATAGATGACATTGTAACAATAATGCCTATCTCTATCTCAACTTTTAGAGAGGGAGGAGTGTCTACTTGAGCCATCAACTATTCATGTAAACAAAGGTCTAAATTAATTTTATATAAAGTATAAAATCTTATATATGGAAACCATGCATATCATGAAAAGACAAAGTAAACCAAGAATCATGGAAGTGTAACTACCATACAATGTGTATATAATGAAAATACAATGTAAACCAAGAATCATAGAAGTGTAACTGCCATACAATGTGCAATGTCCAAGAATAGAAAGTAATTTGCATATTGGAGGTAATATAAAAATGGTAATACATGTAGGAAGTGTGAGTGGAAGAGTAGGAGGTGGAAAGAATAGTATCACTTTGACAATGCAAAGTTAGGGAGAGAAAAGGAATAAGAAACATATCAAGAACTCAGTCCTTACTTGTAAAGCTTCTTTAGATAGAGTAAACTACCATTATATATTTACTGGGGAAAGGTTGAGCTACAGATATATGGCCATCATCCTTATATTATATTTGTGATATCAATCATCTATATCTCTATATATAATACATGGATTGATATCACATTTATTTATAATAGATGGATGACTTGATTTTTAGGAAATCACCCAACCAATAGAAAGGAGTGAACCATGGTGAATCCACCTCTTGATGAAGGTGTGTGTAAATAACATTCTACCAATAGGTCAATTTATCCAATATATCAAGTTTTAGCCATATAAATTTATTGTCTTATTTTGGATCAAGAGAACAAAATTGGAAAATAGATTGGATGTTGAATTGGAAGAAACTACAAGGTGTAATTGTTGAGGTTGGCACATATTTTAGTACCAACACAAATGGCGGCTCTCCCCTAAAACTTGTTAATGGGGCTACAAGATATTGAGACCAAATGCAATGTTTTATGGTATAAGGAATATTGAGTAGAGAGGTTGTCTACCCTTTATACCTTTGTCATATCCAAAACAAGAGGTGTAATGAGGCATTATAATTGAAATACAAACCTTTATTGTGGCTAAAGAAAAAGGTGTAATGAGATACTACAATTGAATTATCATGTGTATTACAAGTTTTTGGTTTAAACATAAGAAGGTAAGGTCAACACCAAAATTTTAAGTCCCCCTTCCCCTAATTTTGCCCCTTCCTAAAATCCACACCTCTTAAATTGGTCATCAAATATTATAAACATGTATAAGATCTTGTAATAAAATGAAGCAAGATTTAAGTCCTACTATCACTATCTTAAGTGAAGTCACTTAATAAAATATAAATTTATTTAAATAACTATTTCTTTAACTTTATTTAAATCAGTCAATTTAATGTTGGGGCTTGATTCATGGTCCTTTATGTTTAAGAAGACTCTTAGAGTTACATTGTTAAGTTAATGATCCACTAAGTATGATTGTTGATGTTTTAATAATTAGTGAGCAATTTTAAGGTTCTGATTGGGTCTACATTGATATTATTTGAAATTAATTATAATTAATTTAGCCAACTATTTTAACTATGGCTATGAGTAAGCCTTTAGTCCTTAAAAAATTAAAGTTCAATTAATTGAATTTGTAACCTATTTATGAGTTGGTTGTAGGTAGGTTAATAGTCAAAATTGATCAATTAGGTTGATAGTTAGTTGATTTGGGTGGATTCCATGTAATATAATTAGTGGTTACATCAACCAATGAACTAAAATCACATTGTATAAATTGATATGAAAGTATTGGAAAAAGGAGTTAAATTTATAAGTCATCTTTACCTTTACCACTATGATGGGTCTTAATCATGTTAAATCTAATTCCTTGTATTTGTACTCTTCATGCACATTTATAAACTCTTTTACCTTTAATTCCCTTTCTATTATCACTCATTTTCAAGGGTAACATGTGGATTTATATACAATGGTAATGGTGACATAAGTCAAAATGAGAATATGACTATATTGAGCTTAGCAACTTCATTTTAAAGATAGTGTTACCTATAAGGACTCCTAGATATGTGCTCTTCATTTTATAAGTATCCTCATGGCATGTGAACTACCCTTATCTAATCTTGAATGAGATTATTCATGGGATCTTTATGGGATTTGCCAAAAGTAGTTACATAAATATTGTTGATCCCATTCTCATAGCTTGCAATTATTTCGGTTCCTCTTTAATGGTTTGTGATGCATCATAACAACTTCCAAAGGTTCAAAATACCTCCAAGATGATCAAGCCATCTCCAAAATTTTGGATAGGTGTATTTATATAGGAGGAAGAGTATTTTAAAGGTTTAAATTCAATTTGAGTCCATATGGTGCAGTTTCATAGTTAGTAACCTTTAATTAGGCCTAGGAGACCTAATTAATCCTAAGGGGTGTTGAGTTAGGTGTTCTTAAAAGAGATTTTAATTATGAAAGTATCTATATGAGATATGTGATGCAAATGGGTATCTGAATGTGGGTTTGGTTGGGTTGGGAACTTTTTAGTCTTCTCAAAAAAAGGAGGTTTTCCTCAAAAAAGGGCTAGTAGAAGGAAGGTGTCAAGGAGGAAAGAAGAGTTAAGTGAATATTTGAAACTTAGGGGTTGTGTGTAACAAGGATAAAGAGAGAGAACATGAAAATAGAGTATGAACTAAGGAGGTTGATGTTAAAAGGAAATATTGCAGAGGTAGTTTATTAGTAAAATGACTTCAACTAGAGGAGGATTAAGTGAATAAAAGAAGGCTTAAGAGCCATTGAGTATGTAAGAGCGAACAAGAAAGACCTAGTAAATACAAAGTGATCAAATAGATAAAGAGGTTGAAGATAGAAGACAAAGAATTTTAAGAAAAGATCAGATTTGGATATTTGGTAGAGATAAGTGTGTGTTTTCATCCATATTAGGGAAGATTGTTAGAACATATGCATCAAGATACTTGATAGATAAATTTAACTTAAACTTACAAGGAAAATATAAATAGACTAAATGTATATATAACATAAGATTAACTTGAAATTTTACCTATGTATAAGTAAAATGTGTCATCCTAATACAGACAGATGTAGTAGTGGATAGGCCAGCACCTAGATCTAAATATGTAAACAACAGATGTGACAAATCAAATTTTGAAAATGTCGATTATGATGATGAAGGCACCATCACCTCCTAAAACATAAAAATGACATATATATTATTTAATTTTTATGTAAATTAATTTTTTTCTAAATTAAATTTGCAAATATAACTTAAATTTAACATGACATTTGTATAAAATATACATGAATTTATGTAGTGGCTGATGTATTCACACCAAATATTCATGCCAAAAAATCATCACTCATAATAATATTATCCAAGACCTCTAAACCACTGGTGCCATCATCATCAAAAGGTCTAGTTCACATAGCTCCATAAGAACTGCAAGGGTGAGATTGAGTATACACACTAGGTGGTGTATATTTAGCATCAGTCTATGAGAGCCTACTCATATGCTAAATCAGTGTATTAGTGAGTAAACTAAGATCATGCAGAGTGTCGATATACATGACATGTTGAACTACAGAGGGGATCTCAGGCTCAAGTGGCTATTAGATATGGATCTGCATAGGTTGATTAAGTGCATGATTTACACATGGTCGATCTTATGTAGAGCCTTTGCCTTAGACCTGAAACTCATTAAAATTAAAATAATTAATACTATGATTGAGGAAAAACTTACAATATTTTTTTCTCAAAAAATACAATGGGACCTAATGGTTTTTACACAATGGATAGTCAAACACCATCCACCATCGATCCCAAAAATTGTTTGTGATTAAGTTATGTTGGCATTAATGGATTGGAAAATGTTTAGCGGTTATGAGAAATGGGGCATTGGTGTCTGGGCCAATGAATAAGGTACAAATGGAGGCTTTTGATATTTTTTTGTTCTTAACTTCAAGTGTTAACAATTTGTCAGCATAATAAGCCCTACAACTATCTATATATGAATTCCATCTATCAATTTGACTCATTATAGAGTCAATTTGACCTAATAATATCTCTAGGGAATTGGCTAGCTAGGTGTGGCAGGGGTTGGTGGAAGTGGATCCCTCATTCTCACAATTAATTCTTCAATTTCAATTTTATTTCCCATAATGTTGTCAATTAGAATCTCCTAACTACTAGGGGTATTTAGAACTATAGGAGGGTTAGGTGGAGGGATAGGAGGAGGAATAAGAGGTTTTTGTGGAGGTTTAGGTGAAGGGTTAGGAGGAGGAGGAACAAGAGGGTTCTGTGGAGTGTTAGTAGGGTTAACAAGATGAGTTGTTCAAAACAAACACATTACAACTAAAAATTAGGGATAAATAATGAAAATAATGAAAAATTAGGGTTAACAAGTGTAGATTTTTATCACTTACCTCTTCTGCATGGTGGAATCATTGATTAGCATATTCTTGGGATGAATTTGGTGATTCCCTATCAATATTTTATCTCTCTCACACAAAATGTGATCACAGAAGTAGAGGAGAGAAAATGAAACCCAAATGAAAAATAATGAATTTTCATTTGGATTTCAATTTTTTTTTGTGACATAGGTAACATGATCATGTTAATAATATGATCACATTATTGAAAATAATAATAACATGATCGTGTTATTATTTTAAATAATGTGATCACAATATATAATAATGTGATCATGTTATGGCTTGATAATTATTGATACATAATTTAAATAATGCGATCATGTTAAGTAAATAATTCAATCAAATTATTTATTAACATGATTGCATTACCTAAAATGTCCATGGAATTGTCCCCCAACTCTATGCACTTACCCCATGAAAACTTTTAATGGGGTTGGGTTGAGCACACATTAAATTTGAGGGTCATATATGCCTCTAGATCATAATACCCTCAATGTAAGAGTAAGTAATATTGGATGCTCTATATCTTCTTTAAAAAATGGAAGTTATAGTGTTTAAATCATCCAACTACATTCCATGTGTCATCTATGGGATTGATCTTCTATCTTGAAAAATCTTATTGATAATCTTTTAGAATCTTAAGTAACCAATCATATACCAATTCTTCAAAGGTGAAAGGGAGTAACTAAGAATAAACATCTTCATGTTCTACATTAAGCAACCTATGGGTTACCTTAAAGGTCGTAACATTCTCTTGAGAAGTCTAAACCCAATATTCTAAAACTTTAAGAGATACCTCTCAATATTTATAGGCAAGGAATGATCGTCGCCTTGAAAAATTACAATAGGCCATGTTAACCACACCAGGGGTTAATATTTTTCATATTCAAACCTTTGAGTAATAGTTTGGGTTAATCTATGGTTGGGCCTTGTTCTTCAAAATCTAAATTAAGAGAACTTTATTAGAGTGAATGGGCTCACATTTTACCATTTTTTCTATGAGTCTTCTTATGTTTCTCCATAGGACCAACTATAATTCCTTCTAAACTAGACTTAGAATGAGTAACTATGGTAGATGCACCATATTTATCAAAGATGGGCCTTCCTTCTGTTGGCTGAATATTTTGTCATCAACTAACTGATGGTAAAATGGGGATATCAGCCACAGCATAAGGGAGATTTACACTATGAATAGTATGGGTTTACCAGATCTAGACGAGATGAATCTCTCCTCTCATCAAGGGGAGGTTCCCTATCAGTATTTGTGTGCTATAAGCATATATATATAATTAAGCAGAAAATAACACATGGGGGGGGGGGGGGGGGTAAAACAGCATCTACTTCTCTTCTTTTAGAAGTAATGTATGTAGGACGAAAGAGGAAAATCCCTGGTCTAAAGCTAACAACACTCCTCTTCTTTCAGGAATGGTATCAAACGAAGAGCAAGAGATTACCTGAAGTAACAAAGTCACAAGAACGCTCATGCAAGCGCAAAGTCTTCCGTAGCTTCTCCACAGATTCGGAACAAGTATAACCGTAGAATGAAGTGAAGCACAAAGTCTTCACCTGAAACTACAAAAGATAAAAGAATCTCAAAAGTAAAAGTAGCACAAAGTCTATCTTCTACCCTCAAAAAGTGCCCTTAGATAATATCAACACATTCACTTTGCTTATTAAGTCAGATAAACAAGAGGTTATCAGAAAAGAGTACATGAGAAACTATTTCCTAGATGACACAGATAACTTCAACACAAAGTCTGAAATCACTTGCTTCTCATTCATTTGACAAAATTTGATTTACAAATCTGAGCACAAAGTCTCAAAAGTTGCTTCAATTTCAGTAGAGTGTTTGCTCTCTATTTTTCCAAGATCCTTACACAAATGAGGTCTCCGCTTTATATAGGGAGAAAATCCTCAAAAACAGAAAAATAATAAAATATAAAATATCTTGGTCAAAGATGACTCATCTTTGACTTTTAGATATTTTCCAAAATATTTTATTCGTAATTACAAATTACAAAATTGCATGCATTCTGCACAAAACAGAAATGCATAAAGATAGAAGAAGAAAGAGAGAAAGTGTCAAATTTGGTTGCCGGACTTCTTCAAATGGGCATCGCACATGGTGATCGATGCCTGAATTTCTATGCTGTCTGGCACAACTGTGTTCTTGGAGATGATTCTAACCCTGATCAGCACGTCCTCCAATGCTGTGATGGCTTTAGCGTGGTTAGTTAACCTAGATTTTAGACTCTCCAAAGTTAACTGAGCATTTAGAATGCTGTCCACCGAGGACATTGAGAAGGAGGTTTCAACCAAAGCTTTTCGGATCATCTCTTTTGGATTTTGAAGATCAATGACTTCTTGATCTCGACATAGGAGTCCTTATTGGATATGGCACCAACAAACATCAGAGTGCTCTTCTCAGAATTTTTCATTTATTTCCCTCTGTCGGGATCTTTCTCCAAACTATCCATCTCTATGTTCAGTCTTCTTCATGGTCTTGGACTGCTTCAGGGAAACTTCAGTGACCTGAAAGAACTTCTGTTGAAAAGACGTTGATGAAGAGGGACCCTTCACAGAAACCGCAGAAGGAACCATGATCGTGCAATCAGAGGAAGAAGGGAGTGATCAGGGAGATCCGCACGAAAGGGATGAGACGCGAGTAGGTCGAAAAGCAGAAGAAGAAGGGGAGCAGGCGCAGAAAATGAAAAGAATGAAGGTTTCTCTATAGTTGGAGAAATGTGAGTACCAGTTGCAAGGGCGGAAAAAATTACCGCCTCTACATCGTTTAGATGTAAGGGCGGCAAAAATTGCCGCTCCTGCACGGGCGAAGGAATGGAGATGGCAAGAACAACCGACGCCGGCAGACAACACCGCCGACGTCGGCAAACCTGCCGACAACGGCAGAAGAAAATCGCCGATATCGGCAAACCTGCCGACGGCGGTAGAATATCGGCCGACGACGGCATAATCTTGGCTTAAAAAGCCCGCGGGGAATTTACCGCCCGCTGAATGGGCAGCGAATTTGGGACGAAGAACGCATGTAAGGGCGGCAAAATTTGCCGCCCTTGCATAAAAAGTGCAGGGGCGGCAATTTTTGCTGCCCTTGCATAAAAAAGGAAGAAAAGTGCAGAGGCGGCGGTTTTCGCCGCCCATGCACAGGGGAAAAGGGAGGAAAGACTAATTCCTGAAGGAGTTCAGGAGGGAAAAAAAATTGGGTAGGGATGAGGTGGTAACCACTTCTCGTTCCGAGGCCAAGATGGGAGCGAATTCGAAATTCATTTCGAAGGACGAACTGAGGGGGAGGAAAAGACGAAACAAACAAGTTTCGCAGGGGAGTTCCAAAAAATAAGCATAGCTGATTTTGGGAACAACAGCTGGCTCCTGTTGGGGAACTGCCTTCTATTGCAAAAAGCGATGGAAGGGAGTAGAATTCAGAATCTCCAGTGCCTTAGAAGCGTGCCATTGGGCCACGGAGTCAAGCTACTCAAAAAGAAACGCTCCAAACAACGAAAACAAAAATGAAATAAAACAAAGCTAAAGACTATACAAATATACAGGGGAATTTATTTGGTACTTCAAGAAATGAAGCACCTCAGATGCTGCCCCTTTAAAGGCAGCGGCGATGACGCACTGTCTTGATAAACCAGCAAGAGGCCATTTTCCCCCCAGAATTGATGATGTGTGAATGGAAACCTCCACCAAAAAACCAACTTCCTGTGCCATCCCTTTAGTTTTCTCTTCTTGCCCCACAGCAAGATTTGTCTTTTGACTCGAAAACCATGAATCTTCATTTTCTTGGCGAAGAGTTCTTTTCCCTGATCATGACGGGCAACAGAATGGTCAGATACTATAATTGGTTGTTTTTTTGGTTCTATCCAGCACTTGATTTGGTTGTCCTTACGGGCATTCTCGAGGGTTTTAACAGGTTCTTCATGAACATCTTCCGTGGTCAGGAGATAATTACCCCTACCAGAGGACTCAAATAGAATCTGAGCCGCAGGAGATGATGTTTGGGTGACCACGTACTTTGCCTCTTTATCAGGAAGCAACCTTTTCATCACACCTTTCACAGGAATCTTTGCCTGGGATAAGTCCATGCTCAATTCTCCTCCGACATCTCTGCAAAAGTTTCGTCCAAGTAGAATGCCATATGAAGCTGGGACGTCAGCCACTAGTACTGTCATCTTGATCATCTTGTCAGGGAATGCTGCAAATGCAAATTGGGCATCTTTGATTTGCCCCAATAGTGATACTGGTTTGTTCTCCATGGAGAAACATCTCCCAAAAGTTTTAGTTAATGTGAGACCAAGGGATTCTACTACTTTAGCAGGCATAACATTGTCAGATGCACCAGAATCGATGATGCAGTTGCTCAGCTTGCGACCGTTTATTAACATGGAAACATAGAAAGGTTCTATTTTTTCAGGGGCAACTGGAGGAGTCACGACCAGATGGTTCTGGGTGGATATATCTTTTGAAAGATCATGAGTTACCCTCAAAAAATTTTTTCCTGTAGGGACAGCTGTACCTTTCACACATTTCGCCAATCTGTCCAACTGTTCAGGATGGGCTTGTAGAAATTCAAGTTCAGACATTTGGATTTTAGTCTTTTTGACATGCTCAATTATATCAAATGTCGGTATTAGACTAGGCACAGAGGATGGGAGATCACTCTTCTGGTTTTTGGGATGGGAAAGGCTGGTTTGCAAAGTTGAAGTAGAGGATGCAGGGATGCTTGGGGTACGTACTTTTTCAATAGTCGCCGGGTCCTTTGGTTGGAAGGGTAGAGTGGTTCCCCGCTTGGCAATTGAAACTGTTAGCCGAGGTTGTTCCTCTGTCTTCTCTTTATCAGCTTGTTGGGTTGACTGTTTCTGGGACCGGGTGAATACGGCATATGATCCCTCAGTTGCATTCCCTTCACCCCTGGGTTCATCTTGATAATTCAGGTAGCCAATGACAGAGTCATTAGCTAATTCTTCTTCTTGCTCTCCAACGAGATTAGCATCATATTGTTGGTCCAACTCAGGTTGGAAAGGGGAAGCGTGTTCTGTTTCCAGATATCCAACTACTGAGTTGGTTGGAGGGGCTTCAAGGGCGAGGTTCCTCTGTGGGGGAGGAAGACAATTTGGCTGCCCTTGATTCCTAGCAGCATTACCTTGGTACGCTTGATTCTGAAATGTCCTCCTTGGCATATCTTGATTAGGAGAAGTAGACATAACTTGGGCCATCTGTCTTCTGAGAGCTAGCATTTCATTTGCTAACTTTTGTACCATAGGATCTGTAGTAGCTGTAGGAGAGCTCTCAGCAGATGAAGGGAATTTATTTTTATTTGGGTCTTTTCTGATCTTACCTGCTAGGATAAGATCATCCTCAATCTCAGTAGCCAAATTTTGAGCCAATGCTAGATCCATAGGGCCAGCTCGCCTTAATAAGAAACTTACTTCAGGAAGCTGCGAATTGATGAAAAAGCACTTGAGGTTTTCCGGCGTGGGCTGAGCCACGATTGGAATCCGGTTCCTCAACTTGTTGAATTTGGCTATGAAATCCCTCATGGGTTCCTGGGATTCTTTTTTCATCTGTGTTAGCTGAGCTAACAAAGCATGTGCATCTTCAGCGGGCTTAAATCGAGCTTCAAATATGGACTTTAGTGTATTCCAGTCAGTCACTGACCCAACCTGCAAGTGATAGAACCAATCCGCAGCCGCACCTTGCAAAGTCTCCACAAAAAGTCTCACCGCCACATCCTCAAATTCTACGCCAATTACACCACATGCTATGGAGAAAGCGGCAATATGCTCATCGGGATGAACCTTTCCATCTCCAAAGAACTTAGGAATATTTTTCCTAGAGCTACGAGGTAGTTCATGCAGAGGTGGGGTTAAATTAAGAGGGCCGAAGGAATTACCCCACGGGCCTTGAGCCATAGTGATAAGAGGGTGAAAAGGTGGGATAACGAGCCTTGGTGGAGTGTTTATAGGTAGGTGGCGATTGACAGCTGGAAAAAGGGTTCTACCTTGTGTTGGTGACTTGACAACGCTAGAAGGAAAGCTCTTAGACCATCGAAGAGAAGCAGGTGGAGGAAACAGATCAAAATTACTTTGTTGCGCTAATTCAAACACAGGGTCAACCACACCCTTAGATCTCTGACTTCTGGTATAGCGTGGGGTTGCCAGATTTTTAAAACAAAAACGGGACCGAAACTACTTCAAGTTGAAGCTTGAGGCTCCAAGATGTGCGTTCTTCCCAGCAGCTCTGGTTTTGCAAACCAGATAATATAATGAAGGCAACTGGTAAAGCTAAAATGATAATGGGTACGACATAAAACGGAGTCGCCAGATTACGTAATGGAGCAGGGTAGGGACTACTTCAATCTGAAACTTGAGGTTTCAGACTGCACATCCGGTTCCCCAGCGGAGTCGCCAAAAAACTGTTGGCTGAATATTTTGTCATCAACTAACTGATGGTAAAATGGGGATATCAGCCACAGCATAAGGGAGATTTACACTATGAATAGTATGGGTTTACCAGATCTAGACGAGATGAATCTCTCCTCTCATCAAGGGGAGGTTCCCTATCAGTATTTGTGTGCTATAAGCATATATATATATATAATTAAGCAGAAAATAACACATGGGGGGGGGGGGTAAAACAGCATCTACTTCTCTTCTTTTAGAAGTAATGTATGTAGGACGAAAGAGGAAAATCCCTGGTCTAAAGCTAACAACACTCCTCTTCTTTCAGGAATGGTATCAAACGAAGAGCAAGAGATTACCTGAAGTAACAAAGTCACAAGAACGCTCATGCAAGCGCAAAGTCTTCCGTAGCTTCTCCACAGATTCGGAACAAGTATAACCGTAGAATGAAGTGAAGCACAAAGTCTTCACCTGAAACTACAAAAGATAAAAGAATCTCAAAAGTAAAAGTAGCACAAAGTCTATCTTCTACCCTCAAAAAGTGCCCTTAGATAATATCAACACATTCACTTTGCTTATTAAGTCAGATAAACAAGAGGTTATCAGAAAAGAGTACATGAGAAACTATTTCCTAGATGACACAGATAACTTCAACACAAAGTCTGAAATCACTTGCTTCTCATTCATTTGACAAAATCTGATTTACAAATCTGAGCACAAAGTCTCAAAAGTTGCTTCAATTTCAGCAGAGTGTTTGCTCTCTATTTTTCCAAGATCCTTACACAAATGAGGTCTCTGCTTTATATAGGGAGAAAATCCTCAAAAACAGAAAAATAATAAAATATAAAATATCTTGGTCAAAGATGACTCATCTTTGACTTTTAGATATTTTCCAAAATATTTTATTCGTAATTACAAATTACAAAATTGCATGCATTCTGCACAAAACAGAAATGCATAAGGATAGAAGAAGAAAGAGAGAAAGTGTCAAATTTGGTTGCCGGACTTCTTCAAATGGGCATCGCACATGGTGATCGATGCCTGAATTTCTATGCTGTCTGGCACAACTGTGTTCTTGGAGACGATTCTAACCCTGATCAGCACGTCCTCCAATGCTGTGATGGCTTTAGCGTGGTTAGTTAACCTAGATTTTAGACTCTCCAAAGTTAACTGAGCATTTAGAATGCTGTCCACCGAGGACATTGAGAAGGAGGTTTCAACCAAAGCTTTTCGGATCATCTCTTTTGGATTTTGAAGATCAATGACTTCTTGATCTCGACATAGGAGTCCTTATTGGATATGGCACCAACAAACATCAGAGTGCTCTTCTCAAAATTTTTCATTTATTTCCCTCTGTCGGGATCTTTCTCCAAACTATCCATCTCTATGTTCAGTCTTCTTCATGGTCTTGGACTGCTTCAGGGAAACTTCAGTGACCTGAAAGAACTTCTGTTGAAAAGACGTTGATGAAGAGGGACCCTTCACAGAAACCGCAGAAGGAACCATGATCGTGCAATCAGAGGAAGAAGGGAGTGATCAGGGAGATCCGCACGAAAGGGATGAGACGCGAGTAGGTCGAAAAGCAGAAGAAGAAGGGGAGCAGGCGCAGAAAATGAAAAGAATGAAGGTTTCTCTATAGTTGGAGAAATGTGAGTACCAGTTGCAAGGGCGGCAAAAATTACCGCCTCTACATCGTTTAGATGTAAGGGCGGCAAAAATTGCCGCTCCTGCACGGGCGGAGGAATGGAGACGGCAAGAACAACCGACGCCGGCAGACAACACCGCCGACGTCGGCAAACCTGCCGACAACGGCAGAAGAAAATTGCCGATATCGGCAAACCTGCCGACGGCGGTAGAATATCGGCCGACGACGGCATAATCTTGGCTTAAAAAGCCCGCGGGGAATTTACCGCCCGCTGAATGGGCGGCGAATTTGGGACGAAGAACGCATGTAAGGGCGGAAAAATTTGCCGCCCTTGCATAAAAAGTGCAGGGGCGGCGATTTTTGCCTCCCTTGCATAAAAAAGGAAGAAAAGTGCAGAGGCGGCGGTTTTCGCCGCCCATGCACAGGGGAAAAGGGAGGAAAGACTAATTCCTGAAGGAGTTCAGGAGGGAAAAAAAATTGGGTAGGGATGAGGTGGTAATCACTTCTCGTTCCGAGGCCAAGATGGGAGCGAATTCGAAATTCATTTCGAAGGACGAACTGAGGGGGACGAAAAGACGAAACAAACAAGTTTCGCAGGGGAGTTCCAAAAAATAAGCACAGCTGATTTTGGGAACAACACCTTCCAGTGTCAGTTTTGTTGTCCAATATTTTGGCATAGGGATAGTAACAGGTTAAAAACCCTCATCTTTTAACCTAAATTATAAAATATAAACATGGTATGGTTTACCTACCCCTCAATAAGGCTTGGAAATATTTATCGACATAAAAAACCTAATCTAAGTGTGACTATTAGAAAATAAAAGAAATAAAAAAGTGAGTTTTATTCTTTTCTAGAATTTATATGGAGACAAATCCATTGATAATAGATATTTAACTCAAAAGAATACAAACATATTTTCATAAATGAACTATTTATAACAAAGGTGAATTTAATCAAAATTTAAAATACAAAAGTGCAATAATTAAAATGAATCATCAAAATTTAGTTATGAGTAATGCATGTTTAGACAAAATATAAGCCAACAAACCAATGAAGCTTTTGAAACCATTTATGTAAGCCAAGTTAGTTCGAATACACAAATAATGATTTATTTATTTTTAATAAACAAAGAGAAATAAAAGATACAAAACAACATTAATAAGCGAAAACATTTATTAAAGCTACACCACATATAAACACAACCATTTTAGAGAAAACTCATTGTATTAGAATTTGTATTGTCTTGATGCCTCCAGATAGGATTTTTTTTTTCAAAACAAATTGAACTATTATAACAAAAAAACTTGAACTCCCTATTATAATGCTGTAAATTAATTTTATAGCTCTACATAGTGTTGATACTTTCCCTTGAATGGGAAATTGCAATGATTAATTGCAATAGATTGTTCAGCGTCTACAAAACAAGAAAAAATGTTTCATTTGACTTTTTGGATCCTCGAAGAGAAGCCTTAAATTCCATTTTAGGCTATTGAAATGTCAATGTTAATGAATTAATTTTACTTTGCTTCCCATGACTAATTTAAAAATTATTGTGATCTTTACCCCACTAGACTCTTTCATGCCTGAAGCACATTCGATGCACTCCCTCCTCTGAAGTGGTGGTCTTGAATATAATCTGAAGTGTCCTTCATCCACAATAGTAGACTTGCAGCTAATATAATGCATCCATTCACTATCAGTATTGGCCTGGAAGCCAATAGAATGGCCCTTTGAGCCAATTTGAAACACCTCAAATCGCCTTGAAATGAACTTGTTGCATCACATTTTTACCTATATTTTGGGGGTTACATGATACAAAATATGAAAATCATTCCAACTCACATCACCCTTTGCATAAACTTGAGGAAATTCAAAAGTAGAAGTTGGTGGAGAAATTTTTCCTATACCAACAATCTCAAGAATATGATCAACAATATATTGGCTCTTTATTTAGGCTAGCAAACTAGGTGGATCCTTCCTTTCCATTTTTTATGTGTTCAATGTGATCCAAAGGTTTATTGTAGCACTCACAAATAATAGGTTGGGGTCAGTCCTATCCTTATTCATCTTTGAAAAGAGGATTTGAGGCATCTTTGTGTGAACAAAAAGCGTAAATTTTAGATTACCTTTAGACTATGATCATAGCTCTCAACCACTAGAAGCATCAAGCTTTTTGTTAAGATTGACATTTTATAATCTCAAGGTTTGCAAAAATTGGTTAATACTTTCCAAATTGGGAGTGGTTTACAATCACTAGCATGATATCATAAGTAGACTAGACAAATGAACCTAATCCTGAAAGCACAACTTGACTATCTATTTGGGGTGACTTTAATTCTTGATTCCCCACAAAATTAACCTTGAGTAACACTAACTTTTGTTTCCTTATTTTTACTCACTTTCATTGTGAAACATTTTAGTGTTGTGAATGTGTCATGGCTTTGCATTTCTCTACCTCGCTTTTAGAGATTTTAAATTTGTGATGTTATTTTTGTTAGGTTGTGGAGCTAAAAGCTTCAACTTGTTGCAGACAAAGAAAAGGAGGTTGCTGAAGACCCATAAGCACCGGCATCGGCAGTATGACCGACGTCGGTCATGATCAGTACAAAAGGCAACTGGCATCGGCAGGAAATCGACCGACATCGGCAGCACCAGGCAAGCAGGGATCGGTGTCGGTCACCTGTGTGTTCCAAAACTGTTCGTTGCACGAACAGTTAGTTTAGTGAACAGAGTGTTTGCATGTAAAGGCTATTTCGATTCTTGAGCTGCGTGTCTATTATTAGTAAAATAGAAGTCTAAGTTATTGTTTAAGTCTGGGATCTATTTATAGACCCATTGGCATGTATTGTAATGTGTGCTAGTGAAGAGAACAAAGTGTGTGTTCCTCCTAGTTCCATTATGAGTTAGAAAGGAAGGCAAGGAAGATCCTTCCATTGTGAGTATGGTCTGTTGAATTGCAGGTTGCAGGTTCATGGGATATCAACTTGAAGTACTATAGAGTGCTTGGTGTACTGGCAGGGTTATTACTGACTGGTTGGAGAGGTGAACACCAATTCTGTGTGTGAGTTGTGTGTTGGGACCATTTTTTGGTAGGAGAGTGTTTTGAAGAAGAATTACTGTACACTTGAGGTGTGGGAAGCCTCTGTAAGGTGGAAGAGTGTGGCGGCTCTTTATTGTATTCTTTTCTGTACAAGTATTAATATATAAGAGTGCATATTGTCTCTCATATTCTGTGCTATTGGTGAATTCTAATTACTTGTGTTTCTGGTATATTTCTGCATGTTTAATTGCTTAAGTTTGGTAATCATATTGTGCTCTTTCTGAGGAGCAAGATCCTAACAAGTGGGATCAGAACATGTGTGTTTATTCTTGAATTTCCCATCAATTGGTACCAGAGCATGTTTGTTGTTCTAGGGGTACCTGACAAATTTTAGTCATGTAGTGGTCCTCACAATTGTGTGAAGATATCTAGAATTTGATGCTCATGTGATAAACTCCATATTTTTGTAAAGAGCCCTCTCTCCTTAGCCTTGTGATGATCTTGTGAAGCTTGTGAAGGAAGCTCTTGTAGTAGTTGTCACAACTTTATGAAGTTTTTTCCTATTCCTTTTGAATTTGATGGGTACCTGGAGCTTCTATTCAAGGGAGGAGGGCACCAAATCCTTCCTAGGTAAACAACACGGAATTTAAAAGAAAAATAATAATCAAAAAATTAAATCATAAGAAGATCTTTGACGCACAAACACATTAGGACCTCAAACAAAGAATTGGTAACAAAGTAAAATCCAAAGAAAACACAAAGAAAGAGGGGTGCGTGAAATGCGGGGATAAATGAGATACATAAAAATAAATCATATCAGTAATTTCATTATCATTTTAAGCCTTTAAAGAATGATGGCCCTAAATTTGAAAATTTTGGGTGTGTTGGTGACCATAGGTTCACCAAAATCTATTCACATAAATGAACTACAATTTAATTATCACAATCTATGCAAAATACAAAAATAATGTCTAATTAATAAATGGAATAATAACAAGCTAAATACATAGGAGTTGATTGGATATAGATCTCTAAATTGTACACTTCATTCTAGGTGAAGTTTGACTTGAAGTTAAAATTCAGAGAAAGTTTTTGAAATTGAAATATGACTTTTGTGTTTCATTCCGTTGGTTTCGCCTATTATTTCCCTGGAATTGGGTATTGTGATATGACTCATATATACATGCAGTATATAATTCTTTATGCCCTAGAGTGTTGAGAAAAACAAAATAGATTTGGGGGTTTATGTTAAGTGGGATGCCGTTAATTTATTATGCCCCTTGGTAAAAATAATAAATTGTATAAAAAAATAATTTCAAAATGTACATTAAAATTATATTAAAAAAAGTGTCAAAAATAATAAATTGTATAAAAAAAATAACTTAAAAATGTACACTAAAATTGCTCCACAATAAAATGCTAACTATAGAATAATTGGTAATGCTTTTGTGTAAATGACATAAAACACTGTTTATTTATACTTGAATTTGAATTCATATTAGAATATATTATTGTTATACATGTCAACTTCTAACAACGAGAATTAGAAAGAATAAATGACCCCAACCTAAAAATAGAAGAGAGAAAGGAGATTATATAGACCGTACAATTCAATCTAAATAGTAATCAGGGTCATATATTATGCCCTAGAAAATGGGATTGTAAACTTTAAAATATAATAAGTTGTCTCAAAAATTTGAAAATAAAAATTCAAACTTTAAAAACGAACAATAATATCAATATCACTCGAATTGAATCAAAATAATTATACATAATCAAATATACTAAACTCACATCAATTAACATAAATTTACATAATAAAATCATTTAAAGATATTTTAAATATAAAAATATAAAATTTAAGTACCTATTATCATATATAAATAACCGAAAATTACTCAATTTGCTTAAAATATTTATTAAAAAAAAAACGGGGGCTTAATTTTTATTTTCAAATTCCATGAAAAAGGATTTTGTATGGCCCTTCGGCATTCAAATGGAGGGGGGAACTAGAAATTATATTCCAAATGAGAAGCCATTACAAGTTTTTAAAAATAAAATTTAGGCATTGATTTTTATTTTGTTGGGCTAGTTTCAACTCATCCAGATATCGCATTTATTATTGTTAATAAATTAATATAAAATGTTAGGTATATAGTGGAATTTGGAGTGTATTCGTTAGGTGTAGCGGTCCAAGACAAAAACATAAATGCAACAATTAGAGGCAAAGCTGATTCAATAAATAATATTAATAATCAAAGCTTCAAATATTGAATTTTAAACATTGAGGTGGAAAGGAGGATCCTGTTTTCCCAAGGAGGAAGATATTGATCTGACTGCACCGAGGCACCAAGAAACTAGAGAATTGGGTTGTGACCTGTACTCAGACACAGACACACCCTCCTCCTCCACCTCCTCATTAACAAGCACTGCATCTTCATCCCACCACGTTCTTTCTTCTGTTTCCTCCATCTCTGCAACTGCAACTGCAAAACAACAATTAGATAACAACTTGTGCTCACCTTCCTTTGTCTCTTGCGGATCTTCAAGATTCAAAGTACTGATTGGGCCTCCCCCAAGCATCCTCAGCTCATGGATGGACACCAGTTTTGCATCATACTTGACATATAACTTATGGAGGTTACCGGATTTGATGTCCAGAATTCTTCTAGGGACTAGAATATCCGAGTCATTCACTGCTGCAGGTCTAGGCCCCATCCTGGTATCCCAGAGCTTCAATGCTGTTCTTCCATAGGCTCCATCAGGGCCTCCTGTGATAATAGTATTGGAGGTTTCCATATACAAGCCTTGAATTTTAGCCCCGTTTCCTGACATTCTGCTCAGAGAGGCCGCTCTGTCAAGATCCCAAAGAGAAAGAAGGCCTTGAGAGGTGTTGCCTAATGATGCAATTCCCGACATCCATCTTGAATCCAGAGCGGAAGCAAAGCCCTGCTGAACATAGAATGTTCGGAGGGCTCGGCCTTTCAGATTGCCCCAGAATTTGACGACATCTTCCTTGCCAAACAATGAATTATAAGGCGCTTTGACTGCAAATGAGGGCAGATTCTCCTGCTGCCATTGCCTGAATTTTGATTTGCCTAATTCCCATGCATGCTTGAAGTTCATGTTCAAGATCTCCTCCCTCTCAAATTGAGAGAATTCTTCAATCTTAGAAAAAGATTCCAATAGTGGCCTAAACAAAGCAGGAACTGGCCTCCTCTCATCTAATATTGAAAACTCAGGCCAAAAACAATTAGTTTTATTTTTGCGGCTCTCCCAAATTTCCATGCCATAGTTCCTTTCAGCGGCCCAATTATCTGATTCTCTAGCAATAAAAAGGTCCGTTTGGTTTTCCATGGCCTGCTCCTTATTTTTATTCATCTTCACTTGAGAAGGAAACAGATGAGGAGAAGAAGAGGAGGAACAGCTACGAAACTCAAATCCTTCATCTTCATCAGAGGATTCCCAGCAAACAGTGGAGAAGCTAGCCAAATCATTGTTGTCAGACTCCTCTTCTTCTGCCTTCTTCTCCTGCAATCTGAGCCGAATCATCCTTGCACCGGTGATAATACTTGCAACTGTCGCCATCAAAGCCATCAGAATTCCTCCCAATGCCCAGATATTGGGCAATATTGATTCCTCGGATCCCATCATCCGCAGGAATCTGATAGCAAAAGGCTCAGCAGACAGGCTCTTCATCTGCACATCCCTGAGAACATGAATCCCTCCAAATGGGTACTCATCAACATCCATCCTTAACGCCTGTATTTATATGCAGAGATTTTGCCCTTCTCTCCCCACAAAAACAATAATACTTTAAAAAGTTATGAAGAACAAGACCCCTTGAGTACTAAGTATGGGGATCAGATTGAAGGGCAAATAATCCAAATACCCCCCAGTAGCTGACAATCCAAGGTCTCTTATTTACACACACAAAACGCCAAACCTGATTTTAATTGTCCACCAAATTACAAGATAGGAATGCCAATGGAAACACAAACCTCAAAGTCCATTCAGACAAATTACAGAAGAGAAAAATCCAGTTGGAGTCGTAAAACAGAAGGCAATTCCGGTAAAATTGCAACCCCAATGACAGGTTTATTCACAAGCCCACGCCCATTAAATGTTTTCAAAAGAAAACAATACAGTAGATATGGAGAAGTAGAACCCTTTGGCACCCTGAAATCAATCGATCAGACTGCAGCCATCACAAACATACTCCTAAGTTCAATCAAATTGCTGATGAAGGAACTAGAAAACAATCATAAATCAAATTGAAGAAACTAATATTGGCTTTGGAATCAAAGAAACAAAAAATCCAACCTGCCAATGGAGATGTTGGTTTACAATCCGATAAGCATATGGAGAAGAAATCCTCAAAGCAACAACACACTGTTTTGAACGCAAAGACACCCAAGTAATACAGAAAAAGCAATTGATTGGGCGGAGTACAAGGGACGAATCACAACATTTTCCTTGTTGGAACAAGAACCCCAACGCCGCATAAATAAATACCACATGAAAGAAACACCGGGAATATTCTTTCAACTCTTCTGGACAGTGGAGAAACTGGATAGAGATGACAGACGGTGCCGACGTGTATAATTGGAATTGATATCCAATCAAAGCTGCTGACGTGTCAATCGTTTGGTGGAGGATAAACTCCCTATTTCTTATTCACCTTACAAATCTAAATGCCATGAATTTTGCACTTTTTTCTACGCGTCCGTCATGCTAACCGAGATATGTTTAATTAAGAGAGATGTATATTTTTTTAAACTTGGCCTTTTGGTTTTTCTTGATGGAGGTCGTTCAAATCTATGACACGAATCTTTGGATCCAACTCAAATTGGATCACGTCTATTTATAAATATAAATGTTATATATTGTAAATAAATCTAATCAATGATAAAATAGAAGTCTGGAGGAATATTTGATTTTACGTAAATTAAGAAATAATCATAAAGTTTAGAGACTATAGAATGGTTTATAAAATAAGATGAAGCAAAGTCAAAAATAATTGAGATGAACAATTGCTCTTAAAATTATTCGGATGTTTTTTAAAGAGTAGGGTCATTCTTGACTTATGAGATTGGACATGGTAAAAATAAATAAGTAGAAATTAAGTTGATGATTATGTTTTTCAGATTTAAGGTAAAAATATTTTTACTCGTATTTACAAAATTTTGTATACGTATATGGGAAAATGGTTGTTTTAGGACCTATGTCCAAAGTTAACATAGTTTTAAAGCATCGACTACTTATCAAGACCTTGAACATATCACAATATTGCAACCAACAATCCAAGTATAATGCATATCATCTAAGCATTTTAATGATGATGCAATGTCTACTATATATGACTTTTCATGATAGAATGAATGTTTGATGCAATAAAAAATGCTTTAAATTTCCTTAGACTCTTGAATATCTACTTTAAATACTAAAATTGATTGATTTAATAAATTCACAGTATATCTTAGCATGTCTTAAATGCGATAATCCACGTGTATTTATACACTTCTCGAACTTACATTAGGACCCTGTTGATACACAAGCCAACATGCAATGGGAGGAAACGTTGAAAAAATAGGTTCACACGAGACGATTGACCCATAACAAAGGTCAAAAGGGCACAATGAATCATACAGTGTATGCTTTTATGGAAAATATCATAAATCTAAGGAAACAAGAGTAGATGAAAGATAGAAGAAATGAAGGGAGAAACGACAAGAGATGACGAGAACACCATAAAAACATGTGCCAATATGTTCTTATTATGGATTGATGATTGAAAAATGGACAAATGCCATAAAGCAATGTGATTTTACAACTAATATATAGCCTCATATTGTATGCACCTAATTTTGGTCTACAGTAGTTTTAGTTGTCAAATTGCATTATTATAAGGTACTTATGTGTTTGTTGATTATTATTGCATATTAGGCTTTTATTCATGCATTCCCCCCGTTTTGACCCTGTTCTACCCTTTTTTCTATTATTCTCCTTCCTCTCTCCTCTTCGTTTCTTCCCTACCAGTTTTTCTATGATTTTGGGCATGTTACCTAAAACTATACATAATATGGTTTTGGGTCACCAAAAGTGTGGACTACATGGTTTGGGTGTGGGCCCTTGTGACCCTTGGTTTAGGTCCCCTATGCCTTGTGCTCCTTATTTTTCAGTGTTTACTGCCCGTTGTGTGTCGTCTCGTGCACCAATTTAGTATAAATTTAAATTTGAGAAGTTTATAAATGCACATGTGCATTAGTACATTGTAGACACTTAAAACTGGTACACGACTAGTTATTTGTTATGGTATTAGTGTGTTTTTGTGTATATATATCATTGGTTCAAATTAGGTTCTTATTGGCATGTTTTCCCTTGTGTTGGGCCCTATATTGTCTTCAATTACTTTTGTTATCCTTAAAATTTTACTTATGGCTCACTTTGGGTCAATTATAATACCACCATCCAATCCAAAACACTTGAAAACCTATAGATCGGTAATTTTTTTTCCTTGGCACATGCCTCGATGCTCTTAGAATGCTAAAATCATTATTTTGGGTTTTATGTCAACTAGTTAGAATCAAGCCATTTGATCCTAGTCATTGTGCCGTGTCAGTCCCAAGACCCTTGTTCTAAAGTTTGATGGTTTCTTATGCCTTATTTTTTGGCTTTCCTTCCTTTTTTATTATTGGCTTGTGCACCAATAGGGGGTTAATTTAAATTTAAGCATCTTACATATACACAAGCATGTTAGTGCAATTGATATAGAGGACTTCTAAGGGAAGCTCTTGTGAGCTATTAAACTATGCATTTTATTACTACTTCCATCTATTGAAGTGTATCACCCCTTGTATCAAAATTTTAATTGAAGAATTGGCAAAAGAGCATATAGAATCTACTAGTTTCTTGCATCTCATACATGAAACTAAGGGTTATCATTATCATATTACACTTGATTACTTGTTGGACTACGAGTGTTGATTGTCATATTACACATGATTACTTGTTAGACTACGAGTGTTGATTGTCAAAGTATCAACTAATACGGGTTTAACTAAGGTAGCCTCCTCATAACTACACCTATTTTTAATGCTCCTGTAAGGTCTCTTTGAGTGTATTAGGGTTTGAAGGAAGGCAATGTAATTATGGAAGATCTACAACTCAATTCGATAATTGGAGAGAGGTTTCTAGTCCATAGACATAGATGAAGGCGCACACAAAATTTTAGGAGAATCTTACATCATCTACCAAGATCAAACTAGGGGACCAAAATTGAACCTTAGCCTACCATGGTCAACACAACAATTTTGGTCATGACCTAGACAAATAATTTGAAATTGGCTATATTTCGCACTTCTCTTATCAACATATTTTTTTTGTTTTCTATTTCTCTAATCCTTAACATGTTTTTGTCTAGTTTCAATGTTTGACAATGCATAGGTAAGTTAAAAATTAGCTATTTCTCTACAAACTCTCCTTATGAAGTTTTAATTATATTTAATTCCCATTTTTGCACATTTCACATCTATTTCTATCATTATATTATTGTATTTAGATTTGTCTTGTGGAACCTCCCTTTTTATGATTAGTGTAGTGCCCTTGACCTAAACCACTTTTCATCAAAACATGCATATGAAACAAGTGAATGAGACATGAAATGGTAACGTGTGAGATCCAAATTGAAAGAGTAGGTCAATAATTTATTAAAGCGGTCTATAAAATATTTGAAGTCTTTATTAAAATTTTCCACTTGTTCATGATAGTATGAAAATTCATATAAGATGAGGACTTACATCCACAAATTGTTTGTCGAATTGCATCAAGTATTATTTTCTAAATTTTCTTCAGACTAGGTGCTTGATAATAATGGAAAGATAACACAAGCCCCACATTTTTTATTGGTTTGTGATAACTTTTTAGGACTATGAAGGACATAAATCTGTATAAAATTTAGGAAAAGTGAGCGAGGTTTTTGAATCCCTAGAATAAGTGAACATGATTTTAAAATCAAAATTTAGAAAATCAATAGTTTCTATAACTATTTGTATGCTTCTAAAAGTGTCCTCCCAATTATTCATCCCAAGTATTATAGGCTTTGTTCATCTTCCTTCTAGATATAATTTTTTGTTATTTATTTTTTACGATTGTCCCTATATTTGTGTAAAATCATACATTCATCTAAAACCCTCTCTTATAATTTATTGTTATGTCTAGACATATTTATTATTACAATTAAGTTTGATTTTTTTTATTTTACTAACATAAATCTATTTAGGCCTAGTTGTATGTCTTATGGGTAGATGAGTTACATTTTAATTTAAACCCACTTTTCCCATAATTTTTTTTAGTGATCCTATGTTGTCTTACACCTCTTAGGTTTATATCTTATTTTCATTGTCATATATTTGAATGTTTTAGGGCTTATTTTATTTTGTTTTAAGTGACTAGGCCTAGCCTTTATATGTTATCTCCAAACCCTAGTTTGTTATGTTTACATATCATTCAAGCCCTATGGTATTTTCATAAACCCTATCTCTTGTTCCTTTTTATTAGGATTAGATCTTGCATTTTCATAGTGTTTCCTTTTCTTAGGGATTGTACTTTATCATGTGAGCTTTTTCTAATCCCTAATTATTATCTTGATTTTTTAATCCCTAATTACTCTCGTAATTTTGTAATCCCTCATTACTCTCTTACTTTTTCATTGTTATGGGTGTTCTTAGTCCTTTCTCTTTATCCCTAGTTATTCATTTCATTATAAGACTTGTATTTCTATATGTATCTTATCTTTTCTTATGGATAAGGATATTATTATATGTGATTTAATTATGGCATTATTTTCAATGTTGTTGTGTACATGACATATTCATATCTTGTGTGTGTTATGGTGTTATTAGTGTATAAATGTTCATTTATGTTTTTAATAGTATATCATATAATGTTAGGATATTTTTCAAGACACGATAGGGTTTTATGTGATTTTTATAGTACTTATGTTCATGTGTTTCTACCCTTGCCAATAATAGAAGAACCATAGAGTTTCATGTAGAAATGTTCCTTCCCAATGATTAATATATGATGAATTATTATGGGGTCGACCATACCATGACAATGAGGGATAGAGAAAATATTACAATAGTCCCTCATAATCCTTCATAATCTCAAGATGGGACTAACAAAAACATCCTTCCTAATCTCCTTAAATCTCTTAACTTAGATTACAAGTAGTTAAAGATTATCATATTGTATATCAACTCAAAAACACTCAAGGAAACATATCAATTCTATAATTGCTTATATATTCCTATTTTTATATTTTTATATTAAGGGATGATTACACTATGCATAAATAATCAAATAGATACACAATAGGGTTCCAAGGTAATATATTAAATTATAATAACTTGAAACCCTAATGTGATAAATATGGAAATGTAAGTACCATAAAATTTTTAGACATGTATGAGTGATGAAAAAGAGGGGAAAACTATGAAACAAATAGACTTGAGTAATGTAGCTTAATTTTTATACTGGAAACAATGTCTAAAACTGATACAAAGGATCTTTTGATAATTCAATTATGATCTTAAAAAAAGATGAAACCAACAGACTATTGATTGTGACCTAGTTGGAATCTATGGACACCTAAATTTGATCTTTGACACTTTAGCAACATTTATTTTACATACTTTGACATACTGACACACCCTTAACCTATAGTGTGTTTAGGCATATGTGTGAGATAATATATGGTGTACATAACCTTTTATCTTATCTTATCATATTTCTCTACGTTCTCATATTATTAGTAGAGTCGGCCTATAGAGTAACCATAACCTAAGTAGGGTGTATATAGGAGGTAGTGGTTGGTACTTGAGGATCATATCATGAATTATGTTCTTATTGCATGGTTGTGAAGGTTTCCCCCTTGAAGTGGCTTAGCCTTAGTTATAAATTATGTTTCTCTATTATTAATTATGATTATGGATCTACTTATTTTTTCCTCATTCTTTCTCCATATTTTTGTTAATATGCTCGTGTTGTTTACATTTATATCCATCGTAGTGAAGTTTATTGATCTATTTAAGTAATTTAGTTATAATTTGTATCAAATATTTTATTTGGGAAAGGTTTTATAGTGTCATTTTGCTTTCTAGATCTAGTTTATGTGTGCTAAAGGAATGAAAAAAAACTTGAGATCCAGTATGAATTTTTTTCTGTTGATGTAGTATTTATTTATTTTGCATCCTTTTGAAAATTAGTAGTCATTAGATTTGTCTTGGTGATATGATCACAATGTTATAAGATTAAAATAAACTTTTTTTCAAACCTAAAACATTGCACCCTAAACTCCTAAACTCTAAACCCTAGAATTCATACATGGCTAGTCCAAACACTAAAGGTCATAGAAAAGAGAAAGACACTCTAGGAAAAACACCTATAAATGAATACATGGAGTCTAAAATATATGAATTAAGGTTTCTTGGGTTGGTTACCCAAATACATGAAGATATGCAAAATATGGAGTAAAAATAATATCTAGATGTGGTTAAAGGGGACATAAATGGAATGAAGACAAATTTGATCACCATAAGTGCGACTTTAACAAAAATCATGGATTATTTTTTGGAAATGCCACTATACAATAATTCTCAATTGGGACACTTGGGTTTTCCCAACTAGAAAATCAAAATTCAAATATTGGTTCAAGGAGAATACTACCAAAAGTGGAAGTGTACAAGTTTGATGGTAAGGATATAGACACCTAAATCAATCAAATGGAAATTTTATTTAATATAAATCAAACACCATCTACATAGAAGTTACTCATGACATATTTGTATCTGAAACCACAAAATTTCATTTGGCAAGATGTTTATGCACTCAAAATAAAAAGAAGGGCCTCATTATTACCTAGTCAATTTTTATGGATGAGTTGTAGATATGCTACCACAATAGTATTATGGAAAAATATTCCATTTAGTTAGAAATAATAATAAAATTATGGACTATTAAGGATTATATTCAATAATTACACAAATTTTATTTATGTGTATATGACACCATAAAATACAACTGATTGACCTATTCTTATGTGGGCTTAAACATCCAACGTATTATTCACATGTTTAATCCAAGTTCCTTATCAGAGTCCATGGTATTCACACTTAGGGAAGAGGAGAGAGATATGGTCAAAGAATGAGATTTATCCAAGTAGAGAATACATTCCTATAGAAAAATCATTCCCTCAACCTACCAAATTGACTCCTCAAAAATTGAAGAGAAATAAGAAAAATGGTTATGTTTCAACTATGATAGAAAATTTAGAAACAAACATAAATGTGTTGAGAGGAAATTATTCTACATTGAATGGGCCAATGATGATGAAACATCAGGTGAAGGTGATTAGGATCTAGAGGAGGAATCTAAAAGTTCCCAACCAATTATTTCATACCATTTACTTTCAGGTATTAACATACCCCAAACCCTAAAGATTATGAGTTTTCTCAAGAAATAAAAGGTGATAATACTGATTGACTTTGGGAGTGTTGGCCTTTTTTGGCCCACATACCAAGCTTGTGCCTAGATGGATCATGTTGCTAATGAATGAATAGATGAACAAAAGTTTTGGATGGAATGAGTGATCCAAGGATCTCATTTTACCCACAAAGTTTTTGAAATACTTTAAGTTTAATTAAAGTGTAAATTATCAATTTCTAAAGGATAGGTCTAGAGTTACAAAGACCCTATGGGGTGTCAAGAGTAATTGGAATGACTATGGAGGTGCATGGTATTTATCTGGTTATTCATTGTGTTCATCTTGACATTTTGGGTCTAGTGGCATAAATTCTAAGTAGGCAGTTTGTTGATGCTATATATCACACATGTGAGGGTGTTAAGAGAAAATGGTCACATGGGTTTTTTAATTTTTGAGCCTATTTGCTATGTGTTAAATTCCAAGACATGCATTTAAGCATAGTATAATATAAGAAGACTCAAAGTTGGCCTCTCAGACAAAATTTTCTAAGTTTCCATACTTAGCCAATTTGCAAAGAAGCTCAAATAGAGTCAAGTAAGCATATTGATGAGGCCATATCTCACACATGTGGTAGTTGAAAGAGAAAATGATCATGTGGGTTTATTTAGTTTAGTACCTAGTTATTACATGCTAAGTTTTAGGTCATGTGATGAAGCATAAAATAAGATATGAGGGTGAAAATTTGACCTCCCAAGTAGTTTGAGACTATTTTCTGTGATAGTTACATAGACGTCATGCAAATCACATAGGGTAGCTCACTTGAACATTTTGTAAAAAAACTTAGAAATATCTCAAAGCCATAAAATTAGGTGGGCATAATGCTTTTGGTCTCAGGAACATCTCCAACAAATTTGGTCCCTCCATGATTTTTACACTTCAAGATATGAATCTTCAAAGTTGATCAAATAATGGGATACGATCATGTAGATGTCAAATTTAAGCCACTAAAAAAATACATTATAGTTTAAATGTGATGGTCTATGGGATTTCAAATACATCCACATGGATACCAAATAATGGTCACATAGATGTCAAATTTAAGACTTGATAAATAACCATTTGTTTTCAAACCAAAATAGATCCAACAATTGGCATTTATTCATACCAGGGAAGATCGAGAAAGTGAGATGAATCAAAAGGTAAAGGATTTAAAAGAACCACCATGTATCATAAATGCATGAAGTGGTAGACTGATAATAGGATCTTGAGTGCAAACATAAGATTGCCAAGTGGTACCAGCTCAGACAAAGTTGACAAGTTAATGGCAAGATTAATGGATCTTGCTCAATAATGTATATAAAAAATAATGGGGTGAGATGATTAAATATGTCAATATTCTGAGTCATGGTCAACAACTAATAAGAAAAGGGTGAGCTTGGGACATTTTGATGAAAGTTGATAAGGCTTTTTTAAGACCCGAGTAAGGTAAAGATGAAGGAACCTAGATTGAGCTCAGTCTGGGCTCAACCAAAGGGATATCATGAGATCTAACATCACCATTAAGGCTCCATAGGGATAAAATAGGTCTTTTAGACCTAATATAGATAAAGGGTCAATAGTTTGAATGATGAAATGGGACCCAAAATTACTAGCAGAGCTCCATAGAGGTAAAATGGTTCTTTCAAACCTAATATATACCAAAGGGGGTGGTAGCTTATTATAAAATCAAGAATATGCACCTATAAACTTCTTTTGTCAATCAAAACTATAGGAAAACCAATAATATTAGATTGGTTTTTTGTATATAGGATAAACCTATGATCCAAACATGGAGATAGAGTAGGTATGTGATTAATGCAAAGGCTCTTTTTCCTTTAGTATGGCCATGTTTTCAACAAAAAACCACCTAAAATGCATAAAGCCATGATTCTATTAGATCCATGAGTATGAAGTTTTGTATTCAAGTGAGAGATAGTGTGAAGCATAAAATAAAAGGTCTAGTGTTGGGAACTATAGCTAAGGGCATTCAATGCATCCTTAGAACCTTTAGGGAATTTCTCACTCAATAATCCATGGGCAGTGTCCTAATTGATCAAAAAGGTGGTAAGGTTTTCATTGGCTAAGGAACAAAAGGTCATAACTTAGGTTCAATTAATGACCCAAGATAGTGTTAGGAACCCGAGGAAGCACACAATTGATTACCATATACAAGCAACTTAAGATGCAAAATTAACTAGAAGTAACAAGTAACTAGAAACCAGAAACAACATAGAATATGAGAGACAATACACAACTTGTATTAATACTCATCTAAAAAAGAATACAATAAAGAAGATGCCACTTCTTCTTCACCACCTCTCAGAGGCTTCCCACACCTCAAGTGAACAATACTTCTTTCCTCAAAGCTCTCTCTCTTACGGTCCCAACACACAACTCAAACACAGAGTTGGTGTTCACCTCCAACCAGTCAGTATCCACTACTGCCAGTACCCCAGTGCTCCACGCACTCCACAAGTGCTCCATGCACTCCAACAAGTACTCAATGTAGTTCAAGTAGATCTCCCCTGAACTACAACAACCTATAACCCAAATGATCTCACTTATGGAAGGAACTACCTTGCCTTCCTCTTTGCTCTCTTTCTGAGTACACACCGTACTCCAAGTAGATCCTGCTTGATCCTGCTCCTTGTTGTGTTTTTGCCCTCCCTGATCTTGTACACCTGCAAATCAATCTGGTTCTGCACACCTACAAACCTGGATCATGCACACACATACACCTGCAGATCAATGATCTTACTTACCATGTATATCTCCTAGCGTAGCCATGCACCCCTGTTGACCAAGATCATACATACATGAAGAACCCCTCTGATTCTCCAAACTAGTACCCACACTTGGCACTATGGCATTAGGAGGAACATACCATGCTCTGTTCACACACAGAAGGAGCTAATATTTTGCTCTCTTACTCTCTAGCACACTTTTACAATACAGCCCATGAGTCTATTATATAGATCTCATCCAAACAATAATTAGACATCTTATTACAATAATTAGATCCACAGCTTCTAGTCTAAATTTGGCTCTTGACATGCAAACACTTGGTTCGTTAATTAACTGCCCATAAAACTTGCAATTTTGAACCACATAGGTGGCCGACGTCGGTCCCTGTCTGCTTGGAGGTAACCGATGCCAGCTGATCCCTGACTGACGTTAGTTGCCCTTCCTGTCTAATACTGCCAACGTCAATTGGCCTAATCGATTCCGGTGTATGTGACACTTCAGAAACCTCCTCTAACCTCCTCCATGTCTGCATCAGTGAAGCTTTTAGCTCCACAACCTAACAATCTCCCACTTGGAGATAAACAACTACACTATACCTGTACCTGTACCCCATCTAATCTATTTCCTAGCTTGTATCCCTCTTCAAGATCAATCTTGAAGACCACAAAACCTATGGTGCACCTCCTGTCATCCAAGTAACCTATCACATCCGCATCTACAAACACATGTAGAAAATAACTTGACCCTACATAGTATGTCAACCTGCTGCTGGTCCCTCTCAAATACCTGAGAATCCACTGAACTGCCCTCCAGTGCTTCTTTCCTGGATCGGCTCCAAACTTTCTGACAGCACCCACTGCTTGGGAAAACTCAAGTCTATGCCAGACCTCATGTGATTTCAGACATTGAACTATCTATCCCTTAGTGTGCTCCAGTTTTACATCTTGCGTAATGAACCTTGCCAACACCTGATTCACATCAGCTCCCACTGGAGACAAAATCAACCTGTGATCTCCATGTCTCCCATGCCAAAGAATTTAGCTGCTCCAAATTCCTCATGACATGCCACTGAACTAACCTTACCCTTAGCTCAGCAAAACCCTGTATGTACAAACCTGCTAGCTAGCATACCATCCACATACAGTAATAGGATAATGTAGCTATCATCATCCACCTGGTAAGACAAACACAGTAGTTACCCTGACATTGACTAAAGCCATGCTTTGTCATCCACCTGTCAAACCTGTACCACTATCCTGCAGCTTCCTCAAGACCATATGACTTGGTCTTCCATCTCACGTGTCCGTTCTCTCTATTCTTTAACTAAGGTATCCATTCATCTCTGTGCTTTCATATCGGTTGGCAACCCTACCAAATCTCCCGCTTGGTTTTGCATTCTCATCATGCCATGCTCCCACCTGTTTCCTAGATCCTTCCTGCTCTGTAGTTAGAAACTAGTATAAAGAAGAGGAATAATGAATTTGAGGCTTACTTACCACCTTCAATCCTCCATATGGGCATTTGAGACTCCTTGATAGCTTGTTGTCTGCCCAAAATCTATTACAATGACCGACCTCGGTCACTACATAGTCTGCATCTGACCAACGTCAATTTCCATGTGCCTGTCCTGACTACCAACTCTACCAACATTAGTGTCCCTGTTGCTGATGTCGATCCTCCTAACCAACATCGGTCTTACCTATTACCGACGTTGGTCCTCCTGACTGATGTCAGTCTTACCCTACCTGACATCACTGGCTTCGGTCTGCACATGACCGACATCGGCACCTATCTGTTCGATGTCGGTTCCTCCTGACTGACGCCGGTAACTATGTTCCCCTGTGAGTGATGAATTTTTACCCGCGAGCTTCTTTGAATCAAAACCCATGTCCAAACTACCCTGCTCAGAAGTATCCAGCCTCATCCACTGAACTCTGTCCGTCATCTCCTCCAAGAACACCAAGGCTTTCTAGTTCTTAAGTTTATCAAACACATCTGTCTTCCACTTAAGAACATGCATCTCCTTCTTGCTCATGTGACCAAGCCTAAAAAGCCACGTCTTCACAACAGAAGAAAAATCAATAATATAAGTAGATAGATAAAGGATACTTACTTTCTTACCACCTGCTAATTCAAGTGCATCTGCTGTGAGAGTTCTTGTGCATCTCTCATCACCCAACTTTCTTGAAGCAATTAGTTGCATCTCCAAGACTGGGACCTGCATGACCTTCTTCAACATCCATGTGTTGGATGCCTACAATTTTAGCAACACTTCCCCTTTGCCAACCATGTGATAAGGCTCACCAACCCCTCTACTTGGGGTTGCATGGAAAGAGGCAACAAAATCTATAAAACAAGATTCAACTTTATCCAGAGCATCCTGTGCAACAACACCTACAACATCTGCTTCTTCATGCTGATCTGCTACCAACCAACAATCTTTATTTACCTAATCTTTCTTTCCATAACACCGTAAGTGACCATTCATGCTATTCAGTTTTTCCATTCATAGCTTACTTTCTTCTGCCATTGCTATACTCCCACTCAATCAGAAACCCCTGAGAGTGACCTGTAACCAAACACAAAACCTACTCCCTACAACCTTAGCTCTGATACCAACTGTTAGGAACCCGAGGAAGCACATAATTGATTACCATATATAAGCAACGTAAGATGCAGAATTAATCAAAAGTAACAAGTAACTAGAAACTAGAAACAACACAGAATATGAGAGACAATACACAACTTGTAATAATACTCATCCAGAAAAGAATACAATAAAGAAGATGCCACTTCTTCTTCACCACCTCTCAGAGGCTTCCCACACCTCAAGTGAACAGTACTTCTTTCCTCAAATCTCTCTCTCTCTCTCTCTCTCTCTCTCTCTTATGGTCCCAACACACAACTCAAACACAAAGTTGGTGTTCACCTCCAACCAATCAATATCCACTACTGCCAGTACCCCAGTGCTCCACGCACTCCACAAGTGCTCCACACACTCCAACAAGTACTCAATGTACTTCAAGTAGATCTCCCTTGAACTGCAACAACCTGCAACCCAAATGATCTCACTTATGGAAGGAACTACCTTGCCTTCCTCTTTGCTCTCTTTCTAAGTACACACCATACTCCAAGTAGATCCTACTTGATCCTGCTCCCTATTGTGTTGCTGCCCTCCCTGATCTTGCACACCTGCAAATCAATCTAGTTTCACACACCTGCAAACCTGGATTATGCACACACATACACCTGCAGATCAATGATCTTACTTACCATGCAGATCTCCTAACGTAGCCATGCACCCCTGTTGACCAAGATCATACATACATGAAGAACCCCTCTAATTCTCCAAACCAGTACCCACACTTGGCATTGTGGCACTAGGAAGAACACACCATGTTCTCTTCACACACAGAAGGAGCCAATATTTTGCTCTCTTACTCTCTAGCACACTTTTACAATACAACCCATGAGTCTATTATATAGATCTCATCCAAACAATAATTAGACATCTAATTACAATAATTAGATCCACAGCTTCTAGTCTAAATTTGGCTCTTGACATGCAAACACTTGGTTCATTAACTGCCCACAAAACTTGCAGTTCTAAATCATACAAGTGACCGACATCAGTCCCTGTCTGCCTAGAGGTGACCAATGCTGGCCGATCCCTGACCAACGTTGGTTGCCCTTCCTATCTAATACTGCCGATGTCGGTTGGCCTAACTGACACCGGTGTCTGTGACACTTCAGCAACCTCCTCCAACCTCCTCCATGTCTGCATCAGTGAAGCTTTTAGCTCCATAACCTAATAGATAGTGTGTTCCCTCTCTAATGGCATGATCTGATCCAAAACTTAGAAGTTCTAGTTGATAAATATCTCAATAGCATAGAAATAACATAGTAATAATGAATTCTCTGAGAAGAGATGTAGTATTACTCAAGATCACAATACAAATATATGCTTATCTCTAGGAAGAGATGTTTGTCTTCACATTTCAGGTTACCTCTTCATTTATACACATTTTGAAAGCATGGGGAGGATGTGGAAGGTCACCAATCTCAAGGTAGATTAAGTGGTTCGACTTCCAAGATTTAAAACAATACAAAAATTAAGGAATTACTATTTTTAGAAACTTACTATTTTTAGACTGCACTATTAAAATTAAAATCTAAGGCACTTCTATTGGGTTTTCGAGGGTCAAAATTCATTAAGAAAAGCTCATGCCATTTTGCAATGTTCTCCTTATTCTTATCTTTCCAATGGTTCAAATGGTGAGTCAATTGGAGCTACAGTGCAAAAGTTATGGCTCCCGAAAGTTTCGTCATCAATTGGGGTGGAACTGTCACCCGAATTGTCACCTAAATTGTTGCCTAGATCATTCCTCCCTCCTTGAAAAGCAATGGTCCCCATTGCATCAATGTTCCCCATAAAGTGTGGTAGTTGTTTCTTGATTTGATTCTCTGTGAGCCACTCACCTTGATGGCTAAGCTAGCCCCTTTTGACCACTCGATAAAGTGGAATAGAGTGTCCTCTTGTTGTCTTCATCTAGGTATTTACAATCTGATCCTCTTCCACTAGAGCAAAACTCTGTGGATCAAGCTCATCAATGTCTAGTTGTTTTGATACAACTGAAGTGTCTAAGAGAGGTTGATGATATGGTTTGAGGAGCTCCACATTGAATATTGGATGCAGACCAAGGTAGGCTGGTAGGTTCAACTCATAAGCATTTTCTCCAACTCTTCTGGTGATGGTGTAGGGACCATATCTCAGAGGCTGAATCTTTTTGTGTGGGCCTACAAGTCATTCCTTCTGAAGCCACAACCAAACCTTGTCACCCATAGCAAAATGGTGTGCAATCTTGTATTTGTCATGGCATTGCTTATACTTCTAATTCATCTTCTCCAGGATGTCATGGACTTGTTGCTAGATGTGTTGCATTTGTTCAATAAAATTTGTTGCTTTTTCTACCTCAGATCTTCCATGAGGTGTGTATTCCATGGTGGAAAATGGAATAGCTATATCAATTGGTGCCATGGGTTGGAACCCAAAACATATTTGGAATGGATCATGCTTGGTCGAGCTATGCAGCACCTGATTGTATCCATGTTGTATGAAAAGAAGTCCCTCATCCCATGTGCATGGATGTTTGGAGTGATACATATAAATCATGTGAACAATCAAGTGATTTACCACCTCTATTTGACCATCAGTCTATGGATGGAAGGCTGTGGACTTCATCAACTTAGTATCCATCATCTTCCATAGAGTGGACTAGAAGATGCTCAGGAACCTGCTATCTCGATCTGAGACAATGGACTTGGGGAGACCAAAATGGAGCCATACATGACTAAAATATAGTTGAACAGTTTCCTCAGCAGATATATTTTTCTTACAAGAAATCATGATAGCCATTTTTGAAAAATGATCAACTACCACAAAAATATAGTCCTTACCATGTTTTGAAGTGGGCAAACCTGAGAGAAAATCCATTGAGATGGATTCCCAAGGCCTAGTTGGTTCTAGAAATGGCATGTACAATCCTTGCTTCTTGCTTGTTGGCTTGGCTATCACACATGGGGTGCAATATTTGAGATATATTTCCACATCCTTTTGCATATGGGGCCAATAGAAGTGTTTTTAAAGAACTGCCAATGTCTTTTCAATACCAAAGTGTCCAGCTGTCCTACTAAAGTGTGCTTCCCATATCATATTTTGTTGCTCTACAACTAGAACACAGATGTACCCCATATGAATGAGGACATTATCTTGCAAATAGAAAATAGAAACATGTTTACCTTTTTTAAGTGCTTGATATGTATCATCAAAGGTAGGATATACTTCATACAGAGCACCCCAAGTGGCAGTCTCATGTCCGCATAGGTTTAGAACTGTTGTGAGTGCAGTAATTGGTGGGCAGCTCAGACAATCTATAGTTGTATTTGATCTCCCCTTTTTGTGTTTGATTATCAGGTGGAATTGTTGAAGATATGTGGCCCACTTTTGATGCCTCTCATTTCAGAGTTTGCTTTGCATCTGGATGAATTCCAACAGTCTGTGGTCAGTATGGATGACTGTTTCTTTCCCCAAGATGTAGTGTTTCCATTGTTTGCAGGCTTGCACAATGGCATAGAGCTCCTTATCATATGTTGGATATTTCTTGATTGTATTAGTGAAAGTTTCACTATGATATGCCATAGGATGGCCATGTTGCATGATGACAGCTCCCATGGCATTTCAGATGCATCTGTCATCAACTCAAAAGGTTGATGCAAATCTGGCAAGGCAAGAATAGGGGCTGAGCAAAGTCTATTCTTCAAATTCTCAAATTCCCTTTATTTTATTTCACCCCATTGAAATGTAGCTTTAGCTCCTCCTTTAGTCACTTGGGTTAGTGACCAAGCAACATGTGAAAATCCAAGAACAAACCTACAGTAGAAATTTTCAAGACCCAAAAAGCTATGAAGCTCTGTGAGGGTCCTTGGTGTGGGCCATTCTTAAATAACTTGAATCTTTTCTGAATCAACATGGACCCCTTCCTCATTCACAACGTACCTGAGGTACTAAATTTTTGTCATCTTGAATGTGCATTTGTCAAGATTTACATATAACTTGTGCTCCCAAAGAGTTTGAAGCACCTTAAGAACATGTTGCAAATGTTCTTCCCATGTTCTGCTATAGATGAGTATGTCATCTAAGTAGATAACCACAAATGAGTTGGTGAAGGGTCTTAGGATGTCATCCATCATCCTCATGAAGGTTGTAGGTGCGTTAGTTAAGCCAAAAGGCATAACCAACCATTCAAAGAGCCCCTCCTTAGATTTGAATGCAGTCTTCTAGACATCAGTGGGATTGATGGGAATTTGGTGATAATTAGATTTGAGATCAATTTTGGTGAAGAATTTGCACCACAGAGCTGGTCTAGCAAGTCATCAATCCTGGGGAGAGGATAGCGATTATTCATAGAGATTTTATTCAGGGCTCGGTATTCAATGCAAAGTCTTCATGTTCCATCTTTCTTCAGTGCCAAGACAATTGGGCTACCACAAGGTGAAGAGCTTGGCTTGATGTGACCCTTTTGGATCAATTCTTGAATGTATCTTTTTATCTCATCATTCTCCAAAACTGATCTGCGATACACAGGACTGTTAGGCAAAGGTGATCCTGGGATCAAATCGATAGAATGTTTTACCTAGAAATGTAGTGGAACTCTTGTGGGTGACTTGAATAAGTCATCATATTCTCCTGTGATTCATCCTATCTGCTTCTATTGTTGTGTTGATTGTGTAGTCAGGACTGCAACATCAGCCTCCTTGGATTTTTGTGGCTTGACCACCATGAGAACAAATTGCTTTATTTTCTCCACCAATCTCTTGCATTGCTTAGCACAAATTTGGGAGACAAATGTGGGAGGTGGTACCTCTAGTACCCTATAGCACCATGTTCCAAGAGTGAGGGAGATCCTTCAGGTTCATGATTCATAGATGCCATGTCTCTCATACATGAATGGCTAACTAAGGAGTACATCACAAACATCTAGATTGACCACATCACACAAGAATTCATCTTGGAATGGTTTTATAGCATATGAAAGAAGACACTGATGGGTGACACGAAGGTTTCTCCCTAGGCTCAACCATCCAATACTGTAGGGCTTTGGATGAGGCTTCATGGATAGATTTAGAATTTTCACAACTTTAGTAGAAATTAAATTCTTTTGACTCCCACTATCAAGAATGAAATGTAGAGGCTTACCTTTTACCCATAATTTGGAGTGGAACAATATTTCCTTGTCATTTTGTCTTTTCTCATAGGTCTATGATGAAGTGAAAATGGTGTTAGGCTCATCATCTACAATTTCTTCTTCGTCCTCTTCGACTGTGGGTTGTGTATGAGGCAGAGTAGTAGATGTTGAGTATTGTGACTTAGAAAGTAATGACTTGATGGCTCAACATTATTCTTTGGAGTGAGTTCTAGTTTTGTGTTAATCACACCATTTTCCAGCCTTCCCTTTTTGGGATTTCCAATGGTTCAAATAGTGAGCCAATTGGAGCTACAGTGCAAAAGTTATGGCTCCTGGAAGTTTCGTCATCAATTGGGGTGGAACTATCACCCGAATTGTCACCTAAATTATTGCTTGGATCATGATCCCACATTCTTTCTCTCTCTTTCTTCTCCTATATATCTTCATCTCATTCCCATTAAAGGGGTTCTCACCTCTTAGAATTTATCATTCTTTTATGGGATAAGGATGCTCATTGAGACTCTTGTATAAGTTTACTCATTTGATATGGTTAAATCCTATCAAAATATTATAAGAACCACATTTTAAAGTAATAGGATCAACGCTTTGCCTATCTTTTGCCTTTAGTCAGTACTTAGTATGCTAGTGTATGGTGAATTTGTGAAGGAAATTCTTCCTGGTTTATTATCCTTAAACTTGCCTCTTTGAAGGTGTTTTCAAGTTAACTTATAGGTTTAGATAGTGTTCTACTCAGAACCTCTTCTATGAAATTTTTATGCAGCTAGTGAGATTATGAGATTGAGTAAGCCATAGTTGTCTTTTGCTGATCTAGTGTGTGTTCAAGCTTATATGAGTGTCCATTTAACTCTGGTACATCACCTTTTTTAGACTTATTAGGATCCCTTATCCTTTTTCTAACCCTTTTCCATGTGAATCATTAATTTATCATTAGTCTAGGTGAGCATCAAGAGGAATCTAACCTTCTCTAGAGGTCTAACCCCACCATAGGTGACCCACAGCCTAGGGTTGTTACCATTATATAGCTCAATTGGAAGGATCCTGAAGAACTCTCTCCAAGGGTGAAAATTGAGCTTACAATAGGGAGTAAACATAACTTCATCAAAAAATGTTGGTGGCATGCTTGAACTATTTTTTATCTAGCTCTATAATTATAGGTCATATTGTAGATGGATGCACACTTAGTTTTTTATTAAAAATGCCATAATATCAAAATTTCCATAAGAGATTATAGGGTAGACTCTCATATATTTTATATTCCCATGGCTAAGTTTGACATATTAATCGGAGTCTAATGGTTCATAACCTTGGACATGATAGAGATGAATTTCCAAGAATTTTCATGTGTTATAATTCTCAAATTAGGACATTTGAACTATGGGGATTATTTGCAATTTTTTCACAACTAACTAGTTCTCATCAGATTAAAATATTATTAAAAAGGGGGTGGATGGGTTTTTAGCACAAATATTTTTATTGCATACACATATTATCTACATAATATTATGGATAAACACCTTTTTTATTTTAGAGTAATTAAAAATAGAATACCACCAAAAAGGGAACATGATCATGCCATTCAATTGGTATGAGGGAGTCAACTACCAAACATCATAACATAAAGGTACTCATATGTATAAAAGAATGAGATTGAAAATATGGTACAATACTTGTTAGAGGCTCGTATTATTAGGCATATCCAAATTACATATTCATCACCTATGATAATGGTGCATAATAAGGATGATACCTGAAGGATGTGCCCGAATTATAGAGAATTCAAAAAGTACACCATAAAGATAAATTCCTTATTTCAGCAATTAATGATTTTATAGATGAATTGCATAGTGTTTTCTACTTTACCAATTTAGATATTTTTTTAGTTTATCATCAAATTAGGATTAGAGATGAGGATATATAGAAGAAAATTTTCAAAACTTGTGAAGGCCAATATGATTTTTTGGTAATGCCTTTTGGTCTAAAACATGCACCATTATTTTATCTATTTTATGATTAATGGAATTTTAATCTAACTAAATAATACAAATGAGTAGAGTAAAAAGGATTATTAAACAAAAATCAACCACACATTTTAATTTCAAAAACTTTATATTTATAAATTAGGATTTTGAATTGAAATATGCAAATAGTTGAAAAACTTATTTGTTTTAGGCTCATAGAGTTATATCTGACTATTTGTGACCCTAAGTGTGATCATGGAATTGTTGGATTTGATTGTTTGCCTTTTTTTTGGACCCAAGAAAAAAACATGGCATGTGTACAATAGTGGGGTGCACTCCTATCCTATTAGGCTGTTCATATCCAAAATCTTCCAGAGATGAAAATAAAAACTAGGCTATGTATGGATCTTCTCGTAGGCATGTTTCACCCTGTCAATGTCATATGCTCATCAAATTAAACATGTATTTTATCTTATCCTCTCTAAAAACCTAATAGATCTCTACACATAAGAAGAAAATAAATATTAAATGCACAAGGGTAATTTTTTTTTGGGAAGTGGGATTGACCTAGTTGTCCTTAAAACACTAATTTATTGAATGCTACCTACGTAGGCCCAATGATATGGGCCTCATGATGATTTAGTTATCAATTTAGGGAATACACATAACTAGATCAAACATGATGTGTATCTAAAATTATCTTGGACTAGGCCCTCTTATTGGTCAATCATGTATTCTAGATGTGTGTTTTAACCTTTTAGGATTTAGTTATGTAAATAATATGTTTGATTAAAGGAATGATTAGTATAAATTAGTGAAATAATATGCATAAAATAACCACTAATTTATTACATATTTTGATTAGATTTGAATTTCTAAAAATAGTAATAAATATGTGCAAATAAAGACTTATCTGGAAAACACCTGATATAGAAGATCTAAGTGTTGAAAATTGAGATATGAATAGGTTTGAGTGTCATCAATTGGATCCCTATATTATAATCCCTCATAGAGACAAATTTGGACATTATCACCATGTATATCTAGTGTCTTAAAATGGAACGAGTGTCCTCTATGCAGGACTACTCCAAACTTATGGGTGTACTTACACTTATGTTTTTGGGTTCTATTCTTATGCACACAAAGTTTTAAACTCTATATTATGCTAGTAATATTTGATTTATGATGCTAAACTTAATCCTCATTGCAATTAAGGCATGAGATGAAAAAGTGTGTTCATTAGTAAGATAGGTTGGACATCCTGAACAACTTGCCATGAAGAGATTGCCTACATACCAATACTCCAAATAGGGATCAATCTCAATGTAGTTTCCACACCTAAGTTATAGTGTAAATGTAAGTGATGCTAGAATATGGTCTTGAATGCCTTGAGTGTGTTTGAGATTATAAATCTAGAAATATGAGTTTGGGGTAGTTGTAGATGGTAGTATGTAGAATTAGGGAAGAATAGGGATTGATAACCTTGATTTTGATCAACTTTTTTTGTGTTTGAATAGGTATTTTACATATAATTTCCATCTAGTGGATAGAGGTCTAAAATTCATGTATTTATAGTGTCTTGTAGCTTGTGCAAACAATAAAAGATGCTTAGGCTGACCTTAGGAGGGTTTTAATTTTGAAAATATATCCATTCAAAAAATATATAGTAAATGACATTAGAACCATTTTGGGGATACTAACATGACATGGATCTAGTGTCCTTAATGTGGGGCTAATGTCTAGTTGGTAGGCTATTAGGCATGAAGGGATAGGATCAAGAAATAAGGGTCTGAGACTATGTTTCAACTAACTAGGGATGCCTATGGTCTACACAAAGGTTGAAAAAAGTGTGATAATAGGATCTAGGATAGGTTTAGGGATAATCTAGGAAAAGGTTTTCTCAATTATCACTCTTAGAAATCAAATACCACTTTTAGGTGATTATAATGTGATATGTGTAAAAATTAGATAAAATGCAAAAATTGAGTTTGTTATGTATTGATTTTATTTATTATTCTAGTGCCAAAATATTAAGTGCCAAATATAAAATTCCTTAGAGAACCCTTACAAATTGATACTACTAATTTTTTATTTAAAAAACCAATTTACGCATCGATTGACTAAAAAAATTGTAAAATAGTCATTAAAAAAGACTAAAACAAAACAAGCATTGAAAAGAGTCTTTAAATATGCAAGGGACAACAATAGGGCATAAGGACAATAAAGGGGTGTGTTCCTATCCCATTATGGTGATCCTTTCCAAATTCAAGGAAACTAAAGAATGAAGCAACATGAAGACTAGGGATCCCTATGACTCTGATAAGGACTAACATGAGAGATTGAGACTCTAAAAAGATAGGGAAATCAATGGAAAGAGTTATAGAAAATACATAAGACTAAGACAATAAACATGAATACGATATTAGTTCAAAATTAGAAGATTATAAATACAAAATCCATTAAATACATAGTACTTGTGTTCCTGACCAAATTTGGGTGTATAAATTTCCCCCATTTTATTCTAGTAATGAAAAAAAAAAAAAAACTAGAGTAAATGTAAGAATACATACCTGTAATTACATGTGTAGCATGTGGTTGCTTGAAAATGGAGGTACCATGGGTTAGATGTGATCAATCCACATGAAGAGAATATGATCTCTAATATTATTCTCTTTTTGGCTAGAGAATTGAACAACATTAAGTGATGCCTGTGAAGATGAATCTATGATGTGGAGTCCATGAACTGAATCTGGGTCAATAACTATGTTATGAGGAATCATGTTATGCTTACTCCCATTTTGATATCTGGATAGATATGTGCCTATAAGTCAAAACTCTATTTAACTTCAACCCCACACAACTTAAATATACTAGATACTAATGCAAACATTATTAATCAACTACTACAAAAGGCTATAAGATTCATTCTAGTGAAAAACTAGTGTAAATGTAATTTCAATCTAATTATGGTGTAAAAAACATGGAGAATGACATGATTTTCCATTCCATCTATAAATTTTGGTGTAAAAAACTTGATGATGAGAACATGTGCCTTGATACATGCCCCCAATTTGATAACTAAGCATTCTGAGTAATAAATAACATGGAGAATGGCCTAATTTTCCATTCCTTTTATAGAATCTAGTGAAAAAACTAAGAGATGAGAACATGTCCTTAAATTGATAATTGCATCATATAATCTAAATTTTAGGTAATAATGATGTGTCTATGGGGACATGCATAATGTGCATGCCCCCATTATCATGATCTATGTAAAAACCCAACCAATAATGTGTAACTAATAAAATATTATAGTAAACCATGAAAATTTGAGTAACTTTGAAAATCTATGTAGCTATGCAAATCTGAGTGTAGTCTACATAAATTACAATATTATGAGCTCAAAATTTATATGTTGAAGAATAATGAATTACAACTAACTTTGTATCAATTAATCCAAACTATGGTTTGAGTAAAAAATATGATATATAATATATGTGCACTGAGCCAACTACCCTCTATGCATTAGAGTTATTACAAATAGTGCCTATGTATGCCCCCATTTTGGTGAGAAGGACAATAATGGTCTAAGAAGTTTGAACCAAAAGCAATGAATGGTATAAATTTAATTAGTAGTTGATTTTGTCATTATAAGATACTTAAGATTGAGTGTTGATCATTTTTAAGAGATTGAATTATGAAGTGATATGCAAATTAGTTTCCATAGCATTAGTGTAATTTTTATGAAAAACAAGGTATGTGGTGCTAATATGACAAAAATGTTAGTAAAAGTGTGGGAACCATACAATACAGAAGGTGTTGTGATTTTATTATACACAAAAAATCATTTGTAAATTAGAGCTATGATGTTCAAGATATCAATTTTTATTTTTTGGCAAATCTTGATTTGAAAATGTGGGGCCAAAACCTTAGTAGCATGGCATGGGTAAAAAAAACTATATTATTTTGAAATTGAGAACTTTTTGAATCATTTTTCTAATTTCAAAGTTTCAAATTGGATCTTTGAATTTCCAAGATGTCCCAGAGAGAAGTGGCATGTAGCTAATTTTAGGATGTGGAAGCTTTTATTCAAGCTAGAGAGGATGTTAGGATGGTAAGTAGCTGGTACATTTATTAGTTTTTACTAAAAAAGATGCATTTTTGGTCATTTTTGCTAAATTTAGTTGATTGTAGAGGGGTTTTTAACAATTTTTTGGACTTTTCTAGGTTTGGGGAACTATTTTTAGATCAATAGTGTTGTTGTTTGAGTGATAACACTCATTTTTAGGTGATAACTATGTGGACTTGTCTAGGTTTGGGGAACTATTTTTAGATCAACAGTGTTGTTGTTTGAGTGGCAACACTCATTTTTAGGTGATAACTATGTGATATATATTGTAAAAGGTGTTGTCCGAATGTCACTCTATGCTTGAAAACCATGTGATATCTATTTTTCTGGTATTTTAGGATTGTGTATTGACTATTTATTCATTTTTTTAATTTTCAATTACTTTTTATTGGAGGATGTGCCTTGTAGAGAGTTATGATAGGGTCAAATGATGGAGACTATACGTGGGCTACCTCTACTTGATGATGAGAGGGCTATTGTTGAGAGGGTTAGGCTCATATATGTTTTTTGGCTAGATTTTATGCCATATCATACACATATGGTGATCATTATTTTTTAGCAGTGGAATACAAACACATGTACATTTTGGTTACCAATGGGAGAGATGACCATCACTTATGGGGATGCTTGGAAGATACCATGGTTTTCATTTTCTGATAGGAGGGTGGTATTACATGATACTATAAGAATTGGGGCCATGGATTATGTATACAAATATTTAACTGGGAGACTAGATGTATGCCATCATAAGGGGAATGATTTAGATGTTTTATTGTCTATTATTGTGTTACTAGATGTTCTACATGTATGGAAGTTATTGTAAGTTCTATTTAATTTATCAATAAAAGTGGATAGCAGTTGTGTGTAAATCACCTATAAGATGAACTTGATCATCTAGGACATAGAAAATCATAATACTATGTATTATTGGGGCATGACTATGCTTTCCCATATGTATCATGATTTATAAAGGCTCACATATGAGTCATTTAGTGGTAGGATTGGCTCGGCTACATTTTTGCATTAGTAATATTATGATCACATAGTGGTCATACAACTAGTGAAGATGGCACATAGTGATTGCGTGCATCCAAAAAAATTCACATAGATATGGAGTAGTACAATGTAAGTGTAATATTGGAGTACCATGCACTGTAGGCATATACTAGATGGGCCAATGATCGAGTCCATCATTTGGAGGCTATATAGAGGATTTACTAGGTTCCTAGAGGATGTAGTACAACTTCATTGTATCTATATGATATATTAGTTTCATGATCAATGGAAAATCATGTATGAGTGTTCCCAATATGAGGGGGTCATGCAATAGTTTTGGGTGCCATAAGATGTGCCCCTAAATCCATGTATATTTGCATGAAGCATGTGAGATCCTATGAGACTAGGTAGTAGGGGTAGGCCATCTGTGACAGAGTTTTCTCTTATTATAGTAGATGAGATGGATCCTATGATGGAGACTCTATATGTAGATGGTGTGGGATGCACAAATGTATACATAAGTGGGATCCATTATTTATGGTTTGAGGAGTCCTAGTTTGTGATGATGTACTATATCCTAAGCCTATTAGGGTTGTTGGATGTGTGAAACTGTTTTGGATATTTTTTTACCTATACACTTATTGTTCTTGAATTATTTATTGAATAATGGCTAATATGTATTCTTTTTGTGTCTACGTAGGTGATGAAGAGTATTGGGTGATGACCATTTATTATGCATTACATGAGCGGACACAACATGTTCCTAATGATATCATACATAGTGATCTGATTGAGTGGGATATGACTATTGTTGGTGTACACCAACATATTATTGATTGAGTGGTGAATGATACTATAATTTATGTGATAGAAATGACATAGAATGATGATCTTAGAGTTGAGGTGTTGAGGATACGGGTTCCCTCACTAGATTTTATGGGTGGACTAAGTTTGAGATTATTGGATGGGTATATATGACTATAGCAAGAACATGATGATCTCAAGGCATGGATAGTTACGTATTATTTAGAGAGATGAGGAAGATTATGATCCAAGATACATGGTCATAATGGGGCATCTAGTTTTGAGTTTGCCATGATAGGTGATATAGATGATGCAAATGTAGATGAGGAGGATCATATGGCCCACTCACCTATCATTGAGTGATGTAATATTTATCTCATTGTATAAATGTTTGATATATATAGTTTATACATTTTTCATAGATAATAATTATGAGTGTTTATTTACTAACATTCTAATACTAACAATTCAAATAAACATATGTTTTTCAAAAAAACTACAAAGTACCAAGCTCAAATAAATCATAACACGACCAATACCAAAAAATGGATCATATATGTTGTTGGATAATTAACCTTAATTTGAGTCCTTTTTATATATTTATAATCTTATCCTAAGTCTAGTTATATGTGTACATTTATTATATTTATAAATATATTTAACTTAAATTTATGATATGGCTCTCACCTCTCTTGTCCACTTGTAGGCTTTAGAGTTACTTACATGTAACTCCTCTCCCACCACATGTCACACACATCCTCCCCACTTATAATACGATTAAGGACACATGACACATATGTTGGAACTTTCACTTGTAACTCCTTTTCTCTCTTAGCTCTTTATAAAGAACTCTCCTATCCCTTTCTTCTTGACTTACAACTCACAACTCATTCTTGTTGTAATAAGTCTTGCTCTTGCATCCTTGATGATATCTTTCCTAAGTCCATTATTCTCCTAAGCTTCAACATGATATTATATTGAGATTGATTCATTGTTGCAAGCTTGTTAATTTTAGTTTGGGGTTTTTTAGTGTTCGACGATTTCCCCACTTATCAAATCTTTTATTTCATATTTGTGGTTTGCTCTACTTTGAAAAATAATATTATTCATTTACTTGTTTTCAACATTCAATTATTGTCATATTCTAATATGGTATCAAATCCAAGCTTGTTTTAACATAATTTTAAAGTGTTTTGTAGGATTTTTATGTGAAAATGATGTTGTTTTTTGTCCAACATTCTCTATTTTCTCCATTTTAGCATAAACATACCTTTTTAAAAATGTTTTCCTTATTTTTTCAGGGAACTCACATGGAAGTTTCAAAGTTCATTATGTTTTGTTTCAACTCCATTTTCCAACTTTGGAGTTGTCCATTATTTTTTTCCTTTTCTTTCCAATTTTCTTTTTTTTTTATAACTTTGAGTCCTTTTCCAAGGCATTATTTAAGGTTTGACATTTGTTCTTATTGTCATTTGGAAAGTTTTTTTTACCTCTACAAATTATTTTGCTTTTCTTTTTCTTATTATTTAATCTTTGTCTCTTTGGTTTTTTCAATTCTCTTGGTCCTTGTGCACTACCTCTATTTCCATAGTTCTTGCTCCTTATAGTTCTATCTTCTTTCTTTCTATGCATGCAAGATGTATGGTCTTATCTTAGCAATCTATTTTTCTACATAGACTAGACCGGTAGCAAGAAATTTTCTCAACATTATTCCTTGATTTTTTTTCAATTTATGTCTTTTACCTCATAACTTTGTTTACATTTGTAAGATTTATTTTTGTTGAGTTTTATCTTATTTTATCTCAGTTTATTATGTATTTTTATATATATCTCACTTTGGAGAATTTTAATTCCTTCTCATAGTGTTTTGTGATATTTTCTCAGTATATTTGGTTCTTTATGCTGTATTTTTTGCTTCTTCCTGAGCTTTGTTTTTTGTGCTCAGTCTAGTTCTATATAATTTTTCTTTGATATTATTTTATATGCATCTTTATACAAGTCTCTGCATATTTTCTCTTAGTGTCATTGCTTCTTTGTGCATTTTTCCCATTCCTTACTTGTTACTAGTCTATCCAATGCTTTGGTATTTTGATTCTTTCTTGAGATATCAAGCACCTAAGTCTATCATTTGGAGTCCCTCTAATAAATCAACGTATGTTTTGGAAAAGGTTGGTAACATCTTTCCTCTACTCTATGGCCCAATCATATTCTATAAGGCATATCTCCTTTATTTCTTAAGGTGTAACTCTAATTCTTGCATGTTTTTTGAAGGATATTATAGTCATGCTTTTATAAATTCTTTTTGCTTTAAAGTATTTATTTTTTATATTTTAACATCATTCAATGATTTTTTTTTATAATTACCCTCTCTTACAATTAAATTAATCTTGTAGCATCATTATTATGTTTAGCATTGAGTTTGGTTTTCTTTTTAAACTAAACCATAAATAATTTGTAATGTTTCTTTTTCAAATTGAAGTACTTTACTCTAATTCACAAATTATTCAAGCACTCAAAATATTAAACCCTTTTTAATTGCATGTCTTTTTCAAAAAACCAAACAAACATCATATTATATGTTATTCTTTCAATGGTTTATATGAGTTAAATCTAAACCTTTCTTAACAGTTCTCATTTATTATAATTAGTAAAACACTTATCATTATTTTTAAAACCCCTTCCCACATGGAATGATATTTTCTCATAAGAGTTTTTGTCTTTTATGAAAATTTAAAGGCTTCATTAGTTTTTTTTTTCTACAATCAAGTAAAACTAAACTCTTAAAATCAACTTCATTTGCATTTATTTATGATTTTTATCATTGCATCATAAAAACAAAAGGGCTTTTATTTTTTATTTAAAGTATTTATGGGGTTGTTAAATTAACACAATTTTTTTTTAATTAAAAGTATTTTTAGCATGGACTTACATTTACATGTTAGTTAGTAATTTTTTGTAAGTTCATTTTTAAGGTTTATTAATTAATTTAGACCCTGCAAGAAATTTATTAGTGCATTATTGTCTTAAATGAGCTCAAAATGGCTTTCAAACTTACAATTTTTTTAGCATTTAAAAATGCTTTGCATCGACTTAATTTGACAAAAATGATATAATTACTCTCAAAAATGAAATTCATCATCAAAATTTTAAAATTCTACCTTTGCAAAAAATTCTTTCATTCACACATAGAGAAAATGCAATCTTCTATTAACACATTAAATGCAAAATTTGTATCTTTTGCTCATGATAATAACTTTAATGATGATGGATCTCCTTGTGCTCCTAATCAAACTCAATATTATTTGAATAATTATTCTACCAACCCTAGCTTAAAGATCATGCACAATATGGGCTATTCAGATGGTGCACTTGGTAAGTGTGAAAATGGTATTCTTGTATGTATTTTACCTAAATCTAATGAAACATATACACGTCTTGGATACAATGATTTAAATGATTCTAATGAAAATTTGGCATCTTATTGTCCTCCTCATTGAAGGATTTATAATGTAACTTATTTTGATTATATTACTTATAATGCTCATGCTTTGATTAAAAATTCTAAAACTTATGCACATTGTGAAAAATACGGGCATCATATATCTAAATGTTGGAAATTATACCCATGAAAATCTTGTGGTAAATATATGCACAACATTTTACATTGTTATAAAATGACTAATTATCCTACCTTTAAGGGTAAAACTATTTGAATTTCTATAGAAAATAAATCTTCTAGAGACTTTGATATGTCTTCTTATGATAATTCATCTAATGCTTCACACATAATATATTTTTCAAGTAATACATCTTATTTATCTCCTCTTTGATTACTTGATTATTATTACATATGATATATGCTTCGATTATTTTGACTAACTTATTTTCATGTAAGTTTATGCATTTTATGATGAAAGTTGTCTTTGCTCAAAATTTCCTAGTTGTACATCTACTTTTATTATATTATGTATGTAGATTGTATTTTTGTCATATTGGTTACTTAACTGGAAATATTTGTGTTAGTCGCTTGTGGATAATTACTCTTTCTTGTTGGTATTTGTTCAATAATGGATCAACCACATTGTCTAAAGTGTATGAGATTCTTAGTGATCCCACTTTCATCCTTGTAACTTTTGGCAACACTTTCTCTTCTTTATTCTCTCTAAACTATTGTAATTCCTCTTGAAGGAAGTTTCTATTAAGGGGGAGTACTATGTAATTTCAAATCCATTCCTTGTTTGTAAATTTTTTTCTCCACTTTTGTAACCCCAAAATCAATTTTATGAGGGAGTGTTTGAGAATTAACTTTAATTTGAGTCCTTTATATCGATTTATAGACTTATCTTAAGTCTAATTATATGTGTGAATTTATTATATTTATAAATATATTTAATCTAGATTTATGAGGTGACTCTCACCTCTCTTGTTCACTTGTAGGATTTGGAGTTACTTGCATGTAAATCCTCTCCCCACACATGTTACACACATCCTCTCCACTTGTAAGAGGATTAAAAAAAAAATGGTACACATGATGGAGCTTACAATTGTAACTCATTTACTATCTTAGCTCTTTATAAAGAGCTCTCCTATTTTCTTTTTTTTTAAAACTTGAAACTCACAACTCATTCTTGTTGTTTTAAGTCTTGTTATTTCATCCTTGATTCTATCTTGGTATAAAGCCATCCTTATCTTAAGATTTTACATGTTATTATATTTGGAGTGATTCATTGTTGCAAGCTTCTTAATTCTAGTGTGGGTTTTTCACCATTCAAAAGTTTTCCCACTTATCAAATATTTTCTCATAGTTTTAGTTTTCTCTTATTTTTAAGGTAATATTATTCCTTTACTTATTTTTAACATTTAATTCTTGGTACATGTGTGCACGCACATGCATGCACGCGCGCGCACACACACACACACACACACACACACACACACACACACACACACACACACACACACACACACACACACACACACACACACACACACACACACACACACACACATTTTATACTTTTTTTTGTAGATAAGCATTATGAGTGATAAATTAATAACATTATAATACTAAAAATTCAAATAAATAAATACATTAAAAAAAAAAAAACTACAAATTACCAAGCTCAAATCAATAATAACACGGGTCAATACCAAAAAATGAATCATCTATCCACCATAAAGGTAGTAAAAACTTTGAACCATAATGATCATATTATGTAACTAAATGACTATACTCTGGTCATGTCATTTCTCTATGCATAGTTTTAGTAGGAGTTTGTGTATTATTTATTGAAAAAAACTTAATAAGTGTTCTCACTATGATTAGTGATTGATTATGCTTTCCTTGCATTATAATAATAATGTAAGTTATATTTTTTTTATAAATTTCCATTTATGTTGAATCTATGGTATAATGGATCTCTTATGATGTTGTTCTCTAGATGTATTTATATTAACATGATGAGTAAAAATTGGTTCTTTAACATGAACATCCTAGGGGAACTCAGTCATGATAAAATGCGATCTAGTAGAATGAGGAGAAATAGATATAGATCTAATATTTTAAAATTTAATAATACCTTTATAGACATACTACTCATTATTTACATTGAGTGCACAATAATCATTATCCCAAAAATCACTAATGACCATTTATTCAATGATAGTTGAAATAAGGCATGTTTCATATTTTTTCCAATTGATAGAATGGATGATAATGGTTGTGATGAATATTAATAAACCTCCTATCCAATAATGTCATGATAATATTATAAATCCTATATTTGAGTGTATCAAACTATACAGGTTGCGTACTAGCATATTATGTTGTAGTCATTGTTGGAGTTGATTTTTAAACTACATATTTAACTTTATGTAAAAACTTAATCTATGGTTACTATGGAGGCTTATGATAAATTGGATCATTATCTTGAAACAAATTGGATGATGCATGTTATACCAACTCAAGATCAAAATCTAATTCTATATTTGGTTGTACAAGTTCTAATTTATTTTCCAATGTGATAGTGCCATTACAAATACGTTAAAATGAATTGTATGTATCATATATTAATTATCCATGACAGGGAAAATAAGACCTATAAAGAAATTATATCATGTCTCTAAATATGTTGATTGATAAATTAATTGCTTCATACATTCTTTAAATTATAAGATGTAATAACAAACTATTTATAACTTTACCTAATGCAAGAATGGTATCTGCTCATATATAACTCTGAGTCCTTTATTCTAAATAAAATGAATAAGGAATAATTATTCTAACTCAACATATGTATGAAATGAGATATGGAGTGAATAATTAAACCAATTAGTGCCTCATTCTCTAGGCTCATGGGAAATAACTATAATAATATTAAACTACCATTGCATCCATTCATAGATTTCTTATAAGATTTGAGATGAAAATAAGATCCCCATTTCCATTTAACTTATAACATGTGGGGATTTTTAAATCATTTTATAATGGTTCATGAATAATTTTACCAATATAGGGCTTACCATGGATAGAATTTAAATCAACCCAAGAGTGGTATGATCTAATTTCTAATGTAAGTTGATGTTCTTTATGTTGTAAATCACCCACAACATGCATTAAAGAGATGATATCTTGTGAAGTAATATTAATATCTTAGAGTGGTTCATTTAAGACTTGAATTTTATTATTAATTGTGAGCATTGGTACACTAATATTCTCTTATCTCAACATTTATCTCCTGAAAAAGATACACAAATCTTGACTAGGAAGAAAATATAAACTCATTTTTAATTAGGGTATGGAATATAGGGTTAATGTAAATGAAATAAATGAGATATAACCATTTTTTAATTCTACATAAAACTCAAATATTATAATATTTAATTTCAATAAGGAAATTATTCTCAATTTAAGTTGAATGATTTCAAGAAAAACTAGATTCGAATTCAACAAGAATCAATCATTCCTATTGCTCAACATGGAAAATAATGAAATGTATGTTGCTATCATTATATAATGGATGGGGACTACCACAATAAGGCTTGGACCTAATGATTTTTTTTCACTTACCTTTTATTAGTACAATGGGATGGGACACCTTACCCTTTAGAGTAGATATATAATGGACCTAGTTAGAGGGAAAATAACTATTACCCTCTCAAGGGTTAGGAGGAAGAGATTCTACTTTAGGAATGGTGGGCTTAGGAGATCCATTAGTATTTATTATATTATTAGTTTTCAAAGGTATAGAACATATTAATTTAAAATATAGAATAAAACTATGATGCACATTACTAGAATATAATTTCTCACATATATATCTTTTGAAATAAAACTAGGAACATTATTATGATTTGAAATAACATTGTCATTAATCACACTATCATTTGATTTGTCATGTAATATGAAATAATTATCAACATGAGGATGGGTGGAGAGTAATGAATATTAGATGTGGTATAAATATTTTCCTCATCACTATATGCATAACAATCATTATCATTCCAATTTTCATCATGATCATAGTTATTTTAACATATATAATCAATATTTGAAGTAATCACAGTTTCATGCTCACTAGAAGAGGGTGTAAGAGATTATTTATATTTAAATTATAATTAATAGAATCATCACATGTAATAAAATGAAATATTTAATTTAATTATCAAAATTTGGAATTTAGACAATATTTTCTATAGAAAATGTAAAGGAAGAAGAAAAAGTTAGTTTTTCTACTTTATTCAAAACATCTTCACTTGATAAAGGAATATAATTTTAAATTGCATTTTAAGTATTTGAAATTAAAATATTCTTAATTGAAGTAGAGGAGGAAGAAAGATAAATAATTAAATTTTCAAATTTGTTCAAAACATCATCATGTGTATTATCACTATTTAAAATTGAAACATTATTTGCTGAAGAAAATGTAAAACAAGGAGAAAAAGTTTCATTTTCAACCTTGTTCATAACATCATCATTTTCATTTTTTTTTTTCAAAAAATAAGGGAATATAAGATGCATTGTCACTTTATACTTTAAAAACATCATTATCATATGAGAAAGGAACATTTTTATAACCAGGATGCACTTTTTGAGATGTAACATTGTCATATTTTTTGTGCAATGGAATTTTGACATTCTTTGCTTTATATTGTGAAATTTTGAAAAGAGATGTAGTAAAAGCTTTTGATAAACTAGGAGTATTATCAAATAATGCATCACAAATGAGGGATTATTTTATAATTGTATTATTGGATTATTTTTCTTGATTTGGAATAGGAGCAGAATAACTGAGAGAAGGATGTGTATCTACACTACTTTATTTGCCATTTTCATCATCACTTATATAATACTCATCATAATAACCTTCATGGAAACAATAATTATCATCATAATTATAAACAAAATAATGTTTAGTATTTGTGTGTAATACAAAATCTTGGTAATTTTTCCATTGTTTCTTGTGATCATAAGGAATGCCTATAAATTCATCAATTGGGTGAGGGGGAAGAAGTTTATTCTTATTCATTTCAAAATTGCAAAAACTAAAATGATAAAAAAGGAGAAATGAAAAGTAATGGTAATATAAAATCCAACATGAGAGATAAAAAATTAGTATTTTAATTTTAAACTTTAGGAGGATATGTTTTTAAAGAAAGCCCTAGGGTTAGAAGCTAGGGTTTGTCTATGTTTGATAAATAAAATGGGTTCACCAATATGTTTTGTTTAATTTTTGATTAATGGAGTCTTAATATAAATAAGAAAATTGAGTAAAGTAAAATGGAGTATTAAACTAACATTTAACCACACATTTTATTTTCAAATAATTAATATTGAGAAATTAGTGTTTTGAATTGAAATATGTAAAGTGATGATAAAATTATTTATTTTAGGCTCACATAGTTGTATCTAATTATTTGTGACCCTGAGTGTGACTGTGGAACTATTATATTTGAAAATTTGCCTTTCATTTAGACCTGGGTAAATAATGGGGCATGTGGAAAATAGTGAGGTGTGCTCTTTTCCTATTAGGGTGCTCATGTCCAAACTCTTCCTTAGAGAAAACTAAAAACTAGGTTATGTATATATATTCCTCTAGGTGTGTTACAATATATCATTGACCTATGTTCATGAGATTTAACCTATGTTTTATATTATAATCTTTAAAACCCTAATATATTCCTTCATAAAATAATAAAACAAAGATAAAATACACAAAGTATACAAAAGGTGGGGAAGTGGGAATGGCTAAGCTATCCTCAAAACCCTAATTATATTGAGCACTTCTTGCAGAGCCACAATGATAAGGACCTTAGGCCAATGTAGTTATAACTTTAGGAAATGTGCATAACTAGATCAAAAATGACGTGTATCTAAAATTATCTTCACCTAGGCTATCCTCTTGGTTAAGCATGTAATTTAGATGTGATATCTGTCAATTTTAGATAAAATGCAAAGATTGAAATTAAAGTGTATTGATTTTATTTATTATGCTAATGAAAAAAATATTAAGTGCTAGATGTAAAATTCCTTAGGGAACCATTTAAATATAAAAATCCTAATTTTTAATTTCAAAAACAATTAATGTGTTGACTAAATCAAACATGGGTAAAATGGTCGTAAAAAGAGACCAAAAAATGTGCATAAAAAAGTGTCCTAAAATGTGTGAGGGACAAAAATAAGACCCATGGAAAAAAGAGATGTGATCATGTACCATTAGGGATTTCCTATTTAAATTAAATGAAAATAAAGAATTAAAAAACATTAAGACGAGGAATCCTTTTGACTCTGATAAGGATTGACATGGGAGATTGAGACTCTAAAAAGATAGTGAAATCAATATGAAATAGTGACATAAAAGACATAAGAGTGAGGAAACATATGAAAATAGGAGATTAGTTAAATATTAGGATATTTTAAATAAAAAATCTAAAAAACACATATTACTTGTGTTTGTTTAACCAGGTTTGGGTTTATACAACCATCTACATTCCTACATTTGATGAAAATTATATTTATGCATTTTTGCAAAAAAATGTCTTGGTATTTTTTGATGTTATACTATTATATAATAAGAGATGTGAATAAAACTTGAAACATTTGAATCAGGTATTGATAATTTTAGAATACTATCAGCTTTATTCCAATCTTTCTAAGTGTGCCTTTAAAGTGTAGGAGGTACTTGGGTCATATCGTGTTGCATTAAGGCATCAAATAATACCCTCATAAGATCAAGACTGTGATAGAATGATAAGTTCCATAAAATATTAAGAACCTTTGAGGTTTTTTAGGGATGAGAGGTTTTTATTTTCAATTTTTAAAAAATTAAGGAAGCATACTAGCACCACTCATAGTATTATTGAAAGAATATTTCCATTGTAATGAATTTTCAGTCATGAAATTTGAGAAACTAAAAGAGGCCATGTGCTCCACTCCAATTATGGATACCCAAAAAATTTCAAAGGCCTTGAATAATTTAATGTGATGTGTTTTGATATGGAATGGGAGAAGTACTCATGCAAGAAGGACAACCCCTTGAATTTAAGATTTTCTAGCCCAACAATAATAATTTTATAAATATTATCTATGAGAAGGAGATGATGGATATCAATAATTTAATTAAACAACAGAGAGATTATATGATGGGCATACACAATAAGGTGAAAATTGATCATGATACTCTAAAATACTTCTTGGAATATAGATTTTCATTTGAATAATAGAGAAAATGGGTGACCAAAATGTTGGGGTATGATTTTGAAATAATAAATAATAAAATAAAGGATATTTTAGTTATATATGCACTACCAAGAGGAATGAATCCAAAGAGGCATTGTTATTCATAATGTCCATACGGTAGGAAGATTGCGTGGATGAGGCAAGATCAAAATGGTAAATGTATGAAATGAATTAAAATGGATCTATAACTTATCTTAGTATATTCAAAGCTTGGAAAAGGTAATCTTATCAAACAATTCATTGTTTAACTATTTATATCAGGATGTGACTGATTTGGATTCACTAAATCTAACTAAGGGATCTATTATTACATAACACCAAAGAGAGGGTTACAAAGTGTCTAGGAAAATGCTATTATGTAATAACCCTAGTTAGGCCTACAATACATAAAATAAATCTAATCTAGTGTTCACTAAAGCTTTTGGTATAAAGGGGGATAGTTAAAAACATAAAACAAGACATTTAAAGAGAAATATATTCAATTCAATGTAGAGGTGAACTATGCAAGGAATACAAAATTCATCCTTTTAATTTTTACAATATCTATCTATAAAATTAAAGAGTAAAAGTTAGGAGTACTTATCTTGAATTGAACCTGTCATGCCTCAATATCTCCCTTGGCCAATAGTGCTTTGCAATAAGTTGTTGTGGATTTATAAAGATCACACTATATAAATAAGCTCTAGGCTAAGATATTCCTACTTTTCATCCAAGCCTTTCCCACAAGATAAGATTATTTACTTCCAAGGAAAAAATCTAAGCAATGACTCTTCAAATGTATACATAACAAAATTATGAGCTATAATAATTGAAAAATTAATGTTCTTCCCTATTAGATTGAAGTTAAGGGGGTATTTATAGCCAAGGATTAACCATAAACCTCTTAGGATTTGAGCTGATAAGATTGATTAACTTGATTTTTTTAGGCATAGAAGATAGATTTTAAGTATAGAACTAGGTTAGCTAGGCTAATGTAGTTTCATAACATGCAATCAATCTATAACAAGATTGATAGGGCTGACATAGTATGAAAATGAAGAAAAAGGTGTTTTCTTAGTTAGGGGCTATTTTAGAAGGTGAATTACTTAGAGAAATTGATAAAAGAGTTTTAATTGCTTAGGCATTTGGATAAAAGTGACTTGTAGTAGTTTTAGGTATTAGTATAGGGACCAAAAATCTTCCAAAGCACCAAAGGTATACCCACCCCCTTTCCTATTGTAACCTTTAATGCTTGAACTCAAAGAGATTGAAACTTGATACGTTCTTATAAGAGAGAAAGCATCAATAAATGATAAAGTTTTAAAAATATTATGTGTGTATATATTCCCCACTTGAATCTCATCATGTGTCATAAAATTGTAACATGAGATGGTGCTTTAAAAAATAACTTATCAACACACAATGTTGAATTAATAAATTATAGTAAAAAGCTTAAATTAAAAATTTGAAAGGTAAATGACTATAGGAAATAATTTAAAGTATCATATACATACCTTTATCATTGAATGGTTTTCTATTGTATTTGTAATCTTGATCATGGATGGCTCATTAACTACTTAAAAAAAACCCTAAAGATACAAAACTAAAGAGAAAAAAATATAATTGTAGGGAAATCAAAATAAATTAAATTTACATAACCGAATAAGCCACTTGGAAAATTGGTAAGATAAGATGACAAATGCTAAGTTACAACCAAAATACCAAGGAAAAATAGACAAAATGAGAGTAAACCAGGTAACCATAAAGCCAAAGCTACTAAATGACTAATAGACATAATAAATGTACCTTAATTAATAATAGTAACAAACCATATCAAACCAAGGACACATGAAACTGAAACAATATATCCAATATCGATGTAAAATAAGTAAAAAACCATACTTAAATAAAAATAACATAAATTAAAACAATGTTGATGAATGAGAAGTGACAATCCAAATTCACTCAACAATGAAAAAATTGAATAAAAAAATGGAATGAATATAACCAAGGAAATCCAAGAAGGATAAGGTAATGACTAAGAAAGTAATGCATAGTTTCTCAAAGATACAATTTTATTCTTTAAATAGATAAACTAAAATAAACTTATTATGAGCATGTTTGGAAAAAGACAAAGAATATGGAATATAGAAGTTGGGAAGAAGATTTATAAGAAAACTTTACCATCAAGGGGGAATATGAAATGGGTGGTGGGGTAAATGCAAGTGGTACCAAGATGAACAATATTTATCAGAAACAAGACACTCAAATTAAGTTTGAAAAATAAGAATACTTTTGAAATTTAAGTACTCTAGATAACTTGCCCAAGCCAAACAAATTTGGGTTATCTAGTGAAGTATAAATATCATCCCATGAAGGCTATACATATGAAAATTATAATGGACATACCTTCCCACAATGTGTTCCCTATTCCTCAAGATGCCTTATAGATTTATTAGTCTACTATGAAGATTGGGTACTTACGTGAGAAAGTAGGTAGCACTATAGATAATTTTGAGACCTCTTATCTTAGTCTACTGGTCTACCACACCCCAATGAATCCAACTCTATCATGATGCCAACTATGGAGTTTTAACTTTAAATATAATAGGATATGTGCTTGATAATCATGTATTTTGGTGTGATTTTGACTTTTAATTTTATAGATGCATTTTTATCATTTCCTTTTCTTTTAAATGATTTGAATTTGAATTTTTTTGATGTCTCTTTCTATTCCTACTCTACAAATATTCCAAAAACCAAACATGGGTGTAAAAATGACTATCAATTAGAAAACTTAGACTTTATAGCTAAGGAAAAGATCTAAGAGCGTATGGTGTCTAACATTCTTGTGTTTTCATGTTAAATAAGGGTGATATCTTGAAACCAACCTTAGTGTGACTAAGGTGGAGTGAAAACAGGGGAGAGTATGAATATGAACATGAAATTATTGAGTTATCTCAAATAAAAAAAAAATGTAAAATGTTAAAATGGTATAATTATAATTAAGCATGAATCCATATCATAAGAAATATGGTAGTGTAGGGAGACATGCAAAAATAATTTTTCAAAATTGTTACCACACAAAATAATATAACCGATGGTGAGAGTATGAAATCATAATCCTTAATCATTACCTTAATTTTCAAGGAAAAAAATTATCTTAGAAAGATATTTATTAAATGAAAAAATTGTGAGGAAAACATAGTCCTATCTAAGGTCTTACACTACAATTATCAAAAGAGAAACCAAAGAATTAAAAAAATGAAGACTAATAAAATAATACTTTGTTATGAAATCCTGGTCATATCTAAGGTCTTATAATGTAACTCAAAAATATAAATCAAATAGGTTAAAATAGGTTTATAAAATGACAAACTGATGATAAAAAATTTACATCAAGATTAGAAAGTAAAATATATTCTCGAGAATGGCCGTATCCTATCCATGATCTTACAGTGCAACTCATGAATTTAAATGAAGGAATATAGATAAATTAAAGGACCAATGATAAGAATTAATGTTACTAAGAATGATGTAATGCTACACATTGGGGATCTTCTATAAAATATTTAAAAAGTGTTAGTATTTACAATATGTGAGAAACATGTAGAATAGTAGATGTTTTAGGCAAAGTATTTATTAAAAAAATGATCATTATTAGGTTATTTAAAAATATACCCTTCATTAGTTTTTAGTCTATAGGTACTAGGACTAAGAATGTCTTTGACAAGGTAAGGACCCCTCTATTTTTGGGCATATTTTCCTTCTTTATCATGTATATAACCTAGTTTAAGGACTAGTTCACCAATATTGAAAGTACATATTTTATCTATTTTGTTATGTTGTTTAACAATGTGAGATTTGTATTAGTGATTATGTTGTAAGTTAGCCACATGTCATTCATCAAGAAAATATAAAGCACGAAGATAGGATTCACCTAATTATTCATCAAGAATAATCCTATGAAGAGAAATACTTAAGGATGGTAGTTTGAATTCTAAAGGTAAAAATGATTTAGATTCATCCACTAACAGAAATGGTGTTATCTTAATAGAAGTATGTATACTAATGCAATAAGATCAGAATGAAGGATATATTTTTAGATGCCAATTAGTATGGGATTCTCTATTAGTCTTTTGAAAGATTTTGTTAATAATTTTATTAGTGGTTTCTACTTGGCCATTGCATTGAGGATGATAAGGCATTGAAAATTTGTGCATAATTTTGAAATTTACATATAGTTGTTTCATATATTTGTTTTTAAAATTTACACCATGTCAAAAATGATAGTGTGAGTATCCTCAAAGTAAAAGAGGATTTCATTGAGAATAAATTTAGAAATGGTAATACCTGTAGCGTTAACAAGATGAATAGCTTCCACCCTGTTGGTAAAATATTTAGTGGTGGTGATAATGAATACATGACCATCTTGTGATTTAGGTAATTCTATGATGAGATATAATACCCACATATAGAATCACCAAAGAGAATATAAGGTTTGGAGTTTATTTGGTGGAGAGTGAATGAGATCATTGTAAAGTTGATAAGAGTTACATTTTTTAGAAAAATTAATGACATCTTTTTCAAGAGTAGGCCAAAGGTAACCCATGCACAAGAATTTGTGGGTTGTGGAATGGATAATATAATTACCACCACAAACATCCCCATATTTTTATTAAAAAAGGGTAGTAACTTATTAAGGAATTACACACTGGAGTAATGTACCTTATGTGTTACAATAATAGAGGGTGTTATATCAAAGTAGATATTTGTATGCTTGATTGTTTTTTTTAACCTTTTATGACTTAGTGAATTTAAATCTTATGTTTTTTAAAAAATTGATTATATTAAATCAAGGTAATAATATACAATTAAAAAAATAATTGATTTGTCATAGAATTGACTAACTTTGACCTTTTTAAAAATAGTAATAAATAGTGTAAGAACTTAGATGGAAAATGACTAAGATAGATGTTCTAGAGGTTAGAAAATGAGGTAGAGGATAGTCCAAAGTGTCTTAAATATGATCTTGATGTCAAAAACCCTCCTAGATAGTAGCTCCATAATTGGATAGTAGTGTTATTATTAGACATGTGGTAATAATGTCCCTATTTTGGTGATAGTGTCCCTTATGTAGGGCTATCTTAAGCTTCTAGGTGCACTTGTCTTTAGATTTATGGGGTTTATTCCTACATGCATGAGTTTTAAAACTTTTTAAATTGCCTATTTTGAGTAAATTTTTGAACAAAACCTAATCCTCCATATTACTAGGACATCTGATTAATACAAGATGGAAAGTGTGTTTGTTAGTGAGGTAGGATGGACATCCTCAACACCCCAATATGGTGAGATTTACCTACACACCAATACTCTAAAGAGGGATCAATCCTGATGTATTTATCCCCACCTAAGTGCTGATGCAAGTGTGCATGAAACTAGTATGATAGTCGAATTGAGTTCTTTGAATGTGCTTGAGATTGGAAAACTAGGTTATCTAAGCTTAGGACTATTATAGATGGTATTATGTAGAAGTAGGGTAGAATAGGGATTGATAACCTTAATTGTTAACAACTTGCTCTAGGTTTGCACATGTATTTTGTATCTAATTTCCATCTAGTGGTTAGAGGGGTATAATTTAGGTATATATACCATTATGATGTTTTTACGAGTGATAAAAGAGGTCTAAGATAACCTTATGAGGTTTTAGATTTGAAAAGATATCTATTTGTGAAAAATAGAGGGAAAGGACATTAACACCATTATTGGCACACTAACACCATGTGGCACTACCATCCCTTTTATGGCACTAATGTCCAAGTGGTAATACAGTAGGCACAAAGGGACATGCTACAAAAATGAAGTTTTGAGACTACTTTAGGAATGACTAGGGATTCTTGTAGCCCTTATGAAGGCTGGATAAGAGGTGAAGCCCATGAAGCTAGGTCTGAGTATGTGAAGCATGTTATAATGCATGTCTTATAAGTAAAATGTGTATAAATTAATCCTTACTTAAGAGATATCAAAAACAAAGATAAGCTAAATAAAGAAGTAAAACTAATTAACATGATAGGAGAGAGGAAAATAATGAATACACATCATTGGGTATGTGAACCAATGCATAAAATAGGTGATAAATTGTGTGTGTGCATGTATATAGTGATAAATTAGTGAATAAGCTAGACTGAGCTGATGGCTTGCTCAATCTTCATGTGTGGGTGGTTAAGAAAATCAGTCTAGTTTTGACTCCATCACTGCTCACCCCTACTTGGTTGATCATGACCTATGAATAACTTATATTGGAATGATAGTGTGTCCAAACCTCTCATGTAGGTGTTTTAATAAATAAATTAGGACATGCATCCATCATTTTCCACCCATGTGTAGTAAATGCATCTAATATTGAAATTGCATGATGTAACTAGAAATGTCTAACTAGGTATATCATCTCTACGGCCACTTAGGTCCACTTAGGAATGGTAATCACTATAGATGGAGTAAGGAATGAAACTAATTTGTAAACTAGAATATGATGTCATATGTATACAATGTAGAGAATAACATGGAATTTTTAATTCCATAAATCAACTGATGTGTAAGTGAACATACATAAATAATGTGCAGTGCACATGCCCCCAAATTTGATATATTAGCATATGTATTATGGGCTGAGTTGTAATAATATATATCTAAATATCTAAAATGAATATGGGAATGGTAATACCATGCATTATTACCCAAATTTGAGAAAAATGGTATGAATTTGAGCTAAATTGGTATAAATATGAGTAAAATTGCTAAGTCTATAACTAAACCTGTGCAAACCTATACATACATGCTATAATTTTTTGTTCAATCTGGGTTTTTTTAATAAATTAAGGCTATTAGATAGTAGTTCCATATCTTGGATAGTATCACCTTGTGGCACTAGTGTCTTAATTTTGGTCGTAGTGTCCTTCTACTCTAATTTTTGTGCAACTATGTCAATCATTATGTCACTATTTTCCCAATATGTTTACTTGAGTCTAATTTTTATAAGCTAAGCCTGTATGTTGAAAAATAATTGTGAATACATTATAGGATCCTGATATTTGTGACAAAACCATGTGAATTACCCCTCTTTTAAGGGGAATTTTTGAACATATGTAAAAACTATCCTCAAAATAAAAATCTCTATAAAATTTATGTTAGATTGAGCATACACGACATCCAAATAATAATCCAATATAATGTGCATACATAACATTAGAATGTAAGATAGTCTAGACATAAGTTTGTATTTTGTGATATATGTCATGTTTAACATTCAAAAGGGTGTCATGATAGATATAATAATATATGTAACAATAAATTTGAGTATTAACTGAGTAGTTACCTAAGGGGATAGGCCATGATGTCTATTATGACACCTAAATAAGAAGGATAGATGCATGAGGTACCTCATGGCATCTAAAACTTGAGTGTGTGATACGAAAAAGATGAGCATCATGGACATGAACCATACAATAAAACATGCATACAACACACATGAGGCACATAAAGTAGGTGAAGGAGTCACAATGTATGGGAAATGGGCACATGTCATTAAATTTGAGAAAATAAGACTTACAAGGACATGTACAAATGTCCACATACGTAATCAACAAGTAAGTTGGCCTAGAGATACATATAAGGACATGTTCAAATATTTTTATACATAGTTAAGAAGGCACACACAATGACATAGAAACATGTATAAATTATACATACTATGAATAGAAGTGGTATAGAGCCAAAGAGTAATGGCATATTAACATAACCTCAAATTGAATAAGCATAGAGATACAATCAAATATAAACTATGAAATATAGAAATGAATGTATGCATGAACATGTAATACAAATATGTGTAAGAACTATGATGTACATAGGTTGAGGTTGAGTCTAAAATAGTACTAGCTAGAAATTTTTTTGAGTAAGTGTAGCTTGATCAATATCAAGATATAACAATGCTAAAGTTATAATGTATAGTATAGAAAGATAGAAATTGGTAATTGAAATTATGTATTAGGTGACCCAAAGTGGGTGAATGTGTCAAATGAAGAATTCATGTATCATTTTATATGTCCCTAGTGGGTAGATAATAGCTAATATGGATAAGTGTAGTGGACTTAAGTCACGTAGAAATATACAAGCACTCAAAAATAATAAGTGAAACATGTATGTAAAAATGACTATACTAAGATAACTAACATATGTGGTGTCTATAAAAATATAAGAAGTATAAACATGGTAATGTTTATAATCTATAATTTTTTGTTTTATAAGTAAATATTTGAATGATTTTATGTTTTGGCATATTATATTATTTTTATATTTTATGGATATGAGCTATGTACCAGTAAAATGAAAATGAAACTATATACAAGTAGTGAGAAATAAGGAAAGTATGCACACGAAGGGAGGAATAATACTAATTGATGAGTCTCATAGGAGACTCACTATCAATGTGGTATATGTTAAATAAAAGAACATTAATCGTGCATGCTATATAAAATGTTATGTATGGTCCTAGAATCTACTTCACTAAATGATCTATTTCTAGCCCTACCTATGGAGTGGTGTTAAGAATCCATGACAATGACTGTGGTGTCCTATGAACTATAGGGGTCTTAGGGACCCATCTAGAAGAAGATGCAATAGTTGGCATAATTACCCTGTGTTGAGGGCTTCGAGAACTCAATAATACTGATCTTGTAAGAAAGTGAGTAGAGGGAGGCCCTCTAGAATCTATCACATATTTATAATGTAGGGTTATTTATAATAATGGTTTATATGGGATATTATGGGTACATAGAAAAACTATAAGATTAGAACTCTCTTGCATTGGTAGCTCTACCAAATTATATGGTGTATCGATAGGAACTATGCTTAGAGATGTAACTAGTAACAATGTTGTAACCAGTAAATATGATGTAACTAATTATGGGATAGGTAGAGGATACTCATATGAAATACCCTCAACTATGACCACCTAATTTGCATGTATATATTTTAGGCATATGTGTATAGTGGATGGGATGGATCATAACTTTAGCATCCATGGCCTACCTAGTAACATGTCAAATATGTTTGCACTAGGTACTACTAAGAATCTAGTGGCCACATGTGCTAGTATAAACTATAGTGGAAGTAAAATATCCCTAATGGAGATTTGAAAATGGCCACTAAAACCACTTATAACTATGTATATAGGAGATATATCATAATATGAATACCTCAAATGATATAGAAGTGTGATATTACACATGCTAATACTTCACATATTGTTAGCCATAACACTATGAATAGGATGATGATCTATGTAGGCTTATACAAAGAATGAATATAAATATAAATCATCATCAATAATGTCTTTCTCTAAGAAGGTGATGAGTTTTCTATTTTTAACTATAATATGGTACACACCAATGATATTATGTAGTGGGTGTGCCTCTTCTGTAGTAGTGTGATATGAAGCTAGTGGTGGATGTGCCTGATATGTGTAGTGAACACCTAAAGTGCTCCCTACCTCATTTTTTATATGTTTTAGAAACAAATATAAGAATATTTTCAATGCCTTAACTTCAATCTGTTTTAATTTTGGTTCCTTTGTGGGTATGCCCACATCAATAATTTTATCCTCTCAAATCTTGTATCTTATGTTTCAATCTGATGCATCTATTTATTGTATGGACTAGTGCCCTATGATATTTATAGAATGCATTGGAATAATATTTATTTGAAATATGTCATGTTGTATCAACATATTTGATGGGAGGGATAGATATGAAATTGCATTCCAAGATCTACTGTAAAACACATGCTGGAAATTATGAAAGGTTAGTGAAAATTTTATGTGGAGGTTCTGATAAAACTAGGCAAGTAGATGGATTTGAAGCTACGTTAACTGTGGCCTTTAGATCACTTTTTTTTAGTGGGCATTACCTTATGAGGATTAATATATATCTTAGCAATTGATTCTAATCCACTTGTATATTTTAATTTTCCCATGGAAAGAACCTTGAATTTTGTTTCTTTCACTATGTGCATAAATCTATGAAGCCTAAAAACTTCTTGAACAAGATAAATTTATATAATGTTGGTAGTAGGATATGTTTTTAGATGTCTTAAAGATATTTATCTACTATGGGGCTAGTCAGTTTAGCTTATATAGTCTTATATGATAAGATTTATTATACAATAGGCTCATTTGATTTTTGTTGCAATTGTGCAAGTTGAGCAAATGATATGTTATCACTAAAGTTTATTGAAAAGTGTGCTAAAACATGTCTAATAATGGATTGAATGTGGTGATAGATTGATTTAGTAGATCATAAAACATTGTAAGACATAATCCTTTAAACTTAAAGGAAATAACTTAGTGAGGAGCCAGTGATTAGACACATAGTCAAAATATGCTATGTGGAAAGCTCAGAGATGGTGCTATGGGTCACCCTTACCATGATACAATTAAATCTTAGGTTCCATGAATATAGATGGAAAAAGAGTTACCACTATGTGATGTGTGAAGTGTGTATGTAAAAGAACATGGGAATCCAAGCATGTGATATAATAGTGGCTCCCTGGTCAAGATGTAACACCTTAGCCTATAGAGTAAGAAACTCCTACATAAGGGATTATACATATAGAGTGGAAGAACTAACCATAAGAGGTGTAACTATAACTGAAGGTTATTGAGTTATAATTGGTTGTTGTGCTAGCTGAGTTGGCCCTAATGTAGGTGTAACAATGTTATTATCTAGGGGAGTAAAAGATTAACCATTATTTTATTTTTGAAGTTATTCATGAATAATAATAATAAGGTCATCTTGCATATCTGAATGTTTGGAAAAAAAATCTTGAGATTATCTCTTATCAGTTTCATCAAATCGGTTTTTGAATTATGCCATTATAGTTTGGGGAGTAGGAAAACAAATTGTATATTTTAAACCTTTAAAGAAATTTAATCTATGAAATATTGAAATAAATATGAGATTTTAGAAATAATATATGAAAATATAAAAAGGGATAAAAATCCTAAGAATATCTAGGGTTAAGGTTTGAGAAATGTTTAAAGTAAGTCAAGTTCACCAAATGTTATAACCTTTTAGGACTTAGTGAATGTAAATACTATGTTTTTTTAAATATATGAGTATATTAAATAAATGTAATAATATGTAATAAATATAGCCACTAATCTGATACATAATTGACTAACTTTGACCTTTTTAAAAATATTAATAAATAGTGTAAGTAATAACTTAGCTAGAAAATGATTGAGATAAATGATCTAGAGGCTATAAATTAAGTCATAGGTTAGTCTAAGTATCAAAAACATGATTCTAGTGTCATAAACCCTCCTAGATAGTATTACCCTAATTATATAGTAGTTCTATTATTAGATATGTGGTGGTAATGTCATTATTTTGGAAATAATGTCCTATGTACAGGATTGTCCTAAGCTTCTAGGTTCACCTATGTCTAGATTTGTGAGACCTGTTATTATATGAATAAATTTTGAAACCCTATATATTGCTTATTTTGATTAAATTTGTGAGCAAACCCAAATCCTTCATGTTTCTATGACATCTAATTGATACAAGCTAAAAAGTGTGTTTGTTAGTGGGGTAGGCTAGACATCCTCAACACCCTATTGTGATGAGAGTTACCTACATACAAATACACTTGAGAGGGATCAATCATAATGTGGTTCTCCCCACGTAAGTGCTTTTATAAGTGTAAGTGAATCTAGTATGATAATTTACTTGAGTGCTTTGAATGTGCTTGATATTGAAAATTTGGGTAATCTGAATTTAGGATTGTTGTAGATGGTAGTATGTAGAAGTAATGAATAATAGGGATTAATAACCTTAATTGTGAATAATGTATTATGGGTTTGCATATGTATATTTGATCTAATTTACATCTAGTGGTTAAAGGTCCAAAATTCATGTATATATACCATTTTGATGTTTGTTTAGGTGCTAAAAGAGGTCTAATCTGATCCTCAGAGGTTTTATATTTTAAAAGATATCCATTTTTGAAAAAGAGAGGTAAAGGAAATTATTTCCATTATTGGGACACTAGTGAGATGTGGTGCTAGTGTCCAAGTGGTAAAACACTAGGCATGAAGGTCTAAGATGCAAAAATTAAGGTCTAAGACTACTTTAGGGATGACTAGGGACACTTGTGGCCCAAATGAAGGTTAGATATGCATGAAAAAAGGATATAGGATAGGTTTAGGGCTAAGATATGGATAGGTAGTCACAAGTAGCACTCTTAGCACTCAAATACCAGTTTTAGGTGACTACATTTGCAAATTTATGTATTTTCACAAGAATATTCTTCTAGAGGATAAGTGTAATGCTTGATGAATTGGGTGATATTTTTATACCATGAGCTTTGTCTAATAGTGACATCTTCTATGTGAAAAATTAAAGAATCATGTTTATTATTTATAGAAAATGGTGACTTTCTCATTTAGATAAGGCATTGTGAATCACAAAGAATTTGATGAGGATGAAATAAATATGTTGATGAAACAAGAGAATAAACTATAGCATTAGCATTTTAATCTCATGATATTGGTTCAATTGTAAGTGTAGTGGTAATTTGATGATATACAATAAGGTTTTCACTTTTTCATTGATAATATACACTAACTATTGACCAAATTTGACTTTTGGTAAAATTTGGGAATCCCTAGGAAATATTTTTGATTTAAAACATTTTAAGGGGTCCTAATTTGTTGTCATATGAATTTTCACTTTTTATATGATGTCTTTTGAGGTCACATTAACTTTGGTTTTAGTTGCATTAGTTAATTTATCCTTTTGGGGTTTTTATGTCATTTTAAGAGTCATTAATGAATTTAACATTCCCCAAGGTGAATAGGTGTTATAATTTCATGAAAAAAATTCAATAATTTAGTTTAGATGTTAGGTATGTCAGTTATGTCAAAATTTTGTAGTCTCCCTAGTTGAAGTTACAAAAATCAATTGAAAAAGAAGAAAAATGGAACTTATATGAATTATTAGGAAGTGTTACACATGGGAATGATCATAGGGGGTCTCCTCATGCTTATAAAACTCAAATCAATTCTATTTTTTATTTTTAATATTAGTTTTAATGCCAAAACAATTCTACACATTTTTTGCTCTTCTTGGTAGACTGAAGTGACCCTCAGGTTTTTTATCAATAAAGGAATCAAAAGTAGTTTTTTAAAAAATGACCCTAGGGACATATTATAAACTCCAATACATTAAAATAAATATAATAATTTCGAATAATTCCCAAATTTATTCATTAAACATCCATTCAAAGTGAAGTGTGTGAAACTGCCTGGTCATCCATGCACCCTTCATGTTTTCCTTCATTATAGAAAATTCTATACAAACCAATTGATGAGATTGTTTATAGATAATTTTTTATATGTATTTTATGGAATTAAATTCTTTTTTTCACCTTTTTATTGGTTTTGATTAGCAAATTACATGAAATTTTTAGTCTGGTCTTTTCTAGGTGCAACAAGCAATTCTCTTCATTTACAGAGTTTCATGTATTGAAAGTGGCCAAAAAGGGTTGTGTTATTTCCATTTACATGTTTTAAATTTCATAATAAGTCTTCCCACCTTGAAAATTTATCCTGAAAAACAATCTCCATGAGTTGTGGTCCTATGCATATCCATATAACTCTACCATTAATGAATCTTCAGGTGCTTTCATAGGGACTTTTCATGTTGAAGAGAAGGTATTATAAATTATTGATGTGTTTTGAGATATGATAAAAGTTTTGGAGTTATATATATGAATTTAGATCCTATTGAGAGCTAGATGATACTTGTTTGTGAACACATGTATACTTTCTGCCTATATTATTTTAAGGTGCACCTACAAGAGACTGGGTAGAGATTTCTATAAGCCCTTTTGAGTTTATATTCCTAGTTATTAATCTCTCCTTCATGATAAAATGTGAAAAAAACTCCATAATAGACCCATTTAAAGAGGTAGAGTGGAAAATTCAAGAATAATCATGATATAAAAGGTAATGACTGTGTTTAGACACTCAGTCCCTAAATGAACAAAATAGAGGTCTTGGTGTATTTTTAAGTTATTTAAAACACGCCTATTGGGGTTTCTAATGAATATTAATGATTTGATAATATATTAATTATATAGGAAAATACATGTGAAAATTTTGAAGAGATGATGAAAAATAGAGTTGGGAGTTTTCAAGGTCCAAAGATGGCCCCAAACACACCAAGACCAGGCAGTTTGATCTATAGGTCTGAGTCTAAAAAGATATTCTCTCACCCAAAGTTGAATAAGGGCATATATATATATATATATATATATATATATATATATATGATTCAAAATGACCTAAATGAGAATTAATGACAAAAGGATCATCATAAGAAAGTTTTATACTATTGTTTAATCTCCTTTCCACATTCATCAGTCCGTATAATAACCCATTGAACACCTATAGGTAGGAGAATGGACAAATGATAGTTGAATCATTTTGATGGATAATGATGATTTAGGAATTTAAAATGGAATGCAGTTTAATATGTGTATTTTGTGACCTAATAAAATAAAGGAGATAATGGCATACTCTTGTTTTTATTTACTTTCACACTTTGTCCATACACTATAGAAATCAATACCTACAATAGGGTATAAGATGATGGTATAATTTTAGTGCTAGAGTGATGTTTAAAGATTTTAAAAGGACATTTTAATTTAAAATATGTGATATGTAAAATTTTGAGTATACAAAAAAATATCCTTCACATCAACCAAGCTCAGTTGGAGCCACACAACACCTACAATAGGGTTAAGAAAAGAATTTTTTATCTCAGCAGGTAGGGCATGAAACATTAATCCAAACCTTGATGAATTTTGATGTTATAATGTTATTAAAGGATGAATACAAGTTAAAACATAAAATATATTATTAAAATGGGATATATGAGTCACCAAAAATCATAAGAAAGGTCCCTAAGCATGGAAATTACATCTACAAGCATGGATAAGTTGACTGTGATAGTGGACAGGGTAGATAGTAACCTTCTTCTAATGCCTAGCTGGTGTTTTGAGACTCTCAATAAGTTAATAATATTTAATTAATTAAAATTTAAACCTAATAGATCCTTTAAAAACATTTTCTAATTCCATGATTAATGAGAAGTGTATCCACATGGTTCTAAGCAAGAATAGCCTATAGACAGGCCTAAAAATAGGAGACCCATTTTTAGTGATGAAAGAGGGTATTAATATGAGGTTGAAGCTTAAAAATTCTAAGAAAAATGAAAAATTACCTATATTAACATATATTATAGGTAAAAATACCTTTTAAAAGAAGTAAACAAGCCTTCACAGGGTCTCAGACCCTTGTTTTCACCTACAGTAAGGTATATGCAAGCAAAGGCTACAGTGAAACATGAACCCTATAAGAGTGGAAAAGAAGGTGTGAATGAATTAAATAAGTTAAATAATAAAAAAATATATGTAATATTATTCATAATACCCTCCCAAGATGCCCAAACATCTTTCTCACTTGGAAAATGGACTACAGTCCATACAAGCAAGCTAGGAAACCCTTGGTTCAAGGGGTAAGCATAAGGAATCCTTTAAGGAAAAGGGTATTATATGATTTAAAAATATAAATGATAAAAAAATAAATTTTATAATAATTTATAGGAATATTTTAATCATTAAATTGGTGTGGAGGGGTTACCTACATGTGGATTTGGGTAAAAGTGTAGGAAAATAGGGTTTTAGCCCCTTTTTTGGATAGATCAAGTTGGTGAGGTACCTAAATGAGGGAGTATGACCTTAAAATTTTGTAAAGAGAATAATTATGAAATTATAAAACTCAAAGAACTCTATTTTTTCAATAATTAATGGGGATATATCTCTCTATTTTGTCTTAGAGATCAGTCACTTAGAAAAATCAGAACTTTGGTCTACCAAGCAAAAGATGGAAAAATGAGTAAATGATCTAAGATGGGGCCTTGGGATATTAAAAAAACATTTTTTGATGTGTATGGAAGATGTAATAATTATTTATAACACTAAAATAATCTCAAATAACTCAAATTAACCTAATTGTGCATGTATACAGTCCAATTTGGCATGGTTCCAATAAGCCAAGTTGGCAAAAGATAAGGAAAGTGATGAAAGGAATGTTTGAGAGGTAATTTTATGGATTGGTGAGTGTTAATGAAGTCTAAAAATGTGTAATAATTCATCCTAGGTATGTTTTAATAGTCCAATTGACCCAAACCTATAATGGGTATGCCAAGCCCATTAGGCCTTAAGGAGACTTGAAGCTAATTGGGAGTCTATATTCATTTCTAGCTCTTCATGAATTTTTTTGATTATTGGAATATTTTTTTAGGGTATTTTTAGAGGTTTTACCACTTTTTTTTCAAAAATGTTCCTCAATAATCCATTTATTGGCTTAAAGTACACCCAGACCTCACAAAATGCTAAAAAATGACACGATGGGCAACTTGAAGTGCTTATAACTTTAATGAGTCATTGCATGGGACCTCAATATATTTGGAGATATTATTTATGGAAATTAAGAATCCCTTAGTGGAATTGGGAGATATTTTTAATTTTCAACCTTTATGAATAAAGGCTAATAACTGAAACTGCTCAAAACCCTAGAAAACCCTCCTTAAGGACCCAATTGGGGAAATGTTGAAAATGGAGTATCTAGATGGGGTGGAAATGACATGAAATATATTTTGAGATGTATAGGACTCACTCAATCTCTCATAAATTCAAGGATATGTATATAAATATATGGACAATATGCAAAATGTGGGTTTTCTCACAATTTTTTATGTTTTTTAGGGTCTATGGTGTTTTAGAAGGTACAATCAAGTTTGATGGGAGTATATGGACCTATTATAACTCTTTATGGTCATTTGATCCTATGTAAAAGTTTATAAGTGTCCAAAATAAATATCTAATTTTAGCCAGTCTTAATTGGCATGATGCACATAAGGGTGAAAAGTGTGGAAACCTCAATTAGGTGCCCTTTTAAGGTGAAATTGAGGGGTCTAAGGATATGTATGAGATTTACAGGTGTCATTCACTCCCTATAATTTATTTTCATGGTAAATTTAATACTTTTTTGAAGCCAAGTGTAAGGGGTGACTAAAATAAGGAGTTTTAAGACTATAGATAATGATTACTTCATTCAAGGAGTTTCCAAATGAGTAGGATTAAAAAATACATGAAATTGCATAAATAAAGGCCTTCCATATCATCCCAATCATCAGACCTATCCTTATTTAGTGGTGGGATGTTTAAATAGGTGTAAATTATGAAAGTAGTTTTTTGTGCACAAATAGGGAGTTTTATGCCACTTTACACAATTTTCATGACTTGTATGGACAATTGGACCTCCTAAAATTTCATGGTTAATCTCATATCTCTTTTTAATGCATTTATAACTTATTTTCTCAAGTTTACACATGTCCAAGTGACCTTTGGACTTATTTTTCTTTGATTCTCTCACAAAAGCTATACATGTGCATTCTTTTAGTTGTTTTTAGCAACCTTCATTGGTTAATAAGGAAACTCTAGCCAAATTTGTACTTGAAAGACTCTTGAAGAAATAGACAAGTGTTTTTTCCACTCACATGTTGTACTATTGAGTATTGATTTTAATCTTGTTGGTCTTGTCTAATGAAAGATCTTTTCTAGCATGTTACTCTTGATTGTCCACCAATTTGAAGAAATGGTATTATTATAGGTCTTTTTAGTATTCCTTCCTAAGTGTATAGGTGTAATATCAGTGGTTTATGATTGAAAACCTTCATGAAATCATCCATTAACCTCCTAAGTATCAAATACCTTCTTGAATCTATCATATCAAACACTGATGTGACAATGCATCCTAAGTTGTGAGTTTTTTGTGAGAGAGGCTTTGTTTGTCTTTAAGTAGTAGATATTCAGTCAAGTGAGAGGATATTAAACATTGGTGAATCACATTTTTTGGTTTTATTATTTGTTTTCTTAAACCTTTTCATCCACAAATTGATAGGTAAAGAAGAGATTCAAAGAGTACATCGATGGAACCAGCCCTTATAGAGATTCATCTCTCAACATTGTCACCCATAGTAAGAGGGATGTCTCTATTATTCCACTTGGATGAGGAGAGATAAACATCTCCTCAGGGGTGAAAATCCAAGTGTCAACACTAACTTGATGACATATGAGTTGTGAATCACATAAAGCATGTAAATATGGGATATCTAAATTGATCATGGCTTGCATACCTAATATAAGGGCTTCATATTTAGCCATGTTATTGGTGACATCAAAGGTTAATTAAAATTCTAAAGGTATGTGTGCACTAAATTTTAGATCCAAGCTATATTACTAATTCTAGCAATGAAAACCTAAAACTTAATGACACCAATAGGAATGGATAAAATAGGTAATAAACATAATAAAAACATTCCTACCATAATTTTACCTCCTTATATATCCACTCCAAGATTTTCAAATGGATTATTTGATGCCCAAAATTTGAAATGTTTGATTGCTTGCTAAGTGTTGATAATGGCTTCCAAATGGTTGAATTGGATTGATAATGGTTATGAATGGATGCAAGAGATATTTGTAGATGCAAGATAACAAAAATTTGTTGGTTTTTCAAGTTGATTTTGAGGAGGGAGAGCTTGGTTAAATAGACAAGGAGGGAGAGATCAATGGCTCAAATTCAAATTTGGGCAATTGAAATCAAGGGTTAGGGATTTTCATGGAATTTTTAATTCCATGGAGACATCTCAAATTAGAGAATTTTAGAGAAGGGGGATAAAATGGGTAAGATTTATAGAATCCTCTAATTCTAAAAATACCCCCATAGGGTTTAGGAGTCTAGAAGAGGCTAGAATAGGGTGTTGTTTGGGTAGGTAGATTATTTTAGAATTTTAAATTGTCTAGTTGGCTTAAGGAGTAGGTTAGTGGGTAATAGGTTCTATTAGGGGTTTAATGAGGGGATTAACTAGTTTTTGGATGTGTTAAAGGTTTATGGGATATAGGAATGGTATGTGGGTTATTAGGATATTAGTTAATTTAGATAGGAAATATGAGAATGAAATTAATGAAAGTTAGCTTAATTAGTATAATTAACAAGGTATACATTTTGTGTTTCTTTGAAAGGATATTGTGAGTGGAGTGAGTAATGGTCTCTCAAATAAAAAACATTATGTTAGACAATATAAAATGTTAGTAAGATATGATTACCCCTCAAGGGAGCATCTGGGGAGAACTAAATCAGATAGTCACTCGAACAACAATCCTAGGGTGGGATAAAGCTAGGACAAGGATATGGGGTTAGGATGCCCCAATTAATAGTGATGATTGAGATGCCCCAAAAGTGAGGGGGATAAAATATCTCAAGTTATGGGTTCTATACAAATGACCAATGTCTAAAAAGATGATTTAATTGATAGGATGAGGTTGATTTAGATATGATGGGTTCAAGTCAGTGATAAGTCCCATAACAAGGACACATGCTAGGGAAAGCTTGACAAATGTATAATAAAGATGAATATTGTTGATTGGTGATAGAGAGCTACTTTTCATAATATTTAGGGCTTAAAAATGACATGTGATCATTAAGTGACTAGTTCAGAGATAGGATAATGATGAGGGATGGAAGGTGGCCAAGTTATCCTTAAGCATAATATTGAGACCAAGTGCTACCTATATAGTCCTAAAAGACCTTAGGCCAATGTAGTTCTTGATGTTGGATAGGGTGAATGATAAGGGATTGGACATTCCATGCCTTTGATGATGTTTAAAAGGTGATTAGATTGGGTCAATTAGGTATTTAGATGAGATTGGGGATAATTAATGCTAGTAATGGGCCATTACGGGTGGATGGGGGGTCATATAAGACAAAAGGGTCAAAATTGGGTCATTTACACTATTTAAATTTTAATGATTTGAGCTTGGAGGAAAGAGCATGGACTAGCTACCCCAATCTTCCCATCATGGTGAGATAGTTTGAGAGCACAAGAGAGAGGATAGTGCTAGACTTATAGTGAGTAATAAAACCTTAGCTTAGTGTTTTTACTCATTTTGATAGGATTTTGAGGTAGATTTGGCAAGAAAAGACACCATCCAAATGGCTCTAGAAAAACCATGACTATTAGTTTTGCCCTTAGTCATGATTTTATCATGATTGGTAGTTTTTAGGGGCTAACCTATGGTATTACAATACCACAAGTCCATAGTTATAATATTGCAATACTACATTTAAGGTGTCATGATATTATAATACCATGACTATAAAGTCACAATTTTGTAATATCTCTAGTTAAAGATTTGTAGTTTTATTTGACAACAAGGTCAAACAAAACTATAACTTTCTAGTGGTAGTTTATTCAAAATTTCCACTAAGGGTAGCTTCACGATTAGTGATTTTGTGAGTGCTGTGAAGAATGTGTGAGTGTTAGGGTGATGGGTTAGGTTGGATGATATAGGGAGTTATATTAGTTGTTTAGATAGGTAGGTTGGGTGGGTTAAGTGGATGTTAGGGAAAACTTAGAAGGTGTGAAGTTAGTAAATAAGTTTAAAAAATGGAAAATGGAGGGTGTTTTATGATATTAATTAGATGTTAATGTTTAAAGGTGTGGGGGTGTGTGTTAGTTTGGGTAATGTTATTAAGATAGAAGTTAGAATAGGGTGGGAGATTTATAAGGTAAGGATGGGGGTAATTTATATGGTTTAGAGTGGTAGAGGTGATTTAAGGATTACAGATTAATTGGGATTTTTAGGGGACTTAGATAGATAGGATATGTAAGTTATGATTGGTATTTGATGATGGAGGTAGTGATGAGAAGATGAAATTTAGTGTAGGAGGATATAGTAGTGATGGCATCATGGTTATGACCTTTAGAGGTGCTTCATGATATGCATTAGCTGATGAAGGTAGAATTTAGGGTATTAGAGCTGATTGGTCTACATGATGTAATGACTATGCCCATGATATGTAATTATTAGACCTTGATTACAACACTAGTGGAACACTATAATTTAGAGAACAACACCTTTCATTTTATCATGGGTGAGATGATAGTCACTTTATAGGACATCTACATGATTTTTCATTTGCCTATGTGGAGAGACCAGATGTATTGGAGGTCTCATACACTAGTCTAGACATTGTAGTGCCTATCAGGGGGATTACAGGTGGGGATGTGGGATAGATGTGTTGACATTGATAGGTGCTTACATGGGGGTATCATTGATATATTTTCCCTAGTGGTGATGTATCTTATTTTTAAGATGCTCTTACCAGACAAGAGTGGATAGTGGTTTTGTCTAGGCCTAAGAGATGTTGTGGCTAATATGGTTTAGGATTTTTGAGTATTTACTTGGGGGCCTATTGTATTGGCACATTTATATAGAGAGCTCCATATAGGGGCTTATAGAGGATCAATTAGATTTGGGTCTTCATTGCTTCTATAGATCTAGAGATGGGAGCACATTACTATCTAATCACTGTTAAGGAGATTAACAGTTCTACAGCTTGAGCAGCTAATGGGTTTTGGTTAGTATGTGTTATTAGGGGTGAAATTGGGGAATGTAAGTGAGATGAGATTCTATAGAGATTATTTTTATAGCTTGTACCTAGAAAATATCATGTGGATGTCGTATAGAGGCCTCTAGTTTGGATGAGATGATGGGGTGGTGACATAGTATATGCTCACCGAGTGTTGTTTGAAAGACTGGAGATATTTGATCATTTATAGATATTATCTTGACCATGTTTAACATTAGTTTGGTTTTATCCATTATGTTCTAAGGGATAATCACCTATTTTCTCATAATGAGCGAGAGAGGACTTAATAGGGGAGGCCTATAGAAGGGGTAGATGCATAGATGAACTATGATAGTATTACCTTAGTACAGTGGGACTATTATACACATATACCTAATGTAGGAATGATAAAAACCTATACAACATGGTGGAAACCTAGGATACTAATTAGATTGACACATCCTAGGGTTGTGGTTAGGTATGATGTTGTGAGGAGAATTATCTAGGTGTGATCCAGGCTACATAGGAGGATGAGATAGGTACAAGTATAGGGCGGGCATGAATGAGATAATGGGTATAATGCTAAGGATGTGGATGGGGGAGATGGTGCTTAGGCAGATATGGTAGTAAATATGGGGCCTCAATTCCAAACATAGGTATAGGCTAGTGGTAGAAGTGGTGTAGATTGTGTAAGACCCTTATAACTATCATTTTTAGAGGGTAAGATGCCCCTATTGAATATATTATAGGGGAGATAAAAGAATATTTATTGGATATTTTTGGGCTCACACAAGAGTGATATCAGATACAAGGTTAGATTTAGAGTGTGATAGTCTAGAGGGATGGAAAATTGGCACATATACAAGGGGAAATGGCCACATTATAGAGCTAGGTATCATAGAAGGATGGACAATTATCCCAAGTATAGGGATAGGTAGCTAGACTTTAGGGATAAGTTTTAGCTTTGTATATGTAGTTGGATTAGTGAGATGGATAGCTTACCCAAGCCCAAGTGTATATTAATACCTTCTAGAGTTGGATCCATAGTAGATATGCTCAAAATAGAATCTTTTAGGGATAGATTGCATAGATGCAAGCATGTATCCACATACTGATAAAGGAGGTGGAGGTGAATGAGAGGTTTAGGGATGAGGTAGATTAGACAATGAGGGGGTAGGGGATGATGGATGTCATGAGGAACATTATGTGACCAACTCATGAGGGATAGTATTATTAGATGCTCTATGAGGCCATAGTTCTGATCAAGCGATGTGCTCCAACATTTCATGCTAGTTATCATAGTCCATATATCAACCTTTAAGGGGAGAATGAGGACCACTAAGGCCACTAAGGCCATAACATTGAGATTTGAGATATTCACATGTATATGGGATTTTGTATTGTCAGCTCATTCTTTCCCTATAGGCCCATATTATTGTATATATTTTTTGACATGGATTCCATGTGGACTTGTACATTTGATTTATATTTATATATGATGGGATATTTGGATGATGGTAGCATATATATTTATTTATGATGGATGATGTTGGATGTTTGTTATAGTACATATATATCTTTTGTGTGATGATAATATGATTTCATAGATATTATTGAGACCCATGGTACTATTTTCACATGATGTGGTTAGATTAGATGTGATAGATTTTGTTTATGGATATGATGTGATGGTTATATGTTTTATATGAGGTAATTATTTTTATGATATGATTAGATCTAGATTATATATTGTGATGAATGGATTTAGCATTTTATTGATGATGCAATGATAGGTAGATATTATTTATATGGTTTATTTATATGTATGATGTATATGGGGTATGGTTTTTTTGGATGTTATTTCATGAGATGAATTTATATGTTTATGGATGTATGATTTTAGTTTATGATGTATATATTTTGATGTGATGTTTTTCATGTATATGATGTTATAATTGCATGATTATACATAGTGGGGTGAATATGCTAAGGAAAGATTAATCCCCAATTGGTTCACTTTGTTCTCACTTCCTATGGTAGGAATCCTCCTATACCATGGAGGTAGGGTGGTGATGGGATGGGATAAGATTACGATTTGGCATAGGTTAGATATGGTGGGGATGGTTGGGATAAGACAAATGGTAAGATTAAGTGGGATAAGATGGGAAATAGATGTTTAAATACATTAAAATGTTTGTAATCCTTTTTAATATTGCATCATTTAGCCATGTTCCAAGGACATGAGAAGTCAAAGACACATTAATATAGATGTGTAGGTAACTCTATTTAATAGATGACCTTTCCTAAACAAACATTTAGAGGTCATTCATACCAACCTTATTCTCATGAAAATTGACATGATAAGATATACACAAATTGCTATAAAAACTAATTAATAAAACACTATACTTTAATATGTACATGGAGAATCATCACACATGCATATTCAAAACAAAACACTCAATCACACAAGACAATCAAATATATCATATAATAAAAATAATGATGTTAATAAGGATACTTACATGGGGAACAAAGTGATTAAGAATGATTGTATGCAATGGGCCTACTTATGATGTTGGGGTTATATATAAGATATGTGGTGCCCAAAATTTTGTCCATGTTAGGATGGGACTCCAACCAAATTCATAGTTAGTCATGAAATGGGGGCCATGATGACCCTTTAGGAATTGGTATCATAGTATACATATAAAAACTTAGAAAAGAGAACTTATACTTTTTAACCTTCCATAGTGATGACATTAGTGGGAAAATGTGGAAGTGAGGCTTAGTAATATTAATGGATGAGTAAGGATGGAATTTTGTCTTGAAGATAAAGGGAGACATGTTTGTCAAAGGAGATTTTTAAGGGGGTGATTAGATAGGGAGTAATGATAAGGATATGATGGGGCTTGGTGATATGAAAATAGGATGATCAGAGATAAACAACTTTAGAGGACCACTCTAATAAATATTATCGATGTTTAATAAGTCATGTTTGCTGCCTTGTGTTAAAGTATTTATCACTTATTGCTATTCAATAACTATGTGATAGATGCCCACTATTAAGAATAGGGTTAAGATTATTTTAACATGATACTAGAGGCCAATTTTCATCATGATAATTTCCAAAAGGTGCCAAATAATTAGTTTTCACCATTGTACATGTTTTTTTTACTATTGGAATGGTGAGGAGATATGGTGGGTGGATGGAGTGGATATGGGATGTCCCAAGAGTGGGGACTCACAAAAAAAGGATGGTGGAACTTGTTAGGTATAGAAGTGATTCAAATGCATGATGCTCATAGGATCATCAAGTTCTTCTCCCTCAAGTTTGGCCAATTTATATGCTCTTGATCTAAACTTGGCAATAATACTATAGGTTCCTAGCCAATTAGCTTCAAATTTCCCCTTCTTATCTCTATCTATGTTTGTGTTTTTTTGATTCTCCTTTAGGAATAGGTCAACAACTTTTAATTGATTAGACTAGACCATTTTATGATATTGGCCTTTTAGTATATTTTGATAAGCTCGTAAGTGATCAAGGGCCCTCTAATGTTTCTCATTAATAAGTTCTAGTTCTTGTAGGTATTATTTTATACAATTATGATCAGTGATGATTCCTTTTAAGGAGATTAAAAGGGAGGGGAGCTCTACTTCCACTAGAAATATTGCTTCTATCCCATAAACCAAGGCATATGGAGTAGCCCTAGTAGGTGTGTGGATGCTTGTGTGATAAGACCATAGATCTAGATACAGTTGTAGGTTCCAATTTTTTCATACTTTATTAATGGTCTTCTTAAGAATTTTGATGAGGGTCTTATTTATGGCTTCAACTTGTCCATTAAATTCATGGTAATAGGGGAGGATAAATGATGCATGATGTGATATTTATGACATAGGACCTCAACTTCCTAATTTTTGAATGATTTTATATTATCTAAAATGATGTTGGTAGGTATGCCAAAGTGGTGAATGATATGATTGATAATAAATTTAGAGATTTTGAGGCCTATGGTATAAGTGAGTGGCATCACCTCTACCCATTTAGTAAAGTATTCCATTGCCATAATAATGAACTTGTGACCATTTGATGAAGTTAGATTAACCTTTCCAATTAAATCAATACCCAATATGGAGAATGGCCATGGAATCAAGATAGGTTGTAATTTTTATGAAGGATCATGAATGAGATTCCCAAATTTATGGTAGGCCACACATTTTTACACATATTAACAAGAGTCTTATTTCATGGCTGGATAATAATACCCAGTTTGAGAAGTTTCTTGGCCAAGGCCATTCTATTGATGTGCCCACCACATATACCATCATGAACCTCTTTGATCACATGAGAGGCCTCTTTTGATGTTAGGCACCTAAATAGGGTTCCATCATAGCCCCTAAGATAAAGTGTGTTTCCAAGTATTATATATCAAGATGTGAGATGAGTGAAGGCTTTACATTGGTGGTAGTTAAGGTTAGGAGGGAGGATATTATCATAGAGGTACCTATATATGTCATGGTACTAGGGGAGACTATGATCATTAATTTCAAAAATTTAGAAAGGAGACATCGATTGATGGGCTAGGATAGTTAGATGTTCAATTAAAAAGTTCCCTTGTAGAACATCTTTAAGGAGATCAATGAGAGAGCCAATGGTAGCCATGGAGTCAACTACTTTGTTACTTGTGGTATTTGTTCAAATATAGTATATTGAAAATTCTATTTTAACTAATCTACCAACTAATTATAAGGGAGAAATTTTTTGTCCTTTATCTAGAACTCATCATTGACCCATTTGATTATTAGCTATAAGTCACCATATACTTACAAGTGCAAGATATTCCATTGAATAGCTAGGTGAAGATCAACTATCAAGGCCTCATATTTTAAAATGTTGTTAGTGCATGGGAAAGTAAGGTAAAAAAACCTTCATAATAGGATCACCTTATGAGATGATGAGGAGGATGCCTTATCCTGATACATGCATGGTGAATGAGACATAAAAATATAATTTATAGCCACTTCATTATGAAGTACTCATTATAGATTCATCTGGGAAGTTTGTTGTAAGGGATCAGTTGCTTCAAGTGGTACCTCAGTTAATTGGTCCATTATGAATTGAATTTTTATGGCATTTTGATTGATATAATCAATGCCAAACTCTCTAAACAACATGATACACTTAGCCATTCTACCAGTGAAAGTGAATTTAGACAATAAATATTTTAGGGGATCAACCTTGGTAATGAACTATACCTGATTATTTAACATGTAGTGCTGAAGATTTTGTGAGGAAAAAACCATGGCTAAGTATGCCTTTTCAATGAGAATATAGTTTATACTATTAGATATTAGTATACGGCTGATATAATATATAACTTTCTCCTTACCCTAATCATTGTGTTGTACTAGGAGGGCACCTATTACACATGTGGTTGTTAAAATGTACATGAGCAAAGGTCTTCTTGAGATAGGTGGTGACAACATAGGTGGGTTAGCCAAATATTGTTTGATATTTTCAAAATCTTGATGAAACTTAGAATTATAGTGAAAGGTAGTTCCATTCTTTATGAGATGGGTGAATGGGCAGCATTTGTCTACAAGCTAAGAAATAAAACATCAAATGGATTGTAATTTACCCTGAAAACTCTTGAGTTGCTTGAGATTGCAAGGTGAAGGCATTTCTATAATTTATTTTACTTTTTTTGGATTTACTTATATACCTCTTCTTAAAATTATAAATCCCAATAGTTTTCTTAAAGTGACACTAAAGACACACTTCTTGGGATTTAGCCTGACTTTGTATTCTTACTATCACTCAAAGATTCTTTATTAAGACTTTAGGATGTTCTGATCTCAGGTGAGACTTCCCCAGAATGTCATCTACATAATCTTTGACTATGTCATGCATCATGTCATGGAAAATGACTATCATGGCCCATTGATACATTGCACCAACATTTTTAAGGCTAAAAGGTATGACCTGATAACATAATGTTTCCCATGAAGTGATAAAATTTATTTTTTATTGGTCCTCAAGTGTGATTTTAATTCGATTATATCCTAATAAACCATCCATGAGAGAGAGCATTTCATATCTAGAGGTTGAGTCCATAATCATGTTGATTTTTTGAAGGTGAATTTATCTTTGGTACATGCCTTATTTATATCTCATAAGTCTATACAAATTCAAATTCAACCTTGTCACTTGGTCATAAGGACAATATTAGAAATCTGATCAAAATAATCTATAGGGTAGATAAAACCAACTTCCAAGAACTTTTGTAACTCCTCCTTGACTAATAGTGCCACTTTGGGGTGCATCTTCCATAATTTATGCTTAATCAATTTAGCATTGACATGCACAACCAAGTGATGTAATAAAATTGAGGGATCTAATCCCAACATAAAAGCATAACTCCATGCAAATATGTCAATAAATTATTTAAGTAGCTTTATGATAACTTCATGTTTTGCTAGTGTCAAAGATGCCCCTAGTTCAAATATTTTTGGATGTTGATCCATGCTAATGTTTATTTATATTACTTCTTGAATAAGAGATGGTGATTTCTCTTTCAAAAAGGGGAGCAATGAGATTTTTGAAACATTTGAAATAAAATAATCTAGAAGCTATGTGTCAATGTCAAAGTATTTTTATGATTTAAATGAGACATGTGGAAGTTCATTTTTTTTAGGAGGCTCTTCCTCTTTAAATTAATCTTTATCACTTTTATTATGGGGTTCTTGTTATTCCCCAAAGTATGCAGATTGGTAAAGATTTATGAAAACTCCCTTTTTATGGTCACTAGATGGAATAAAATTATGCACTCCCATATATTCCAGAATCAATTCATCATTTTTAAATGTGTCAAAAGAAGGCTCCTATTTTGAATCCTAGTTGATGAGTGATAGATATTGGAGGGAAATAGTGATGGTAGAAATAGTAGTATTATGGAAGAGGTTGGTGACAACAAGCTCTTCAAAGGGACTACAAATGGAACCTATTTCAATGTCTTCATTAGGGAAAGATGACCTAAGGATCGAAAGAGTCTCCACAATGATATTTTTTAGGTCATCATCATATAGTCTATACCATAGACCAAAATATTGTTGATATTATTGAACCATGATGGGTTCAAGTCTTCCTTGCTTTTATTTGCCTAATCCTTTCCCTTTATAATTCATATTCTCCATCATCTTCTGGATACAAGGATATTGATTTTATGGAGAGATAAGGGCCTCATCATTTATAATAAGCCATGAATCACATAATTCTTTAATTCATTCTTTAGATAAGAATCTAGTGCTGTAGAAAGCTGTTGGTCTAAATTAGCATTTGATGGGATTAGTCTCCCTAATAGGTGGGGACCCATAGCTACATGGAGAAAGCGGTAAATCAATGATACAAAATGTTTTATATTCATATTCTCCATAGCCTATGTATGTGATATTCAAATGAGTGATGTTGGGTAGTATATCATATGTGGATTTGAGATGATTAGGGGAGATGTATTTTTTAGTTATTGGACTTAAGATGGAATTATCTGTGCTAAGATAAGGTGATGATGATTACTCTATCTGATAGTTATGAAGATGGTTAATGACTTTGGGGATGGAAAATTCCATACTAGAGTGGGGAAAGTTTATAAATTGGTGTAAAGTGGATGGAACAACTTAAATTTCATGGATCCATAGTCATCTAAGTAGTATATTATAAGGCAAATCTACATCCATAACACGGACTAGTGTATGATGCACTACAGGCCCCGTGGCTTACCTCATGGAACTAAGATTAAAGAGACATTTGGTTATTATGTGGGGATCTTATTTTGAACTTATTGTATATGATTTTGTTTAGAATCAGTCACCCCATCTCCCATGACATTCTTATTTTTATTGAAGACTTTAGATTTCCCTGAAAAAGAGTTGGCTTGATTTTGGGTGTGCTCATTTTAAGAATATAACTTGATTGTCCCTTTTTAATTAATGGAATTATAGATTTGAATTAATTTCTATATTATCTCATCAAACTTATTGACACACTATAGCTTTAATTGATACTTGAGTTCAACATTGAGATTATCTATAAAGATCTTGGCTAGTTCTTTCTTAGGTATTGTACAACTCAAGAGGCTTAAAAAATTTTGCCATCTTTGTAGGAATTATGCCAGATGTTCACCACTTATTTGCTTGGTGTTATAGAGGTCAATTATAGAGATGTCATGTTCAATATTAAATAAGAAATGTCTGATGAATTATTTTATAAATTATCCAAAGCTAGATATTGACCCCTTGGGTATATCCATAAACCATTCTAAAGTTGGTCCAGTGAGACTTTTGGGAAAAAGTCTCAATAAATAGGAATATTCATAAGCAACCTCATGGTAAACTACATAAAATTATTGTACATGATCTCTAGGATATCCTTTCCCTTGGTATTTTTCAAACTTAGGTTCTTCAAAGTGTGAAGGGAAAGGTATTTATAAAATACTCATATCCAAGGGTGAGGAACAAAAGTCTTCATACTTATATTTGAGGGCTTGTGAATGTGGATATATTTGTGGGAAGGTCTCTTTCACCACTCTCCATTCTTGTACAAAGGTGGGATCCCTAAGAGGATTGGTGGTTTGATTTTGGCTACCTTGGGGAATATGGGTGTTATGGGTGCTATGAGTGGTGTTGGTGTTATTGGTATTGTTAATATTATTGGCATTATTATTATTATTACTATTATTATTATTATTATTATTATTATTATTATTATTATTATTATTATTATTATTATTATTATTTTGGATGTTTTGTTGATGGGATGATGGATGCTGATTTTAGAGTATAAGTTGATTTGTTATGTTAATTTTTCTAAGTGATATTATATGATAGATTATCTCTAGTAAGATTTGATATGACTATTATGAATGTGTAGAAGGAATTAATATTCTACAAATCCATGGTCCACACATTCATCTTCTAGGGGTAATTTATTGGTATGTATATTCTGATGGGGTGTGTTTGGATAGGATGGAGGGTAGACTAAATTATCTAAGAGAGTATAGTAAAAAATGGAAGGTAGTGTGCCCCCTATTTTTATGACATAGGATAAGAGATGATCATGGTTATCATATATATAGTATTCAAATAAGTTCCTAACTTCATCATTATAGAGGGGGTTGAACCTTTCATCCTTTTCCCTGGGTGTGTGCATATCACTATGAGTTTCATCATATTCTTAAGTTGGTTCATCCATATGCCCTAATGGATCGTAATATTGGTTGGAGGCCTGTCCAATCTTGAGTTAAACATAGGTGTGAATAACCATTTTGAAAGAGAAATGTGATATATAAAATGGAAGTCTTCAAATACTGCCTTCATATAAAGACCAAATATACTAGTGGTTAAAATAAAGTGATGTATTGGTTTTTAGAAGATGATGAGGTGAATAAGAATTACTAAGAGATAAAGACTTGTAAGAGACCAATCTATTAAGGATAAATAAGAGTGATCGGGTCAAATAGCTTATCCACTAGTAAAGAGATAATTTGATGGGTTTTGAATGAAAAAGGTACCTGATAAAGATAATGATAAGTGATGGGTGCTAGATTAGAATCTTATAAGATTATGTGTATCGATAATACCTAGTATAGGAGATGTAGAATGTGACAAATGATAATTAGATAAGATAAGTGTCCACTAGAACTTGACTTCAATATGTAATATAGTATTCAAAGGTGATGATATGGATGGGGGATAGGAGATGTATGATATATAGGATGAAAAATATGATGTGTATTAAGAGGTTATGTGGTTGATATAGGATTAGACAAGAATGATAATCACTCAAGATGAGTTATACCCAAGTAGATGTTGAAGAGATGAGGGGGGAAGGTAGACAAACTAGTCACTAAAAGATGTGAAAGGGATGATGATTATGAGAATGTGTTATGGTTTGAAAAAAATGGAATAGATAGTAGTTATTTGCCAATGAAAGATGTGAAAGGGATGAATACTATGTAGGATATAGTAAAATGGATAATAGTTAACGATAGTATTTTAGAGAAGTGGAAGGTTTAGGTATAACAGATTAAAATGATGAGGTATATACAAGATTCAATAATGGTATGATATGGGATGGGTAGATGATATAAAATATATTTTTAAGTGGGTGTGATATAGGCTAAAACCAAGGGGGATTAGATGGATTTTATATGGGGGATAAAAAATGGAAATGGATGGATAATAAAAGATAATATAAGGTGGATGAGTAAACGATATGATGATGAAGTGATGATTTTTAAACCTATAGGTGTCTTAGGTGTTCAAATAAAATAAAAGGTATGGCTGACTCAGTTTACAAATAATACAAGTCTTTATAGAACACTCAAATAACATAGGTATAATCCCTAAATTAGTCAATTATTATGGGTGTGTAACCTGATGCCCACACCTTTCTATGGTTTCATCGGTGAAGATATAAGATAGTGACCCATTATGATATTAATTAAACCCTCTCAACTCCACTCACACTTGATGGATACTTCAAAGCTAATACTAACTCTTATAGTGATACACCTATTATGGCCAAAGGTTCCTAATCTAGGTATACATAAAAGGTTCTAAGTGCATGCCCTATATATGAAGGTAAGATGGGGAACAATTCCATGTAAGATAATATTTGACTACCCTATATCTTGGATCCTAGCCACCCCTCACTCCATGGAACCCTTTATGGGGAATTATAACCACCCCTCACTCCATGGAACCCTTTATGGGGAATTTTGCCTAGGAATGTAAAGATGACTCTTGATTTTTAGACTCTACCAAAATATAGAGTTTGGTTAGTGCATGGTGATGAAATCCACATCACCAACACTTATATGCTAAGACCATACATGGGGATGAATTAAACATCACATACTATCCTAGACATGAGGGGATAACAAATAGGCAAACATGATACAATTAATTAACTAATTAATTACCTATGTGTGAGGGGTAAAAATGAAATAATTATTCAAAAGTCAACACACACACATAAGAAAGTATTTAAAATGAAACGATCAAAGATATAAAGATATATATATATATATATATATATATATATATATATATATATATATATATATACTAGGATAATATACTAGAGGCACCCCTTCTTACAAACACAAGGGTTAGAAAAATAAGTGGGGTGCCTTGGTCTTGAGGGGTTCTGCACCAAAAAGGATTAGTAGTTTGAATTTTTACAAAAATGTAAGCCCCTACAGAACCAAAAATACACAGAGAAATATTGGAACCAAAATTCACAAAATCACAACTAAAAAACAAAATTGCAAGTCATGATTTGTGAATTTGTAAAGGCTTAGCAAACCATGATGGTTAACCTACAAAACCGTAACAGTTACACAAAATTGATAGGTAGAATAAGATCACAACTACTATAAAAATACAATTTTTGGTTTTGTAAAAGATAAAAAAATTATAAAATATACCTAAATATCACTAAGATATTTATCATATTATAAGGTAGATTATCCCAAAAAAGTGCTTAAATAAGTATAAATAGGTATATGTTTAATATTATGACAATTTTCTTATAAACATGGTCAAAAGGGATTTATGTTTCTAGATAGAATTAAAAAAAGATGATATCAATTTATATATAGTCTAATTTTACTAAAATTTAATTATGATGCTAGGTAGATAACCTAAAATATTCTATTGACTAGATAATTGCAAAGTCATGACTAAAATTGGCAAAATCATGACTTTCAGGACAAAGATGCAAGTTTGAGACTTGTGGTTTTAAAATAAATATTAGAATAGACTTGTGATGGGGTCTATGATGTTTATATTGGCCTTGTTATAACCTTGTTAATCCTAAACATAGAGAATAATTTGTAAGTATCCTTTTGTAGGTAAGTGGTTAGGTCAAAATACCTAGATTGACAAATGGTTAGAATAACTTTAGCTTAGTTCAAGAAACCTTACAACCCTTTATATATAAATTGAGTTCCTTTTTTTTATGATAAAAAAAATAGATATGTGAAAGTATTACCAATTTTATAAGGACAAAACTGTAACTATCAATGACAAAAATGATATTGCCAGGTCAAAGTCACTAATCCTATAGTCACAATTTTGTGAATGATGTCTAAATGCTTCCAAGCTTGGTGTAACCTTATTTACCCTACAAATAGAAAAAAAAATTATTTCCCAGGTAGAAAAAAACTTACAAAGATGTCTATTTTTAGGTGGTAGTAGGAGGTGTAAGTTAAACCTAAGTTCTTATAAGGTCATGAATATACCTAACAAAACTGCTATTACCAATGTGAAGTCACAATTGTCAGTCATGATTTTGCATCTGATGTACCAACAACTAAATATCAAGTTGAATCTTCCTTATCCTACACATAGAGAATTATAAACATGTAATAGGTTTAGAAAGAACAAGCTAAAAATTCACCCCTAACTAGTAATTTTAACACAATTACGATTGAAACTGATAAAGCCATTATTAATAGAACAAAATAACAACTATCAAAGTTGAAATTTTGTTAAAAAACAAAAGGCTTAAAAAACCTTAATCATTAGTGGTTAGTCAACAAAATCACTACTAAGTCTACAAAATCATGAGTACAATACTGCTAATACCAGTGCAAGATCACTATTTGCCTATACATGACAAAAATTCAAAATCTATCCTTTAATTTATGTCCAATTTGTCCTAAAAGCATTCAAATGAATTATAAAAAGTTTATAATTTTAGTTAAGGGAGTAATGTCCCACTATGGTCGCAAAAATGTGCACTAAATTTTAGATCCAAGCTATATAATTAATTTAAGTAATAAACACTTAAAACTTAATCACACCAATAGGAATCAATAAAAGAGACAATCAACACAATAAGAACATTCTTACCATTATTTTATCTCCTTATGGATCCACTCTAGGATTTCTAAATGGATTTTTTGATGCACAAAAATTGAAATGTTGGATTGCTTGCTAAGTGTTGACAATGGCTTCCAACTGGTTGAATGAGCTTGATAGTGGTTATGGATGGATGCAAGAGAGATTTGAAGATGCAAGATAACAAAAATTTGATAGTTTTCCAAGTTTATTTGGAGGAGGAGGGAGAGCTTTGTTAAATAGACATAGAGGGAGAGATTAATGTCTCAAATTCAAATTTAGGCCATTGAAATCAAGGGCTAAGGATTTTCCATGGCATTTTTAATTCCATGGAGATCTCTAAAATTTGAGAATTCTAGAGAAGGGGGCTAATTAGGGAATATTTATAAAATCCTCCAATTATATAAATCAACCCATAGGTTTTAGGATTTTAGGAGAGGTTATAATAGGGTGGTGATTGGGTAGGTAGATTATTTTAGAAATTTAAATTGGCTAGTTAGCTTAGGCAGTAGGTTAGTGGGTAATAGGTTCTATTAACAGTTTAATGAGGGGATTAATTGGTTTTTGGATGTGGTACATGTTTATGGGATATAGGAATGGGATGTAGGTTATTAGGTTATTAGTTAATTTAGCTTGGAAATATGAGAGTTAAATTAATGGAAGTTAGCTTAATTAGTATAATTAGTAGGGCAAGCATAATTTAATGTATACAATATGATTTTACCATGGGGGTTTGTTAAAAAATAACCTACCTTAGATATTTAAAGGAAATTTTCACCATCAAAGTGAATTTTCCAAACTTTTTCATGCAAGTCAAATATAACTTCTGATAACTCTTCAATTACTGCTTTATATTTAGTAGTAGGAGGAGGATCAGGTTCTTCATGGTTATTTACTTCTAAATCGGTAGTGAAGTTATGGAAATCATCTTTGAGAGAGATTTTTGGTGAATAAATTCAACATAAATAATCTCTTCATTAGGAAGAGTATCTTCAAGGTGATTAGTAACTAGTAAGGAGGCAATCACAAGTTGATCTATAATGACCTATCCTTTGATAGACTTTTGTGTAACAATCCAGAGATAAAATTTCATCAATAGGACCATCCATTTTCTAGTTCTATTTCTAGGTAATAAATCTTAAGAGAATAAATGATGAAGTGGATCATAATAAAAAATAACATAATTAGTTTTATATAACATGTAATGGCAAAGATTTTCAACTATAAAATAGATAGTAAACAACCATGTTTTACTTTTTTATAATGTTTTTCATAATTGATTAAGCCCTGAATGATATAGTATATATCATATTCTCTACCAATACCATCTTGTTGAGTGATCTTTATCACATTTGATATGGGTTAGATGACTATTTTCTAAACATGAACAATATTTGAAATCCATTTTGAGTATTCCATAAGTTTAATGAATTTAGCATCTAAAAGTTTGATGATTTATTTATGGCATAATTAGAAATTTTAGGAGGGATTTTTTTTTTTGCATGGGTTTGGTATATGGATAGGTAATGATATTGTGGAAAATGATGTTAGTTTAAATTCCAAGCATGTCTTCATATGACCAAGTGAAATATTTATAATACTTTTCAAAGAAGAGACTAAACTTATTGTGTTCATTGCAAGTGAGCTATCTAGAGATAATAATAGTTTGAGGACATGTACGTGTATAGTATGTAATTTTTGTAGTTTATTTGATAAGTGTAGAATTTAAATATTGGAATTTATATGGAGGGGGGAAGTAATAAATAGGATGTGTTTTAGGGTTCACACGGCTAAAGAAATTGTTTAAACAAGGAAACTTTTGGTTAAAGTTTCCAAGCTTATGATGTTGGCGTGGAAGTTGAGGTTCTCTATCATAGAGGAGTTCTAATATAAATTCATCATTGGTAAGTTTAGACACTCCAATTTCATCACTTTCATGTCAAGTTATAAAATGGAATGATTCCAATAAATTTAAAATAATCTTATCCAAAATATTCTATTCATCTAATATAGGTATTTAAATTCACCTTGGGGCATCTCTAGGTGGGAGATTTCACTGTAACATGACTATTCAATTATCACTCTAATCAATTTCTCTAGTCAATTATGCTATTATGATCAATTCACTAATTTCCATTCATTGATCAATTAATTCAATTCATTCCCTCTTTTGCAAATCATTCTTCTAAATTATATTTCTATTGTAAATATAATTATAATTTCCTTTAATTTAATTAATTCTTCTTTTCCTATAAATGGGAATATTCATTCAATAAATGATATTGAAATTATTTGGAATATACTTTTTTGAGCTAAATCAATTTGATAAAGTGAATTAATATACAAGATTATTCTCTACCCTTTATCTTGGAGACAATATGAAGGGCCCTTAATAAATTTTGTGGGATATTTTAGGATTATTCTCAACCCTTCATCTTAGAAACAAGATGAAAGGCCCCCCTAGGTGATCCATGTACCTAATTGGGAATTATTATTATCCCTTTACCTTGGAAATAAGATGAATGGTCTTAATGGAATCTCACAAAGATCTTAAAAGGATAATTATCCACCCTTAATTTTGAAAACAAGATGAAGAGATCATATTAATTATCATTTGATATTTTCAAAGATCATCCTTCACCCTTCATCTTGATTAAGATGAAGTAATAACATTAGTGATCCATGTGTTGATGCATGTGCACTATTGAGGATTTTTTTTTAATAGTTCATCTTGATTTCAAGATGAAGGGTCCTCATCAATCCTAGATCATTATAAATAGACCTCATTACATTTTAGTTATCATGTTGAAGATATAAAATGAAGTGCTAACAATTTATCAATTTCCCTTATGTATCACCTTTTCAAATTCATCACCAAATTTAACCAATACATAAATTAAATGCATATGTCTCAACATAATTTGGTATTGACAAAGATCATTTTATTCTACATCCAAACTACATCCTATACAAAAATGGTTCTAATGGAGGTTTGTATACATTTTATTTGAATCTTATGTATTATTATCCAAATTTGTATGATCATGAGGTCTTATGATCAATCATGTTTCATTTATTTTATGTTTTTAATTGACTAAAACTAATTTGGTGAAAATATAGCTTGCAAAGATTCCTAATGACACATAAGGCACCTTGATTTATAACCCATACCTTTATTTTGAGACTCTTTAGAAACAATAATTTTAAGAATATATAATTATTTTGGATCTTTTCTATTCATATTTTCACCATTTTCTATTTTATATGTTTTGGAAAATTCATTCATGAAAACACCAAAAATGTTTTGGTTTTTTTGCTAATCAATGAAATTACCCCATAATCAATGAAATCATCACTATATTCTATTATTTATTCTTTATTCTTGTGTAGGTTTAAAAAATTGGTGAAATAATTCAATTATTAATGAAATCAACACATTAATTATCAAAATTAACTACTTATCATTGAAATTATCCACAATATTATTTTCTACATATCGGTGAATTAGTCACCATTTTGGTGAAGTTGAAATTATTATCGGTGAAATTGGATTTATTAGTGGTGAAATCATTTATGTTCCTTATTTCTCTTATCTAGTCTATCTTATATTTTTATTATCAATGAATTTGTTTGAATATGGATGAAATTATTAAGGTAAATAGTGAAATTACTCAAATAATAGCAAAATTGTCTAAATATTTCCTAGTTCTATTTTACTTCGTATTAGTGAAATGCTTTGATTATCAACAAAATTATTCTATTACTACCAAAATTATTCTTGCTAACTAGAAAATTTCTCTTGTCTATATTTTTCTATGTTTTATTTTATATTCTTTGCAAGTTTTTTGAAATCAGAAAAATTGTTCTTGCTAAATGGTAAATTAATTTGTGTCAAAACCTAAAAGTTGTAAAAACATAGAAAGTGACATCCTTCACTTGTAAAAGACCCACCAAGAAAAACTACTCATCTTGTTTACTTGTAGGTTCCAAAAACAGTGTGATGATCTATTCAAACAATTAAATTTTCTACTCACATTTCATTTTGGTGCTTTAAAGTCAATTCACATTTCGTTTTGGGTTATAAGAAAAATTTCTTATTTTCCAAGATTTTTCATTTATACAAGCTTACTTGTTGATCGAATGTTTTGTGAGGATATTTTATGCATATGCTCTCCCCTTTTAGGTGAATTAAAAACGCAAAATTCTTATTTTTTAAAATCTTGAATATTTTCCTACTATGCTCTTCCATCACCCTTAGTGGGTGCTATACAAATCAGAATGGAAATACCTTCCTTTTTATTTTGGATATGTGATTGGGGTGTCATTTTCTTCCCATGAGTCTTTAGGGAATGGTGATATGGATGTCATTACCAAAAATTCATACCAAACCCCACTTATTTGGTGGGGTATATAAATTGAGGAACATTGCCATCATGAAGACATAACTTTATGCTTGCATAAAGTTGTGTGAGGATTGAACCCGAGGGAGTTCTTTCGAATATCCTAGGTCAATGTGTGGTAACCTTGAAATGGGTACTATTGGAAATGATATTAAACTCATTAATTTATGGATTTTACACCCAAGTATCGATAGGTATATAGGGACCATCTATAGAGCCCAATTAAAATAGTAAGTAAACCCCAAATTTAGTAACACTTCATTGAGACCCCAATGACTGAAGTGGTTGCAAAGGGACAATACCCTATCATAAATGGCCTGATATTAGATTGATTATTAGATACCTCTTTTAATCATAGATCATTCATTGATGTATGGGTTCAAATGTTAAAACCCCCTTAAACATTTATTTTCTCACACATACCTTTTGTGATAAGGGTGGGATTAAAACATCACCAATAATTGTAATAATGTATTTAATGAATCTCAATTTTTTTATGCTCTCTCAAGGAGAGTAGATTAAATATTCAATGAATGTGATGTCCACTCATTATGGTTATTAAATTTCCCTATAATGCTTGTGTGTTTATGCTTGATTGTCTTTTCAAAAACCTCATTTTGTATTCCAAAAACTAATCCCATCAACCAAAGGTCAAAACCAAAGTTTATGACATTGTCGTATTATACCTACATGAAAAGGAATTACCTTATCCATGTTCCAAGTTCATTTTTTTACATTCTACAATTTGTGTCCAAAATTTGTCTCAAATCACACCTCTCTTATCTAAAAAAATATTTTTATTGCATCCATGTGAATTTGAACCTATTATAGTAATTTTCCTAAGTTCATAATTCTAAGGTCATTTACAAAATAAGGACTTTTTCAAATCAACAGTTTGAGTCTTGATATCATTTCCTTATGTTTATATCAATTCTATTCAAATCTAAAAGTTTCTCATGTCATTTTAAAAATGTCATATTTTCTATTCCCATCTATATCTATTCCAAAGTTCATGTCCAATATGCCTCAGTACACATGAAATGGTATGTATTATAATGCTACTTATGATGATGATTAGACTTAAGGTCAAGCTGACCCATTCACATATCAAACCACTTCTCCCCATGATCAAGAGGATTTGATGAATTCACATGATATAAAACTTCACAAACTAGTGTATGAAAAAATACCATTGATATATGATGCATCTAAAACCCAATTTGATAAAAAATTATTAGATAATAAATATAAAATACTTTTGTGTTTATTAGAGATGGGTGTCAAATATCCTCCTAATTTTCCCCTAGAAAATTTATGTCAAAGATCAAAAGCATGAAATGTTGTCAAAATTACTAAGTGGAATGATGATATACCTCTTCTAGTTAGGATTCTCCAATTGTTAAAATGTCTACAATTATAGAAACATCAATGAAAGAGAAGGAGTTACTTGTATCCCCCTCCCCCAAGTTTCACCTAGTATGATAAACCAACTATAACAAGTTGGTAAAATGATTAGTGACTTTGCCACCTTGTTACTTAATCTAGTCATTGATCCTCCACTGGAACATCAAATAAAGTATTCATTTATTGAGTTATTTAATAATGTTGATATAACTATTGATCTTGAATAACATACACTTCAATTATTTAGAATAATTTTTAGAAAATATCCAGCAAACATTTCCTAATCCTCACCAAGTTTCTAGCAATCTTACATGTCAAATTCCATCTAAGTAAATTCCCTATAAACATTTATAGAGTTCAATTTATGTCCAACAAGTTCTTATTGAAACATATAATGTTACTTATTCTAATTCCCATGTTCCCCAACATAATTCTAATACATAATAATGATTTCCTTCTGTCTAATAAGTTACTTCTACTCAAAAACAAATTCCCATCACTCAATAGTAATTCCTTACTCAAAATTAACAAATTCCCCCTATGAAAAAATACATCTCCATTCCACTGTCTAATCATAATAAATACAAGTTTCTTCATATACACATGTCTACATTCCCTCTTCTAATCAAAACTAATACAAAATTACACCTAACCAATCAAATCCTAGAAGTAAAAATAATAATTATAATTGGCTAGGGAAAAAAGTTCCCATAAATCCAATGAACATCCAATTATATTATTAGTATAATAATCCCCCACCTTATTCCAAAAATACCTTTGGATTATTCAAGTATTTTTCAGATACCATTTCTATCTCATTTGAGATTCAAAAATTTGACAAATATAAAGGAAAAGGTGATGAAATAGAGAACCTAATCCTTTTCTTTGTTTCTTAACAAGAGGTCAAATATAATTCCAATTTCCTACTTTGATTATTCTTGTGAAGTTTGGTTGGTGCTACCTTAGATTGGTTTACACATCTTTAAAAAAGTTCTATTATAACTTTTGATGAGTTCTTAGATAAGTTGATTAAACACTCTTCCTATAAAATTAAGCATGAGTTAGCCATGGTTTACATATGTTCTATCAAACAAAGAGAAGCTCAGTGACTTGATGTGTATCTTTAAAGATGGTGAACACTAGATAGTATATTTCCACATGTAGTTCCTAACATTGAGTTGACAAATATATTCATGATGAATTTTAACTCAGAACTGACACTTAATCTCAGATTAAAATGTATAAATTTTTTTGATTATGTTATTACCAAATTTTTTCAAATAGAGAAATCTTTAATTTGATAAAGGACTAATTAAAATATATTCACAAAATCAATCTCAAAATTAGAATCAAAACCAGAACCAAAATTAGAGCCAACATTTCACTTAAAATCCATCAAATGTGGTAGATAAGCCCAAGCCTTTTAATCATAATAAGAATATGATAGGGAATGGAGTTACATAGTCTATACATGTTCAAATAATATAGTCACCACTAATACAAAGGTATCCTCAATTGCAACCACTTGCTTTACAAAGGCAACCTCTTCCCAAGAATTAGTTTACTCGATGGCCATTTGTTAATTTAAGAGAGCCCATTGAGAATGTATTTTTCAAGATACTTGTGAATATGAATGGTTTTAAAAATACAAAACCATTTGATGAAAGTCAACCTAAACCAAAGTGGTATAGGGATAATGAATACTGTGAGTATCATCATGTCAAAGGACATGCAATCTTTAAATGTGTGAAACTATGATATCTCATTCAAGACATGTTAGAAAGACAAAAAATTAAGTTAAATAATTATTCATACTCAATTATAGTTAGGAAATGGGAATATATAAAAACCCTTTCCCTCAGCATAATAAAAATCAACATGAATAGTAATGGTGTCAATAAAACAATAATCATAATTAGAATCAGGATCCCCAAAATAACAATGTTGATTATCATTCTACCCCTTACTATTACAACATAGTGAGACATATCATGGAACATCATAAAGCCACAATCATATTTAATCCCCATTCCTGTAATTCCCAATAAGAAAATACCTCTATTTTAGGATCAAGTCCATCTATATTTGGATTTCCTCCTTCCCATGATCCCTGTTCTCAAGTTATCATTCAAGGTCCTATTTATTCTACTTTAAATTCTCATATCTCTATTCGCACTCAATATTGTTTTATTATAACTCAATGTGTTAAAATCACCTTTTAAGGACCTATACTTTCTTCTACTGATACAAATCCACCTTATTATTCTATTCATGTTATAGATCAACCTGAACTGAAGTATGCACCTATCAAAAAGTCATATGATCTACTGGATCAATTAAATAATATGCCAACACAAATTTCCATTTTGGATCAATTGTGTACTTTTTAGCTTCATAAGGATGTCTTATATGAGATTTTGAGTCACTATTAGGTACTAAGAAATATTACACTAGATAAATTTTAGGTGTTGGTTAGACACTTGTCTCCTGACCCACAACTGATATTTAATCAAAGTGATATCTCATCTCTTGGATCTTCCCACATTAATTCCTTGTATATTGAAGTCATAGTTACTCACCAAAAAATCAAGTGGGTACTTATAGATAATGGTTTTGGCCTTAATATTGTTCAACTAAATCTAGTCTAATGCCTCAAATATAATTTAGATCTCAATAATAATACTATCACTATCAAATGGTATGATAATATTGAGAGATAATCAATAAGTATAATTTCCTCACCCATCCAGGTTGGGCCAGTTATCCATAGTACCTTGTGCCATGTCATTGATATATATTTACCATATAATCTCCTTCTTATCCATCCATAGTTTCATGATATGTATGTGGTTCCTTTTACACTCCAATGTATCAAGTTTCCCAATTCTATAATTGAGGTTACTATTCATGGGGATTTACAACTTCATCAATACTACAAACATCTAAAAGCATAAGGTCATAAATATACCTATTGTCCTAGTGCTGTCAATACCCTCAAAAAATACAAGCAAGTAATATTTGAGCCACTCAAATCTATTTATTTATATCTCAATACCCTTGCTTCTTCTTCTAAATCATTCTTTCCCTTATTAAATTTATCTAATTTCAACATTCATGACAAAGGTCTTGGAATGCATATTATGGAAGATGCCTTTCATGTTTTCAAATTGCCTAGATCACATAAATCCCATGGCCAACCCAAGATGGAGTGGTGAAAGAAGAAGACAATGTATTCTTCTATAAAACCTCTTTCATTCATTCTAGGAAAATATTTTAGTCAAGAATATGAGTCATGGATGCATAATGAGGATTTAGCTCCTTAGTTTCAAAGTAAAAATTACCCAATCCAAAATAGAATTATGGCTTATAATTCTTATAAAGGCTTGGTATTGGGGTAAAATATAAAGGTCAAATAGACCCTATTCTTCCTACAAAACATTCAAAGAAGCAAGGTATAGGATACAAATTGCCTAGGGTAGTTCCAAAAAATCCTAAAACTAGTTTGACCTTTACATTAAATGATGATATTCCTAGTAGTGATGTAGAGTCATATTATATTATATACAATGAAATTACCAACACTAATATATTTGATTATTTCTTTGTTCTCATCATCTCCATTGTTCCAAAATTCCCCATACCCTTCATTATCCCAACATTATTGATTGGGACCAACAAGATAATGATATCATTCTTGATGAGTTTTCAAATAAAGAGACAATTCTAGAGTTCATGGGCATAAGATATGGTTTACCAATAGGTGACAAAAATTAGGGATTATCATACACTTTAGATCTCATGTCTTTATTTTGGGAGAAAACAAACTTCTTTGTTCAAATTAAAAATGAAACATTGATATACTTAAGTGAAAAACTTTATAAGGTTCTTTTGGATCAAGAAAAAAGTAAAGATAAAGATTAATCCCTTGGTGAAAATTTATTTTAGGTGCCATTGGATGGGGAAGTTCACTCTCCTTCATAGGAATCCTAGGAGTCCATATGTCTATGCCTGTCATATAGTGCTAAAATTAAACCTAAAGATCATGAAAAATTTGAATGTATGGCTCTATCAAATCCACATTTGGTATCTCATTGGTCATTATATGATTTTGATTATTCCTACATGGGTCAATATGAGAGTCTACATTCTAAGTTAAATGATTAGTTAACTTATTTTCATACAATTTTGGATGATGGTTTCACTCTTCTTATGGAAGACATGAAATAAGTCAATATTGGCATGCATGATGATCCTAAGATAATTAAGCTTGGTGTATCTCTCACTTCATAGGAGCACGAATTGATTATTTCCCTTCTTTGAGGGTTCATTTATATATTTTCTTGGGCCTATTTAGATATGTCTAGTCTATCTCCTTCTTTTATTTTTCATCATTTGGTTATGCACCCATATGCCAAACCTATTAATTAAAAACTTAGAAAGATGCATCCATGGATTGTTTTATTGGTCAAAGTAGAGCTCAAAAAATTACTTATAGTAGGTTTTATTAAACATATTCCCTATACGGACTAGATTTCTAACATTTTTCCTATCAACAATAAACCAACTAACATATGAATCTACACATATTTTAGATATATCAACAAAGCTTATTCCAAAGATGATTTTCCATTGCCTAATATAGATATGATTGTGGAACCTACAGTTGGATACAAGATGTTCTCTCTTATGGATGAATTCTCAAGCTATAGTCAAATTAAGATCACTCTAGAAGATCAATCCAAGATAACATTTACAATACCTTGGTGCACATTATATTATCAAGTCATACCATTTGGATTGAAAAATGTAGGATCTAATTATCAAAAAATAATGACTATTATCTTTTATGATCTCATGCATGATATTATTGAATACTATGTGGATAATATTCTAGGAAAATACAAAACTTGCGTAGAGCATCCAATAGTGTTTTGAATAATATTTGAATGGCTTCATGAGTATTAAATATGTTTGGACCCTAAAAAGTATGTTTTGGGTGTTATGTCTATCAAATTTTTAGGCTTCATTGTCTCTCATAGGGGCATTAAAGTTAACCCAACCAAAGTTTAAGTTATTATCGAGATGAAAAAATTATTCTAATTTGAAACAACTTCATAGTCTATATGGAAAGATCTAAGCTATTATAAACTTCATCTCTCAACTTGCAAATTATTGTCATCTAATTACACATATTATAAATAAAGGTAGTACATTTTAATGTAATTTTGAATGCTAATAACCTTTTGAGAAACTTAATAAATACTTAGATAATCCTCCAATACTTTTTCCACCAATACTTGGGATGCCTTTGTTATTTTACATTTATACTAGTGCTACTACCTTAGGGGCACTCCTAGCTTAGCATGATGATCAAGTAAAATAAAGAGATATTTATTATCTGAGCCTTAAATTAGTCTCTTATGGTAAAAATTATACTCTAATAGAAAAAAATGTCTTGCATTAGTTTTCACTTCTAATAAGCTTAGACATTACATGTTGAACAACAAGGAAATGTTGATTGCCAAAGTGGATCCTTGATATATCTATTGGAAAAATTAGTTCTAATTAGTCTAATGGCCAAAAGGGTCATGTTGCTTAGTGATTTTGATATTGAATACACATATTAAAAAGTAATAAAAGGATAAGTATTAACTAATCAACTGGCCAAATCCCCTCTCTAAGATCCTACTCTTATTACAATACACTTTCCTAACAAGTCTATTATGACTCTACATGAAGACAAAGAATGGAAGCTTTATTTCGATGGTTATTTCACATCCCGTGGTTTAGGAGTATAACTCTTATTCATCATGCCATAGGGCGATCTTATTCCAAAATATTTTCACATTAAATTTCAATACACAAGTAATATAACTAAATATGAGGCTTTGAGAATTTATCTTGTTGTGCAATAAAATATTCAACATTTAAAATAAAATGGTGATTTGTAACTCATTATCAATCAAGTCATTGATTAATATCAAACAAAATATGACAAGATGTTGCCTTACAAAGTTATCATGGATGATTTCAAACTCAAATTTGAATCCATTTTATTTGAATAAATTCTTAGAGCTAAAAATAAGTCAGTTGATGCTATGTCTATCATTGGTTCAATTATTTCACTTTCTTCTTCTTATCAAAGAGTATCAATTCCTCATTGAAAATCTACTTGTTTCAATGTATAACTGTTCACATTTTGAGATGATATGTGTCATTATTAGTCCCAATTGCCCTTGGTATATTGACATATTTTTAATATATTCATAATCACATCCTTCCACCTAATTTATCACATAACCAAAAGAAATTATTTATCCTTAAAACACTTCCTGCTACACCATAATTGGTAACATGCTCTATCATAGAGGATATGATGGAACTCTGCTTTACTATTTAAATATAGGATAATCCAAATTAGTACTTAGGGAAGTCTATATAAGGATTTTTGGGGCACATGCTATCAATATGGTCCTTTATAAGAAGCTCCTCCATACTAGTTATTATTGGCCTACCATTGAAATAGATGTATGTACTTATGTAAAATAATGTCTAGGATGTCAACAACATGGTGATCTAATCCACACTCCAACATAGGATGTTCAACCAATAAAAAATCCTAGGTTATTTCCAACATGGTGACTTGATATCATATGCAAGATTAACCCTACTTTTTCATATGGTCGCAAATATATCCTCACTATACTAAATATTTTACTAAATGGGTAAAGTCAATCCCTCTTAATTACACAATCGATAAGAAGATTTCAAATTTCATCCTAAATCACATCATTTTACATTACAATATCCCTTCCAACATCACTTTAGACAATGGCAGACAATTTTAAAATAAGGCATCTATGCCCTCTATTTTAGTTCCACATCAACAATAATTTTTTTGCTCCTTATTACCCTCAAGTTAATAACCAGGTAGAAACATCCAACAAAACCATTATCAAAAATATTCAAAAATATTATCAATGTATTTATCCATGATTGGAAACTAAAAATATTCCTAGACTTATGGGCATACCATATCAATATCTGCACTCCTACTAGTGGAACTCCCTATTCCCTAGTTTATGGCTCTGAAGTGATTTTTCCTATTAGCATTGAGCTACTCTCCTTATGAATTTCACTGCAATATGTCCTTGAAGAATAAAACTATCAAGTGTCCATATTGGTAGAGTTAGAACTTATAGATGAGAAAATGCTATCCACCCTAAATCACCTCAAGTATTATTAGAATCAACCATCTTGGGTCTATAAAATGAGAAATATCTCCTAATATTTTGATCTTGGTGATCTTATGCTCAAATAAAATAAAAATAATATAAATGTTGAATGGTAATAGAAAGGTAAGTTTGAACCTAATTGGTTAGGCCCCTTCATTTTTTTAACTAGCTATGGTTCTATTGCATATAGATTAGCTACTCCAGATTGTGATGAGTTAGATGATCTAATGAATATTATGCATCTTAAGTGATTTAATTCTTAAATTTATTACACTCTTGTCTATAATTATTTCTATTTTAGGTATTTATTTTCAATTATGTCTTCCTTATCCTTTAGTCCCTTACTCAAGGGAACCCTTTCACTATTCCTCACTTTTCTTTCCTATTACCACCATGATTTAATTATGATCATCTAGGTATAATAGGTGAATCAAATAAAAACTTAGAAATAGCATAACAAAATTGAATAATGGTTTGTGTCATAATTTATTTAAGGAAGAAACATCATAATATAGAATATCATAATGTTCCATCTTATATGAAATTTATTATTCCTTTAAATTCCAATAAATTCCTAAACACATTCCATCTTTCACACCCATTGCATCTTGATTTATTATTTCAAAAGAGGAAGTTGTCTCCTATTCAAATTTATTGTTGAGTGGCATTCCATGAATTGCTTATGTATAGACAACCCCTTAATGTTCCCTATTCACTATTGCATTCATTTACCCATGATCCTCCTTTCATTTGATAGGCATTTTTAGAGTTATCTATTCTTATTTATTATACATTCTCTGGTTAAGACACTCTTGTTTATATCCTATTCCATAAATCCCAAAAATAGTTCAAATATTTCAAAAATCCCTAAATAAATCAAATATTTCAAAAATAACTAAAAATTCAAAAATTCCCTTATGTTGAAAACCCTAAAAAAATTTCACAATTCAATTTCCCCATTTTTCCCATCTCTAATGTTATGTAATTGATTAGTTTTCATCCTATTACTCAAATTGGGTTTCTAGTTACTTGTATTTAGGAGGCACATACTAAAGTATCTCATTGGTGATTTACATTTCACGATTTCACCATTTTATGAGTTCATATTTCATACCCTCACCATTTTGTGAGTTTAACTATTCTATCTCAATTATTCACTATCTTGTCTCTGATCATTCTTATCATTTTTTATGCCCAACAATTTTTTGTTGAACTAAAAGGGATTGAAGACTAATTGGAATATGTAGGTAATGCTCAATTTTATTAGGTTAGTTATTCCATCCCTTGTCCCATGCTCTCAAAGTTTTGAAAGCATATCCCTTGCCATTTTGGCAAGACTATTATTTATACACTCACTATTTTACAAGTCCTTGTTCCTATTTTTATTATATCATATATCTTACTCACTTGTCATCAATTTTATTCAATCCCAACTCCTTAGGATAACTACATTTGTCCTAAAGTCCATAGGACTATGTAGGTAATGTCCACTTACATGGGGCATTTGGAGTTAGCTCAATTACCCCTTCCTTATTCTTCTATTAATCCTTTCCTAGTCATGATTATTTTTATTACCATTGGTATCAAAGAGTAACATCTTATTATCAAACACAATCCTTTCTAAATTGAATGTTTTCTTTATTTTCACTTGTGTGTTTTTATTTTAATCATTTGTTTTCTTATCAATATGTTATTTATTACTTGGGTGCATTGATTTAGTACATTATCTTTTCCACTTAAGTCTTGATTATTCATATCATGATTTTGAGTTATGAATATTTATATATAAATTATAATTTATTTATGTGCATGATGTTGTACATTTAAATATTGATTTTACATATCTATTTTTAAGTTTTATACATTTGAATTTTGAATTTTTTTTTACACATTTTGAAAATTGAATGTTATCATAGTTCTTCCTAGATTATTATGCATATTATCATGTGTAATATAGAAAATCAAGTTTCATAATGGTTTTTATGTCAATGCAATCAATAAAATACATCTCTATATATCTGATCCAATCATCAAAGCTAGCAAACAATTGGTCATTTCATTAATACTACAAGAAGATCATCTATAAATTAGAGTCATCCATCATGTCTAATTTAAGTATAAGAGACATAATCAAACAAAATAAGCATCAAATGAGATAACAATGAATATCATAAATCTCATATATCAAAGTGTCAAATGTATAAATACATCAAAAAAATGGGGAATATACATTAAAAGATATTATAATTACATATCAAATAATTTGAGTATATCATATAAATTAGTACATCTCATGGATAAAAATGTTAAGCTCTACAACTCAACTATGGATGTGACTATCTATATTAGATTTATCCTATGGATCCAGATGTTGATATATCTCACATATCCCATCCTATGGTGGGGTTAACTTTATAGGAGGACCCATAACTAAGGATTGAGATGGTGGTCACGCTATTAATCTCATCGATGTTGAAGTCCTATGTGATCAACCTGATCTAGAAGCTAATCTCTGTGAACTATACTAAAAAAATGTAGACCTCCTAGCTAATATTAGAAATGTTTCCTTATATATTATCCTTTAGTATTTCATCTCATACTTATCCTGAAGCCTCTTATCATATATTTATAATAAACCTCTCTTTGTCATAACCACTTGGGCCTCATCTAGTTCTATTTTTAGTTTGTCCATCCCTGCCTATGTTGTATCCCTCTTAGCTCGTGCCACATCTTGATCTATTATGATAGAGTCTATTTGATAAATAATATATGCCTATACCTATACTAAAACATCACTATTTGATATATTAGAATCTATCTTTGAGGTAAGATATACTTATATCTCATGCATATGGCTCAAATCTATGTTCAGTCTAGAGATCTTTTTATTATCCACACCTATTTGACTGTGAGCTATAAATAATTATTGGGATCGATGATCTAATCAAGTATATAAAAATATGATACATATATATATATATATATATATCACTAATATATTATCTCAATCTATAAATAAGTTCCCCAGTCTTAGAAGGTAGTACAAGTCTTGATTGACTAGCTTATCCCACATCCCCTATCACTTATACACACTGATTATCCCATGTCACATCTACCTTTACCATCTCTTAATATGTGTCTATATCCACCTCCTACTCCAACTACTCCATATTTATGTCATCTCCCTCCTCTCCACCCACCTCATTTACTATAATATCCATTACCTTCATTATTAAGGACATATAACACGTACTGGAACCTATCTCTATTCAGCTCCCTCATACTATCCCTTATCTCCATGTAATGGAGTAGTTAGTCTTAAGGGATGATGTTGATCCTACCATGATACATATGCCTCTATCACCCTACATATAATGTATCACATGCATAAACCTAGGTTACCTATGGTACCAACCCAAAACTCACTCTAGCCTCAACCTAATTAGGGGATGGTCCCCAATGTCATCTTTCTCTCAAATAATGAGTAAACTAGTTTAGTCCTATTATTAAATATTAATTTAAACCAAAATGGTTTTGTACTTTTTTTGTCATATGGTAATTTATGGTATGCTCCTGATGACCCACTATGTAACATATAATAGTCATATAAAACATATACTCTGCATCCTCTAACCAATAAAACTAAATATTTAAGTATGGCCTCCATGTCAAATCAAAATCAGTCATCTCATTTATGGATAACATATATTATATGAGATATCCTTTGTGCCTCCTGTTCCCCAACCCCACTTGATACCATACATATTCTACAGGATCATCTAGTCCCCTCTATTGATGTCTACCCACATATTTCTTGATAGATATGTGTTCCCATGCCCAAGCCTATAGTAATGTTTCTAGGCTAATGCCTTGTCTTCCTAAATGAAATACAAAGTGAAGATAATGGTATAACAAAGCCAAAATAGCTAGTCCCCAAGAAAATAATAACTATATCTGTAAGCATATCTCTAACCACACCTCCCAAACCTATATGAAATAGTTGATTACTCTTGTTAGGTAATAAAATGTCATTGACAAAAACCATAAGGACTATCACTAATTTTTAAAACATAAAAGGTACATGAACATCCACATCTATATCTTGATCTTATGGTATGCCTATCATTAGTTTAATCTCATTGATGTCAACATATCCACCTTGAACCATCTTGATGTCCAAAGGTTTTATCAAATCTTATAGAGTATCCTATCTAGCCCTCATGACAAGATGATATAACATACAACCTCTTATTGGCACTCATAATATCCACCTAACATCATATAAGGTAATAGTCACCTCCCCTATCAATAGCCAGAAGGTATATGTATCGAATTTTCACCACTTTGTTAAAACATTGAGAAAAGCCCAATATGATATGATATGAAGCATCCTCACTACATGCAAAGGGATAATCATATAAAAGTAGCCATGCATGTTATATGTCCATAATGCTAGATAAATAAGAATGTGTGAACATCACTAATGCACTATCAACACATCCACTTGATCCTTTAATCTAGTTAAAGTTACTAAGATCAATCATTTATCACTAATCTTAATCACATTTATACTTTATAATCACATATATTTCTCTAATAAAATCATGTCACCTAGTCTTGTTCAACTTTGACAATCATTTTTCTCCATTTTTTAATTTAATTTCTATTCCCCTCTGTAATTAGGACATTTTCATCATTTTAGATGTATTCTCTATTTAACATGCCTATTTGACCATTTATATGGTGAATTCACTATTAAGTAGGTTCTAGACATTTTCATTGATTTCATATCAATTTCAATGATACTATTGACCATTTTTATGTTCTTTTTTCAATTTTTTTAATTTTGATGACATCAAATTTATTTTGATGTTTTTCCATTGTAATGATGAATTCACCATTTAAATGGACCAATTCATCATTTTTGGTAGACTAATTAATTATTTTCACAAAATTTCTCTATGTCATTTCACCATTTTCAAGGACCAAATATTTGATATGATTGAGCAATTCACTATTTTGTAGACCAATTCACTATTTTAGATGACGAATTCACCATTTGTGTGGTTGAATTCATAATTTTGAAAATAATGAATTTATAATTTTCTCTACTTATACATATAATAAATGATATAAAATTCAAAATTTATGAAGAAAAAATGGTACTAACTGGTGGTCCTTCACCTCATGGACATCTTTTCTCTCACACGTAGTTTGGAAGCACCCTTGATCATGGTCTGTGAACCATTTTCTCTAGGTCACTCTAGCGCAAAAACATAGAGGTAAATTTTGAAATGAGAGGATGAAAATGAACCAAATTTATACCCAAGGGAAAATCTATAGATTTTTATTTCATAAAACATTCCCCCCCATGCACTATTTTTCTTCTCTAGAGGCTTAATTTTTAGTCTTGGTATCCATTTTTATTCCCATTTTCACATATATATTTCATTTTCTCTTCCCTTTGATCAATTATGTGCTATTATTTCATCATTATAATGGTCCACTAAGCTAAAATTTTATTGATTCTTCCCTCGAGGGTGCATTTAGGGGTTGCCAAGTGTTGCTTTAGGACAAATTTAAACCCATTTCCTAGTACTTTTATCAAATTCATCAAAACTAACATTTGTTAATTTTTATTCTATGATAATTTTTAATGAATTTTTTTAATATTTGAAAATTCATTGCTTCATCTACATCTCATAATGCATTTTCAAATAGGGGAAAATGTAGACACTCCACTTTTATCACTTCTATGTCAGGTTGTAAAATGGAAAGATTCTAAGTAATTACACACAATCTAGTCTAAAATATTCTATTCATATAATATACATGTTTGAATTCACCTTGGGGAATCTCTAGGTGGGATAATTCACCATACAAGATCTGTTCAATTATCACTCCGATTGATTTATCTATTCAATTATCATTCTAGTCAATTTCTTTGGTTAGTTATGTTATTCTGATCAATTCACTACTTCCCCTTTGTTGATAAATTAATACAATTAATTAGATATTCTATAAATCATTATTCTAAATTATATTTTTATTTTAAATAGAATTATAAATTATTTTCATTTAATTAATTATTGTTTTCCTCCAAATTGCATCTTCATTCAAGTAAGGTACTTCATATTATTTGAAATATACTTTTGTGAGCTAAATCAATTTGATAAAGTGAATTAAATACAAGATTATTCTCCACCCTTCATCTTGGAGACAAGATGAATGACCCTTAAAGAGTATTATGGGATATTTTAGGAGCATTATCAACCCTTCATCTTGGAAACAAGATGAAGGGTCTAAATAGACTCTCACAAAGATATTAGAAGGATAAATCTCCACCCTTCATATTGGAAACAAGATGAAGGGATCATATTAATTTTAATTTGATATTTTCAAAGATAATCCTCCACCATTCATCTTAATTAAGATGAAGGGCTCAAATTAGTGATCCATGTGTTGATCTATGTGCACTATTGAGAACTCTTTTGAAATCATTTATCTTGATTTCAAGATGAAGGGTCCTCGTTGATCCTAAATCATTATAACTAGACCTCATTACATTTAAATTATCATGGTCAAGATATACAATGAAATGCTTAAAATTTATCAAGTCCCCTTGTGCATCACCTTTATGAATTCATCACCAAATTTAACTAACCTATAGCTTCAATGGATATATCACAACATAATTTTGCATTGACAAATATCATTTAACACTACATCTGAGCCACATCCTATGAAAATATGTTTTAATGGATATTTTCATACTTTTGATTTGAATCTTATGCATTATTAGCCAATATTTGTATGCTCATGAGTTCTTAGGATAAACATGGTTCATTTGTTTTATGTTTTTAATTAACTAAAAATAACTTGGTTAAAATATAACTTGTGAAGATTCTTAATGACACATAAAGCATGGATAAAGGTCCATAATATTCAACATATACTTCAAGATAAATGATTTGATTAACTTTATTATCATATTCATAATGTATTTTTCTCACATTAGTAGCTTTAACATCTAACATAATTTAAGGTAGATTAGAGGATATATATTATGCATTGGTGAGATTGAGTTGAGCTAAATCAACAAGGTCTACATTAATTGTACTGGTTTATGTAATATATGTATTTATATGTGCCAAATTAGGAAGAGTTATTTTAATTGTGTTATGTTGAATGAATTCAGATGACAATAGTTTATATTGATTAGTATAATCATAAGAATGAGAAATCATATTTATTGTTGGTAAAGTGGGTTGTATTGGATTAAGATATATAAGACATTCAGAAGATGTAATAATAGGTATTTCTTTGATGACCCATGAAATGTTTAATAATGTTAGATTAGTAGGGGGTAAATAACCTCTAGGTTATAATTTAGTATTGGATGATATATGAATGAAATTAACATCATGGTTTGTATTTTTTTTAATGTCTTGTTGAGGTCAACATCCCACCATTCCTAAAAAATGGGGACCCTTGTGTTAAATTATGCAAATTTTGTACCTTTAAATTGAAAATCCACTTGATTAGAGTGTCATTAGAATGTTTACACATCATATTTATTTGAATATCATCCACACCATGGTATATTTGGATTCTTTTTTCATGGCTCTGGTTTGATCTTATCTAAAATTGCTAATGTTGGATATCTATGTTTCAGGTTGCATGTTTAATGGAGTACATTTGAAATGGGTAATAATCAAGTTTCTATGTTAAATGTTAAATAGACCCTTTTACTAACCTTTGGTATTTAATTGATTAATTGAATTCATATTTGAATTGATAAAACCCTTAGTCTAAATTTAGTCTAATTATTGATTTGAATTCAAATTTGGAAAGAGTTTTTATTAATTTTTTATGGGAACACTTTAATTTGACATTTTATATTTTATCCTAAGGTCCTAATCATGTTTAGTAACAGGACCAAGACCTTAGTTTAAAATATTTATCCTAAGTTCTTCATGTCCCGATACCCCTTTGTTCCCTTTTATCTTAGTATGGTCTAACTAAATATGGGGTCCCTTTTATTATGTTTCTAACTTAGCTTAAGACTTTAACATAAAACTTTATTCATATTTATTAATATGAATTAAACCATAGTCCAAAAAATTTATGCTAAGTTATTTATTTTATCGAGCACTGACTTAAATATCATTTTCATTTACAAGATCAATGATCCATGTTTTCTCAGATGATCAGGATCAATAGTGCAAGATTAAATTTGAAAAGTCAAATCCCCATCCCTAAGCTAAAGTTTGAGCATCTTCCAAAGATCAATGGTGCATGTTTTCTTAGGAAATATTGATCTAATGGAATATATCGAGTCAAAACTTCAATGGAGCCTTGGTACAAATGATAAAGTGAAAAATGTCACAATCTTAACCAAAGAACACTCAACAATAAATGGCGTTTAACCTTGTAGATAAAGATGTAATAGAGTGTGTTTTCTCAGATGAAGATTATTAAATGGTATATAGTGAACATTGAAAAGTCAATAATCTTGAGGATGAATGTATAAATGACACATGGCATAGTCATAAGCCACAAATTAAATCTCAAGTATATTTCAAAGATAGATGGTGCATAAATGAGTGCACACATTCTAATCAATGGTCCATAGAGTAGGAAGAATAATTAAATAGATCAAGATCAATGGTGTATGCTCAATCCATTTAAATGAGATAAACATTGACATTTCAATAAATCTTAGAGTGAATGTGGAAGTGACAAATGTCATAACCATGGGGAACATAACTAACAACATATAGTGTTTAAGTTATTGAATCAATATTAATGGTCCGTGTTGATATGTAAAATGATGATCCAATGGTGCAAGATAAAGTGGGAGTTTTCAAAATGCAACAATCATTTTTTAAACATTAAAGAGCAAAGTGCCACAATAGAGCCACATAAGCTAGACCAATCAGTTCAAGAGATTTTATAGATTCACAACAAGGTAAAGGTATAAATAGGAGATCTAAATAAAATATGAGGCATGAAGTTCATATGAGTTTGAAAACTTGATACTAATAAATATCTAAGCAAACTTTAAGAAAAACCCTAGCAAGAATGAGAAACCTAATTAGACCATGTGAGCATTATAATTAAGCCAAGGAAGATCAAATTATCACATGTGATAAGAGAATTCAATCTAGAGCCAAAGTGAAAATCATTAGTGAGAAATATTCATAAATTCATAGCCATGGTAGCTTTTAAATGCATTTTTAGGAAAGATGTGGAGCTTTACCTAATAAGATATGACAACAAAGAGCTTAGTCACCCAATGTTAGAATTCAAGGGATAAAATGAAAGAGTTGACCAACATATTGATGGAAGATCAAATCCTTGGTTTTAAAACCATTATCCTATCTCATTTGAAACACATTCATAGGACTACTTGTAGACAAAATCAAAACCCTGAGCACATGGTCTAGGAACTTGGAAAGTTTCCTTGAGGATGACAAGTAGCTACAAAATAGGATGGAACACTTGGTTGGGACCATGATCACAAAGACAAATGCACTTATATTTATAGGTCTCATCACTAATAAGGAGTTTAAGCATAGATATACCCTAGTCACATAGGAAGTGAGGAGCAAGAACCAAGGGAAACATGGGATGGGCAATAGCAGTGTCATGGACTTGATCCTAACAACATAAGAAAAGATTACTGAAGCCAAGAACATAAAAGAGGCTTTAGGAAGAAATGAAAAAGATCTTAGAATCCTAACAAATCAAGAAGATGAACTCTTCATATAACTTATTGTTAATTTGAAGCTAATTGATGAATAACATTAGAGAGCATTGAATATCTTATAATAATAATAGGGGATTTTAGTAGCACAAGGGGCCTTAGAGTTAGTTAGATAAAGGATATTCTTTTTATAACTAAGCATTGCAACATTTTGAGAAGGAATATTATTTTGTAAATGCATGTACAACTTATAAAACACATTGCTTATAGGTTAATTCATTATGAAGTGTCTAGTGTATTCTAGAACCTTTGTATAAGGGATTGCTATCCTAATACTTGTAATTTTATAATTGGATATGACTGACTGACATACTTCCTTACATTCTATAAAATTAGTATTGTCAATTGTTAAAAATTGGGGGGGGGGGGAGTTTTTTTAGTAAAAAATAATTATAACTTTTGAGAAATTAATACAAGGAATTATGCAAAGTTTGTCCAAAATTTGCTTTTATCTTTTGCTATCTTAGCTTCTCTCTCACTTGTTTGTTTTGAATTCTATATTTGAATGGTTCTTATGTATTCATGGTGTGTAAATTTGAATGTAGATCTATTAACTTGTGCCAATTCTAGGTTATTTTAAATCTCTTAGTTTTATTTTGTTTTCTTACTCTTCTTGCATTTGGGCTAATGTTGTTTTCTTGTAGGGGTAAATCTTTAAAGTGAACTTGGTTCTTATTTGCATTATTTCCCACATTCCTTAGATGTTCACCTGATGTGTGATAGGATTTGAGATTATGTTAATTCATTTCATAAATTGGTTAAGTGCATGCTTGGATGACATTTGAACTTTGTCATGGTTTTTAGAATGAAGATCAATAACATATATTCTCTACCTTACCTTTCCTTTTGCTTCTTTTTAAATAGATCACTTTAGATTAATTTTCATTGTAAATATCCATCTTAGAATATTTTTTTAATCATAATTTACTATTCTTAGAATAACATACTTCATATTTTACATAGATTAACTATTTGGCAACAGTGGCTCCCAACCACCAAACATTATAAATATTGTGAAATAGTCTACTTGCTTCGCCTCTATTCCATCAATAAATAACAAGATTATCACAACTTGAAACTCATGAATTTAACTCTTAGAATTTTAAAATGAGAAGTGTTATTGAACACTCTGGGCACATGTGATATATATTTAGGCATTATAAGGGAGGCTCTTCACTAGTGCTAGAATGAGGGCCTAGTTATATCTTTGTAGATTTGAAGTATTTTTGCTCATTCTTGTGAATTGTGTTCAAAGATTGGTGTAATAATTGCATAATTGTGTCATTTTTTGCTCAATTGTGTAAAGGTCACTAATATTTATGGTCTTAGACCAATATTTATGCTTCCTTTAGACAAATATCAATGTTCTTTGAAGGTAAATGCTTAATTATGGTAAAGATGGCTTAATATTTTTCAATTCAATAGGTTTGAGGTTATTAATAGTTATTTTGATCAAATATTGATCGATAATTTATATATTTGAGTTTAAACATGTAAATATAAATCATAATTATGTGTTTAGATACATATTTGAGATAAATTAGTTAAATATTGGTATCCTTTGTCATCCTTTATATAAATCTTTGAAAAATTTGCTTAATGTGCAAGTCTAATCATTGTTCGCTACAAAGATAAGATTGACACATCATATTTCAAATAGGATTAAAATCCCACAAGTTGGAATTACCAAGAATTAGGACAAGGTCACATTTAGAGACTAGAGAACCTCTACTTTCATTAGAAGTTCAAAGGAGAGCTAGGCAAGATAAAGGTAAGCACAAAATTTCAAAGTCTTTGACAACTTCACCAATTTATGGTGATATTGTGTTTAATCCATATCAAGGTATGAATTGGATAGGTGGTTCTTAAATCAATGTGTTAGATGTGGTACATGACCTTCCTCATAATCCTAAAAAGTATTTTACAACATTTAGTCTTAGTGGGATTATAACTGCTAAAGAACACATTAAGTGTTTTAAAGCTACTTTAAGATTGTTGAATGTGACTCATGAAGATGTAGCATGTAGACTATTCCCTTTTACTTTGAAATATGCTATATATGAATGTTTTCTCAACATTCCTAAAAAATTCATTACCATTTGGGTTGATTTTAACAATGTTTTCATTGATCAATTTGGTAAAATCATTAGTCCTTGTGTCCTATACCAATAATTCACCATAGTGAAAAGAGATGAAAATTATCCCATAAGAGACTTTAATGCTAGATTATATAAGATGTTTAATAGGAATATATCTCTTTATATACCTAATGAGGATTTAGTTTTAGAAATATATAAGGATACCTTGGGTCCCATGACTTTTGTGTTTATAAAGAGAGTTATTAGGCTCATGAATACATTAACTTTAGCTGATGTCAAGGTTATGATCATTAATAACCATATACAAACCCAAGGACAATTGGCATACTCCATTCTTAATGTCAATCCAAATTTACCTATTCTGAATGTCATTCCCAAAGCCAACCAAAAGGTGCCTTCCCTGAACCAACTACTAATATTGAAGTAACTACCTCTGAGTCATGCACATTTTACTCAAAACCTAGGATTCCTGAACAATGCTACCAATAGATCTCATCCATAGGATCAAAAATATTTAATTCCTAAAACTACTACTAATACTCAAGTTCATAATTTTGAGGCACCAAAGAATGAGAGTGACTCTATCCTCAAAATGGTTTAAAACCTTAGCACTGACTTCTTTTAGTTGTAAACATAAGTAGGCAATGCTGGAGAGAACTCTAGTAGCAATTTATCCTTTCAAAGGTTCAATAGGCCCACTAACAGATTTTAGAATGATAGTTACCATAACAACATGAACAATGATCCATCTAATATCAAAAATGTGCTTGAAATAAATCTTGTTGATGTTGCTTTACCTGACTATTATAAATTTCATCCACTTATAAGCATGGGGACATAGACTATGTTGAATTTTCTAATGCTTTTGAATCCTTTGAAGAATAGTTAGATAATTTTGAAGTTGTTCCTAATAAATATTTTGATGTAGGTACATATGGTTCTTTAAGGTCATGTAGATCATCTAATTTAACTCTCATGGTGGAGACATTTGAGTTCCCTTTCCAAGAGGACAATGAGCCTAAGGATATTCCTAAAGAGATTCATGATTTTTAGAAATTATTAAAGAAGACTTATCCTATAAGAAATAGGGAGAAGAATAAACCATTGACCACTTTAACTCCTCCAGATAACTTTGACACTCCTCTTGATACTACTTTAGATAAAAATCCAAAGCCTCCTAAGGGAAGTACTTATAAGAATAATATTGATACATCTAATTATTCTAATAAGACTAGACATAATATTGTATAGGACATCAAAAGGAATAAAGATAACATCACATTTCATGAGTTGACATAGATTACTGAATAGAGGGATTTGTTGTTAGAGTCCTTGTGTTAAAAACTTGATAAACCACAAAAGACTGCACATGCCAATGTTGCAATAGATAAGAAAAAAGTAGAAGTCCTACCTTTCTTGTTAATATTCATAATATTTGGTAAGAAATTGCATAATTATTTGTTAGATTTAGGTGCATCTATAAACATCATGCTTACAAGTATTTGTGAGCAACTTCTCTTGACTCTAATTAAATTTGATAGAGTTATAACTCAGCTAGATAAGTCAAGATTCAAAGTAATTGGTGAGTTGTTCAATGTTCCCATGTCAATTACCTCAGATCCAAGGATCCAATAGTTCATTTATATCCAATTTGTGGACATCCCTTATTCTTATGGGATGTTATTAAGCAGAGACTAGACTAGGATCTTGAATGATTATATGTCAATAGATTATTCACATATGTGGTTTCCTTGGAAGGGAATCCCCAACCTAATTAGGATAGAAAGAGAGCCTAAAATGAAGCACACAATCACAAAGTACAATTATAACAATGAAAGGGTTAACATGGTAGACTCTGATTTAGGAGTGTATACTCGTTAAACTTCTAAGATATGCGACTCTAAATTTTCTCATATTGTTCTTGGATTGTGGAAAATACATTTTGATGGAGCTAGGTGTAAGTCTGGATATGGAATAGGAATTGTTCTAACTAACCTTGTTGGTAAAGAATATCATGATACTTATAGACTTTAGTTTCCTTGCACTAATAATATTTTAGAATATGAATATTTAATATTAGCATTGCAACTTGACATCAAGTATAAATTCAAGGAAATACTAGCATATGGTGACTCAAAGCTAGTGGTTAATTGAGTAAGAAGTAAGTACCAATTCAAGTTGGTATATATTAAAATATACAAGTTTAGAGTTTGGGATTTGATTGAATCTTTTAATGTTTTTTATATTGTTTCCATCCCTAGGGAAGAGAACAAGGCTTCTGATGAGCTTGCCTCAATAGCTTAAAATATTATGCCAGGCTAATAATCCTAGAAGCTTAGTATTGAGTTAGTTCCATACCCTTCAGTCCCTAATAATGTAAACCAACTATAGGTATTTAGTGATGACCAACATATCCTAAAATTCATGACTAGCTTAGAAGTATTTGAAGATCATGTCATAGATGAAGGAAATGAAAATACTCTTGAAAAAGTTGGTAAACTTGATGACAAGGTCATTTAGTTAAATGAAAATAAGATCCCCAAAGGCATGATTTCCTTAGAGAGACCATTTGACATAGACATACTAGTTGAGACTATCAAGTTCCCAAAGTAAGGGTGAAAGATTATAATGCAATTGATCTTGGACTTCAAGGTCAACCTCAACTGGTTAATATTGGTACATCATGTACAAGCATTGAGTCCAAGAGAGCCAAATAATTTTTGACCAAATATAAATATGTCATAGCATGGTATTATGATGACTTATATCTTGTATTCAAAGGTCTTAACACATACCATATCTTTAAAGGAAAACTAAAAACCTTTCAGATAAAAGTAGAAGATTGTCAACCCAGCCTTAGAACCATTAATATATAAAGAGGTCAAGAAGCTCTTAGATGGAAAGATTGTGTTTCCCAGTAGGCACTCCACATGGGTAACTAAATTATTACCAGTTAGGAAGAAAAATGATGAAATCAGACTGTGCATTGATTGCAAAAATTTGAATAGATCATCTAAAAAGGATAACTATCCTTTGCCTTCTCTTGACCAAGTGATCTAAATTGTATCTAGTTATACTATGATGTCTATTCTTGATGGGTTTTTAGGGTATAACTAGGTGTTGGTGAAACAAGAAGATAGGATGAATACTAAATTTACTATTAAGTGGGGCACCTTTGCGTACAAAAGAATGCCATTTGGACTTATAAATGTAGGAGCCACATTTCAAAGGGCTATTTATCATGATTTCTAAGGTCTTGTAGGTAAGTTCATTATCATATACATGGATGATTTGATTATATTTTATAAAAATAAGGAGGATCATATTATGCACCTACACCACGTATTTGAATGATGTAAAAGGTATGGGATTTATCTCAACCCAAAGAAAAGTATTTTTTTGTGTTACCAAGGGAAAAATATCAAGACATGTTATCACTAAGGAGGGAATATCTATAGACCTTAATAGAGTAGATGCAATATCTAATATAGATCCCCCCTAATAGTAGGAATGAATTGAAGTCATTATTTGGTAAAATAAACTTTATAAGTTTATTTTTGGTTTTGTAAAAGTTGTGAAGCCACTAAATGATATGATGAATAAGAATGTCAAAATCACATGGAATGAAGAGACCAAGAAGGCTTTAAAAGACATCAAATATGCAATTGGACAAGATCCATTCCTAATAATTCCAAACTTTGCTAAAGACTTCTATCTTTACTCTTTTACTTCTGGGCATACAATTGTAGTTATCCTAACCCAAAAGATAGATGGATGTGATCATCCTATTGATTTAATGAGTAATAATTTTAAAAATTATGAGTTGAAATACTATTTGATTGACAAACAAGCATGTGCTCTAGTCAAGGAAATAAAATTATTTAGGCATTATATCCTTAGAAATAAGGCACGTGTAATATTACCAGACCCTACTACTAAGCTCATGCTTAGTCAATACGAACCTAGAAAAAGGAGAGGTAAGTGGAATTTTGTGATATAAGAATATGACATTGAGATGAAGACTACCAAATTGGTAAGGTGCCAAGGTTTAATTTATTTGATTGCCAATACTAATCCCAACCTAAGTGTTATGAAAGTAGAATAACAAAGTTTCAAACTAATAATTAGTATGATCCCATTGTCCACTTACTAATCAATGGTTATTTTCATGTAGGGTTAAGTAAAAAAAAAATAAAATATCTAAGGCTCAAGGTAACCCATTTATTGATCAAAGATGAAGTGCTATACAAAAAGAACTTTGAAGGCATATACTTGAGATGTGTCTTCAATAGTGAATCAGCTGAGATCATGAGCACTGTCCATGAAAAAATATGAAGTAGACATATATTTGGAAAGACAATAATACTCCAAATATTAAGGGATAGTTATTAATGGACTAAAATATTTAAAGATGCTCAAAAATATGTGAGAGAATGCCACTCATGTCAAGTATTCAACACCAAAGATCCCAAGGTAGCCATGCCATTAAAGCCAGTCATGATTGACAAACAATTTACACAATAGGGATTATACTTTATGGAGGTCATCAACCTAAATTCCTTAGATGGTCACAAGTATGTTCTGATTGCTACTGACCTTTACAGAAGATAGATTGAAGCAATGGAAATCAAGTAGTGTAGTACTGAAGAATGATCAAATTCTTGGAAGAGAATATATGAAAAAGGTTTGGAACACTAGTATCTCTAGTCTATGATAATGGATTTGATTTTATTTCCATGGAGATGACTGAATGCACATATGATAAAATTATCATTCTTAATTTCTCATCAAACCATTATCTTTAAGGTAATGGAGTATCTGAGTAAATGAATAATAACTTCATGAAAGCTATAAATAAGTTTGGAGTTGAGAAAACTAGAACATGACACAAGATACTTAAGTATGCCCTTTGGGAAGATATAACTAGAGTCAAATAAGCTCTCAAGGCATCACCATTATTTTTAGTTTATGGTTAAGAACCCATCTTCCCCATGACCGTCAAGCTACCAACGTACATGTTCATGCAAGAATACATGGAAGATGATTATGAATTTACAATTTCAAGGTTACTTGACATTATTTAGATGGAATATGAAAGAGAAGTAGCTTTTTATAATTTTAGTAGGCACCAAACTATAGTGAAAAGGTGGTTTGATAAGCGTTCAAAGATAAATGTGTTTAGGTAAGGAGATTTAGTTCTTATTTGGGACAAGGCATCTAAGCCTAAGGGTAAACATGGGAAGTTTACACGTTTATGGATAGGTCCCTATTAAATTTCTAAGATACTTGGAGACAACACCTTCAAGCTAAAAGAATTACAAGAAGAAAAGTTCACACTACCCACTAATGGGTAGTACCTTAAGCACTACTTCTATGCTATCCCACCTAGGGTCTTCATGGATTAAACTATAAGACTAGTTAGAATTAGTATAGGTAGTCTAGGTTAGTTTCTTTATGTTTTTTCCTTCCTATCCCTTATTATTACATATGTTTTTATATATTTGTTTGATTATTTCTTTGCTTTCTATTTATTTTCTTTTTGTTTGGTGTGTTTTATTTCTATGCTTTTTTCATTACTTTTAATAAGTCCTTTTGGACAGCCCTCAACTCAAAGTTCACCCAATTTCTCAAGAACTCCACAATTCAGGAATGCATATATAACTCCTTAGCATTAGTTGCTCATGGATTGTTTAAATATGAGCTTAAAGCTATAGTTTTGAGAAACTAGTAAAGACTAATGGATAAGTTAATTGTCCCCTAAGATTCTAAACCTTGTTCTGATCTAAGCTTGGTTTTAAGAAGGATTGCACATGTAGTGTGAAAGCATAAACTATTAAGACAAAGTCACATTTATAATTAATAAACATTATTACCTAGGACTAAGTTTATAATTAAATATGATTATCTGAAGATCAAACATTTGACCAAATCCATAATCCTAGATAACCCAATTCCAAACCTTTTCTATAAAGCCAAAATGACCTAAAAATACAAAAATAAGATATTATTAAAAAAAATCAAAATATTTCTAGGTAGAGGTGATTTTGGTAATCTCCACTAAGGTTATGGATGTTTGATTGGTAATGGATCAAGGCCTTGAGTAGATCCAAAGGTATATATTTTGGGGTTATGGATGCCTAACTAGTAATAAATCCAAAATGACCTAAAAAATACAAAAATAAGATATTATTAAAAAAAATCAAAATATTTCTAGGTAGAGGTGATTCTGGTAATCTCCACTAAGGTTATGAATGTCTGACTGGTAGTGGATCAAGGCCTTGAGTAGATCAAAAATTTAACCAAATCCATAATATTAGATAACCCAATTCCCAACCTTTGCTATAAAGCCAAAATGACCTAAAAAATACAAAAATAAGATATTATTAAAAAAAATCAAAATATTTTTAGGTAGAGGTGATTCTGGTAATCTCCACTAAGGTTATGGATGTTTGATTGGTAGTGGATCACGGCCTTGAGTAGATCCAAAGGTATATATTTTGGGGTTATGGATGCCTAACTAGTAATAAAGCAATGTCTAAGCCTTTCTCAAGCTAAATCATGGTTCTTAATGGACATATAAATATGTTATAAGTTAGTGTTAATGGTTAAACTCATGAAATCTAGAAGTTGTTCCCTAAATCCCATGGTAAATAATAAGTGGAATCAGAGTACACATATAACATGACTAGGTCTTGATGTAAGATCCTAATTATGCATGTGCAAGGCTTATTTCAACCATTAATTTAACTAGATAATGGTGAATAATCAAGTGAAATAATTAACTTAATTATTAGTCTAAACTAGAGTCTCTGAATTCTAACATATTTATATATTCCCCCAAAATTTGCCATATATTGAGGATAACATCTCCCCATTCCTAAAAAATGGGGACCCTTGTGTTAAATTTTACAAACTTTGTACCTTAAAATTGAAAACTCACTTGATCAAAGTGTCATTAGCATATTTATACATCATTTTTATTTGAATATCATCCACACCATGGTCTAGTTGGCTTATTTATTCATGGCTCCAGTTTGATCTTATTAAAATTACTAACATTGGATATCTATGTTTTAGGTTGCAAGTTTAATGGAGTTCATTTGAAATAATCAATACTCAGGGTTTTGTGTTAAATTTTAAATTTCCCCTTTTACTAGCCTTTGGTATGTAATTGATTAATTGAATTCATATTTGAATTGCTAAAATATTTTGTTTAAATTTAGTCTAATTACTCCTTTTGAATTCAAATTTTATAAGATATTTTATTTAAATTTTTGTGGAAACACTTTAAATTGACTTAATTTATATTTTACCCTAAGGTCCTAGTTGTGTTTATTAACATGACCAAGACCTTAGTATAAAATATTTATCCTAAGTTCTTCACATCCTAAGCCCCCTTTATTCACTTTTATCTTAGCGTGGTCTAACTAAATGCAAGGTACTTTTTATTATGTTTTTAACTTAGATTAAGACTTTATCCTAACGTTTTATTAATATTTAACAATATGAATAAAACCATATTCCAAAAACTTTATATTAAGTTCTTTATTTTCTCAAGAACTAACTTAAATATCATTTTCATCTATAAGATCAGTGATCCATGTTTTCTTAGATGATCAAGATTAATGATGCAATATTAAAGTTATAAATTCAAAGCCTTAACCCTAAGCTAAAGTTTGAGCATCTTCCAAATATCAACAATATGCATTTACTTAGGCAAGATTGATCTAACAACACGTATCGAGTCAAAACTTTAATAGATCCTTAAGACAAGTTAGAAAGTGACAAGTGTTACAATCTCAACTAAAGAACACAAATAAACTAATGGAATTTGACCTTGTAGATTAAGATTTAATGGAGCATGTTTTCCCAAATGAAGATGATCAAACACTGTACATAAAATTTAAAAAGTCAAGAATCCTAAGGATGAATGTAGAGTTGACACATGGCATATTCATGGGCCACAAATTAAAGCTTGAACATATTTTAAAGATTGATGATGCGTAAATGAGCACACACATTTTGATCAATGGTCCCTAGAGTAGGAAGCATAATTAAGTAGATTAAAATTGATAATGTATGATTGATTTGTGTAAATGAGATCAATTATGTGAGATCAACATTAATATTTCAATAATGCTTAGAGTGAATGCAGAAGTGACAAGCATCATAACCATAGGGAGTGTAGCTAACAACCAATATTATTTAAGTTCTTGGATCATGATCGATGGTCCACATTGATTTGTACAAGGATGATCCAATGGTGTGAGATCAAGTGGAAATTTTCAAAAATCAATAGTAATTTAAAAAAATTAATGAGCAAAGTGATGTAAAAATGCTGCAAGGATGCCATGATGGAGCCACATAAGTTAGACTAGTCAGTTAAAGAGATTTTATAGATTTACGACAAGGAAAAGGTATAAACAGGTAATCTAAATAAAATTTGAAGTATGAAGTTCATATGAATTTGATAAGTTACCACCATTAAATCTATGAAGAAACCTTTTAAAAAAAACTAACAAGTATGAGAACCCTAATTAGACCCTATGAGCATTATAATTTTACCAAAGAAGAATGAATTATCACTTATGCCAGGAGAATTCAATCCAAAGCCAAAGTGCAATCCACCAGTGACCAATCTGAACAGATTCATAGCCATGGAAGCTCACAAAGGCATTCCTAGGAAAGATGTGGAGCTTTACCCAACAAGATACAAAAACAAAGATCTTAGTCACCCAATGGTAGAATGTGAGGGATAAAATGAAAGATTTGACCAACATCTTGATGGAAGATCAAATCCATGTTTCCAAACCATTATCTTAGATCATTTAAAACACAATAATGGGACTACTTGTAGACAAAATCAAAAGCTTAAACACATGGTCTAGGAACTTGTAAATTTTCCTTGAGGATGAAAAGTAGTTACAAAATAAGATGGAATACTTGCTTGGGACCATGATCACCAATCCAACTACACTTAGCTCTATAGGCCTCATCATTGATGAGGATTTTAAGAATAAATCTACACTAGAGACCTAGGAAGTGAGGAACAAGAACCAAGGGAAACCTATGATGGATAATAGTAGGGTCATGGACATGATCCTAATAGAAAAATAATATATTACTAAAGTTAGGAGCATCAAAGAAAATTTAGGAAGAAATGATAGATATCTTAGAATCCTAGAAGACTAAGAAGATTAAATCTTCGTGGAACTTGTTAATTTGAATCTAATTGATGAACAACATCAGAGAGCAATGAAGATCTTACAACAACAACAGGGGACTTTAGTAGCACAAGGGGCCTCAAGGTTTGTTGGATAGAGGATATTCTTTTTTTAACTAAGCATTTCAACATTTTGAGAAGGAATATTATTTTTCAAAAGCATGTACAACTTATAAAACATGTTGCCTATAGGTTAGTTCATTAGGAAGAGTCTAGTGTATTCTATAACCTTTGTAGAATGGATAACTATCCTAACACTTGTACTTTTGTAATTAGATATGACTAATCAACATACTTTCTTACATTCTATAAAAGAAGTACTGTCAATTGTAAAAAGGGGAAGATTTTTTTGAGCCAAAACTAATTGTAACTTTTGAGGAATTAATATAAGTAAGGAATTCTACAAATTTTGTCCAAATTTTAATTTTGTCTTTTATTATCCTAACTTCTCTCTCATTTGTTTGTTCTAACTTCTAGATTTGAATGATTCTTTTGAATTCTTGGTGTGTACATTTAAATATAGAGCTGTTAACTTTGCCAATGCTAGGTTAATTAAAAGTTCTTAGGTTCATTTCATTTTCTTACTCTTCTTGCATTTGGGCTAATGTTGTTTGCTTGCAGGGGTAAATCTTAAAAGTGAGCTTGGTTCTTATTTTCATTATTTCTCACATTCCTTAGATGTTTGCCTGATGTGTGATAGGATTTGAGCATACACTAGTTCATGTCATACATTGGTTAAGTTCATGCTTGGATGATATTTAAACTTTGTCATGATGTTTGGAATGAAGATCAACAACATCTCTTCTCTACCTTACCTTTCCTTTTGCTCCTTTTTTAACTAGATCACTCTAGCTTAATTTTCATTACAAATATCCATATTAGATTATTCTTTAGATTAGTTTCTTTTTTAATTTATCATAATTCACTATTCTTAACATAACATACTTCATATTTTACATAGATTAACTATTTGGCCATAGTGGCTCCCAACCACCAAATATTATAAATAGTGTGAAATATTCTACTTTCTTTGCCTTTATTCTATCAATAGATAATAGGATTATAACAACCTACAACTTATGCACTTAATTCTTAGAATTCTAAAATCAGAAGTGTTCTTGAGCACTCTGGGCACCTATGATACATATTCATACATCAAGATGTCTTTTGATAATACTGTACATATAAATCTCATGATTGATCTTGGGCCATAATATAATTATCATCATAGGTGGGAGAGATAATACATGCAATAATTTTGATAGGAAAGTTAGTGGTGAAAACACCTATGTTTCTAAATTTGTTAAGATACATAGTCAAATGAACTTAAAAAAAATTATCTACTCCATTTTATTTACAAGTGAAATCATCCTCTATGTAAGAGGCTTCATATGCATTATATGGGGGAAGTATCAGTAGTATCACCAATAAAGGGAATGATATGATCTCAAGAGAGTAAATATGGAGGGAGACATTATACTATATAAGGAGGTAATCAAGTGGTATTACAAGTATTTTTCAATTTTTTTGGTTCATCATCATCTAAATTTGCAAGAGTAACATGTAAATAAAATTACATGTTAACAAAACTCAAGAAGAGGTGGACTATTAATGTGAGAAATGGTAGGAGTGCGATATTGAGATTTAGGATTTGGTAATTAAATAATCCATGGATTAGGATAGGCTTCATATTTTTAGTGTTTTCCATTATGTATGAATTTGATACATTGACTACCTTAAGAAGTAATGACATGTATATGGTGTGTCCATGGGTAGCCAAGGAGCATGTTGTAAGATAATGAAGGATCAAGAACCATAAGCTTAGTGTGAATTGTATTGGGCCCAATAGTGAGTGGGGGTAAAATGAAACCAAGTGGCTTTTGGTTAGTTTTATTGAATCCTCTACATGTGAGGTGTGTTTATTTAATATTTTATTCGGTGTATCCAATTTGTTGAATTAATGAAAGGAAAGTGACATTAATGCCTAATATTTTGCTACAATAAATTTTTGAATGAGGGTATTATTGTTACCTATTTTTGTGAAGAGAGGAAAATCATATGATCAAAAGATAATCTCATCATTAATCATATCTTCTTTAATAAATTCTATGGAAGGATTTGTGAATGTGGAGACTATTTCAATTGTATGAAGTTATGTAGGTGGAAGACCATCAAAAGGGATTATTGAATCATGAGATTATGGTTATTAAATATTTTATAATTGCTTCATAAGGAATTTATGATGATAGGGAAAAGTTTAAAATAATTACACAAGTGAAATTTTACCATACATTGAGTTAAGCTCTTCTAATAAATTCCAATGCAATTTAGAGGATGGATAACCAGCATGAGGTTTATGAGAAATGATGTTTTTCATATCGATAGAATAACTAGGTTGAGATTATGGTTGTGGAAGTGATTCATCATTTGTTTTGGAAAATGTTGGTATAGTAGTTATAATATCTTTAAGTAGTTTTTCATCAGTAGAGGATTTCTTAAGTTTAATGACGTGATCCTTGTGAGTAGGTTTACATCTATAGTTAAATTTAGTTGCATTCACATATTGATATTTCGTGTAATATTGATCACAATCAATATTTATTGCACAAATATTGAAATTTGAATGTTGCATATTAGAAGTAGAAGAGGATATTTGAGGTTTTGAGGGTATGGGTTTAGTAGTTTGTTTCTTTTGAGAAACTTTTAGATAATCATGATGCCATAAATTGATCATAACATCATGTTCAAATGTGTTGCCTAACATGAAAGAAACTTCAAATTTAATAATCCCATGACATGTTTCATGAGAATGACTAATATCAACATGGAACCAATTTTTTTATTAGGATCATACCATGATGGGGGGAATTATTGTTATATATGAATATGCTAAATGTTTCATTTGTGTTACTATTAATGGTGGGTGGGAAATAGTTTGATTATCTAGTTTAACTACTCTTATTTTAATTAAAAGAGATTAAGATTTTGGGTTTGTACTCTTAATTGCATTGGTTAAATCTTAGAAAGATTATTTGATTAAACTATGTGCTGGCTCAAATTATTTCATAAGTCTTGTCTTTTAGCTTGATCAAATGCCTCACTTAAACTCTGTGGGGAAAAATTTCAAACCTTGTATTAGAAAGGTGTTAAATTAGTGATAAATAATTTAAAAATATTATCATAATTCATGTTGTGATCTAATTTTTGAGATAATGGTCTCTCTGTTTGATGAAAGTATGAGTTGATTCTAAGGGTAATTACCTAACATTGATGAAATGACTAAGATTTTTTTTGGGAGATCATTTTGTTGAAATTATTTAACTAGAGAATTGACTAAATCCTCTAATTATGAGATAGAATGTTGAGGGATTTGGTTATACTATTATAAAACATCTCTTGTGAATGTTTTGACTAAAATTTTGGTAGTATAAAAAGTATTGGTTTGGACCCATTCCTTGTATAAATTACTAAATGATTTAAGGAAAGAAGCAAGGTCTTTAGTTTAATAATATTTAATTATTGGAGATATATTTACAATATCAATGGATAGTATAAAGGGAGATAATGGTTCATTTTGAATATGTTGAAGCATATTATTATGCATAAGAGGTTGGGGAATGATATTCCCATTGACATCTCTAAGAGGAGGAGGAATAATTTTTATTTTATTTTTAGGCATGATGAAAGGAGTTGATTAGTCATTTATAATATGTGATGTTGCATTTCCATCATTTAGGAATTGTTGGATGTCTACATAACATTCATTTATTGAACCATTTGAGCAATAATTTAAGTGGTATTTATTGGTGTAATTTAGTTACTGGTGTTGGGAGGAGGTGGATGATTTTGAGTATTAGTGTTTTAAGGAGGAACATTTCCATGTTTAGGCATGTTTCCTATAGGTGGATTCTATTGTCACCCAAAATTTTACACATAGAATTTTGAGATACCCCTATTAGTATCTTGAATAATACTTAATCTTTAGTTGTTTTCATTATGATTTATTTCATTCTGAATTGATTCAAATTGCTCCAGAAGGTAAGAAAATGTCTGCCTAGGTCATTCTCATAAAAACCCATTTTGTCTATCATTATAAGAAGATAAAAAAACTAAGTGTTTAGGCTCACTTCCAAACCAAATTAGGTTCTCCAAGTAACTTTACTTATCAAATAAGAAGTAATCAATCATCGTAAGCCTAACCGACACTACCCAGTTCAAACTAGAATTATGAAACAACTTTACTTCTCAACAAAAGTTAAGGAAAGTAGTTTCATAAACCCACATATCACTAACTATAAAAAACTAGGGTTTTGAAGTTACTTTACTTTCTTAAAGTCACAAGTAAAAGTAATATGGGTTGATGATTCTAAAGTAATGACAAGTCAAGACCAAATCAAGATTATAAAGTTACTTGACTTTAAATGCCAAATTAAGTAAAGTAGTCTATGAAACCTAAAAAAAAGCTATGTGCTTGAGTGGATTACCTCACATGTGTCACCTATTGACATAAATTCAAGGGTTAATGTAAATACTAAAAATCCCACCTCATTTCCTACCTATCTTTCAAGTTGTTTGACCTAGCTGTTGCCCCTACATATCTTGATCAACACCGTTTGATCCTCTGGAGCATTTTTAGAGTGATTTACTCAAGACCCATTTGCATTAAAGGTATTTTTGTTTCCCATTTGTTTTCTTGTTCCATTTTTGGTTTAAAATCATGTTTTTCCTACCAATGAGTTTCCATGCACTATTTTGAATTTTATCTATGTTTTCTTGTTTTGCTTGTGTTTGTATTTCATTCTTTCATGTATAGTGTTATTTAAAATCTTGTAAAAAAATATTATAAACACTTAGCATGTAAAAATATTATCTAAAATTCTAAACATAATGAATCCTTCTTCAAGAAAACCTAATAGTTGACCTAGCTTTGCTTACCTAGGTTTTCCATTACTAACTACTTATTTAGAGTCTTGAAACCAAGTGATTGCCCCCAAGTAAGCCTAAAGTAATAAGCCCAAGAAAACTTGTAATATTACCCAAAGGGAACCAAAGCTTTGAATGATTGTTGATTACTCATAATTATCATCACTAAAGACTCAAGGAGTACCCATACCTTCTCGAGATTATGATACCCTATTACTTAAAATAAATTACCTAAGGTTTTAAATGCCCTCTAATGCTAGAGCTCTTAATACTTGAAGATTTATTAGGACTATTACTATAGACAACAAATTTATCTAGTTGTTAAACCTTTTCTAAACTAGTAGGAATAATCACTAAGTGTTTGAAAGAACTTATCAAGTATTCCTAGTGTTAGCCAAAATAAATGTTAGAATCAAAGGAAGAAGCAACTGAAGTAGAAATATAAGTAAATCTTATTGAATAAGTATTTGAAATTGCACTTGAGGAAATGTCAGGGCCAAGTAGGAAGGGTAGGAAAAAAGTAAAGAAAGTTGTGAAATCACAAGAACCAAAGATGAAGTATGAGTACAAGGGTACCCCATTGAGTCTATAATTGTATCCAAAGTGTCAAAAATTAGTGACATAGATATGGGTCATGTGTCCATAACTGAGTTATTGGAGAGATCCAAAGCCATCACCAATAGTTCACTCATATAAGCAATGGCCAATAGTGTAATACTATGAGTTGAAACTTTCCCAAGTTCTGCACAACTACCTGAGTTTCTCTTGGAATGTACAAAGTACTATGACTCTCTCACTATAATAGTGAAAGACACTTTAGGAAATGTGGTAATTAGGCTTGATGTTTAATACTTTGACTACTATTTAAAGATCCCAACAAGGCCTAAAGTAATATATTTATCATGGAGAAAGCCAAGAATATATAGGAAAGACAAACTTTAGAGTGTATCAAGCTAATGATCACTAACTATCTAAAGAAAGTAAATCAACCCTCAAGGTTCCCAAAATAAATAGTAAGGTCTGATTTCATTCAAGAAGTTGATGACATCACCTAGTTTTTATGTATAATAAATGGAGAGAGAAATGATAAATTATTCTCCACCTAGATGTATGCATACATATGGGCCATTAATGCCAACAAGAGTTCTATAATGATTGAGTTGTCAAGGATGATAAGTGATAATATTTACCACCAACTAAATAATGTTTTGTAAACACTAGATTTCAAGATGACTTCATACTTAGTGTATGCTACGACATCTAGTGGAGCCTTTTCAAGATTGAATACAAAAGGGACATTGGAATCATAACCCATCTATGAATATTAGCCCCAATTGGTTATTTCATAATAATTCAAGCATTATAAAAGGGTAAATGATGGATTATTTTATTAAATCACATGTAAGTTGAATTTTTCTCTAAAGCGCAAGAGAGTGTCTAATGTGGCTTGGGAAGTAGTTTCCTATTGTGGATGCATATTCATTCAATTAATTAATTTCACATACATAAAAGTTGGTATTTTCTCATGTACACCATTCAAATTTCTAAGGTATCCCAGTGACAAATGGATTCTCATGGAGTTATGTAGATAGTTAGTAGATTTACATGACCTACAGTCAAATGTTCACCATTACTCAGTTAGTTTTCCCATTTTTATTGGTAAGTATAATTATGTAAGAATCTAAAAAGTAATGAATATAAAAATAGAGATATATCACAATGATAATCAAACCCACTTAGAACTAGATTAAATTTTGATTATAGAGGCATAGCTCAAAATATAGTTTCTCTTGAGTATATGCATATCCCTACACTTGAAGGCTTTTGGATTAATTGTAGGGATGAGTTTGAATTAATAATAAGAGACAATAGTGGATTGACTATTGATCAGATTCATTCTTTTGATTTAGCAACAATTCCTAAGGACATGAAAGATGATGGAATAGTAATTAGTGATGATTACCATGTAGTAGAAGGAGATAATGCTCCACTTCCAGAGATGTAAGGATCAAGTTAAAACTATTTTTGAGAGAACTTATATGGTCCATTCCATGAATTCCACATGGATTATCAATAAATGATATTGCATGAAGGATTTAATGACTAAAACTACTCAAGTAAGTTAGAAGAAAAAACTATTGCAAGGGGAAAGTAGTCAAGAGCCTAAGAAGAAGTTAAAGTTGAAGAAGAATGATGATGACACCTAATCTATGGTGAAAGATAAAGAACCAATTCATCCATCTATAACTACACCTCCTCTAGTTTCTTTTGTAGATACTTCTCCTCTCATCATTCCTACTTATACTACACCTACCACATATCCATCAACATTCATGCCACCTCTAAAATATCATAGCATCAAGCCTCTAGAGAAACCCATTCAGAAGGATATTGATGTTACTTATCTTCCTCCTCCTCATCCATCTTCTCTACCTAGTTATCCATGTCCACCTCCTTTAGATAATCAACCCACCATTCAAAAAGAAACATAACATGTAATTACTGAAGAAGTGACCCCATATCAGAAGGTATCATAGGAAAATCAAAAGGAAACAATTGAACCAAATAAAGAGGTAGATGTAAAGGAAGTAGAGGTAGAGGCATCAAAGGAAAGAGAAAATGGGAAGGAGAAATAAGAAAACAAAGAGGTAGAGTCATAGGTAGTAAAGGAGAAATAAAAGGGGAAGGAGAAAGAAAAAGAGAAAGAAGCAGAAGCTAAGAAAGAGGTAGAGAAAGAAAAAGATGAGAAAATTGTTTATATTGTTGTTCAAAATACTCTAGATGTATAATAAGTTCCTTCTCAAGAGATAGTGGTAAGAAACAATCAACAACAAATGGTATTACATTCATCTGCTTCAACAAGCACAAAATTCTCTTCATGGTTAGCATTGAAAATAGTTCCTAAGTCAAGAGAAGTAATAAATTTGGAGGAGATTGACTTGCAATTGATAAAGAGTCTTGATCATAAAGAAAATAAGACTAAGATTACTAAAGTGACTTACAATCTGATAATTGAGCCTTCAAGGCCAAAATTTGTAGAGATATCAGTTCCTCCATAGGGTGAAAATAAAGATTAAGTCCCTCAAGAATACTTAATAGTTACAAAGGTACCCCTTGAAAAAGTCACAACAAAAGGTTTGAAATAGGACACTCAAAACTTGATCAATACTCTATTCCATAAGCTTGATGAAGAGAAAGCTGACAAATCTAAGTTGAAGGAATAAATTACTAAGTTGTGTGAAATAATTGCCAAGGTGCCAAGATCTACTCCACAATAATCATTACTTTTATGAGGTGCATTTTATGAATAAATAATAATAGAGGTAGAAGAAACTAGGGACAAGGCTAAAATAATTGATGAATGGATAGAAAAGATGATTCAAACTGATCAGCAATAGTTTCCCAAGGACCTAGGTACTCTAGTTGATATTAAAAATAAATTGGAATAGATAAAGATAGTAATGAAGGAGATAGAAAATAAGAATGGAATTTTTGAATTGCAGTAAGAAAGTCTTTAGAGAATAAATTTTTTAAGTGAGAAGGTTTTGATTGAAGAATAGATTTTTCAAGAAGGATTAATAAAGAAGGCAAACCAAGAAGAATATCTCATATCTTTTTTCATGAATATTCTTGGGTAAATGCTTGAAGAAATGAAAAATTTAGAAGAATATGCTCATAATATGAAAGTGGATCTAGAGGATTGCATCTTCTATCTTACTAAAGTTTGGTCTGAGAAAACACCAAGGACATCTGAGCAATTGCATCTTTAATTTGAGAAAATAATTGAATAGGTCTCAACTCCTTTCAAAGAAAAATATATCAAAGAGTTGATCAAAAGTCACCAAGATGTTAGAACCTAGACTTGAGAAAGTGAAAGCTTATTACAGGAAGCTAGAAAGGGAACTGTTAAGATATGAAATCAAAAGGCAATTAGTTTCTAAATCTGATGATGAAATAATATAGTTCATGATGTACCAACATATCAAATATAGAGAAAAGTGTAGATATAATGTTAATGACTAAGAATGATTGTTATTGCTTCTCTTCTCAACAACTTCTTCTTTATTCTTCAATTTTATTCAAGTGATGTATTTGATGTAATTTTGTTTTAAGTAATGTCATTTAATGAAGTTACTTGTAAAAGTAAGTTACTTTGTAAAAATGTAAGACTCAAGTAACTTAATTAAAATCCATTGCTTGACGTCATTTAAAAAAAAATTACTTGGGCAAGCTCTACACTACATGCAAAGAGATTGTTTTTGATCCAAATAGGGAAACCAATAAGTTCTACATGTCATTAGCCATTGTATGTCACACAGGAGAAATCCTAGGAGGGCGCTTCTCAATGGTTTTTAGTTTTTAGTGCAACACATGAGAATTCAAGGAGTTGTCTCCTAATTAATTTTGACATATGAATTAGTATAAATAATAGTGAAGGCTTGCATGCCAAAGGATGGTAGTTTTTGAAAAGAAATTGTCACTGAAGCAAGAGAGTTTAAATAATCTAAAACTTTGTGTTTAAATTTTTGAGTTTTTATTTTGTATGAAATTAGTTCAAAGTGAATAATAAGGAAGTTTATTTTTGTGTAACTTTGCATCTAAAGAGATTATTTGGTGTATTTGTGAAGATAAAAATGGTAAAATTTGTGTTATCTTTAAATCTGAATAAGAATTCTAGTCTTTTTTAACCATGTTCTAAAATAATTATCATCTCTTGAATGTTTATTCGCTTGTATAGATTCAATAAGATCTTTAAACTACTTATTGTGAATTGTAAATTCTTTCTTCTCACATTCTAGTATTTTCATTATCTATTTCCTAAAACTTCTTTACACATTCTCTGAAATAGATTCTCACTCGCTACAAAATCCTTATATTATGGTTCATGAACTTTTTGATTAAATTAATACCCCAAAACATGATGACTTGTGCATATTATATGAATAATTTGTATAACCTATGAACATCTAAAAGTTATGGATAGTTATAAGTAGATAGACATAAATCATACTAGAGCTTCACCTTTAAATTAAGGGGATTTAATCCCATGACTGTCTAGGTATTTTACTAGCCTAAAAAATATCTAGACAATAGATTCATTATGGGAGAATTTGATATGTTAGTATGTATTACTCAAATGGTATAATAAAGAATTTTGGATAGGGTATTATTGTGAGAAGTGTGAAATGGGTTAGATCCATCTAAATCATCATTTTAGGTAATTTGAACCATGTTGCATTTAATGGAGTTAGATGAAGGGTTAGAATAAGTGCACCATGAGAGATTATCCTCTTAGGTGGATAGGATAGGTAAGAAATAACAACCCATGTATATTCTAAATGGGTTAAGATTATCAAGGAAAACTTTTATAGGTGACATGATTCTAAAGAATGTGAAAAGAAAAACAATTATGTGTATATTTTTAAGAAAACAAAATGGTTGGGAAATTAACTATGTGGTCTAGGAGATACACAATTGAGCTAGTTAATATAGTTATTTTTTTAATAGAAAAATATAAAATAGTCTAATAATAAACTATATCAGCCAAAAGATATGTAATCAATCTAGTTGATCTAGCTGAAAAAGTAAAAAAATAGAACAGTTTGTAAATAGACTAGATCAAGTAGGTTGATCTCGCTAGAAAATATGGATGTTAGAAAAGTGGACTGAATCAAGCTGGTCAATCTAGTCCTATAGTTTGGTAAATTTTTTATTTTTTAAAAGTTGTATGATTCAAATTTAAATACAAAAATAAATTTAAACACATAAGAAACTCAATCAAGTTGGTTGATCTAGTTGAAACACATAACACATAACTTTTATAAATGTTGGCTGATACAATATATAATACATCATAGAATGGAAAACAAATAGAAATAAAAATGTGATTTAGATGATAATTAATTATCCAAAAATAATATCAAGATATGGCACTAAAGGTTGTGTTTGATAATTTAGGGTTTTAAAGATACTAACTTATTCATTGTATAGTGTTGGCCAAATGTTTCATAGCGCTAACTATGGAAGCAGTGCCATTCTCATAGCCAACTAAACCTACTTTCAAGGGTAAGGTAGAAGTAATTTATTATCACTAAATTCTAACTGATGCACCACATAATTAAATAGATGGATTGATTCCTAAGGTTGAATACAAAGGGATATCCTAGGCATTTTCAAAATACCATGAGGTACATGGAAAATTAAGACCATGTTTAGCTCTATATTAGGGATATGAGTATTGGAAAAATACACTAATGCAACAATATATATAAAGGATAGACAAGGACCGTAAACACAGTATCATATAACCCTAAATGATAGTAGCTAAGTAGTTTTAAAAATATCAGTACATAATTTATAAGGAATGCCAAACAAAATGAAAATAAATGTAAAAATCAATTTTGTCAAAAATTAATTTGTGATTTTTGGAAGAAAATAAACAAGTAACCAACTAAAAATTGAAATTGATTGTAATTATTATATCAAAGATATTAATTTATTTTTCTTATGTTAGAAGTGAGACATACAAAATATGATCGATCCAGTTGATCTAATTATGTAAACAATACAAAAAAAGTTGAGAAAGTTGATTCAACATATTGAAAAATAAGTCCAAACAAAAAAATTGAGTGGGTTGACTTATATTTATGGTATAAAATAGATAAAGAACTAGATTGAACTAGTCAATCTAGTTGATTGTGTAGGTACAATTTTATAGAACTAAAAAATCGAGAAAAATCGTATACAATTTGAATTTTAAATGAGAAGAAAGAAATGTATTTTTCTTAAAATTGATAAAATGGAAATATTAAGTTGTTAAGAATGAACCTAGAAGATATAATAAGATCATTTAGTAGTTTTTCTAATAATGATGAATTATTGTTTAGCTTGGTTTTCAAGGCAACTTTTTGATCATGTAAAGGCAAAAAATAGTGTTATTAGATAGAGTAGAGTCGATCGATCAAATCTAAATAGAATTAATAATAAATAAGAAAATGAGACTAAATCAATATGATTAATTTTTTTCTAAAAATAAAATATAAAAATGAAAAAAATCAAGTGAGTCAATTTATTTTGGCATATAAGGTAGAATAAATGATTAAATCGACTAGTTTGATCCAATTGGTTGAAACTAAAAACCCTATGCACAAGGAATAAACCAAGATTCATAGGATCAATATAATTGAAAACCTACACACATAAGATAAAATGTGATTAATAGGCTCAATCTAGTTGAAAACATGTACACAAAATATAAATCATGATTAACATGATCGATTTAGTTGAAAATATATGCATTGAATAATAAAAATGGATCGAAAAGCTTGATCTAATTGACTATAATCAAAAATTAAAAAATTATAAAGGTTACATTCACATCGATTTCACTAGAATGTTTGTAATGAATTATGTTAGATATGTAGCTTGTCCTATTTATTGGATTTCAAGCTAAGAGAAGGAAATCTTACCAAATAATTCATTGCATAGCTATTTATATCAAGACATGATAAATTCATATCTTCTAAACCTAACTAAGGGATCACTTATTACACAACATCAAACAAGAGGGTTCTAAAGTCTCTAGGAAAATGACATTATGTAATAACCCAGCTAGGCTTACAATACATAAAATAAATATAATCTAGTACTCATTAAAGATTGTGGCACAAAAGGGGATAGTTAAAAAAAAAAAACAAAATATGTAAAGAGAACACTACTCAAGTAAATGTAGAGGTAAACTAACAAGGAGTACAACAATCATCCAATGAATTTTTGCAATAGCTATTTACCAAACGAAAGAGCAAAAGTTAGGAATACTTACCTTGAATTGAACCTATCTTACCTCTATATTTCCTTTGATAATGGTGCTTTGCAAGAGGTTGTTGTGGCTTTTTAAGGATCATACTATAGAAATTAGCTCTAAGATAAGAGACTCCTACTTTGCATCTAAGACTTTCCCACAAGATAAGATTTTTGCCTCCAAGGAAAAATCATAAGAAATGACTCCTCAAATGTAGAAATATCATAATTATGAGATGTAACAATGCAAAAAATGAATGTTATTATTTATTGGATTGAAGTGAGAGGGGTATTTATAGCTAAATTTTGACCCTAAACCTCTTAAGAATTTAGTTGACAAGATTGACCAACTCAATTTTGTTAGGTGGGATAGATAGTCGTTAGGTCTCAAACTAGGTCAACTGGGCTAACACATTTAATTAATGTTCACTCAATACCTAACAAGATTGACTAGGATGACATAGTAGGAAAATGAAGAAAAGGGGTGTTTTATTAGTTAGGGGTTATTTTGGAATCTTAATTACTTAGAGGAATGGATAAAGAGTTTTAATTGCTTAAGGAGTTGCATACAATTAACTTGTACTTGTTTTAGTTAATGATATAGGGACCACCAATCTTAAAAAGCACCAAATGTCTTCCCACCCATTTTCTAGTGCACCCTTTAAGGTGTATACTTAGAGAGTTTTAAAATCGGCATGCTCATGCAATAGAGAAAGTGTTAGTAAGTGACAAATTTTTAAAAATATTATGTATACAATAAAATAAAATTGATACATAAGTTATGATTTAACAAATCCAATAGGATTTTAATGTCTCAAATAAATTTGAGTGGAAAAGGAATACCTTATGGTATAAATATATATTTTACATGTGCAAGAGTTATTTCCTCAAATAAAATATCATTATAGAGCTTCATGCATCTCCAGTAGGGGACATTCTAATTTTTTGAAAACTTATCATAGAATCAAACGAGATTTATTTTGAGAATAAGTCAAGGGGGATATCCAATAATTCTAGAATAATGCATGGATTTTTAGCTAAATAAGGACAAGATTATTAATACCTAATGGATTTTTCAACTAGCATATATTTATAGCCAAAATGGGAGGAGGTTTTCATGAATTTCATAATAGGTGCCTAAGTCATATAGTAAAAATGCTATAATGTTAGTTATGGATAGGCTCAAAAAATACACCCATTTTTTTTCTTTATATCAACCATTTGTAGTTAGTACAATAGAAAATGCTTTTAAGGATATTGTTTAAAAGCTACATGGTATCCCAAGATCATAGTAAGTGATTACCATCCTATATTTACTAGTATTTTTTTGACTGCTTTATTCTCATGTTTGGGTACTTAGTTGGCTCATAGTTTATCATATCATCCTTAATCTGAAGGAAAAAATGTAGTTAAAAAATGCCTCGAAGGTTATATCCATTATTTTTCATCAGAGAAAAAATAAAGATGAGTGTTTTATCAAAATTTTCAATTAATGTGATGATTAACCCTCATTAAAATAAATTGAATGAAATAAATGAAGAATGTTGTAAATCAACTTGCAATAGGTATAATGAAATTAAAATATTGAATTTGAAAAAGTGCAATCGAATGAAAGAATACCATTATAGACATTATTTATGGATTATAAAACACTTCATTCTTGTACACTTGGAAAACTCAAACCTTGGATATTCCTCTCTATTTTGGACTTGTTAACACTCCAAGATGCACCCTTAGAAGAAGATGGTTTAGTTATCTTAAATATTGGGGTAATATGGGAATATCCCAAGGCTATCAGTGACCTATGATTAGAATAGACCTCTAGTTTATGGGGCTAGCTCCCTTGGTGCATCTATTATGGATAAAAATCACTAAGACTTACTAATTTGGGGTGAAAAGGGATAGAGGTAACATGTAAAAGGAAACTTAATCTAAGGATGGTGATGCACCATTATGATTATCCAATATATGTACCTTAAAAAGCATTAATGAATTACAAAAATAACCAAATTAATATCTCTAAGAGATCCTATGAAATAGTGTTTCACATGGAGGTTGTGGTAGGTGGCTAGAACATGATGGCCATGAAAGGGAGGTCTAATCTTAGACACTTCCCAATAATATTCTACTTCAAGATCAATCACCAATACCTTTTACACATTATGTGACATGCATAAAAAATCTACTAAAATATATGTGAGATAAGGACCTATAATGGGAGAGAAAATAGCCACATATTCATATCAACAAGAAAATAACACAATAGATACCAACATGAAGGAGATGCATAGTTCATTTATCAATCCAAGAGGTTTAGAAAGTGTAAATCTAGGTGGAGTTTCCTCATACCTAGGTGAGGGATGCATACAATGGCCTTAAGGCCTCAATAAATATAATAATTATCAAGAGGAAGAAGATAATGTGGTGTTTAAAAATTATTAAAAGGTCATGAATGATCACAATGACTCCATCATTAGTTACAAGCATCCATAACAATCCTCATAATCCCTCCATGTGTTAGTGGTCTTCAAATGACAACTTTGGGCATTTAAGTAGAGTGATGGAGGTTGATGAATCCTTGGTTGACCCAATTAAAGTCATGGAAATGACAAAATATGGTCTAAAACCCTCTCTTTATGAAAGTTACAAGACATTAATGTTATTTAATTAGGCCACCATGAGTTACTAAGCCACCCACCCTTATCCTTGCATGTTGACTAGGCTAGAAAATTGCCCTTTCCTTCATAATGACCATGGAAAATTTACATAATAACATTTAAGAATCAATTAAATTTTTTTATTATATTTAAATGACTCCTCCAATAGACCTCTATGCCAACTTCCATCTCTTCTTTTTGACCAATTAGGCCTACTAGGACACTAGGCTTATTTACTTGAATTTTCATGCTTGAATGGATATGAAACCTACATAAGACATTATGAACATGTGTTTTATCATTTATTAAACCCAAATTAACATTATACATTATGAAATGTGCTTAACCAATAGTATACACTTGTAATTTCATCTTATTTAGGTGATTAGGTCTCTTTTTGTGAGCATCTATGGACTGGCCCTTTGGTGAAAACCAATAAGAACACTTTTAGGGAGATTTGTGAGTATTTTTTAGGCCAATAATATTAAAAAAATCTCACACTACCCCATCTAATGGTTTATAACTCTTAATATATCTTTACACTTTGAAAATATCATAAAACCTTACAAAATAAAGTTTTTGTGGGTGTCTATACAATGTATGTACATAATAGTACTATATATGAGGTATTTTATGAGTGTAATATGTTATTAATGTGTTTTCCAAGCTAAAATATGGTTCTTGAGTGAAAATATATCAATTTTTCCAAAGACAGGTCTGTGTTAGGGTTTAAGTAGGGTTTTAGAGGTCCACCATCTTAAATATGGTTAATAAAGTATAAACATCCAATCCCAAAATTATGGACATGGATTTTGATCCCATATACACCCCATAAATCTCTTGAAAATATATGGGTGCCATGCATCTTGTAAGGATAGATATGAGTGCAAGTTGGTAGACCTCAGGCTCCTTACAAGCTTTCTAAGCCTAGTTATAGTCTTAGTGATGATTCATAAATGTAAGATCCTTAATACCACTCTATATTTCATGTATTTTTAGGTCATATGGTTTTAAAAATTCCCTTAATATAATTGGCCTTGATTCCTTTCTCCATGAAAGATATGAACATTTGAATAGACAACTCGAGGTGATTGCTTAGGACTTTAGAGATCAAGAGGGGTATTAAGACCAAGTTTGACATTTTATTAATTTCATATAACTAAAAAAATCTCCATAATACCTGTAAAATCCCTAAAAATATTTTCATAATGTTGATTCTATTTGGAAGGGTTTGAATCAGTCACAAGGTGGAGGTGGGGTCTTGAGGCCTTAAGAATGGCTTTAGGTCTAATATGCCTAGACTAAATCTTATGGATTTGAACAATCTATTGGTTAATTTATTACTACAATTTCACCATATAATTTATCTTAATCTATTTATATCCTTATACAATTTCTCTCACTTGACCAAAATCTATCTCTATCTTCATTCTCTCAAGGGTTTACCTCTTAAGCCTCACTACCAGCTTGAGTGCTTGAGAATAGTGTAGGGTTTTGAGTGGTTTCATTTATTCACTTTACTATTTATGGTATTTAAAATCATGAAATATGATTTCATACTCTAGAAACATCTTTATAATAAATCCTTCCTTCACTTTGTCCTTTGTATATATTTTATTCTCTGACCAAGGGTTTGTGAGAAGCTATTCCCATGTATCCCTAAGGGATTGATTAAGTGCCTTCCTTCCTCTCTTGATGATCCTATCACCTTGGGAAATTGATACATATATATTACTTTTGAATGTAATTTTTCCATACTTTAAAAACCATAAATCATGTATAAATGTCCAACTAAAGTGCATAGTCATATTTAGGCTTATTTATGCCAAATAGGCATGTAGAGGCCATTAAGCTCTTCCTATCTTAAGGAATAAAAAATATTGATGGGAAACCCTAATATTTTCTTATGAAAAAAGTGAAAAATCCTTATTTTTACATTTATGTTTCTCCTCCCTTTGATTCTACACTTTAACTCTCACTTTTCTTGCTTTCTTGGTTGTATATCATCAACTGAGTTTGTTTAGTCTATCAAGACTCTTTGATATCTTAAGTACCAAATAATCTAATAAAGACTGATATATTTGAGATAAAAAGTCATAAGTTATCTAGTTTCCACTCTAACACCTCACCTCTACCAAATAATCTAATAAAGACTGATAGATTTGAGATAAAAAGTCTTAGGTTATCTAGTTTCCACTCTAACACCTCACCTCTACATAAGGTTCAACATAATTACACTTTCTCTTACCCTACTTGTAGGTAGTAGTTAGGACTTTGAATATGTGAAAGAGCATAGACTTTTACTTCATGAAAAATATCTCTCCATTTATCATTATTTATATCCTTACAAGTATTTTTAATATTTTAGCATTTCATACACTCAAAACACTATAAAAATGGCTCTTTTGTTCAATCTATCCTACTTCTATAGTCAACATGTAGGTGGTGATCCTAGGTCTTTTGTCTATGTGTGTGACCAATTTGAGTGATGGAATTTTATCATATAATTTTATCATGAGTTTCATCATCATGATAATGACACCCTATTACCTTTTATACCTTCCAAACAAGGTTTATTGCTTAACCTTCCTCTCGACCTATAATTAGTCTTGCAGGTAGCAATTCTAGGCCTAGAATATGAGTACTTTCTTTAAGAGGTGAGATGATGTTTCATGGGAAAAAATCATGTTAATGACATATTATTCTTATTTATAACCCTATGAAACCTCTAAACCTCATAATTCTTTTAGTGTCCTTTAGTCTTGCCATCATAGCCCTGTGTGTATGGGAGACTTGACTAAATTGTCATATTGGGGTGGTTGAGATGGTGTTGATCATACATCTTACCCTAATTTATAATTTACATAATTATTCATAGGTACATATGATTTTTTATGAACATTAAATGATTTCTTCATACCATAGCAATAAGTAGCATTGTATTTGATTGGTATGTCTAGATAGGTCTATGTGTGCTTGGATGAGGGATTATCTCTTTAGGGCTCAAAGATGACAATGAACTTGAGCAGAGGGAAGTGAGTAAGAGTTAGTGATGGGTATGAGTCAACAAAATTATAATAAATGATAAGTGTTAAAGTGCATTGTATGCCCTTGAAACACCCTAATGAAAATTCTCTATAGTGATTGCCTTAACACCCTATTTTCACTTGCAAGGGGAAACTCATTACTCTGATGAAATTTTCATTAGAGTAAACCTTGATGGATTTGTCTTTTATGATGAATAGAATAATTTTAGAAGGCATAAAATCTCAAGTGTATTCCAATAAACCATCACACAACTCAAAACCATCATTTACTCACATTATCATGCCTTGAATACCTTGTAAAAAGAAGCAACATTGTATATAGCCTGCACACGTAACATATCAAATGTTTTCTTCCTATAAAAACCTCAAACATGTGAACCAAGGTTAGAAGGTGATGGATATGGACTTTGAGAACCTATATAAGATAGACCCAAACACTAATTGTAAAACCATTTCAAGAGTGAACCAAAACTGATGTAATTTTGACCTCTACACATATGAAGAAAACACTTTGACTACTCAAGTAATCAATGTATATTAATAGATAATAATACATGAATATATATAAAAATTAAAATAATAGGAATATCATGATACCCCCTTCCTCTTCCCAAAGTCTTAGATCCTCACTTTTTCTCTCTTATATGGATTGAGCATAAGCCTGAAAGCTGTCTTGAGCTACCAAAAAGCTCGATGGGAGAATTGAACTAGTTTTTGACCTTGAAAATCCTATATTTCTTCACATTTTGTTTGAACTAAGTCCATTATATAAATTTATGACCTTTTCCAACTATAACATGGCTATACGGATCTGTACAATCCTACAAAACACCTGTATATATATACATATATATATATATATATATATATATATATACATATATATATATATATATACATATATATATATATATATACATATATATATATATATATACATATATATATATATATACATATATATATATATATATACATATATATATATATATACATATATATATATATATATATATATATATATATATATATATATATATATATATATTATTTTCTACATTTTTTCAAGATTCAAATTTTAAGACACTATTAGTCTATATGAGGGAAAATATAAGTAAAAAATAATTTGAAAATAGATGGTACAATTTGAGGGAGTTAAGGGACACACCTTCCCATGTGTGGGGTCTATTTTATGGGTGGGAAGTGGATTTGACCCCTAAAATGGACTTCTTTATGATATGAAACTACCCCAAAATGACTTTATGATTGAAATGAGACCCTTTTGGAACCCTTATAATGAAATTATAATTAAAAAATTCTCCTTTATAAGGGTTCAAAATGAAATATGGCTCATATAACATATTTTAAGGGTCATTTGATGACTTTGAATGGTGAATCAATGCTTGGAAGATGATTGAATGAGTATACCATAGAGAATGACCTTAAATATAAATCAAACCTCATGTTATGACTTAGACAAGGTTAGAAATATTATCCATCTTGATATCAGGGTCTATTCTAAATGAATGGCTTAAAACATGCCTAAAACCATAAAAATTAACAACCTTAATTTATCCAAAATAGCTTAACTTCTACTAGGAAACCATAATCTTATCAAACATGGTTAAGACCACTCTCTAGACATCATAAGACATTTTTTGACTCTCTTACTCATTCAATAATCACCATGAATAATTAGTGCATCATATAAGGATGTCAAAATAGGGCTATGGCATATGGATCTCCCAATCAAGTTCTAGCACAAACATGAAACCTTAAATCATGCTAACAAGGTCTTGGGAAGCAAAAAAAGAACCATAACAAGTTTAGAGGGGTTATCATGAAAGTTTTTAATTGTATGGGTTGAGATTTGACCTAGGAGGCTAAATTTTTGACATCATTGATGACTCATAGAGTTTACCATCCTGCTAGTCAAGAGAACCCACTAACTCTTTATGATAATGAAAAGAAACATACATGTCATCATGACTTGGATGACCAATCTTAATAGACTTCTGAATAGATATATAACCTTATAACACCTATAGGACTACAATAGCAACCAAAGAAGGAAACACATCAAAATAAACAACATCTAAAACCTAAAAAATAACACCTAACACCTAAGTAAAGCAATAAGACATGACACAAAGAAACTAAGGCAACTACACTAGACTTCTGTATGACACACTTATATAAATAAAAATAATAACATACGAGAAAAAACTAACCTAAGACAAAATTATTTACTCCTCCAAGATAAAATAGGAATGTCTTCTGATCATCATGACACCATGAAGTTAGATTACTATATGATGATTGGAATGCAGTTAGGTACTTCTCATTAAAGGAGGACTTCCATTTGTAATTAGAGATATCTACATGTTCATATCCCCCTAAAAGGGTAATTGGACATTCCTTCTCCATATTTAGGTGCATGGGTTGTCTATGTGAATCCAACACCTAGTCATAGCCATTACATACTTGCCTATTTTACATGAATAGTCTGATTTCTACCTTAGTCATCGGATGCTCCTAATTTACCATGCTCACATGTAGTGATCCTCGTAATAACCCATCTAACATGTCTTGGTTTGTGTCTTCATTCTAGTTTATCTAAGTTGTTAACTTGTTAATACCATCATGACGTACATCTTGAGCTTCATGAGGCATATCAAAGGGAAAAGTATCTTTACTTGTCTCAATTTTAGGCACTGTTGCAGCAAACACTTCAGCCTTCCTTTCATCATCTTAAATTTATTCCTCTTGTGAATGAAGTTTGATAGGGTTAGTAGATAAAGTATCCTTACTATGATCTATAGGAGTTTTAAGTCTTTTAAGGGTCTCATTATCATTAAAAATGTCTATTTACTAGTACCAAAGATCCTCACTGCCTTCTTGGCATTCTATGTGATGTTGATAATTATCTAATGCCTAATCCACTATGGGATCTCATGCTTATCAAAAAATTTATCTTGGAAACCAAGAATTGGTCCTTTATCTTTAATGAAACTAGAAGATTCAACACCAACATATACTTTTTATTGAACATTTAAATACTCTTGAATTTTTTCACCTTGTCTTACAACTACTACAAGTTTGACAAATTTTTCAATCTCACACTCCTCAGGACTATCATGACAAAGAGTGGCTTTCATGTCATCAAGGAGATATTATAAATCACCCTATTCTTGGATAATAGAAATGTCCTCCTCTTGTGATCCATCTTGCATCTAAGAAACTTATTTAAGCTCACCCTCTCTTGCATTATAGAAGATTGATTCATGTTTTTCATTGCCAAGAAGTGCCCCAATGATGATTTCTTCTTCCATCTAACTTGCATCACCTTCATCATATATCACTACAACTTGATCTTATTCACTCATCTTGAAAAGGATAAGATCCTTGTCAAGGAGTGGCATATAAGATCCTTGAAATATTTCAAAAAGAGAATTCAAATTTGGTAGTTTCATGAATGCTTTATTCTCCTCACTCAGTTGCTCATCTTTGACAACTAGCATCTCCCCTTTTTTATATACATTATCTTGAATGTACATTCATGATGGAAATTATTTGGATTCTTGAGGAGTTAGGGGTGGGAGATAAGTGTTTTTAGATTGGCCTTTCTCTTTAACAATTTATATTATGCTTGAGTCACCTTCCTTTCCCCATGACTTTACTACTTGGCTCTAAGTTGGTAACTTGGATTTAGGAACTTTCTCTACTATCAGTGATAAAAATTGAGAAATGAATGAGGGTAACTTCAACTGAGATGGCATTTCTCTTTTTGATGCCACTGATTGAAACAAGTTCTTATTTGAAAATTTAATCTCCTTCTTTAGGTGGGATTTGAAATCAAGCTTTAACTGATCAAAGACCTCATGCTGACTAATTCTCTCAATACATTCTTCTTCCTTATTTTTTACTCTCTCTTGAAAAGACATATAAGTAGGAAAGGTTTGAAGGTCTTGTGAGGGACTTGGAAGGTTTTGACACTCATTTTTTTATGAGGGGGAATGGGTAGCTTAGAAAAGGGATGATATGAGATGGATGAGGGGATATAAGGCTGATGATAATGAACCTTCTACCCCTCATATAATACTAGCCTTTCCTCTATGATTAAAATTAGACCACCTATGTCTAACATGTCACTATTGAGCTCTAAATGACCCTACCTCATGAGAAATACCCACTCTATCTTGGCCTACTATAATGAGGTTCTCATGCTCTTGATTAGGTGACTAGGGGCCTCTTAACCATACCCTCTATGTGTGTCAATCCCTACCATGTAATTTTCATAACCCAATAAGGTTTTCTTAAGGATTGGAATAAAATGGTTTGGAACATGGGTAGGCTAACTAGGGATATAGTGAGGCTATAAAGACTAATAAGTGGAATAGGTAGGCTACCAAGGGGGTTAATAATATTTTTAGTAAAGAGGCTCATTATAGGGCTGATAGGGCTCAATATAGGGTTGATAAGGGACATAGGTCTGATGATAAGGAGGTGTATGATTAAAGTAAGGTTCACATGCATAAATTACACATCATGAAATAACTAAAGAACATAGTGGATTACCAATCTATAATATGTTCTTACAATCAAGTGGGGATGTTTTTATGACCCTTGACATGAAACCCTAACTAAAAATTTGCTACTTAAGTGTTTGAATCTACCTGAGATGACCAAATGCTTCAATTAACTACTTTAATTTTACAAATCCTATATCCCACTTGGCATGCTATAAATATTAACACTATAAGATGCACCCTTAGAAAAATATGGTTCACTTATATTCAATATTGGGGTAACATGGGAATATCCTAAGGCTATGGGTGACCTATGATTGGGATAAACCTCAAGTTTATGGTTTTATCTCCCCTGGTGCATCTATTATGGCTCAAAATCACTAAAACCTACTGATATAGGGTGAAAAAGGATATAAGGAATGCATAAAAAGAAACCTAATCTAAGGATGGTAATGTACCAATATGATTATCCACTCTATTTTCCTTAAAAACCTCTAATAAAGTGGACAAATAATCAAACTACTATCTCCAAGAGATCCTATGCAATAGTGTTTCACATGGAGGCTATATCAAGTGGCTATAATATGAGGACCATGAAAGGGAAGTCTAATCCTAAATACTTACAAATCATATTCAACTTCAAGATCAATCACCAACACCTTTTACACATCATGTGTCTTGCATTAAACACCTACTAGTATCTAGGTGAGACAAAGACCTATAATGGGAGAGAAAACTACCACATACACATATGCATAATAAAATAACACAATAGATACCAATATGAAGGATTCATATAGTTCATTTATTAGTTTAATATGTTTACAAAGTGAAAATCCAAGTAGAGTTTCCTCATACCCAAGTTATAGATGCATTCAATGGTCATGATGAATAGGAAGAAGATAATATGGCATGGAAAACTAAATACTAGGTCATGAATGACCATAATGACTCTATCATTAGTTATAAACAACCATAACAGTCCTCATATTCCTTCTATGCATTGATGGTCTTTAATGGGTAACTTTAGGATTTGAAGTAGAGTGATGGAGGTTGGTGCAACCTTATTTAACACCATTCAAGGCATGAATATTCCCAAATATAATTAGGTACCCTCTTTTCATGACAATTAAAATACATTAAAGTTATTTAATTAGGCCCCATGAGTTACTAAGCAACCCATCCTTCTCCTTACATGTTGACTAGGCTAAGAAATTGACTTTTCCTTCATATTGACCATGGAGAAGTGCCCTACTCACCTTTAATAATTATTTACAAGGTGTTATGATCCTAAAATTTCTCTTTCAATACTTATCTATGCCAAATTCCATCTCATGTTGACCAAGTAGGCCTACTAGGCCAAGTTACTTGACTATTTGTGCTTAAATGGCCATAAAACCTACATAATACCTTAATAATAGGTGATTGATCATGGCCTAGACATGAATGATCATGATGCATCATGTCATGTGCTTAACTAATAGTATACACCTATAATTTCATCCTATTTAGGTGATTAAATATCCCTTTGTGAGCATCTCTAGACTGGCCCTTCGATGTAGACCTATACAAACAGTTTTAGGGAGAGTTGTGAGTGTTTTGTAGACTGAAAATCTAGAAAAAAACTCACACTACCCCATACAATTATTTTCAACTCTTAATATATATTTGTACCTTGAAAATACTATAAAACCTTATAAAAATAGAGTTTATATGGGTGTTCATAAATTTTATGTACATATCAGTACCATATATTAGGTTTCTTGTAAGTGTACTATGTGATTCACATGTTTTCCAAGACAACCTAGGGTGTTTGATTACAAATATATCAATTTTTCCAAAGTCAAGTTTGTGATAGGGATTAAGCAGTGTTTTAGAGGTCCAACATTTTAATAATGGTTCATAAAGTACATACCTCCAATCCCAAAATTTATGTCCATAGATTTTTATCCCATAGAATCACCTATATCTATTAAAAATCTTTGGGTACCATGCATCTTGTATGGAGATATATGAGTGCAAGTTGGCAGACCTTAGGCTCCTTGTAAGCTTTCTAAACCTAGTTCGAGTCTTAGTGATGATTTATAAAGGTAGGATCCATAATCCCACTCTCTCTTTCAATGATTTTGAGTTAATATGGGTTTCCAACTTGTTCTTAGATAATTGGCCTTGAGTCCTTTTTCCATGAAATATATGAACAATTGAATGAATAGCTTGAGGTGACTATTTAGGACTATGGAGCTCAATAGGGGTCTTAAGATCAAATTTGACATCTTATTAATTTCCTCTACTTGAAACACTCTTGATAAGAAATATAACATACCTCCACATCTTCTCTTGATGCTAATTTTTCTTGGGACGGTCTGAGTCAGTCACAAGGTGGAGGTGGGGTCTTGAGGCCTTAAGAATGGCTTTAGGCCTAATAGGCTTAGAATGAGTCTTAGGTATTTAAACTATTTATTTGTGAATTTATGACTCCAATTCCACCATATCATATATATTCCTCTATTCTTATCCTTATACAATTTCTCTCACCTTCCCAAACTCCATCTCTGTCTTCATTCTCTCATGGGTCTACCTCTTAAGCTTCACTACCAGCCTGAGTGCTTGACATTAGTGTAGGGGTTTGAGTGTTTTAATTTCTTAATTTTAATATTGATAGGATTAAAACTCATTAAATAATCTTTCATGATATGGAAACATCCTTAGAATTAGGCCTTCCTTCACTGTATCCTCTGTATATCTTTTATTCCCTTGCCTAGGGTTTATGAGAAGATATGCCCATATAGCCCTAAGGGTTTGATTGAGTAAATTATTACATCACTTGAGGCTCCTATCACCATGGGAAAACTATAAATCTCTTTTACTATCCTTTCAGATGTTTCCATACCTCCAACAACCCAAAATCATGTATAAATATATAACTCATGTGCACATGACTGTTTAGGCATGTGTAGGCCATTAAGTTCTTCTTGTATTAAGGACTACAACATACTAATGGAAAAAACTGATATTTTATTAGGAAAACAAGAGATAAATACTAAATTTTACCTTTATGTTTTTCCTACCTTGGATTATACACTTCAACTCTTACTTTCCCTACTTATTTGGTTGTAGATCATCAACTATGTTTACTTAGTTTGTTAAGACTCTTTAATGTCTTAAGGACCAAATCATATAATAAATACTGAGATATTTATAATAACAAGTCTTAGGTTATCTATTTTACACTCTAACACCTCACATCTACATAAGGTTCAACATATTTACACTTTCTCTTACCCTACATATAGGTGGTAGCTAGGCCTTTGACTGTGTGAAAGAGCATAGACCTTACCCTCATAATAAATATCTCTCCGTTTATAATCACATAAATAATTACATATATTTTTCAATATTGTATCACCCCATACACTCAAAACACTCTAAAAATGGCTCTTTTGTTCAATCTATCCTACTTTTATAGTGAGTCTATAGGCGGTGATCTTAGGTCTTTTGATTGTGTGTATAACCACTTTGAGGGATGGAATTTGATGCTATATTTTTATAATGAGTTTCATCATCATGTTAATGACCCCAAATTATCTTTTATACCCTCAAATTAGGGTTTATTACTCAACCTTCCTCCCCACCTATAGTCAGGTCTATAGGTAGCAATTATAAGCCTAGACTGTGAGTACTTTCTTTAAGAGGTGATTTGATGTTTCATGCCCACCAATCATGTTTATGACATATTATTATCATTTATAACCCTATGAATATATTTAAACTCATCATTATTCTAGTGTCCTTTAGTCTTGCCACTATAGCCCTGTGTGTATGGGAGACTTGACTGAGTTCTCATCTTTTTGTGGGTGAGATGGTGTTGATCTTGCATCTAACCATGTTTTCCCATTTAAAAAATCATTAAAAGTTCCATATTATTCTTTATGAATATTAAATTATTTATACACCCCATCATAATAACTATCATTCCATTTTATTTGTATGTCTAGATAGGTTTGTATGTGCCTGGATGAAGGCTTATCTCTTTAGGGCTCAAAGATGAGAATGAGCTTGAGTAGAGGGTAGTGAGTAAGATGAATTAATGGGTATGAGGAAGAAAAATTATAGGACATTATAATTTTTAAAGTACATTATATTGCCTTGAAACACCTGAATGAATTTTATTTATAATGATTGCCTTAACACCTTATTTTTACTTACAAGGGGAAACTCATTACTCTCATCACAATTTAATTAGAGTAGAGCTTGATGGATTTGTTTGGTATAATGGATAAATTGAGTTTGGGAGGTATATAATCTCAAGTGGATTCTATTAAACCATCACACAACCCAAAACCATCATTTACTCACATTATCATGCCTTGAATACCTTGTAATAAGAAGCAACATTATTTGTAACCTGCACATGTGACATCTTAAATGTTTTATTTCTCTCACATCCTCACACATTTCAACTATGGGTGGAGGGTGATGGATATAGGCTACGATAACTTATATATGACATATCCAAACACTTTTTTCAAAATCATTTCAATAGTACACCAAAATTGATGTAATTTTGACCCCTGCACAAATGAAGAAGACACTTTGATTGTTCAAGTTCTTAATTTTTTTCATAGAGCATAGGACATGAATCTATAGACAAATTCCAAGAATGGGAAGGTAATAATACCCATTCATCTTCTCAAACTCTCCTATCCTCACTTTCTCTCTCATATATGGACTAAGCATAAACCTAAAAGTTATCTTGAGCTATCAAAGAGCTTGATATGAGAAGTGAACCATTTTTTGACATTTTTGAGCTTTAAAATCCTAAATTTATTCACATGGTGTTTGAACTAAGTCCCTTCCACAAATTTATGACCTTTTCTAACTCTAACATGGTCGTACGGATATATATAATCTTGAAAAACAACTGTAAATAGCTTATTTTTTACTTTTTTTCAACATTAAAACTTTATGATGCCATTGATGGGAAAGAGGAGGGAAAATAGAAGTAAATAATCATTTTAAAATATATGGTAAATTTAGGGGGAGTTGAAGGGACACACCTTCCCATGTGTGGGGTCTATTTGATGGGTGGGAATTGGATTTGACCCCTAAAATGGACTTATTTATGATATGAAACCACACCAAAATGACTTAATGATTGAAATGAGACCATTTTGGGACCCTTATAATGTTATTTTCATTAAAACATTATACTTTCTAAAGGTTCACAATGAAATCTAGCTCATATAACATGTTTTAAGTGTCATTTGATGACTTTGAAGGGTGAATCAATGCTTGGAATAGGCTTGAATGAGTATACCATAAAGAATGACCTTAAATACATCTCAGACCTCATGTCATGAATTAGACAATGTTTATAAATATTTTTCATCTTGATGGTAGGGTCTTTGCTCAAAGAATGGCTTAAAACAAGCCTAAAATGATAAGAATTGTCAATCTTAATTTCTCCAAAATACCTTAACTTCTATGAGGAAACCTTAATATTTCAAAAAAAGTTAAGACCACTCTCTAAAAATCATAAGACATTTTTACACTCTCTTAATCATTTAATAATCACCATGAATACTTAGACCTCAAAATAGGACTATGACATATCGATCTCCCAAGCAAGTTCTAATATAAAGATGAAACCTTAAATCAGGCTAACAATGTTTCAAGAAGTAAATAGAGGACCATGCCAAGCTTAGAGGGGTTCTCATGAAAGTTTTTGATTGTAGGGGTTGACATTTGGCTTGGGAGGTCAAATATTTAATAGGACCTTTTCCCACTTTTTTAAGTCTTACAACTTCTCTATCTTTTGACCTTTGGAATATCTCCTAGTTTGACCAATCTTTTTTTGATGATCTAAACCTACTCTCTTACCCATAATGATTAAAAATTTCTTATCTTCCACCTATGTAAGTTCTAAGCCTAATTAATTACCAAGCATAGTAAGGCTAATTCCCCATAAAAGAGTAATCAAAAGACAATTTCCTTTACTAGGTGACTAGTACTTGAGAGGGCATTACATTAGAGACATATAATGGATTCCACATAATCCCCTTAATCTAATACACACTATATTTAGACAACTAAAACACTTAAACATGTTTCTACTATTTTAATTTAAAATAAACCATAGAACACTAAATGATGGGTTTGAAGAACCCCTACGCCTATTACTCCTACTACTACTTCATGATCATAGAGTCACATTATACATAAGTAGAGCATCAAAAATAATTATTGATAGCTATTTCACTTATATATGATCCTCAACAACGTCACAAACTTATTACACTAGGTTCACAATGCAGAGATATTTATGACCATCCATTAGATGGAATCATAGGATGATATTTCCTCTTCAAAATTTCCAAAAATACCAAATATATAAAAAATATTCAAAATTCCAAAAATATTTTCAACGTAAACATGTTCTATTAACTCAAATTATATGTGTTAGTTCCATATTGATGGATGGCACATCAATTAATTCTACATACATGTGTCACACTTTTATTTGAGTGTGATACACAAATACACACACACACACACACACACACACACACAGATATATATATATATATATATATATATATATATATATATATATATATATATATATATATATATATATATATATATATATATATATATATATATATATATATATGATCTATTCCTATTTTATATGTTGGGCCTTTCCTCTACTCTTGTCATATGGACATTGGGGGAATCCAATTATTTAATCTTGACACTAAGTCTGGGTTATGACTAGGAGTCTAGATCTCTAATTAAACATATACAATTACTACCAGTCACACAACTATATCAATAATACAACACAAACAACTACAACTGACTTAACACACCCTTACCAGTTTAAATATCTATTTTATAAGGTTTTCTATCATTGATTTTTATAATAAAAGGTTCCATGACCAATTTACAAGTTTATATGATAGGTGCATGAGACATTATAAATCCTTTACATAATATCACACATATCATGTCCTTTATGAATTTGAATATTATAAATATGTTTGATCTAATTTTGTAAGAACCCGCTCCTTTTGATCTTCCTTATTCTTCATTATATTAAACTTGAGTTTTCTAATCACTATTTTCTCTTCATCATATTAAACTTGTGTTTTTTGATCACTATTTATTTTATTAAATTATTTATTTATTTATTATATATTCTATGAAATGTGTTTTTTCAATGAGTCCCTAAGGGAGGGACTAAATCTTTATATTGAGTGGATGCTCATCTCTATTATCTTGCATAGGCATTGCACAATATTTTAATGTTTCAACTTTATACAAAAATTTAACATGTAAAGCACCTCTACATAAATATATAATATGATGATAAATTACATTAACAAAACATTCCACAATAATAATAGTATTTTATTACAATTAAGAATAATAGTATTTTCTTAAAAATATGAATAATAGTTTTTTTTTTTAAATATTAATATTTTCTTGTGCCCGTTATGGAATTTGACGTTCAACACTACTGAATAAATAAAAGAAGAGTGATGTTTTATAAAAATTATATAGTTGTTACTTCTAATTCAAAATTCTACACTTATGCCAAAACAATATTTTATAATGTTTAATTTGAATATTTTTACAAACATTTTTGTGAGATTTAAATAGATATATATTTAGTTATTATCTAAATTATTTTTATGATTAATTATTATTTAAATAATTTTTTTCTTTATATATTTTTTGATTGAAAAATATAGTTTTATTAAAAGTTATAGTACATTGCTAATCATGTCAAAAGATGGGTGGAAAAATCACAACCCAAAGCTAAACTACACAGAGTTAAAAAAGTCAACATGCAAAAAGCTATTGGAAACACTCTCAAAATATTCATCAAGATAGATAGTGAAAAACCTAATTAAGGATTGTTTACCTATGTTTACGTGTAGGTGGACCTTAACAAAAGTTTCCCATATAGAATCCAATTGAATCATGAAAAGTATCATTGGATCCAAACCTTGGATTATGAAAACATTACTTTTATTGTCATTTATGCCACCAAATTGGCTATCTCTAGGGGGCATGACCTCATGCAGGCAGGTCAAAAATATTCGTAATCATTTTAACATCTTCATATGAGGTCATAGATAAATATAAATAAGACATAGGGAAGGAAGAAAGAACATGGTTTACCGTGGAAGATAGGGGAGAAATCAAGAGATCACATGAATCCAAAACTTCTTTATGTATTTTTGAAAATAATCATAAGGCAAAGGGATCCAATATAATACTTGATCATTGTAATCATCTATTAATTGAGAAAAATGTGATGAATGAAATTCATCATTTTAGACTTCTCTCTTTTTAACCTCTTTCTTCATTTACAAAAATTTTGGTAAATATAGTGCTTAATAAATAATCGTTATCTCACAATTATTAAAAATATAGAAAATAGTTTAAAATTTTATATTTAAAAAAAAAATAAAATAAAAAATAATTTTTTAAACATATAATAAAATATAAATGACATGCTAATAATATAACCCTAGTATCACTAATAGAATTGAGTTTATCATGTATTAAAGGGTCTCTTTAAATAATTAGGGACAAATCTTTCAATAAGGTCCAATCAAGGAATAAAATTGAGATATATTGAAAGGATATTCAAATTCATTGTAAAATAATATTTAATTAAATAATAATTGATAAAGGACAAATTTTTTCTATGAAAATCATACACAATATCATTTTGTAGACATATAAATCACCATTTATGTTGGAAAACTATACTTGTTACCACTGTTAGAGGTACAATCACTGGTAGGGGGGTGAATCAATGAGCCTATAAAAATGAAATTCACTTTCAATAATTTCAATTTCTTAACAAATTACCATAAGCATTCATGAAGCATACACAACATTCATATCAATGAGTAAGAGAGACAATGTTAGATCAATCACATAACACATGACATATGTGGGAAACACTCTTAGGGAGAAAACCCACTAGAACCTAAAATTAGACTATTTTTATATAATAACAAGAATCAATTTAGACCAGCAACAAATGATCAAGGAACTACCATCCCTTATATTAGTGAGACCATAATCCCACAAGGAGTTTCTATACCTGTTTAGCTAAGCTACAATGATAACTAGACCTTTATCAAGTTTAACCTTGCAAGGAGGAAATAACCCCATTATATGTTGAGAAACCACAACAAAACCTATGAATACATCCACCTTTGAACTAATGTCTTCAACACCTAATGATGGATCTCTGGTTATCACTCTTCACCTTCGCTCACACTCAAACATCAAAAGCACTATTTTGATAACATAATTATGACCTATGGGTCAAACAAATATTTCTCAATCTATTATTCTATTCAAATAATACATTGGGAACCCACAAATTCCTTTTATTAACAACACACACATCTCTCACTTAAAGTCTAGAAACCAACACATTGGTTTCACTATTTATAGAGAAATCATGATTATCAAGTCCACAAAATTTCCTTGTGGACCATTAGGCATGAATTAACCCTCAAGGAATATATAAAATGAATAAATATCTTGATAAAATCTTCATAGGTTGGCCATATCATCTATGATTCACCCTTAAGTAGCTACACCTTTTAATTAGGCTCTTGTAGCTCTTATAGGTCTCAAGGAGACTTTTTCACCTATTTAGCACTTCATCAAATAAAAAAGAACAAAGTACCACATAAAAAAGCATGGAATCATTACATATGATCTATAGGTCAACCTTAAGTTCCAAAAACCAACTTATTACCCTTCTACTTAAGCGAAATTGCTAAAACAACATTATGTGCACACAATCACCATGAACAAACACATAATCAACTTATAAAACTTTATTCATACTACATATGATTTGTAAAATATTTATAATTAATATTTATAATAATAATTGAGTATATAACTTGATATAATAATTAATTCATCATTATATATTGAAACAATATCAAAACAATCTCGAACAACATTCTAGGGTCACTTGAAGGACATATATGAAAACACAGTGAGATTTGAACCTAAATATATTTTATTTTACACACATTAAAATTATCAAATATATATTTATATATGTGACTTGGATTCCTCTAAATATTTTATTTTTACACCATGAGAAAATTATACATATCGAAAGATATAACCAAAATATAGAGCACTAGTTTTTGCTTTTGTAAATTAAAATATTCAAATGCAAATGATCATAGTTAAACCTTGAACACCATGATATCATCTTGAGTCCTTGATGATCAGATTAAACATGCACTTTCAATCTTACTGTATGAAGCTCAACCTTTAACACACAATCTACCAAAGCCAAATGTTAAACCTTGAACATGTTGACCTCATCTCATGCACTCTTATAACTTTGACCTCATACACTCCATCAATATCCTATAAGTAGCTCTATATTTTAAAATTATATAAATATATCACTTTGACCTCTTGAATTTAATACACACTATTTATCTCTATCTATATGATCACCCGGTCATCGTTGATCCTTGGAAGAATCTCAATCTTTATCTCTACTCAATGTTAAACATTAAACACTTGGCACCATATTATTGCTTCCTGAGTTCTTAGATAAATGACTCCATCGATGTTGATAAAAATTTAAATTGTGAAAAAATGACTATGGGAACCTTTCTTATACACCTAAAAGGACAACTTTTCATAGTAATATCTTTTACCTCACTCAAGCACATATTCTAAAATTTAGACCATATGATTTCCTCACATAAGATTATCCAACCATGTGATAATATTCTCCTAAAACCCTCACACATGTGAGATATAATGACATTAAAATTCTCACTCAATTTTTTCTACCACAGAGCCAACTATGTCAAAAACTTATCTAGGAGGCCAACTTTGAACATGCATATCTTTTGTCACACTTTAGTTCTTGACCTAAAAGTTATTGAAAATTGACTAGGTAAAAAAATAAACAAACCCATATGATCACATTATCCTAAAATGTACACAAGTGTGAGATATTCCACCATCAAACATATTACTCATCTCTTTCTCACCTCATGCAAATTTGGCTAAGTATGGGAAATTACTGTCAAACTGCTTGGGACCCAAACTTTTCCCTTGCATATATTTTGATGTGATTTAGTTCATGATATAAAATTTAGTGTAAATAAAATAGGGACTAATGTGATCAAAACCATATGAATGACTCCCATTTAATCATCCACATGTGTAAATGGTGACATCATCAAACTACCTACTCAAATTTTTTACCACTAGACCCAAAATGTCTAGATGACAACAATGATCAACCAAATTAAATCCACTCATGCACACAAGAAATCAAAGAATAAATTTTTTTTAGGGACCTATTTAACATACAAAAATCATTTTAATCATCCCTAAACATCCATAATCATTCCAAAATTGAATATGAACTGAGCTTCCTTTAAGCGTACTAGGACAATCACATTTCACAATTTGTCATTATCACACCATAAACATACCAATATATTATCATAGCACTATATTCTTCACCCTCATAAATGTGATAGGTGCACTAGATAGTCCAAATGGCATCACCATCCACTCATATAAGCCATCGCTAGTCTTGAATGTAGTTTTCCTCTCATCTCCTTCACAAATTTGAATATTATAATAGCCACTCCTTAGATTAATCTTTGTAAAATATTTTTATCCTAAAATCACATCCATCATAGCATCTAAATGAGGTATAGGAATTCTATACTTTATTGTAATTTTATTAATTGCTTTGCTATCCACACACATTCTCCATCCTCCATATTTATTTGGAGTTAGCAATGTTAGTTTTGCACAAGGAATCATAATCTCCCTTATCACCTTCTTCCTTAGTAGTTTAGTAACCTATTTATTTAATTCTACTTGTTTTATTGGACTCATCTTATAAGTTGTTTGATTGGGCAGAGTTGATCCTGGAATTTATTCAATGTGATGTTGAATATCTCTCTTTAGTGGTAAACCATCTGGTAATTCATTAGGCATAATATATGAATATTCTCTCAACACTCTTTCTTCATTTATTGGTATTTGCACCATTTATATTTCTTCATTCTTTGATAATAATACATAATAACAACCTGCTACCTTCATATCTTGAATAAATTCTTTAGTAGAGAGCATACTTTCAATCTTCTTTTCCTCTTTAAGAGGTAACAAAACTACCTCTGTACCACCTTTCCAAAAGTGTATGTGTTATTTACTCCATTATGAATTAATTTATTGTCAAATTTACATGGTCTTCTAAATAACACATGACATGCATCCATCAGAATAACATCACACCATATTTCATCATTATAACTCTTTCCTATTGAAAACTTGATTAAGCACCTTATATCTACTATAACTTCATTCCCTTTCTTAAACCATGAAATATGATAGGGATTAGGATGATTTTCATAGTGTAGATTTAGTTTCTTAATAATTTATTTGGAAATTATGTTCTCACAACTACCACCATCTATAATTACTTTGCATACCTTTCCACTTGAAGTACATCTTGTTTGAAAAATATTTAATCACAGTAACACATCACCACCTTCTTTATTTTACACTTGTTACTTCCTTAGAATGATCATGGTTCTTCTTATCATGAGATTATCTCCAACATCTATAGGTGCAACTTTAGTATTTTGATCCTCTAATTCAGCCTCAACTAGATTCACTATTGGGTGATCTTCTTGCCTCCTTTCTTATTCTTAATACTTAGGACACTCAATTGCTTTATTCCCTTCTTATACACATCTATAACAAACATAAGATCTGTATTGGTTTGGAAACCATCCTCTAGCACCACCGTAACCTCATCCTCTCTGAAATCTTCTTCCTCTTTGTTGGTATTGAAACCCTTGCCTATTATCATCTTGCCTTTTTTTACAATGTGATGATTCACCTTTATTGGAATTAAATCCACATATGGTGGTATTAATCCCACCTCATCCCCTTATTGGAGGGGATCCACCTCTTCTTGGACCAGTAGATGTCTTTCTAAATTTTTTTCTATTTTGTTTTTCTTCTACCTTTAAAGCTAGTTGATAAGCCTCCTCCATGTTAAGTATTATATGCATGTTTAATTCATCTTGATTAGAAATTTTAAACCATTTACATACTTAAAACCATCTAATATTCTATTTCATCATCTCCACTCATATGGAAATATTATAAAATTCATTTGTATACTCTTGTATACTGTGATCTTTTTGCCTCAAATTATAAATTTTTTTGTATAGGGTTTGTGCATAATCTATAGGAAGAAATTTTTCCCTCAGCTTCTCCATATTTTTCCATGAATTAATATTCTTTTTACCATTTCACTATCTCTCTTTCTGTAGGTAATCACACTAAATCATTGCATGACCTTTCACTTTTATGCATGCAAACCTTACCTTCTTGTCTTCTCTCATAGTCTTCCACTCAAAGAACTTCTCCATAATATTCATCCAATATATCAACTCCTCTGGTTTTAAAATACCTCCATAATCTATAATATCAACCTTGATTCCTTCATTCCTTCCTTCTAAAGCTTGAACCATCCTTTCTTCCATCAATGGTGATTGCTCTTATTGTTGTTCTTATTGAACTTCTTCATTATGATCTGTCTTCCTCATCACCAACTTGTCTTCTTTGCTAATTGGTGATAACCTATGTTAATTGTTGAACTTGAATCTATATCTCTTCTAATTCTAGTTCATCTACACAACACCTTCTCATCCTCTCATAATTCCTTACTCCAATATTCAAACTTGCTCTGATACTAGATAATGAACCCAAAAACTAATAAGAATAAGAAAATTACCAATAGACCAAGATCTTGAAACAACACTCATAATTGATTTGTATTGATCAATTGAAATAATTAAAAGCCTAAACTATGATTAAATAATACTAAACATGGAAATTATAGTCTACATGCAAAATTTAAAAAAAAAACTAAAATCTAAAACAAACGTCTATTTTTAACAGCCGTTATTTATAGTAAGTTTCATTTTCAAGTTCATGTGGCTCTAAAAATTTATTGAAATAACTAAAATAGTAAAATTAGACTATGGGATGAAATTTAACTGAAGTTGACTTTTGATTCTAAAAATATACATTTTCTAAATTTAGAAAATTCTTAAAAATATCATTAAACATTAATTTTAAACCCTCAAATGATCACGTTTGGCCTTTTAAAAATATTTAAATCAAATATAAGTGGATAGAGTGGCTTAGGAAAGAATCAAACTTTTTTAGATGGTCGTTTTAACATGTGGAAGAGCTCAAACAGAGCTATGAGTCAAAAGTTATGGCCTTTAGAAGGTTGGCCTAATTTATCTACATCAACTCATGCATTCATGTCACTTATTATAAAATGATAAAGGATTTTAAATCATAAAAATATTTTTAAACTATCTATCCGTAATACATAATGTTATCCCAAAGGACATGAATGGAGAGATTAAAATCCATCGACCTACATTCCAAAATAAAATTGTATATATGTGTATATGCATACCCTCACCTGAGTACAAATACAAATGTATACCTCATATAAATAATAAATTAATGGTTAACATGCTCAACTAGTATATTTATGTATATGCATTTCTATAATTACATACATATATAAATGTACCTTTAGATTAAAATTAAACTAATGATTATCAAGATCTTTGATATCTTAAGTGGGGAAACACTCAGAGAAATAATATCTTAGGTTTACAATAAAATTCATGCCTAAAATAGTAATGACTCCATGTCATTCCCTTTTACTTCTTATTCTTTGGCTACCTCACTCTAAGCATTGTATCCCTCTCAAGATTCCCTTATTGTGCAAGGTTAACTAGGATAAGCAACCATCATGGAGTGGATCTTTAAATGAGCATAATTAATATAGTTTCACATTAATGGATTCATATAATAATAGGCACACAATATCCTTAATAATTAGTTTCATAAGGATCTACCTTAATTTCTTGATATTACCTCAACTTTTCTACTTGTTGGTCGAGTTCATTATTTACCTAATTAAGTCAAAAAATTACTATAGGGTTTGACATGATTAGATTGAAGCAAATATTTTTTAAATCATTAATTTTTTTTATACTAATAAATACTAATTCCACTTATCATCAAAAATAATACTCAATTCTATATATGGCTTAGTACCTTATTCATTTAACAAAACTTAGCATTTTACAATTTATGATTTGCGAAGATGGGATTTTAATAACATATTAAAATACATAAACAAATTCTAAATAAAAAATTAATAGATCATATGATTTAATTCTTTAATTAATATTTTTGAATTTTCAGCACTATGTGTGAAAGGATTACCATCACAGGTGCCAAATTGATCAATTTCAAGATGATTTCATCCTTTTTCTAGTACCTTGTGGTGAGTAAATAACCACTATGAATCCAAAGTAACCTAGTCTCATTATGACATGGCTTATTTTTCTTCTTTCAAGGTCATGGACAAATTGTGTGACAACTGGTAAACATCATCAAAATGCATACAAACACCAAGTTCATCTCATTCTAGGCATGGTTTAAGCCTTGAAAACCTAGGTATAGGAAATTTTCACCCCCTTAAGAAGGCATTGTCTTGATTCCTTAGAAAAAATCATAAAAAATTAATCCTTTAAACCAAATTTCATCCCATATATTTTCCCTTAGTATCATGTACAAAACAAGTGTTCCCAAATTATTTTATTTTGTTTAATTAAATTTGGTACCAATGGTCTTTTTTATAGAAAATGGCCATAATCTAAGCCTATAAACACTTTACAACAAGGCATAGTTATTCATCTCAACTAGCATTTCAATGATAATCATAGCTTAGTGTAACATCCTTTCAAAAAAAATATAATTATAGATTTTAAAAATAATAAAAACTCTTCGATATATGCAAAATTACCATAAAATCCCTAGTTGTTATTATTTATTGCTATTAATAGGTTAATATAACGTCTCACACCAACAAAACTAGATACTGGAGAAGTCATAAAATGAATTTACATGAATCCTCATGGATTTTTAGCATGTTTTCCATCATACTTTGAACTCAAAATGGTCCAAAGTAAATAAACCATTCTAATGTAAATCATTAAGGTCCTTCAAACATTCAATCATCTCCCCATTAAAAATTTTAAGGTGTTTACCTAGGATTTTATTATAATCTGAAAAAGATTTTTTGTTATTCACTTCAAGGTAAAACATAATACAAAAAAATGACTTAATGTTTTTAAACAAAATATAAATCAACCATGATTCATAATAAAATTTCCAACTTGAGTATGGATGAATTAACTCAGTATATTCTTTGTTATGAGTAGTTTTGTATTTATCAATGTTACCTAACATAGTACCAACTAGTTACCTAATTTTTAAGCAAGCATGTCATTCTAAGTTATTTTGAGAGTCCAAAAAATAAATAAATAGTGGTGACTTTCCAAGTACACCTTTCCAATTTTAATAATTCAATGCATTTTTTCATTCTATAAAATCAAATATTAAATCAAGTAATTTGTTTCTTCTAATTGGGCTACCTCACTCTAAGCATTGACTCCATCCTAATATTTCCTTATCATGAAAGATTTCATAGGTCATACAACCATCCATGAGTGTCTCCTTAAATGAACATAATGACTATAGTTAATAATTAATGGTTTCCTAGAATATTAGGCATGAAATGGCCCTAATAGGAAGTGTCACTTGACTCTACCATAATTTCTTATCATTATCTCAACCCTTATTCTTTTTATTTAACTCTTGATTCATCTAACCAAGTTAAAAAATATATTTAGGGTTTGGCATGAATAACTTGAAATAAAGATTTGTTAAGTCATTAAATCTATTTGATAGTAATAAGTATAAAATGTAATTATATCCCAACATAATAGTCAATGTTGTGTATGGATTAGTATATTATTCATTAAAATAAAAGCATTTTATGATTTATGATTTTAAAAAATGGATTTTAATAACTTATTTAAATATCCAAAAAAGTTTTAAAAAATACACTAGCACACCATGGTTTAATGATTTACTAAAAATGTTTGACTTCTTAACACTAAGTGTGAAATGATTACTATCATAGGTATAAAATTAATCATACAAAATATGATTTGATCCTTTTGATATAAATTTATGGTGAGTAAACAATAACTATAAATATAAATTAAGTAATTCTCATTATGACAAGATTTCTTTTTATTCTTATCATGTCAACGTATAATTATATAAAAACTAGTCAATGATATTAAAATGTGTAAAACCAACTTGTTCATCATGTTCTAGGCATGATTTAAACCTTGGAAACCCATGGATATGACAATGGTAATAAATGTGAGTGATAATAAATATGATTAGTGTTGTGTGTTTAAAATGATGATTATGATCCATATATATATGGATAAAAATCCATAAATAAAATTTAACTCTAGTTTATAGTATCTATATAAATAGATAAAATATAACAATATCAGATGATCAGTAATATATTTATTATCATAAAACTATACAAAAGACACATGTATACTAAGAATTGTATCAATTAGTCAGTATAATGCAAGAATAAATATGTAGTGAATATATTTTAAGCATTAAGATGACGTGTAGTAATAAATTTAAGGAAGATAACATAATTAGGCATAAGAAGATGGATAAATAAGAATAAAATAGACTTAAATAAGGCTATTATAATAGTATTAAAGGCATGATATAATATTGTGAAAATTTATAGCGTAAATTACCTCAAGTTGACCCCACCACTTTCTTGATGCACTACTTTGGACACATACTTAGGAATATAGATGCACCAATGTTTCTTAGAATAGATAACTTCAATTAAATATGAAGATTAAAAATATAGGTATATACATATGACCCAAAAAAATTTCATCACATGTCATAATAATGCAACATGAAATGGTGCATTGGGAAAGATAGACATCAACACAAAAGTATACATGGAAATGTTTTAAAAAATGAAAGTAAGAATGAAATTAAAAATGAAGTAAATAAATGTAGATGTGTACCATAAATTACCTTGATTATTGTAGAGATTATATTTCATATGAAAGGTGTCAATTAGGAAGTGTGAAAGATAAACCTAAAAATAAGAAAAAAAATATTAATTTCTAGAAAAATCATGTTATTACCAAAAAATTCCTTACTACACTAGGTTCCTATCACTTCTTTTAATTCATCAAAAATAAGCTACAAAAAAATATAGGAAAAAATATATAATTTAGAGATAATATTAAGATTTTGAATTTTGTATTGGGAGGTATAAATAAGACAAAAGGTAAATCATTTGGTAATTTTATATTTTAGTAAACCTAGAGCTATGGATGACCATTTTTGGCAAGATGTGGGGTGATGGATAAAGTAAAATTTGGTGGATGTTTAGGGGTTTACTATGGAGGTTATAAAAATTAGGAAATGTAATTAATGTTGGGTTGGGTATTGTTTACCCTAATTTAGATTATTGAAATAAAGAGTAACCTAATAGGATAGGAATTTGTCTAGTAATTTAGATATTAATATATGCAATTTAATTATACATATGAATGTAAAATACTAAAAATGATTACAATGATTCCAAAAATGGCATATATTAAATATAGTAAGTATCATAAAAGGATGAGTCATTATAAATTTTTGATGACTATTTGACTATGATGATATTTTAAAAGTGGTTATAAGTTAAAATTAGGCATTTTATTCATTCATTTCAATAGATATATATCTATCTACATAGGGTCAATTCCATTTATCTACATCAACATCACTATTTGATACTAACCTATGTATAAATGAGGGACTAGGACATTAAAATCAATGTAAACTATCTCTATATGCTCTATATTTATTATCCCAAACCTTGATAATGCACACAAATATATAAATTAGTTTCTTTTGCCTTTAAACCCTATGTGTGTTTGTGAGGGATAGAAACCTACAAAATCTAAGAAAGTGTAATGGGTTGAGCTAACCCCAATCACCCCCATTTTCTGATTTAATACTACCTAAGTATATGATACTTAAAGGAGGGAAATAAATCCACATATAGTTCTCCCACCTAGTGTTATTATGAAATTGTGTTCCTTTGATATATGTGTATGTAGTTAATGATTTGGCTTTGATACTTGAAAATGATTTCTTTGAATTTGATTTAGTGTGATTCAGACTTGGATTATCATTTTTATAGTGATAGGTTTGAAATTTTATAAGAAATAGGGAATATTTTCTCAATGCGTAATAGTATACATATGTGTTATATATAAGTGGAAAGTCCATTTTGAATGAAACATTAATTTGTTTATATATGAGTCTAATTAGCCATCAAAATTCTAGGAAAATGGTTTGATTTTAAGTGGAGGTTTGATTTTAAAATGTAAAAAATTATGGGAGAGAGTCAATATTGAGTAGCTCATGTTAATATCAACTAGTGATACTGACCAAATATGACATAACCAACTTGTGTATAGGCAGACTAAAATGAAAGTATGGATTTTTCTTTACAAGATATTTACCAAGTTTAAAATAAATAGTGGGGTTATTATATGTGTGAAATAGTTTAACAAAAGGTTAAAATTATACCATAACTTTAAAATATGAGAGAATGGTGGATTATGACCCTGTTTATGTGCTTAATTCATGGTGGTAGATGTGTTTCAAGCTTGTCATTTTCAAATACCATGTTCTATATTTTAGTATTAAAAAAGTTAGCTCTTTTATTTTGGGAATGGAATAAATAGAGAAAATAGATAAAATCTACATAAATATGTACAACACACTTTGTCCTTGGTATGATCTCTAATTTTTCATGTCACTCAATATAAAAACATGCAATCATGTGTAGTCAATGTCCATAGTTTGATTATTTTAATCTGAAACAAAAATTTTTAGTTTTTGAAATAACAAAGATAAGAGTACACTTATGTGTTGGTGAAAGCATGTTTAACTTGAAAATGTTTTGGATATGTTTCTTCCTTATTAAAGCATTGGATAAAATTAATCTTCATCACTAAACTAAATGTATGGTTAGGGTAATTGTTCCCCAAATTTGTATAACTATGAATGTTATTGATTTGGGAAGACAAAATGTCCCAATCCTCATGAATTTATAAAGAATTACGATATGTATTAACCCAATTAACTATGAAGGTAAAATATAACCACTACACTATGCTCACTCAAATAAATTGAAAACCCACTAAAAATGGCATATATATTCAATTACATAGTTTTTATTATGGTCACTCCATGTAAAAAATGGATAATAAAAAGAGAATGAATAATGTTCATACACTCATCATGAACATAGGTTTTATTTTATAAATTTTCTAAAGTTTACTCAATTTAGAATAAAATGCATGATCAATTTTTTTTTATCAATGTTTATGCCTCCATTATGACCATATATCTACAAAGTATGAAGAGGAATGATACCCAATTTTCAATTCAAATGTAAACTATGTTTTTATATGTGTGTATGAACTAATATCATTCCTCATTAATCTAAAGTTTTTATATGTGTAATTATTAGTATCATGCCCCATGAATATGTGACAACTGATATATAATTTTATGCACATATATGTTAAATATAAGAACATGTATCCTTAATTTATGTGTATGTATAAAATTGTAATCCATATTTTTAAAATTATGTGCACATTCCCATGCATATTCACCCAAGTGTGTATGAATATTTACTCAAATTACTATAAATTGAGTACATATGCATGGGATATGCCCCCATAATATGCACTTATGTGTCAATATATATCATATAACTAAACCATATAATATATAAACCATTCTAAATCTATGTAATTTTTACTCTAATATATTTTATGTTCATGAAGGCTTATGTATTTGTGACAAGCCCATTATAACTCCCCCCTTTTGGGATAAGGGATGTATCCTATAATTAACTCATATCAAAATAATAGTTTAATGTATCTTATCATTATTGTAAATTTTTTAATGATGTCATGATAATATCATGAAGGTGTCTAGGTGAGTGGAATAATTGCCTTCATAGTCTAAGTGACAATGATAAAGTGCGAATGTGCTTATCCTAATATGCTTGAAGAAGGCTTGGTTGATATTTAGATTTTGAATTGTTAAAGATGTTCAAGGATGAGTATGGATTATTTATCATGTGAAATAGGTCCATAATATGTTTTATAAGCTTTAAGTGCTTGTGTACATAAGTAAAATTCATCTGGTTGTCCATATTTTTCATCTAGACATTATGGGTCTAGTGGCAAAAAATTTGAGTAGGTAGTTTGATGACATCACCATTGCCACATGTGGTGAGTTAGGAGGAATTGGTCACATGGGTTTATTCAATATTATGTTTAGTTCTTATGTTCTAAATTTAATATCATGAACTAAATCATGTAAAAAGATATGCAAGTGCAAAGTTGGGCTCCTAGGCATTTTGACAGTATTTTTGCATACTTAGCCCAATTTGCATGAGGTAAGAAATAGTCAAGAAAGTATTTTGATGGTAGCATATCTTGCACATGTGGATGTTTTACGATAAGGTGATCATATGGGTTTATTTATTTTTATACCTAGTTATTTTTATCTAATTTTTAAGTCAAGTGTCAAAGTGCATAGAAATATAACATGTTTAAAGTTTGCCTTCTAGATAAGTTTTTGACATAGTTGGCTCTGTGGCAGAAAAATATAAGAGAGTTTTTTAATGTCATTATATCTCACATGTGTGAGGGTTATAGGATAATTTTTTCACATTTTTATCTTCTCCTATGTGTGGAGATCATATGGTCTAAATTTGAGAACATGCGAGTCAGTGACGTAAAAGATATGAATGTGCAAAGTTGACCTTTTAGGTAGATAAGCAAGGTTCCAATACTTAGTCATTTTTGCACAAGTTATAGTTCGAGAAACATTGATGGAGTTCATTCCTCATAAAGGTCAAGAAGAAATTAGATGGTGCCAAGTGTCATGATCATGGGGTTTCTAATAAATATTGATTGATGAGTGTTGCATGATAAGGACCTAATTGATCTAAAGAGATCATCAGTATGCAACAAGTCAACATTTCAAGATTGCATGAGATAAGGTTAACATGTTCAAGGTTAAATGTTTAGCATTGACAGACTATGTGTTAAAGGTGTAGATTTGTTCAATAAGATTTATGGTTCATATTTAATTGGATTAGTAATAACTTCAATTGCGAGCAAAGTGGTTGAGGTTTAAATGTGTTCATTTGCATTTAAATATTCAAATTTAATAAGGGAAAACTACTGTATAGTTTTTGGGCCATATATTTTGATCTAGATATAATTTTATTATGATATAAAAATAAAAGAATAATAATAATCCATTTCACATAAAATTAATCTGAATTGAAGATCTAAAAGTATGTAAAGTCAAAGATATTAAGCTTCAAAATTGACTATGTGTTCATTCTTGTTCTGCAAGTGACCCAAGAAGAGTAATTGAACTAATTTAGTTGTTGTTTCGATGTTTCATGGTTAATTAGATATTGGGAAGTCTTTTATACTCCATGAGTATTCTATGTGTACATTATGAAGGTTTGACCTTTTTTATAGAGTATGAATAATGGGTTGGAATTTGATTGTGTATTCGTTCATAATGACTATATGCATAAAATGTTGTTTAAGTGATTTATGCTTAAGTAAAAGGGTACTATGTTGGTTATTGTCAGTTAAGGGGGACCTATAGATCATACATAATGGTTTCATAATTTTGGTATTGGTTTTGTGTTTTTTTTTGGTCAATGAAGTGTTAAAATAAATGAATGGGTTCACATGAGACCTATAAGAGCTATAATGGCTTTATTATAAGGTGTAGCTACTTAAGGGTGACCCATAGATACTATGGCCAACCTATGTTGATTTTATTGAGATTTATCTCAATTAGATAGTTGTATTAAGGGGTAAGGCATGCCTAATGAATGACCAAGATGGTGATGATTATGATTACTCTATAAATAGTGAAATTAAAGATGGTGATTTTCAGGCTTGGAGTGAGAGACAAGGTGAGAGAGACTGGAGAGATTTGAGAGAGGATTATATGTGTGTATTATGGATTGAATGATGGGTAGAGTACCCTATGGATGATTTAAAGATAATAATAGATTGAAGACTATTTGTATGACCTTTAGGTCATAATTCTGTTAACAAAATAATGATCTTGTTGTTTGAGTATGAGTGAAGGTGAAGAGTGATAAGCATAGGTCTATCATTAGGTGTTGTAGACATCAGTCCAAATGTGGATATGTTCATAGGTGTTGTTGTGGCATCTCAAAATATAAGGTGGTTATAGCCTCCTTGAAAATTAAAACTTGCTAAAATTTTGGTTGTTATTGTAGCTCAGTTAGATAGCTGTTATACCACCTTGTGGGATTGTAGTCTCACTAAATAGGGATTATAGTTCTTTGATCAATTATAGCTAGTCTAAAATGGATCTTGTTATTATAGTATAGTATTAAAATTGAAATTTATAGTGGGTTTTCTCCCCCAAGATATTTTCCCACATATGTCATGTGTTTTGTGATTAATCTTGCGTTATCTCTCTTGCTCATTTCTATGAATGATGTGTATGCTTCACGAATGTTTTTTGTAATTGATTAAGGATTGAAATTGAATTTGGATAATCTAGGATTACTATTTCACACCCCCCATCCCCCACCTTATTTATTTTACCTCTAATAATTGGTATTAATCAGGTCATTTAGAGAAATCTTAACATCTTGAAGGAGATCCTAAGTAACACAAGATAGATAATCAATTGAAAAAAGAAAATCTTAAATTGAGATAAATGGTCAAAATTATTAAAGAATAGATTAGTTATATTAAATAAAAATCATGTATAATGGTGGATGACTTGGTTAAATAAGTCAAGAGGTATAAGGAGTATATCCAAGATTTTGGAATTTAGTTAGAGGGTGCATGTTCAAGCTTGAGAGCTAAAAGAGATGAATATGTTAAAATGAAGACTAATCTTGTTTCCCTAAAATATGAGTATGAAAAATTAATATTAAAGATAGGTAAGATTATAAAACAACAAAAGAAGCTAAAACAAGTTAAAAATGATGAAAAATAGATCAACAATCTCAATGATTAGTTAGGGGCAAATAATGTAAATTTGAATACAAGAGAAGAAGAATGTAGACATCTTAAGACTCAACTAGAAAAAGTAAATGTTAGAATTAGTTCAAAGTAAAGTGAGCTTGATGAGATGAAAATTGAGATAAATAATGAGCATGAAAATCTCATAGACAATTTAAACAAACTAAGAAAGGAGAATGAGAATTCTAAGCAAGTTAAGGAGAATTCAATAGCTAAAAGTAATACAAGAAGGTTTTTTAGACAACCAAATGCTTCAAGGTATGATAGTTTATTTCATAGTCATTGTTATACATGTCATATGTATGTTCATAGAGCTAAGGGATGTAGAATGAATTCACTCAACTATGGAAATTCATGGAGCTATGATAGAAGGATTTTTTGGTCAAAGATTGATCACAGTTCAAGTCTGTCAAAAGGTACAAATGATGTTATTTGTTTTGGTTGTCATAAGAGTGGACATATTGCTAGATTCTATCCAAATAGTGTTAATAAGTATTCAAGGTATATCAAAGGATATATAATTCTTATAAGGTTTGTAAAATGATAAAATCAAGTATGGAAACCAAAAGTAATCATTGCCAATTCTTCTATTCATAAGGTTGATAATAAAGTTTCTCTAGAAGGCTATGTTACAAATCAGGATAATCTTAAGGATCAAGTAAGTAAGATGGTTGTAGAAGATAAGAAGATTCAAACTTTGGTATGGAGACCTAAGGCAGTAAAGACTAAGGAGACTAACTCTTTTGAGTCCAAGAGTCTTGATGGAATATTTGCCAAGGTGGAAAAAGAATAAAAAATAAAGAAGATTCAAGAGTTTCTATAGAAAACATTTATTGACAATTCTAAAGAAAAGAATGAAGTCAAGGATTCAGTTAAATTCAAGTGGGACAACAAGTTTGATGTGATAATGGAGATATGGGACTCTCAAAATTTTTGGGACTCTTAGTATTTCTATGTCAAAGTGGTGTCTTTATATATGATTTAAGGAGACAATTATTAGTGAGAGGAAACTTGGTGTCTATCATATATTGTTTGATGAGAAGGTATGAACATAAGGTATGTTTGTGCATTTTTTTTTTTATATTTTTGTTATTGGAAAAGAAAATCTTTTAAATAATATTAGTGGTCCTATATTGAGAAAAAGATAGCTTGTTGGTCATGCTTTGGATGCTCTTATATAAAGGCGAGTTTAAAATATCTATCTGCATATCAGTTTGTGGTAGATGTCAAGTGAGCTTATAAGTTGAAGGCCTCTCTTCTATTTTTTTATCCTAGATCATGGTAATCTTGTTAATGGCTTATTAAACAATTATGTATGCCATGGATATTCACTTTGTCCTAAAGATGAGGTGTCTCTATATGAGTTTTGACTATGATTGTATAGTATTTGAAGACTTGTTGAAGATTTCATGTTTGAGGTGAAGCATGAAGTTAGGGGGAACAACAAGATCATGAGTTTATTCTAGAGATTTTGAAAGAGCTATAATACAAGGTTAGATTGGGTATATTCAAATGGAATAATGAGATTAAGGAAATGTCAAGAATAGTTTTATTCTCAGAAATGTCTATATACTTATTTGTGATGTGCTCTAGGTGTTTTTATGGTCTAAAGGTTGTTGAAGACAAATTGAATATTTTTAAGTGTTCTCAATTTTCTTAGTTTTTGTCTTAAGGGCAAGTAGGCCTAAAATGGGTTATAAGAAGTCATGGATCCTAAAGGTGTGAAGGATAAAATATTGGTTTGGAAGTGTGTGATTAGTGTCTCTAGGTGTGTAATACGTTTCATAGGTGTGCATTAACCAGAAGGAGATTTGTTGACCTTATTTGTTTTGAGTCTCTAAGGTTTTAGGCTATGATAAAAAAGTGGTCTACTTCATGATTTTAAGTTTAAGGCTTATTAATTTGTTTAATGGGACAAATGTGTTATTAAATCAAGCTTCATAGAGATTTGAATATTTGTGGTTCTCAAGTTATATATGTTTTTGTCCAGATGGGGGCTTAATTATCCAATAGGTTTGTGAAGGAAGTATGTTTAAAAAGATGAGATACGTGGTTAAAATTGGTTTTTTTGAGGTATAATATTATAATTATCTATATATGAATTTTTAGATCTTGAAGTTGTGTCTACAGAATGTTATGGGTTCTACAAGTTCTAAGTAGGGCTATAAGGAGGCTAGATAGGCCTAGTGTGAAGAAAAAGTGTTTTTTGCTTAGTTTATCCAAAATAGAAAGGTATGATTGTTTAAAAGAGATTTATTAGGTTGGTTTAGATATTTTTTCCTATTTTTTGAGTGGCATGAAGTTATATTGATGGTCCTTATGGTATCTTGAGAGAGAAGGCTAGTAAGCATGTGTGGTGTTTCTTCATGTGTATAGATATTTAAAGATTCTCAATATGTGAAATGGATCAAAAATATTATAAGGAGTCCCTCTCAATTATTTATTATTGAGTTTCATTAGTTTCTAGTATTTTATGTGTTCTTTATTCATTGACTGCAATGCTTTGTTGAAGAGAGTGTTGGCAAAGAGCAAGAGGAAGTTATCAAGACAAGAAGAATTAGGCTCAAGGTAAGAAGGAGTTTGTATCATATTTTAAAGGTATTCCTATCCTATTCATGGTATTTTCAAGTCCTAAATATTATATTGTGCCAAATTTTTCATTTTTTTAAAGGGGGAGAAAGTTTTTGTTGTGAGTATGCTTGAAAAGAGAAAATGAAGGTGAGCTATATATTATTATATGATGGTTGTTAACATTAATGGCAAAGGGGAAGATTATTAGAGCATTTTAAATGATGTCATAATGATGTCATGATGAATTAATGAAAGTGTAATAGTGAGTGGATAAATTTCCTTGATAGTCTAAGTGCTAATGAAAAAATGTACAATGTGTTTATCTTAATATGCATGAAGAAGGCTTGGTTTATCTTTAGAGTTTATATGGTTAAAGATGTTTAGGAATGAGTATGGAGTATTGAGCATGTGAAATAGGTCCTAATATTTTTTATAATCTTTGAGTGATTTTGTGCATAATTATAATTAATTTGGTTCTCCATTATTTTCATCTAGACACTTTGGGTCCAGTGGCAAAAAATCTTAGGTAGTTTGATGACATCACTATTGCCATGTGTGGATGAGTCAAGAGGAAATGGTCACATGGGTTTTTTTAGTATTATTCCTAGTTATTATACACTAAATTTAATATCATACACTAAATCACATCAAAATATATACAAGTACAAACTTGGGCTCCCAGGCATTTTGACAGTGTTTTCCCATACTTAGCCAAATTTGCATGAGGTAAGAAATAACTGAGTGAGCATTTTTATGGTAGCATGTCTCACCTATGTGGATGTTTCAAGAGAAGGTGATCATATGGGTTTATTTAGTTTTGTACCTATTTTTTTCACTAATTTTTAGTTTAAGCACCAAAGCACAACAAAAGATATGCATGCTCAAAGTTGGCCTTCCCAACAAGTTTTTGACATAGTTGGCTCTGTGACAAAAAAATCTTAGTGAGACTTTCAATGTCATTATATCTCATACATGTGAGGGTTTCAAGATCATTTTGTCACATGATTGGATTCTACTATGGGAGGAGATCATATCTTCCAAATTTTAGAACATGTAAGTGATCAAGGTAAAACATATGACTGTGCAAAGTTAGTCTTCTAGGCAGATAAACAAAGTTCCCATACTTAGTATTTTTTGTACAAGTTAGAGTTCGAGCAACATCGATAGAGTGAATTGATCCAAGTGGTCAAGAAGAAATTATATGGTGATAAGTGTCATAATAATATGGGTTTTGAGCAAAATCTAATAGTGAGTACTACATGATAAGGACCTGACTGATCTGCATAGATCGACAGTGTGCAATGACTCGACAATGTAAGATTGAATGAGATGAGGTCAACATGTTCAAGGTTTAATGTTTGACATTAGTAGACTATGTGTTAAAGTTTGAGATTCATAAAATAATATTAATGGTGCATATTTAATCTAAGTAGTGAGGACTCGAGATGTGAGCAATGTGTTTGAGTTTTAATTGTGACCATTTGCATTTAAGTATTCAAATTTAACAAGGGAAAAACTAGTGTCTAGTTTTTGGGCCATATATTTTAATATAGATAGAATTTTCTCATACTGTAAAAAAAAGTATGAAGAGGACTCAATATATCATCTAATGAACCTACTTTAAAGATATAAAAATATGTAAAATAAAATATATTAAGGTTCAAAGTTGACTATGTGTTCATGCTTGTTCTTCAAGTGACCCAAGAAGAGTAATTAAGCTCATGTATATGTTGTTTCGATGTTTCATGTTAAATTAGATATTTAAGATTATTTTAGACTCCATGAGTATGCTTTATTTTTATTATTAAGGTTTGGCCATTCGTATGTAGTATGAACAATGCTTTATAAGTTAAATATGTATTCATTCATAATAATTATGCGCATAAAATGTTATTTGAGCGAATTATGCTTAAATAGAAGGGTATTATGGTTGTTTTTGGAACTTAATGGGGAAATATAGATCATATGGAATGGATCCATGCTTTTGGTATTAGTTTTTCATTCTTTTTTTGTTTGATGAAGTTCTAGAGGAATGAATGGGTTCACATGAGACCTATAAGAGATATAAAGGCATTATTAAAAGGTATAGCTACTTAAGGGTGACCCATAGATGATATGGCTAACATACAAAGATTTTAATGAGAGTTGTCTTAATGAGATAGTTTTATTAAGGGTTTAGGCATGCCTAATGGGTGACCAAGATGGTGATGATCATTATTGCTCTATAAATAGTGAAATCAAAGATGATGATTTCTAGACTTGGAGTGAGAGACTTGGTGAAAGAGACTTTGGAGAGATTGGAGAGAGTATTATGTGTGTGAATTGTGGAGTGAAGGAGGGGTATAGTTCCCTATGGATAAGTTAAAAATTATAACAGATTGAGGAATGTTTGTATGACCTGTAGGTCATAATTTTATTGAAAAAATAGTGCCCTTGTTGTTTGAGTATGAGCAAAGGTATAGGTAATAAAAAAAGATCTATCATAAAGTTTTGTAGACTTCAGTCCAAAGTTGGATGTTTTCATAGGTGTTGTTGTGGTATATTGGTATCTAAGGTGGTTACAATCTCTTTACAATTTTAAACTTGCTAAAAGTTTGGTTATTTTTGCAGCTTAGCTAGACAGGTGTTGTAACACCTTGTGGGATTGTAGTCTCACTTAATAAGGATTATAGTTTATTGATAATTTTAATATATTTCAAATTGGATCTTGTTACTATAGGACAATATTCCAATGACATGTTATAATGGGTTTTCTCCCCTAAGAGGATGTTTGACATATGGCATGTGTTTTGTGATTAATCTTGCATTGGCTCTCTTTATCATTACTATGAATGATGCGTATGCTTCATGAATTATTGTAGTGATTTATTATGGATTGAAATTGAATTTGGGTAATCTGGGCTCATTGATTCACCCCCCTCTCAGTGATTGTACCTCTAACAATCATGTATAAATATAAAATCATGTAATATTATGTGAACTTGTGGAGAATATTTCATCATCATATATATATATATATATATATATATATATATATATATATATATATAAAGGTATGTATATAACATATGTAATGAATGACATATTAATTTCATCTATAGATAGATTTATCAATGAATCACACATTAGTAAAATCACTTGTTAGGAATACAATGTAAAAGTGCATGATATAGATCTTAACACCACTCAATGTTATTAATATCAATAAGAACAAAAATATTGAGTCATAGTATCACACATAAGGCCAAAGTTTTCATATAATGTACATGAATATGTCACAAAACACAAGGTTAGGGGCCACATTCAATGAGACATATAGATGTCAAAAATAAGGGAAATAAAATATATCACATCAAACAAGGACAAGGGACACACTTTAAAGGTTTTTAATGATTGGATTGAGTTTAAATTAAATTTTTTTCACTCTAAATTTTAATATATCTATCAATAAAACTATCATAAAATTACTAACTATCAAACTAGTTGTGTTATGAGTGAAATTATTGATCAAAAAGTGTACTAGATAGCTTCAAACTTGAAAATATGTGACTTCTAGTATTAAATTATATATATATAATAATAATAATAATAATAATAATAATAATAATAATAATAATAATAATAATAATAATAATAATAATAATAATAAACCATATTATAATCTCATTATTTATAATTAATACACTACTTATACTTTGTGTGTAATTATTATTAATTAAAAAAACTAAAATAAGCTTATTACAAGATAACTTGCATTGTAAGTTAAATCTAAAATTAAAAAATATAGTATAAAATTAATATAAAACTAAAATAAATTAAAATAAACTAAAAAAATAATAAATAAACTTAATTTTACTTACTATAAATATTTGGACATCATGCAAGAAGCCTTGTTTAATAATAAAATCAAACATGCAACTACTACTCATCCTAGTCAACTTAGACTTTCAACTACGCTAATTAAAAAATTTAACTCAAATTATATTTAATTTTAGTAATATAATAATTAATCCATGTTATTCCTCTTTTTTAATGTCTAGATAATGTTTTATAATGAACTAAGTACTCAAATAGTGAACTAGAGTACACTAATGTAAACTACACAGAACTGGTAGTTTCATCTATTTTTTAATAAATCATTGGGAAGTGTTTAAAAGTGAAAAAAACACTAATTAATTTCATAAATAAATTAAATAAAATTACAAAACACATAAACATAAATATACTAATTATAAAAATAGAATTCAAGTGCTCATATTGGTATCATACTCAACATTCCCCCTTTGATGCAAAGAGTTGAGATTCCCATCATCTCCTTGAGTCTTCCATAGATCTCAAAAAATATAAACCATAATAATTATGTGAAATATAATGTATTTTTTTTACATTTTTATTCAATATAGGATAATGCAACTGTACCCTGTTTCTTCAAAGATAAAAAAACTAACCCACTTCCCAATATGAAATAATAACCTGAAATTGACTTCTTCTCATCAAGAGATCTTACCCAATATGAATATTTGTATCAAATGAGATATAAATTAATTTATGGTTTTAAATAAATACCATTATTAAAATTAAATCTTAAATATATATAAATTCTTTTAACTACTTGCAAATTCTTGAATGACGATTTGCCCATAAATCTAGAAACTAGTGGAACTCCATAACTGAAATCAGGTCCAATCATAGTGAGATACATAAAACATAAAACCATGATTATAAAAGTGTTTTAATTAAACAAATTAATTACATAATCCTCCATAATATTTTCTCCACTTGTATTTGGAGTGTCTGTAGGCTTGAAATCTTGAAGATTTACTTCTTTAGCATGTCTTAGACATACTTGTATTGACAAATGAATACTTAATTTTTATTTTGATGAAATTCCATGCCAATAAATTAAGTCATAAGTCCAATATAATACATATAAAACTATTATTTCATATATTATTTTAATATATTAAACATTTCCATAGATCTACCTATAAATATAAAGTCATCTACATAGAGATAGACATATTAAATATTATAATTTAATGTTTGTATTTAAAGAGCTGGCTCTTTTTGACTTATTACATAGCCTTTATCCAATAAAAAGATAAAAATTATTTATTACCAAGATATTTTATATTTATTAAACCCATAAATATCCTTATTCAACTTATATACCCAAAATTATTTACTCTTTACCTCAAAACCTTGTGTCTGCCCAACATATTCTTCTTCTTCAATAACTCCATTAAGGAATTCACTTTTAACGTCGATATTTTATACCCAATTTTTACCAATAATATATTTATTAAATTTATTTTTAAATAAATTCCATGTATCATTCATCTCTTACTCCATCTCTAATTTCATAACATTAACCCATTTCTTTCTTGTGACTAGCTTTTGCATAACTTATAGGATCACTAGTTACAAATAATAATGAAAACATAGTATTTTCATCATAATTATTATAAAATAAGTTATATTATTTATTTTTTATAATATTTATCCTACTATCATAATTATAATCCAACATTTAATTTTATAGATATGGATTCAATAAATTCTTGTTCTTATTTTACTTTGATGTGGATGGATGACTAGTCTCTTGCAAAGAGCTAGTATTATTTCATGATGAAATATAAATGTGTGTAAGAATTTTGAAGACATAAAACTAAAATTAAATAGGATGAACCATTTAAATTAATATTTTTTTATCCACACTATCAAAATCAGAATACACATTATTTTCAAAAAAATTACAATTCCTAGAAATAATTGTGGCTTTACTAGTAAGATTATAAAACTTATGCTTTGATTTTATCACTATATCCTATGATAATATGATCATATATATTAGGATAAAATATATCACCATTGAATTTACTATTATTCTTTTAAATTCTAATATTTACTTTAACTCAAATGGACTTTCCATTTCCTAATTACTCTTGGCTTTTAAAGGAATTATCTAACTTGTTGAAATCATATTTATGACTTCTCACCTGATTTAAAAAACCTAAAAAAAGAGTCAACAAATTTTTTTATTCATATATTACAATTAAATATGTGACATAATAATAGTATCCCTCTTTATACTCACTTTGTTTAGCATAAAAATCCTTATATTCCCTTTATTTATTGGCTTGATTCTTTGTTGCTAGTATCTTATAATCTTTTATCATTTATCTTTATTTTTTGCAATAATGATAAGTAAAGTATTTATTATTTTTACCTAAAAATTTTTATTTAAATTTTACAATTGAATTTTATAAACTCACTTGATTCTAATTATTATTTTTCTCATTGGTCTTTGAAACCCTCACCTTGGCTTCAAGTGCTTGTTTTAGACCATGTTCTAAATATCTTGCATATAATCTCATCTTATACCCATGAGACAAAAGAGAACCCACTAATTCATCAATAAGTATAGTTTTCATGTATTTACGATCTTCAAGAGTGATCATAATATACAACCATATTTGGCCTAAATATATCAAAATCTTCCTTCTTATAACACTATCTTATATAGTTTCTCTATAAACTCTCATTATATAAACTAAATCATTTACCCTTATGAAATAATATCGAACTCATTTAGAATATGACATTCTCAAATTATTAAAATTAATTTTAAGGGTTTAGATTTTTAATTATATTACCTTAATAAATATTGGATATGAAGTCTCAAAGGTATTTTATGTCTCATGGGCATTCTTACATCCTATAATTCTTGGATAAATGCTTGGGTCTATGGCACTCTGGATATATAATAAGGCTTGCATATCTCTTTTTTCTTTATCAAAATTTGTGATATTTTATCTTATGTCAAGCCATTCCAATATTAAGGTGTTTTTTCCTCCCAGATAAAATTATTCCAAACTTATTTACACACTATAATTATCTTCAATTTATTTTTCCAATACTCAAAGTTATCACCTTTGAAAACATGAATATTCATGAAAGTAGAATTCACTAAAGCTATTATTCTTCTAAAAATGGCCTAGAAAACTTTAAAAAGTTTATTTTCACCTAGATATGATATAAAATGGGGTTTTTAATGATTGGATTTAGTGCAGATCATCTTTGTTTCACTATAAAATTTAAGCTATGTATCAACAAAACTATTTTAGAATCTAGTTGTCAAACTAGTTGTGTTGTGAGTGAAATTATTGATCAAGAAGAGTATTGAATATATTCAAACTTTAAAATATGTGATTTTTGTTATAAAATAATATATACATATGATAATATCAGACATAAAGTAAAAAATAAGATATTCAGTTATAATTAATGTGTTATTCAGCCTAAGTTATTTTTAATTCTTATTAATAAAAAAAGCTAAAATAAGCTTCTTACAAGATAAATTAAATTTCAAGTTAAGTCTAACATTATAAAATATAATATAGTATTCATTGAATATTAATTTAAACTAAATTCAACTAATAAAATAATAAATAAACATAATTTAACTTATTGTAAATATTTAGACATCATGCAAGAGGCCATCTTTAATAGTAAAGTCAAACATGTAACTACTAGTCATCCTATTCAACTTAGAGTTATAACTAAGTTAAATAAATTTAACCCAAATTATCTTTAATTTAAGTAATATAATAAATAATTCATGTGATTAATCTTTGATAATTAGTGGATAATATTTTAGACTCAACTAAGTACTCAAATAGTGTTCTGAATTACATTAATTGAACTATAGTGAACTAGAGTGCACTAGTAGTTCCAACTAAAGTGTCCCAAATTGACCAAAAAATAAATTAAGTTCATAAATAGATTAAATAAATTATAAAATGCCTAAAAAAATCAAAATATAAGAATTCTAAAAATATAACTCAACTTCCCATATTGAGATCATACTCAACACACTTAAGGGACACAAAGATGTTGAAAATAAGGCCAAAGGGCCATATGTAAGAGACAAACACAAAGTGTCCTATCATGTGAAGCATTAAAAAAATGGACCATAGAACAAGGGAAATATTCTACATCATACATATGTATCAATTTCATATCATAATAAAATAGCTTATACATGTAACGTTATATAAGATATGAATGAGTAACAAGCCATGTGTAAGAAATATAGGTATTTCAACATGGTAGTAATGTCATAGAAAGATATAACATGTAATAGTGAAACTTGTGGAATAAAAATACTCCAATATAAAAATGGCTAGTTTAGACACTCATTTTAGGCCACTTTCATGCCTAAATTATGATTTAGTTCAATTTCTAATGTACAAAATAATCTAATCTTATAAATTACCAAAACTCATTTGCATAAGGAATTTAATTTCTTAGAAACATGGTGAGTATTTATTATTTAGCGTCTTATCTTGTATGCACCATTAGCCTAGTTTAGCTTAAACCTTGGTAAAATTATGACCTAGTAATTTGACATTCTTTGTCTTTCAAATTATTAATTCAAAATATTTAAAATAATTTTCAAAAGCCAAAAATCACTAAGCATGATTAATTAATAATTAAATATCAATTAACTTGCCTAAGTAAAAATTCCTAGTTGAATTCATGAGTTTCATTTATCCAAAAAGTAATTTTTATCCAAATATGAAGTCAAATGCCAAAGGAGATAATAAAGTGATTTATTAATTATTAAATATCACAATAAGGTGTTTCAAAACCTCACAAATATCTAATGTGAGTTCTCATGGGTCATAAATAACTAAAATTAAGGTGTCAATATTTCATGAGAGCTTTGACCCAACACAAGGTTAGCCTAACTCAAATTAGGTTATTTTAGAATCAACTAAAGTTAAAATGTAACCTAAAATCCTTAGGGTTAGAGTTAGTACTTAGAGATATAAATAGAAGTTCCCACACCATACGCCAACAAAATTTTGTGTATAAGGTTATTCTGAAGGAATGCCTTCAAAAATCCATTGAGAGTAGTGTTATAATTCCCATTTTAAGGCAAACTTCACACCAACCCAAGCCAATAGTAGACCAAAGCTAGAAGTGACCATTAAAGAAGTGTTAACACCATGGAGAAGCATTAAAAAGAGTATCTAATGTCATATAATCAGCATAAACATCTTTATGCTAATAAGTAGACATAAAATTCAAAAAAGGAGGTAAATGACTTATGTTTTTTATCTTTTATTTTATGATATTTTTCATTATGTTATGCTTCCCCTAGTTATTAAGAAAGAGTGTTTAGTTTTAGTGTATTTTTATGTATGTATTTTTATCATTTTAATTAACAAGGAAATAATCAACATTTGTGTGCTATTCAAATTCTTAAGATACATAATATCATGCCCTATGGGAGTATCAATCACCATTTGGGACATGAACAATTAATTTTAATAAAATTTGAATTTTTTTAAAATATGTTATTGTGCCTATGTCTTGCAACACCTTCTGAAATAGGGGCAAACTGTAATTGGTCATTTTTCTCCACTTTCATGCCTAAACCAAGATTCAATTCAATTTCTAGAAACTGATGTAATATAAGCCTAAAAATCACTTGAATTCCCAAATTATTCCATATAAGAGATGTAATCACTCAAAAACATGTCAAGGCTTTCTTATTTAGGGTATTACCCTATATGCACCAATAACCTAGTATTATTTCAACCCCAGTCAAATCACAACCTAGTAATTTGATGTTATTGGCCTATTAGGCTATTAATTAAAAACATTTAAAATAGTTTCCAAAATCCAAAAAGCACTAAGAAATATTAATTAACAAGAAAATCTAAATTAACATGCCCAAGTAAAAATTCCAAGTTGAATTAGTGAATTTCATTTATCAAAAAAGGAATTTTTACCCAAATATTAAGTCAAAGGTCAAAGGAGCTAATAAAGTGATTTATTAATTCCCAAATATTTCGAAAAAATGAGTCACAACCTCATAAATATCTAAAGTGACTTGTCATGGGTTGTAAATATATAAAACTAGGATGTCAAGATTTCATGAGTGCTTTGACCCAACCCAAGGTTAGCCAAACTCAACCTAGGTTATTTTAGACTCAACCAAAGTTATAATGTCACCTAACCTCTCTAAGGTTAGAGTTAGTTCTTAGAGATATAAATACAAGTTCCCATATCATATGCAAACAATTTTTTTTGTGTAAGGCTATTCTTTAGGAATGCATTTAAGAAGCCATTGAGAGTAGTGTTATAATTCACATTTTATGCTAATCTTCACATTAATCCATGTCAGTACAAAACCAAAGCCATAAGTGACCATTGTAAAATCACTACCAATGTGGAGAAGCATTGATAAAAATATATAATATCATAGACCAAGAAATAACATCCTTATACCAATAAGTGGACACCAAATTTAATAAAGGAGGTAAAATATTTATGTTGTTTATACCTCTAGTTTGTGATATTATTAATTATTTTATGCTCCCCTAGTTCTTAAGCAAGAGTGTTTACTTATATTATATTGTTATGCATGAAAGTTTTTATCTTTACTAACAGGGAACTAATCAACATTTTTGTGTTCTTAAAACTCCAAAGATACATACCTTAAATCTTTAAAAAAAGAGCATTTAAATCTTTAATTTTAGAGTTTTATGCTTAAATTTCATGTCATTTTTTTAAAATTTAAAGGAAACAATGATGATCATAAAAATAATCGATGATCACATGAATGGGAAATGATATTTGTATTAATCGATGATGATATCTATCAAAATAGATTGAGCTAGAAACATAACAAAACTTAACTTTTCTTGCTTTCTTTTTAGTTCCTAACAATCTATTTATTACCTTTCAAAGCTTTTTCTTAAAGGGCCATAAGAAATTTACATTTGAAACTTTTTTATAAAATGGTTTTAGTTCAAAAAATGTTTTTTTAATGTGTTTATAGGAAATAGTGATGATTGAATCAAATTGATGTCAATTGTAGGAATCGATTATGATCACTATAGTAATCGGTGATGATTTCTCTAAGACAAAAATAGAAATTGAGAGCTCAAAATGGAATGTTTTTTATTAATATAATTTTTGTACTAAAGACAAGACACCCTGCTAATGTTTTTGTAGGAACCAAGGTGGAGAAAGAGGTGCCTAAACACTTATAAATCTCATATATGCTTTTGTTTGGTGCTTAAAATCAACCTAACCAAACTTGTCTTTTAGTATTTTTTGAAGTTTTTACAAGTGAAAACAAGGCTAATGGGTAAAAATTTCAATCCCATTTTATTTAGTGTTATTAATAAACAAAATATATATCTTAGATAGAGATCTTAAGATATTTTTACTTTTTTGTTTGTTCTTTGTTTATTAGCTAGCTTCAAAGTTCATATATTAAACTCTTTGTTTGTGGAAAACCATAAACTATAGTGTGTATGCTCTTCCTCATCCCCAATAGGGAATTCAAATGACTAAAAGTGTTTGGTTTATTATCTTGTTTATTTAATATTATTATAAATAATGTTACATTTTCTCTCCCCAAGATCTGAGTGGCTTGGGTGACCTAGAAATGACTTATAACATATTCCAATTTATTTTTCTTGCATTTGTCTTGTGGGTGGGAATCATTTGCCTCATCACAAGTTATTTAGGGGTGTGTTGACCTAGGGTTTCATCTCCTATCATATTACCAACCCTAATCTATTGTGAGGTATATAAATTGGTCATGTGATACTAGGATTGCTAGTGGGTAGAGCAATTAGTTTCTCCAATCCTAATGAAAACTAGGATCAGTTCATGATAAACATTAAAATTCACTAAGCAACACATGGCTGAAGTTGTTATGCAAAGCATAAAAATTTGCATAGTAAGCTAGGGATTTTGAACCTAACTGATGTGATGTTCCCTTGTGTTAGCCATAGTTTGGACCATTTAGTGTGTTTTAAAAATTATATATTTTAGTCAACACCACTTGTCATGGAATTTATTGCCAAATATTGAGTGCTCCTCACTCTAATTTTGTGCCATGTACTAATGATTGAGAGATATATGGGAACCTAAAATATATACCTTAATATATTATTTAATTTTTTTATTAACACTTAATTTCTCATGATCATTGGTATATCATTGGAATCTTTGGTAGAAGCTATACACACTCATGTCTATTTTATGGATAGGATGAGCCATTTATTGACATGTGTGTTTTAGATTAAAATTGTTTGTTTACATTGTCAAGTCTAAACAAGTCCAAAACTATCATGTTATTTTCACACCACTTTATCCTAAGAGGTGTTAATCTACCCGGTTTGTGTCACACTTTTGACTTAGAGTTTTTTAATTCAAAATCACTTGTGTGTCACTTGTTTAAATCAGGTATCATTATGCTTCTCATTTCATCTCAAATATTTTCCTTGGATTTTTGTCCAAAACCATCGCTATACCATTTGTTTGAAATATCATTGTTACAATCCCCAAATTTTTGAAACCAAGTTTCAAAACCATTGGTATACCATTTATTTCAAACACATAGTTATGTTTCCCATTTTGGTCTAGCCCTTTGCCTTAGAATAATTTGAGTCTTTTCACATTATATTTGAAACTCCATATTTCAATGTAAAAATCCTAAACTAATTAGGTTTACAGTAAAGCCTTATCTAATTTGGGCTTAGATAGTCAACCTTTTGTGTTTGGATTGTGTTACTTGGGTTTTCCTATTTGATCTAAATAATTTTTTCCTAGACCTAGTATTTATTTGTTGTATTGTGCCTTGATTGAGAGTCCTTTGAGCCAATTTATTTTCATGTGCCTTGTTTGAATTTTGTTGTGTTGAGTTAGAAAATGTACTAGTTTCATTGTTCAAATAGTCTCTTATGAACCAAATATTGAGTCTTAATGAGCTAACTACCAAGTGTCTTCCTATCCAATTTCCTTAGTTTATATTTTTTTGATTTATTATTTCAGATTGACCTTTGTTTATGAGTATAGTCTTGTTTTTTATGTTAAATTATTATAACTACTTTTTGGTAAATAGTTTTTATCCTTTGATCATAGGTCATAATTTTTATCCCTATCTAGATACTATTGTCACTAATTAAAACCAACTTTGGGAAAATTAATACTTTATCCATAAATAAGTTTTGATTTTTGTGTTACCTTTTCCATTTTTTATAACTACCTTTTAGAAAATTAGTACCATTGTTAAACCAATTTTGAGTTTTTTAATCTTTTCCTTTATATAGTTTAGTTGTTTTACCCTTTGGATCTATTTTATAGAGAAAAAAGTGGTTTTTTATACCTTAAATATTATCTACCCTTCAAACCCTTGTTTTTCACAATACCTAATCATATATTTGAACATGCCTCATTATACAAGTAGCAGGATTATGTACCATCCAAACTATGCAAAATTTGTGACTAGTGACCCATTTTGTTCAAGAGTCATATAGAGATGATATATTATTATAGGTATCCCTATTAATCTTATAATATTACATATTTTGAAAAAATAACATACCCAATAACATAGTATTTGGTGATTACACCTTATTATCTAGGCCAAGAACAAGATTGAACAACATAGTACCTTGTTCAAGTGATGCTTATAATTAAACAAATCCAACAACAAGATCCCCACTATGTTACGATGATAATGTGGATATGTTATGATCCATACTTATTTTATTTTCATTTTTTATAGAACAAAGAGAAAATTCTCATCAAAACCATCGAAGTAGGAGTAAAATTTCCACCAGACTTCCCACATGAAAGTATGAGTAGTTTGATTATAAATCCTAGTAATGTGACTCAAAACCAATAGTTAGAATAAACATCAACTAATTATAGTCAAAATTTAGTCTAAATTTCATATAAAAAACAAATTATTCTTGAAAAATAAAAATGTCTTATGGATAATCAAATATAATAGGTAAAATAAGCATACAAAATTATATCAACCTAGCTCACAATTTTAATGTAATGGTTATTTATAACATGTCATTTATTGAGCTAGATCTATGAATAGGGAAACAAATAGATTATTTGAGTTATGGAAACCAAAAAATAGACCCATTTATCTAAATCACATTGGTTGGAGACATGTTTAATGTCCCCATAATGATAGAAGAAATTACCACTCAAATGGAAGACCTCACTCAAAATATTATGGATAACATGCAAGTGCATTCTAATTTAAATAAAAGTGTGTCTGATTTATCATCAAACAACACAAATCATATTTTTACAACTAATTCCATGATTAAATTAAAACTATAGGGGATAGGCTCCCTTATTTCACAAACATAACAAAAAACATCCAATCATTAGCTAGTTACTTCCTCAAGTGTGAAATAGGGGGAAAAATTCAACAACAGACAACTTACCACCTCAACAAGTATAGAACACTATGATACCTCAATAGGGGACAATAAATGTTCTACCTCAAAAAGCATAGACTGATATACCTCAACAATCATAAATGTTACCTAATATATAAGGTGCTTTTATTTGTTAGAAATTGTCAGTTGGCTAGAAAAAACAAATAATAAACACCCAACAAGTGCCTATCCAATAATAGGTGTTCAAATAACCACAAGGTTCCTATGTATAATAAGTACCAAGTGTTATGAAATATTTAACTTTCACCTAATAGGTATCGCACATACATCAGGGATCCAACTTTCAACACCTCAAATAATATGGATCTAGTCAACAATATGTTTTTAATATATAATAGGGTTTAAGAAGTAGATAGTAGGTTCTCACCCATATACAATAATACCAACACATCCCATAGAGGAAAATTCCATTAACACAACCATAATTTTATATTCAAGGATATGTATCCATTCAAAACCAGAATATGTTCCAAAAAAAATGTATTATGTTTTGATAATATAATCCTAACACAAAAATATGTATACCTAGTCGTCTGACCAATTAGACCAACATTTTATAGTATGTTTATCCAACCTACCCTGGTTAAGGAAATCCACCTTTAAATTCATAACCTAAAAAATAATAGGACACTCCATCTAAATTTTTTGCCTAAGAGTTACTTCAAATAAAGGATACAATTAAATATATTCAAACCAAAAAGCAAACAAAGAAATTCAAACTCGATAAAATATGTTATTATCCATCCAACATAGATTATCTACAAATATAATTTCCATTGGCTTATGATATACCCAAATTTATTAATAAAAGGGAAAATAAAACACTAAAAAACATCTGAAATAATTATTTATTGCTTTCCAACCAGTGGTATATAGAAACATATATTTTCTTCTACTCTTTCCAAGGATTCTAGTTGGACAAGTCTTGGAATGGATTTTAAAATTACTAAATAATTATGTACCTAACTTTGATGATCTCTTAGATAAGTTTTTATAATATTTTTCATATAATCTTGAGCATGATATTAAATTTGTAGACTTGGGCCAAGCTAAACATAAGAGTGGTGAAAGTTTTGTTACATACTTGCAATGCTGGAGAGCATTGACGAGTTGGTTTACTCATAATTTACTAGATAAATATTTGGTTATGATATTTACCAAGTTTTTACATAACAATATATCTTTTCATCTTGAGCTAAAATGTTCTCATACATTTTAAGAGGTTATTGAGAAATGAATATAGTTTGAGAAAGATTTTGTTAACAAAGGGATAATCAAGATATCTATCTTCTTCTAATCAGAACCAAAATTAAAAACAAGGATAGTAGAATTAGAACCAAGGTTAGAACCATAATCAGAACCCAAATTAAATACCAACTTCAATGCCACCCCAAGATGAAAAAAATGAAATTACAAAACCTTAAAACTATAATATTAATGTTATTGGTAATGAGGTCATTGAATCATGCCACATTCAGAAGCTAAAAACATTGATAGTCCATTTACCTCCAGCTATTTAGTAAGTACCACCTCTATACATTCAACCAAAGAATTCAAAATAAAAATAAATGCATAATCAAAACCAATTTCAAGTCCCTCATCTAAGGATAAGACCACCCATTACTAAAACATTCAGTGACCTTGGTGAGCCTATTAATATTGTGTTTCAAAAATTGGTTCAGGTAAATATGATTAGTTGGCCAATAACAAAGTCATTTAATAAATGGATTCCTTTGTTTTATTGGTATAAAGAAGACAAATTTTGTGAGTATTATTGAGTCAAAGGACTTTCTATATGTTGGTGTATCTAGGTCAAGGATTTGATTGATAATAGACTATAAAATGGAGAGATACAATGAGATACCCATGCTCCTAAAGCCAATCATAACTTGGGAATATATTATAATCTATTTCCACAACATAATAATAACAAAAATTAGTAAAAGTACCAATAATAATAACAATTGTAACATAAAACTCCATTATAAAATCAACAGTAAAAATGTCAACCACAACAACAATAGTAGAATGATCAAAACTAATGGAAAATTGACCAATGTCATTACAAATAATATTTTAGGAGACATCTTAGGTGTTAAAATTTCCACCATTACCATTATCCCCCTAAAAACTACCAATAGACCAAGACCTTCACCCATGACTTTTATCAGTCAAATGATGCCTACCAACCTTTGTATACTAGTAATATTTCTTTAGACTATGTTAGTAGTCAGGCTTAATACCATCTAAGAATTACCATTCTAGGTCATATTACCTCCCCAACCAAATAATAAATCTAATTACCAGATCAAGATTAAGCAATCACAACTCAATGAGATAAGATCACTATCAAGGGACTACAACCAAATACAGTGAATGAGCCCATTTAGCCATCCATGCCTATCAGAAGTAAACCAATTTTAAAAACTAAAGGGAAGACCTTTGAAATTTTAGAGTATATAAAGAACACTCCCATGAAAATATCCATCAAATATTTATTCTAGACATATAACATCCATAAAGATATCCTGAATGAGTACTTAAGCCAATACCTTGTGCTAGATGACATTAATCCAAACAAATTCCAAGCCATGTTAGGAAACTTAGACCCTATCCAACATCTTACCTTTGACCAAAGTGACATATCATCCTTGGGCCCTCTACATAATAACCCATTGTAAATTGAGGTTGGTATAACAAATCATATAGTTAAACACATCCTTATAGACAATGGTTTAGGAATCAACATTGTGTCTCTTAATTTAGTCATGCATCTTGGGTATACAATAGTTGACTTACAACCAAATACCATCATTATCAAGGCATATAATAACACAAAAAAATAATCTCAAGGTACTATTAGCTTGTCATTGGTCATTATACCTTTGAACCGTGACACTCTATGCAATGTTTTAGACATAAAAATATCTTATAATCTATTATTAGACTGACCCTACATCTATGAAATTAGGTCTATACCTTTCACATTACATCAATTTATAAAATTTCTCCATTTAGGAATGAAAGTGACTATACCAATTGATATTTAGCCATATCATTATTATAAATGTCTCAAGGCTAAGTATAATAGATATAAATATCAATTTCTCATGAATCATATGCCCAAATCTGATTGAGGGAGAGATAAAAAAATGAAAATCCATTGAATCATGAAAAGAATCTAATTACATTGACTTAGACATCCTATCTTCTAAATAATCTATACCAGACATGGCCAATCACTTCTATATAACTGACAAAGGTCTTATAGAATACAATATTCATGATTCATTCCATATTGCAAAATTATCTCACAATCCAAAAGCTTATGGAAGACCGAAGGCCAAGACTACTCATATAGAGTGACAATCCAAAGGAAAATCTATGCTAAATAAAACCATTATTTTCAATCTGACCTCTCACCTAAAATAGGACCCCTTAGCTGAAGATGATTCATGGATTTATATTGATGATTTAGCTGATTATTATTAAAGTGTAATGTATCGTATTCATAACTAGATTATGAATCACCTAGCTTATGAAGGTAGAGGCTTGGGACTACATCAGTAAGGGATTATCGAGCCATTCTCAATGATTGAGTATAAAGGAACCCATGGTATTGGATTTAAATAGCCTAGGGGTTACCTCACATACCTTATTCATGTTCTAACACCATCAACTAGTGAAGATGATGTATAAAGTGATGTAGGTTCTTATTATAACATCTATGATGATAGGGTTAGTGATTATATGGAAAATAACAATGGGATAAGGAGCTAGAAAAAACTTTTGGATTACTGTGTGCACAGGCCTAAGCTTATCCCAAGAATTTGGGAAATCTAGCAATGTGTTCAGGAGATCAAAATCCTGCTCTTCCCTCAGCAGGATGAATAATACTGGTGGCCAGATAAGAGTGGATCATTCTCTGTCAAATCTGCCTATCATTTGCTTACACCTGAAGCTCAGAATAAGGAGGTATGGAAAAAGGTTTGGAATCACAAACTCTTTCCAAAGATTAACTTGTTTTGGAGGGTTGTTTCCCATAACAAAATCCTTACTTAGGACAACCTTTAAAAGAGGGGGTTTACTTTGGTCAATAGATGTTTTCTATGTGGTTCTAGAGAGGAATTAGTTTCACACCTAGTCATACACTGTGAGTTTACCTGGGACTTATGGGGCACAATGCTTAACAACTTTGGCATTGAATGGGTTTGCAATTTTGAAAGAAGTAATTCTCAGCTAGAACTCAACCTTCACACATCCCTGGATTAAGGAATTATGGAAGCAAGCTCTGCCATGCTTGAGCTGGACTTTATGGAAAGAGCAAAATCACTGAATTTTTAGGGACACTGCTAGAAATGCTACTCAGGTGTTTAAGTCCTTTGCTAGGACCATCTTGGAAAGTGTTACAAAAACTCATATTAGTGTTGTGGAGAAACCCCTATCTCAATTTGAAAGTCAAATTGTGGCCAAATGGAAGGTTTTAAACCTTATCCCTGGGCATGATAATTCCAAAATTCTTCATAGACTTCATACTAAATGGATAACACCTAAGCCCAATTGGATGAAACTCAATTTTGATGGGGCATCCAAGTTGAGTGGTAAAGTAAGTGAAGGAGGAATAATAAGAAATGAAAAAGGAGGGATGTCTGTTGTCTATGCTAGTGGCATGGGTTGCTAGAGTAATAACTATGTTGAAGCTATGGCCTTAATTTGGGGATTAAAGTTAGCTATATCCCTAGGAATTAGAAATTTGAATATTCAGGGAGATTCTAAGTTGGTCATAGATGTCGTTAATAAAGCATATAACACTGGTATCCATCTAAAATACATCATTACAAACATCTAGTTTCTTTTACAAAAGTTTTCTGAAGTTGAGATTACCCACACCTATAGAGAAGGTAACAGGGTCGCTAATGCTTGTGCCAACCTTGGTAATCAATTCTCAGGATGGAGGGTATGGTGACAAGGGTCTCATATACCCCCAAACATTAGAGAAATCATTTAGAAGGAGATGATAGAGCATGAATGATGGACTTTGATGACGAAGATAGCTTTTGAAGGTGGTCCATGTGGAGAAGGCCATTATGGATCATGGAAAATGATAACCTTAGTAATTCCTTGATTGTCATGATTAATTCCTTGTATCATGAGGTGGAGGTGCGAGACTCGCATCATGAAAACCAAGGGGGAATTATTTTCAAGCATGAAAGTAGACGTCATCACGGCAGGCCATTTTGTAAAATTAGCCTTCACATCTGCATCTAGTGCAAATGGAACCGAGGGATTGTTACTTGTTCAAATCTCAAGGCGGTAATTGGGGTATTAAGAGCCAAAAATTGTAGAAATTTTGGAAGACACTGGTGGGAAATAGGCTTCTCAGGTTTTTGAGGTAATTGAAGAGTAGGATGTTGATTCTAGGGGAACTATTGATAATAAGGAGAAGATGCATGTATAAGAAGCTAGTGAGGGTTCAGAGAATGAGAATGATTGGAAAATATATATTGGGGCCTTGAAGGTCGACATTCAAAATCTGGAAAAGGTCTTTGCCAAAGGCCTTCAAAATCACATTCTGCTGAATATGACTATGTTGGAAGCGGTGGGTAATCCAAAGAATGCTGACAATGCGAACAATGAGAATCTTAAGGATCTTGTTAATTCTATAGTTATGTAGTTTAATCCTTTTTGAATCTAGTATTTCTAGTGTTTTGTTTTGCTTCTGACTTTGTTTCTCGACTGTGTTGTTGGTTCAGTGCTGGCATCTTTTGTTTGCCAGCCTTCCTATCTTTTTTGACTGTATAGGGTTCAACCCTTGGTTTGCCACCTTAATTAATCAAAAACATCTATGATGACCTTTCTAATACAAATTTATTTAACCCTCATGTCATTTGTACCATTTACCTTATTTATAAACCTTCAATTTTAACCCTATATCACCCATATTTGATAGACTAAGACCAAAAAGAGTCAACAATGTCATTATATGTGTTTTAAAATGATGAGGCCATATGAAAATTTATAGTATTAAAGTATCAAATTCCTCTTGAAGATCAAAATCAAGGATTTTCTATCAAATTGGATTTTATTGCCTATTTTAGAGAGTGGGTGAAATTACTTAGCCAAAAACAAAAAAACAAAAAAAAAAAAAAACAAAAAAAAAGAAAAAAAGAAAAAAAAAAACATTGAGGTCTAAAAGGAAAAAACTCTTTGAGGTGCTTTATGACCAGGGTAAAATTAAATCAAAAAGGGAATTCTCTTGGTGAAAATAATTCCTCATGCCATTAGATGGGGATGTTCACCCCTCTTTTTATGAAGAATAGGAGACCTATAGTCCAAATCTGATTTATGGATAAGATATCAGTATTGAGGAGAAGTAAGCTTTTACACAGATTATTCAACCTTGAAGACCTTTTCACATACACAAGAATGTTTAATTGTATTTTGTAAAACACAAAAGCCATAGTGTACTAAATTATCATATGTGCAAATTATGAGGGACTTTTGTCAAAGACCATTTTGAAGGATGCAAAAATGAAAATTGGACATTCCAATAGTCAAATGCTATTATATAGATGCACAATTATTGAAATATTGAATTATTATAGTGTAAAATATAAAACTCAAATGCCAAAATGCATTTTCCAAGACCCAAAATGTGAAATGCCACTAGAAATACATATAAATAGATAAAATAATAAGATGTTATACATTTTCAAAAAGTGGAATAAATTTTGAAAAAAAAAAACATTCACATTTCTCATTCCAAAATTATGGAAAAACCATTTCAAAATTTCTAATCTTTTTATCACTCTTTTTGTTAGTGCCTAATGGGATGATGCATTGAAATAGTCTATTACAATGCCTTTCAAATAATTAATGATAAAAAGTTTATGATCTCTCTAATTTGTGTTTGGTTTGCAAGTGTAAAATATGCTATCTTAGAGTATGGATAGTAAATATGTGCCTGTTGGGTTTGGCTTCCATTTCTTGTCCAAGCAACCTAAATAAAATTTCTACTTCTTCTGCATCTTTTTTACCTACATGAAATGGGATGAAATAATCTACATTAACTATTCATTATATATCCCTATTTTTTTTTAGTATCTCAATATTTATTTTAGCTCTAGTAACCCATACTATGTAGTCCACTAATATAGAATCATCAGGTTTGACAAATAACATATCTCTAATTTACACATCTTGAGCTAGATCAAATGCAATTCTTGTTCTTTTACTTTTTGGACCACCATATGTATTTGTAGATGCCACTCCAAAATCAAAGGTGTTATCATGAACCATTTTGTGCATATCTATATGCAGGGGTATGTCATGATGAGTTCTATGCCAAAACACTCTTGTGCACTCAAATTCAGAAGGGAATATGTCTTATTTCATTATGTGATGGATGTTTTGGAAGTAATATGCTAAATCCTTCAACTTACTATTTCTAGTCAAATGAAATTAATTGAATTTTTGTACATACTTATTCAGGTTATATTTAATTTATTTTTCACTCTTTTTTCTACTTCTATCTAAGTCTTTAGAAACAATGTAATCTTGAGACATTTCTCTATTTTTCAAGTATTTGAAGTATATTTTTGTCGGATTACCTTTTGGAACATTTGGTTCACCATTTTCTTTTGTTCCCCATAATGTAATCTAGGGGTGAAAAATTTCTATCTCTTATAGATTTTTCACAATGTATAATGGGTTGACCTTGCTCCATGCATAGAATAAAATATTAACCTTTTATCAAGCCTACTATTTCATTTCTTCCCTTCAGCTAGTAACTATTAACATACTCTTTAAAATCCACTACCTCTTCAATCAAATATGGCATTAAGTTTCTTGTATTTTCACACATCTTATAAGTGTCCATCATCTCTGCCACACTCTATACATGTTTTCTCTTTATACATTCAAACAAGTTTCCATATGTTTTGTCGATGTCCTCATGGGTATGTCCTATAGGCATAAATCTACCTTCAACATTGAGGAAAACACCTTTGTAGACAAGGAGAAATAAATATTTCAACACATACCTATACAAAATAACATGATTTTGTGAATTTTTAAATGTAACAATAGTTCCATATAAGGTTAGACATGTTTTAAATATAATTATGGATAGAATTACCTATTCTTATTGTCCCCACAATAGTTGTCTAGTTGAAGGTATAGCCTAAAAGGAAGTTTCTTGAAGACACCAATTGATTTTGCTTCTTCTTTGTATTTCTTACATTCAGGCTAGTAGTTTTTAGATAAAATTTCATCATATAATGGATACTTTCAAGATCTAGGTTTATTTATTAAACATCCATAAGTATCTAGAATTGTTGTTTCCATATCCTTGAAGAACTTACTCAATGAGGTGATAGTAAAGTTAGACCCTCCAAGAATGTATGGTAAATAAAATGCCCATATTTAGTTGCACTATGACCATGCATTATAATTCCTTCCATTGACAACTATAATATTCTTTCAGTAATTACTTTGATTTTTATCATTGTCCTTGGCAAAAATGTTTTTTGATGTTACATCTTGTCATGAGTGACACTGAGGCATTATTCATGATATATTTTTTACATTCATTTAAGTGTGTACTATATTTATCTTGTATAAGGTATTTGATTTGAGTGCATCATGAATTATTAATTGATACACTCTTATTGATCTCTAAAGAGGGACCCAAAGCATTTCTATTGAGTAAACAAGATGTATGTTTTTCACCTAGAGAAGTCATTAGATGTGGTAATGGTCACATCATGAAAATTAGTTCTCCACATGTTATTGAATTTTGGCTAGGATATAAGCTCATATTCCATATCTACTAGTTGTACATTTATGTGGCACCTCATAAATTATTGAGTGAAATATGTTGGTAGATGTTGAAAATTTTCTCTTGAACCATATATATCTACTTGGCATGTTATTCATGGAGAAACATCTTCAAAATCATCCACCAATTGGTTTAACAAATCGGTAGTTTACATTATCTTCTTTTATGGATTTTGTCAAAATATCCCTACATGGAATGCATTTCTTTCCCCATTTTTGTGACAATTTTAAATGTTAAAAAATTTAATTATCTTCAATCCATATATTTTAATCCAAGCTTTGAAATAGATCTTTGTACTCTAAAAATTAATACTAGTTTTGTGTTTTTTATTAAACAAATGGACAGAAAGAACATCCAATACATGTTGCCTCCTATCTATTGTGGTGGAATCAAGAAAATTTATATTTTTATATTTTAAAATCTCAAATGGAAATCCTGATTGAAAACATTTTTTGGTGAAACATTTATCCACATACACTATTTTAATCTCACTATCTATGATTTCATCAAACTCCACTTGGCTGAGTGAATTATTTGGATGACTTCTTTTTTGGCCTAAGTATTTATAAGAAGAGCCATTTTTTTTGGATGCCTTTGTGTTGGGAATTTCAAGAAAGGAGTGAATTCATTATCCATTACATCCCAAACATTCCTAATTTATTTCTGCTTTAGTGTCATGTATGGTAAATTGATTGCTCTACAAGTCTTAGTGTCCACTATTTTGTTGGAAGGCCATCTAACCCTAAATTTTTCAATTTCCTCTATATTTCAAGTCTCATAATTTTGTATAACATACCTTATGTTAATTCCTAATTAATTTTCTAACATTGGGAGAGGAATTTAACCAAAAATATCCCCTGGTTGTGTAAATTCAACATAACCAAAATCAAAAATTTCATCATTTATAGGAGTTATACGTTTGTACAAAAAATGTACCCTTTTACTAACAGAAGTTTTTATTAGGCTTTTAAATGTGGTAAGATCATCGATATATCAAAAAAATGAATCCAAGTAAGGGTTTTATTATTACAATGGTTGTATATGCAAAATTGGATACAAATTATTTTGACTTTGTTCTATGTCATTATATATAGAAAACTTGTTTTTGACATTTTGAACCATTCTTGTGCTCCATATAGTAAAACTATCAAATACATCCCCTAAATTATCCACAAAAGTTGTAGGAAATGGAAGAGGTAGAGGTAGATCAAAATATTTAGTCACATTAAAAATTTCACATACAATAGGTATTTCTTCATTGTGGCATGTGGAAGTGAGATTTATGGGTTCCACAGATTTACAATCTAGACCTACGACTTTGTGTATTCTTCATTCACCAATGACCTTACTATTATTTATGAGAGAAAAATAGTCACCACATTTTTTAACTAAAAGAGGGGTAAAATTTTTATTAAAAATAGGAAACTAAGAAATTACATATCATTATCTTGGTCAACAAGTTGAACCAGCTTTTGAGATAAATCAAGGGGTAACATCATATGATCCAAGATGTTCCAAGTCAGTCCATACTCAGAAGCCCATTTGGCCAAGTAGTTAGCTACCCCATTCCATTCATGGGGAATATACATAAAGGTCACAGACTCTAAGGAAGTACAAAGTTGAAGCACCTATTGCACTACCCCAGCCAAGTGCCAATCAACCATCTCCAGATCCCACTTATTCAACATATTAACAACCACCTGTGAATTAGATTCATAGATGATTCTATGCCAGCCTAGATGACAACACTATTAAACGGTCGTTAAGATCACAAGAGCTTCCATGAGGTTATTTGTATGATAGCCTTTGTGAATTGAAAAGAAAAATTGCATCTTACCAGAACTGTCACATCCCACTCCGCCAACACCAGTAGGTCCAAGATTTCCCAGTGACGACCCATCAATATTGACTTTGAGGATGCTAGCCATAGGGGGAGACCACCTTTCCATTTGATTGATAGGTTGCATAAGCTGTCAACACCCATGTGCTAGGATGTGAGGGGTGTAGGGAGTATTTCTTGGATACACAGCAGTAAGGCACACGTAGATCCTAGAATTAGCCAAACTTAGGTCTATAACCCCTTCACACTTAGCATGGATGGTTTCTAGGATAGCATTAGTAATTTTACCCCATAAGCCCTTGAACTCCATATTCACATCTTGAAAAATCTACCTGGTCCTCTCTAGCCATAGGTTCCACAAGATAAAGGATGGGCCAATGTGCCAGGCAACTTGAAGAGGCAAAGCCTGGGAGGGAGGGTGACCCAATTTGTTCCAAAATTTAGTCAAAGAAGTAACGTGGCAGCAAGGGTAGTCCCACACCTCCCACCATAGGTGCCAAATTAGTTTGGCAAAGGAGCACTGGAAGAAAATATGAGAGATGGTTTCTTCATTGCCATGGCATAGCACACACATCGATGGCCCCTAGAAGCCCCATTTATAGAGGTTGTCCCAAGTAAGACACCTATTGTAAACCAAAACCTAGAGGAAAAATCTACACTTAGGCCAAGAATAGTTATTCCAAACTTTCTTCCCCCAGGAGATCATCACTTTGCCAAATAGTTGCCTTGTCAATGCAAGGTACCTAGATGAGATAGAGTATTTCCTAGAGGGATATCCACCCCATGCCAACACATCCCACTCCTGCAAGGAAATGCACTCCCTAGAGGCCAAAATATATGATAACTCCAGCTGATCCTCCATAGGACCACCTGGCAGCTAGTTTGAAGAGCTCTTCCATTGGTACCCCACCACTGAGCTCATCCTGAAGGCCTCCTTATAATGATCCACCGTATTCCATCCAATAGATAACAAAGAGTCACAATGCAGTTGTAGATGAGGATGAGAGGATAGGAGAGGGGGAAACCCATCCTAGGAGTCACACCAAAAGAGAGCATCTGTACCCCTTTTGTAGATCCAAAAAAGGCTGTATTTCACTAGATGAGCTCCATGCTTGAGGGTATCCCACACCAATGACCCTCTTCCCTCCAGAGGAAGTCTTAAAATATCCACTGGGTCAGTCCCCAGATAGTACTTGAAAGCTAGGATATGGGCCCAAAGGTGAGCTTGACTGGAGCATGATCGCTAATAAAGTTTGGTAGCAAGAGCTTGACTGCACAAGATTGCAAAGCACAACCTAAGGCCACCTTCCTTTTTTGGCCAACAAATAGTGTTCCAATTCAGCAGGCTCCATTTGGAATTTTTCAAATTACCACTCCATAGAAATTGGTGAGAAAGAGCATCAAATTCATTAAGAAAGTACCCTAGGGCAGCCTGAACCATACTACAATAAATCGAAAGGGCTTGAATCACTGATTGCAGAAGTGTCACCCTGCCTACCGTAGAGAGCCACATATGAGTCCAGTGATTAACTTTATGTCTTAGTTTATCCAACACATTTTGCCAAAAGAGCCTCAACTATCTTCCCACCACAATGGGGACTCCTAAGTAGGTGAGGGGAAGAGACTGTAATTGAAACCTCAGAATAGCAATAATCCTCCTCTAGATAGGCTTAGGAGTGTTGAAAAACACTATGGAGGACTTGTGATCATTAAGCTTCTACCCAAAAGCTGCCAAGTAAGTGTCTAGGGTGAGCTGAAAAGATTCAGCTTCCCAAATTCAAGCTCTCCCTGCCAGTGCAGTGTCATCAATGAACTGAAGATGGGATAAAGTGGGTAATCCGTTCCCCCACCGCCATCCTTGAATCATGTGCTAAGAAGTCTGAAGCTTAATAATTTGCCCAAGTCCCTCTGCCAAAATGATAAACAAATATGGAGAGAGTGGGTCTCCTTGCTGAAGACCTCTAGAAGTGCCAAATAGCTCTGAGGGTACTCCATTTATAAGGATAGAAAAAGGAGTTGTCACATAGTTGAGAACCCAGTGGATCCAATCCTGGTTGAAGCCGAAAGCCAACATGACTCTTTGAAAGAAACCCCAATTGACCCTATCATATGCCTTAGCCATATCAAGCTTAATAAACATTGCTCCTTCCTGGGAATTACTCATATAATGAATATCTTTTGACGTTATAACCACGCCATCCAAAATTTGTTTGCCCACCATGAAATCCCCTTGCTCCTCTGAGATAATCATGGGAAGGTATATTTTAAGCCTCTTTGCAATGAGCTTAGTGATGATTTTATAGACAACATTGCAGAGAGCTATGGGTCTAAAACATTCCAACTGATTAGCCTATTCTCTCTTCAGGATAAGCACAAGAAAAGTAGCATTCATAGCCCAGAGCATTTCTTTGTTGGAATAGGATTCCTGAACCACATGCAAAAGATCTTGATTAATAACATCCCAAATTTTCTTGGAAGAATTCTATAGGGAATCTGTCTAGACCTGGAGCCTTGCCCTTGTTCATGCCAAAAACCACCCCTCCAACTCAACATTGCTAATTGGCCGCATAAGGGCTTCATTCATTGCTGAAGTCACCACAGAAGGAATACAAGATAAGACGGTGTCTTCTACGAGCTCATCAAGAGGAGTGTCCTTTGAGAAGAGAGTAGAGTAGAACCAAATAGCTTCCCTAGATATATCTTGGGATGAAGTTAGGTGCCTACCATCCAGAGTAATCAGGGAAGAGAGGAAGCTCTTATTACGTCGATCCTGCACAGAGTTATGAAAAAAGGCCATGTTCTTGTCCCCCTCCTGGAGCCAGTCTACATGAGCCTTCTATTTCCAATAAATTTCCTCTCAAATATCCCACTCTACTAAATCTGTAGAGGCTTGTAACTCATCTGAGTGAAGGGCTTCAGACAAGCCAAAGTCTCAGATTTGCCTGGTGATGACGTCCAACCAATCTTGAGCTCTCTTCTTCATGGTGTGGAGATTACCAAAGCAGTGACTGTTCTAATACTTCAATTTCATTTTAACATACTGGAGCTTCTTAGAAAAGGAGTACATGGCTATACCATAATTTGGGCCTCTTTGCCTCCACCAATGAGCCATCAACTTATGGAGGGAGGCTTCACGAAGCCACATCAACTAAAACTTGAAAGGGGGCTTTTTGGGAGCAGCTATGTGACTAGTAGCAAGCTTAATAGGCTAATGGTCAGACCCCCACCACTCAAGAATTTTAGAAGAGAGAGAGATGGATCTAGATTGCCAAAAATAAGAGACAAAAAACCCATCTAGGCATTCTGAGATAGCCACATTCCCCATCCTTCTGTTATTCCATGTAAAGAGCCCATTAAGGGGTTTAACATTTGAAAGATGTAGAGAATCAATGTTTTGTCAAAGAAGCTCTAAAGAAGGTCCCAACCAAGCTAAACCACCACTCTTCTCCTCCAAACTCAGAATAGCATTAAATTCCCTTGCAACAATCCAAGACAAGAAAGGGTGGCAGCTTCTGACATACCGAATGTGGTCCCAGAGCTTGAGCTGACCCAAGAGGTCAATAGGGGCATATACATTGGTGACTGAAATCAGCTCCCCTATCTCCAAGGAGGAAGCAATCATTGAGAGGGCTGAGATGTAGGACAACCAGTGGATTGGTGAAACTTTCCTAGGATCCCAGCACATAGCAAGACCACTAGAAGTCCCCAGGGCACCAACACACTGGCATTGGCCAAGCCACCAAATATTAGGATAGCAAGTGAATAGGGAGTCCACAGAGAGTTTGGTCTCCTAGATACAAATAATATTAGGAGAATGATCTACCATCAACTTATGAATAGCCTTTTTTCTGGGGATGTTATTCAATCCCCTCACATTCCATGACAAGATAATCATTGAGTAGAGTGAGGAAAGTGTTCATGCAAGGTCTTCACCACCCTAGACTCTACCAGTAGATCTCTTGTAAGTTTAATTTTGTCATGATCCTTCTTACATCTTGCTCTAGAGGGTGTGGAAGAAGAGACCTTCTTAAAAGGTCATTACATTAATCCAAGAGCAGGAGAGGACCCCTTTTCTTTGTTGGAAGTACCCACATCTTTAACTAAATCTGCCTAATGTACCTCTTTGTCCTGTGAAGTAGGTGAAACCACAAAGGCTTCAGGTTTTGGGTTAAGAGCTGCCTCCTAAATCTGCTACATGATAACATCCTGGGAGCTACTAGCAATCAAGCTCTTCCCCTCCAAATCTAGATTCCCACACTGCTCCACTATAGGTGTGCCCTCTTCTATGATCATGTTTTCTAGAGCTTCAAAATGATTAAAACCAGCCTCACCTTGTCTGTACAGATGAGAGTGCTTTTGGCCTTGTCCTCTAGCTCAGCGTCAAACTAGGGTAAAACCTTCTTTGTTAGGTCTATCATAGTCAGAAGGGCCATGCTCTAAAGTGGGGATATTCAAATGGGTTTTCCCATTTACCGCACTATCAGGATAGCCGTTCTTATTACCAGAGACCTCAAGTTATCCATTTCTCATAATTGCATTGGCAGTCCATGGACCAGATGATCCCTCAGATATACTAGCACCTTTGGGTGCTAGAGGGCATTGGCACATTAGATGACCATACACATGGAAAATTTAGCACTAGAAGGGAATGGATTCATAATCAATTTGCTGGATCCAAGATGAGGAGCCCAAATAGATTTCCATAGAATCTGGCAAAGGATTGTTTATATCAATGTCAACACAAATGTGGGCATAAGAAATAACCTTCTTGTATAGAGATTGGTGAGCAATTGCAGTTGGTGTTCCAATCATAGCAGCAATTTTCTATAGGATGTCCTCTCACCAGAACTCTAGAGGAAGTCTGGGTAGGTGGATCCATATTAGAACTCATGATGGAAGATCCTCAGTAGAGTTAAATCCCACATGCTAAGGTTTTATGAAAATGCCAATACGATCATAAAAGTAAGGGCCTCCCTCAAAAATCTGATTCCTATCAGAGATGTAAGAGAAATTTACCATGAAATAGCTATTACCAGACAGCACAATGTCAAAATCTCCTTCAGTCTACCATGATTGGTGAATCCAAGCTTCTAAGGCTGACAGGGAAATGCAAATTCTTAGAAACATACAGATTAATGCATGTGAAGCCAAATATTCCACATATTCTTTTATATTATATGAGGGAATAACCAACATAAGCCTATCTTGTCTATGTGGGAGACATCCGTTGACTTTGCTAATCTTAGCTCTTTCACCCACATAGAACACCTCTTCCTTTTCCTATGGATTTCTGTCAGAAGGTAGCTGCCCAGCTATGGAGGTATCTGCCTGTAGCAAACCCTTTAAGCTCTCACTCATAGCCATCACTCTAATCCTTCATTGAGGTAGATAATCATCTTCAATTCAAATAGTCACCACATTAGCAATCCATTGACATATGATTTTTCAACTTGGACATTTGAAAAATACATGAGAAGAGTTGTTAATTAGGTTATTTATAAAATCAATCTAGTTTATATATGTATGTAGGAGATAAAGCTATAATTATACTGGAACATAAGCATGGAGATATTTTAAAACATAAAAATGTTAAAAAGGTAATGCATAACATTTTTTTAATGACATAGTTTATGTCAATCCAAAAAAAATAATAGCTTTTAGTATCATACACTGCATACTTCAATTTGTGCTTATTTCTAATTTGAAGGTATCTCCTAGGAGATACATTTCAAACATGCATTAGAGTAGAATATTTGTGTAGAGAAAAATAACTAATTAAGTCAATATTCAACCATGTATTTTATTAAAATACAAAATGATAATGAGCAATGGGGGTTTTGAGTGAAATTATGCAAAATGATTAGCTTCTTATATTTTGGGATCCTATATTTTATTTTAACCTCTGTTATGAACACATAAGTTTAAATGTATCTCTTAGGAGATACCATTCAAACATGTGTATGGGTACCCTTCAAAGTTTGAAGGTAGTATTGGGTGATACCTTGAAGGGCCTTGTAATAACATCAAGGGTACCCATGAAATTAAGCTTAAGAATCCATTTTTAAATAGTCAAGGACATGTGGCATGAACCTGTGAACCCACAACATTTCAACACTTAAAAAATATTTCAAGTTTACTGAGTGAGAAACTCTTCATGATTATGCCAAGTGTCTCCATCTCATTTACCTGGAGACTGATAGATGGAAATGCAAGTACAAAATCTTAGGGATATTTAATAAGTGTTATGGTGATGTGTGTCTCCCTCCAAATTTCCTTTGAAATTCTTTTAAAAAATGGGGCCCACTTCCTTGGGCCAATGGCATGCCTTTTATTTAAATAAGAACTCCCTTCTTTCTAGAGGAGTGCCATGATGACACATGTTGTTTGTAGAAGGGACCGAGACTTCAAGTTTGTGGTCATTCCTACCTATGTGCTTAGTCACTATGAGTCCATGATGAACCCAAGCATTGGCTTCAAGTTTGTGGCCATTTTATTTATTCTATTCTTATAAGATACCTATAGTCTAGGAGTGGGTGGCAAGGTAATTCTTCAAGCACTAGATTTCTTGGTCCTTGGCCAAGGACTCTTGTTCCATATGTGGTTGTATCTATTATTGTGAACTTTTAGAGTCAAAGAGGCTCTCATGGGTATGCATAATACAACTTATTAAATTAATTTAATAAATTATATCAAAATGTAAAATATCATTGTTTGTACTTTTCCAAAGAAAAGAGATTAAGGAGAAATCTGGTAAAAAAATTACATCAATCTTGAATTAAGTCTAGGCAAGTAGTGGTGAAAAGATAGATTTGGTAGGACTACTAATGGTCATACAAGATCATTAATGACATGGAATTTAAAAATATTTCATATTATATTAGGTAGATAAAGTCTGGATGTGATAGGCTATGGGGTAATTTCAAGATTTATGAGACAAAAAGATCACCATCAAAGCCAAAATATTAAATATGAGGAAGAGTGCTCATACACAGGTAGTCAATGCATTTAAATATGTTGACAAGAGAAAATTTGATGTCAAAATCCATAAAACAAATCAAATTAACAACACAAAAACATTATGACCTTTGGCAAAGAAGAATATTCTACTATCTTCTCTCGATATACTCCCATGCAAGAAAATTAATACCTAGATTTTGATAGAATAAATCAATCAAACAATGTAGATTATAGGTTTAGTCATGGATAAAATAAAGTTGTTGATCCCTCTCATATATGTGAATAAGGTGGAAATGGGGATTGGGCTAGGTCTTCAACAAATCAAATTCAATGACCCATATCCCTTCAACTTTGTGGAAATAACTAAAGTTATTCTCTTCACCCTCTTAACACAACTAGGTACACAAGTAGGAGCTCTTGTAATTCAACATATAATTTTGGGTTCTAATGTAGATAGGATAATCAAGTTACCTACATTCAAGAAATTGGTTGAGGTCATGCATACCTTATTAATTAGATACAACCAAGGGGCTATTCATTTGTCTAGAGATATCATTGTTTGGATCAATGCATAAACCATGGAAAGAGACACATGCCTCCCAAATCATGGAAAATAATTATTGCAATACATGTCCACCACATTTACAATTCACCCATATATTTGGGATAATTTTCCCACTAGGGAAGGTAGAGGAACCCCAATTGACTCCATTGAGGATGTTACGATGCACATTTTGGTAGAGTGTATTGCAAAGAGGTTTTAATAGACAATGAAGCAAGCCAATCAGGCAATAAAAGGAGCAATTATCATTATGTATCACATGGTACAATGGAATGAGAACTTCAATTGGATTGAGTTTATCACATCCAAACTTACCACTAATATCGAGAAGGTAATTTTAAGTATCTCTTAAAATTTCTAGTATCATTTTCTAGTTTTATTGTTATGCTTCACCCAATAGAAGTCCCTACTAAGCTAACTTAATATTAATATGGACTTTTGGATTATTAATTATCTTGTAGGCATCACTTAGACTAAGATATGGAAATATTATGAGTAATTGGGGTAGTTTAACACATGGTGCCTTGAGGCTCTAGCTTTGATTAGGTTGCACCCTTAAATTCCATAAGATGTCATGCAATATTTGGGGTAACATGCATCAATAACCAAGTTGTACAATGGTATTCAAATCAAGGTGCATGAGTTGGCCACACCAAATTTGAATCCAATTCCCTTTTTCATCACAATGGTTAAAGCACAAAACAATGTATGGAGGTAGAGAACCCTAGTCACATAACAAGGCTGATAAGATCAAAAATAACTATAGCTAGCTATGCAACCATAGGCCTCACCCCAATAGTATTTAACTCCTCCAAAATAAGAAAAATGCAAATGGAAGGGAATTTCATAGATATCCTCACCACCACCAGCCAAAAAGAGATCAAGGAAATTAAAGTCTTGGTTGAACAACCCACATGTACCAAGGATAACTTGGGAGTATGATCTTACAATATTATGGGTTGATGAATATAAAGTTATTCAATACATTATCAAAGACATCAATCAAAAGTTGTATGATAAGGAGGAGAAGGACTTATTTTTATGGAAAGTAGTGCACACTTGCTAAGTGTGGAATAAAATAAGTAGTGACCATTTAGTTAACATCATCCAACCACCTCCCACTATTATTATGGATAATATTGGTCAAGAAGAAGCTCAACATAAACTTGCCTTAGAAATTTTCAAAAAAGATCTATAATTTGGTTCATTTTCTACACATTTATAGATATACCAAAGGAAGGGAGCCTGGTATAGCCACTGATTTGAAAAAAAATGTAGTCTTCATCAACTGAGTCCTTTAACCACTGTAATTGAATATTTGGTATCTTTTAGAGAGACATCCATAAGAAGTAGTTTCCATTAGGTGAAGTATATGGGAATGATGAGACATAAGGATACACTTATCCCTTTAGATGAGTCAAGAAAGTTTTTCATGTATAGAGGTGTCACAGTTATTGAATCCAAATCTTCTAAGCACTCATAGTCTGATATGAAAATAGATGATGTATATGTAATGGAGGTATCCCTAGATACCACTTTTAGAATGAGATCCACCATGATTTCTTCCATTTCTATGGAGACATCTTTGGATGTTTTACAATTGCCATTGTCTAAGGAAATTAAAAGAGTAGATGCATTCCAAAAATCCATTACATAAAAGGCTTTCAACTTGTAACATATGGTTTTTTGGTTGCATGAGGAGAAAATAGAAGCACAAAATAAAATTGTTAAGTTTATGTAGCTCATCAGTGCCTCTTATCCTTCTCTAGTTGTGCAAGTCCTTGGTGATCAAGTAATGTCTAAGGATAAACAACTCACTATGTTGCTGACTCAACTAACAAAGGATTAGGTGAGCACACATAAACTATGCAACCAAGGGAAGGCTATCTACATTGAGAAAGAAGGAATTTGTGAATTTTTAGAGGAATATGTATAGGTCTTGGATATAGCTATGCATTAGGATAATAATATTACACAAGGAATGCTTGAATTGAGAAAAAATATTGATAAATCCTTAGATTCTACTAAACTAGAGTTTATAATGGAGGATAAAGCTAAAGTTGTAGTGAATGAATGAATAGATACTAGGGAAACACTAAATTATGCATTTAAATAGTTTTTAAAATCTAGGTATACCATCATGAAGAAGCTCTAGGTCTAAAAAAATGAGACAATGTGCAAAACATTTATGGCAATTCAATCCCAAATGACTTTAGATAGGTTGGATGATATTATGTCAGATATCCAACTTAATCTTTCAAAATGTAGAGACTTCCTTATCATTATAAAAGAATTATATGTACATAGTTTGATGGGCATTTAGATTCCACTACACATTTTGCTTACCATGGTAGGATAAGTACTTGATAATTGGAAAATTCTCAAGTATGAAATCTCATAGGTTGAACTAACTATTGTGCATATCATAGATGAACATAAGTTCATTCCACTATGGGATCTCTAAGTAATTTTATACAAGAGAAACATGGATATAAAGGCATAGTCTGGTCAAGCATAACCTACATAGTAGATAAATTCATAGTTCAAGTTTTTTAGTTTAAGAACTAAAAAGGGTGGTAGGCAAGTATGGGAAACTAGAAATCTTGGAGTGATTACTACCACTTTTATGAAAGGTTAATCTTTTCCAGCTTTAGCCTAGATCAGAGTTTAGATTTTGTCTTGGGATGAAACAATAATTTAAGTTCATGAAAGTGTTAGACATGGAGTAGGGACATGTGCATAGGGTATCATTTTTTCATCTATATGATATTTTGGATGTATTTTGCCTTGTTAGGTAGGTGATAGATATAATAATGCCATGTCTCTTTTATTTTTGTATGCTAAAAAGCTATAATGTGAAGAGATAGAGCCATGTAAAAAGCTATATATAGTGTTATTATGTAATTAAATATTGTTTTGATTATCCAAAAATCTTAATGCCATGTTATTTTATCTTTATATTTACTATGGTGTATAAAATTGAAGATTGTGTAAATTCACTCATGCTAATATGATTCTTTTCCACCATCCGTTGTGAAATTTATACCTATAATTTCCATGTTTTAAAGAATTTCCCGAAAAATCCACTAACATTCCTTTAGAATGCAAATGATTGAAATTTTATTTCAAGGTATCTTCAAGGATATTCCTTGAAGGGATTTTTAGTACCCCAGAGTGTATCATAATGCATGTTTATAAGGTATTAGGTATCTCATAGGAAAGACTTTAAAACATGCATTTGTAGTAATTTCAATGGGTATCCTAGTAGATACCTTGAAAATGTACATAATTAGATTTATTTTGAGATAATAGGGCCTTGAAATACCTTAAATAGTTCTTATATGCATAACTATATCTCTTAGAAGATACTTTCATGGTAGCCATAAAGGTATTACAATGCCCTTCAATGTATATTTTTTTTTGTGTATTGTTTTTTATTCAATTAGTTAAAATTTCGGTTGAAGGGTCCCATTCCATTTATAGAATAAAATTGAAAGATAGACATGACAAATTCAAAGGACAAAAATAGATCAAAAGATGAACCTGAAAGCTAAAGCTCCATGATACCAAACTTATGCAAACTATTAGCCAAAAAATCTAAGACCAAATAAAAAGAGATAGAGCAATCCCAACTATTCCCTATTAGAATAAAAGACCAATTTCTTGGTCATAATAATATCAAATTTATTGTTCCTTCCTCTTGTATGACTTCTCACAATCTAATCCTTAACTTCTTCCTATCTTTTGTGTTTAAGGCTAGTAGACTAGATCTCCACTTTTTCCTCCCCAAGATCCCTATTGAAATCCTCCTTTTTTCCACTCTAAGTTGATTTTTTTCCTTAGGGAGTGAATTATAGATGATCCTTGCCAAATTTATAGGATATTGACATGTGACCCAAGAGCCCTTTTACATTTTTAAACTCATTTGCAATTTTGTTACACATAAGTTTTTGCATGGAAATCTTCATGTGCAACTTTTGAAAGGAATTCATGATATCTAACTTGGAATTATAATAGGGAACCTATTTACCTATAGTATCTAATGAAGGTACATATGTAGGACTCCCTATGTCTACTATAGGCTCCTCCTATATTAGTTTGGTAGAATCCCTAATATTATGTTCCTCTAGTTCATGATTAAAAGCTGACTTTGTGGAAATTTCCTCCCCACCTTCAGTTTCTTCCTATTCACTAGGGATATAAATCACCTCAGTGATGATATTGGATAATTGTGGTTCCCTTCTCTTAATCAGTAGCAAAATTAGACCTTTGTGAATTCAGTCTGTTGAAGGGTTCTTCTTGAAGTTTAGTGCCGAAGATTCCAAGGATTATAAAAGAAAAAATGGAATGATAATGGTGTGGCCTTTCAAATTATTATGTAAGAAGAAGTTATGGAAACAAATCATAGTATGTTTTCCTTCTAAGGTAATATACCTCATTATCTAGAGGTAGACTTTAGGCCATTTCCTCAGTATTTTTGACCTCATGAAATTTTTATGGAATGAAATCATAGGCTTCTTCATTTCCTTCTTGAATAAAATGTTGAGAAGATCCTCTTTTCTATTCTCATCCTTGAATGATTTGAAACCAAAAAAATGCATCTTGATAGTCTCTCTAATGATCTCCTTAGTGATCAAGTTTCTCAAGCCATTGATATAGACTTCATGATCTTTCTAACTATGAGTGAAGTCCCTATAAATCCCTGTGTCATGCCCAATGAGCCATTCCATGAAGGGAGCCAATCTACCTTTTACCATTTTTTTCCAAATGTATTAATTTTACTTAACATCAAAGCATGAAATTGGTTCACACTGATCTTGGTGCCCACCCATATTACAAAATTGTAGAATTTTACAATATTCACAATTCATTTTTTTAGAAAAGGAAATGGATAGGTTATGGGACTAAGAGCGAAATAAAATAATGTGATGTGATCCTAGAGAGACCCAAATGTGTAATTAATTAAATATAATTACCTTACATGTGTTAATATCTAAGCTCTTGATATAAATTTGTGTCATCATTAAAAAAACCATCATGACAATGTAGTGTGTATCCTTTTTCCAATTCAATAATCAAGATGACATCATCAAGAAAATCCCTCGCATGGCAACTAATAAAATTGATTATTTGAACCTTGAGATTGGAACATACAAAGATTAAACATTGGTGAATGTGTTGATTAAGATAGTTAAGTTGAAAATTAGTGAATGTGTTGATTAAGGTAGTTGAGTTCAAGTTGCTTCATATTTCTAGATGTGCACTTGTGATTTCATTGGTGTAGTTTTTTATGTGTGCATAATAGCTACCTTAGATAATTCACAAGCCTAAGCTAGGTTTTTGAAATTATTATTTGGGATTTGGGTTTTTGGAATTTTTTATTCAGAGTTTTTTCATCAAACATTTTTTGTGAACAAATGTTCTAAATGACTTGTGTGAACAATAGTGCATTTCTCCATAAAGGTATCTCCTAGGAGATACATTTAATATTTGATAACTAAGTATCCATGTTTAAATATTAGATCTGATGACTTTTTATCACACCATCACTTATCCACTTATTATTAGATGAGCTTCACATCAATTTCCTTTTCCCTCACCTCCTAGATTTCAATCAATTCAACAATCCAAACCTCCTAGGAGATACATTTCAAACAAGGTTAAGAGCAGATTTCTCCAAGTGCAATTTTATTTTACATGGAAAAGGCACTATTGGGTTATATTTTGAATCCACTTGTAATAAATTCAAGTTATCTCCTAGGAAATACCTCTCAAACATGCATAAGAGTGGATTTCCCCTTTTAAGGTATCTCTTAAGAAATACATTTCAAACAAGTACAAGAGTGGATTTTTCCTTCAAGTAACAAGTGGAATTTTATTTACATGAAAGGCACTACTAGGTGATATTTTAAAGGCCTTTGTAATACCTTCAAAGTATATCTTATGATAACCTTTCAAACATGTACAAGAGTGGATTTCTAATTTAAGGTATCTATCTCGTAGGAGATACATTTCAAATGAGGGCAAGAGTGGATTTGTACTTCACAAAAGGAGTATAATTTTCCTTTACATGGAAGGCACTACTAGATGCCTTGAATAAATTAGTCTAGGATATGAAGATTCACTACAAGAAGATAGAAATACATCCATGTCTTTTTATGTATATTGATTTGATACCTTATGTTTGAAGAACAAATTTTTTGGGGCCCTAGGTGAAATTGTCATGTTACACCTTCAATGTGTTTTGGTTACTGAGGTAGGAATTGCTTAATGAGCCAAATGAAAGACACGTGGTTATTGCAAGGGACTCTTAAGACTATTTCTAGGGATTAGAAGAATATTTTACCCTTCCCCATATCAAGAAGGATGGTCCAAACGTGGAAAGTTAGCAGAGAGTCTAAGTTAACATCTAAGTTAGACACGTCGTGGATCCTCAAGGTTTTATTAGTTTCAAGACATTTTTAGAGATTACCCCACTTATTTTTTGGTGGGAAAGGTGAAAAGAGTAACTAATGGCCTGAACCCCTAGATTTGAAAAAAAAAAGTGATGACACATGGTATATCTTTGTGGCTTTTCAAGCTCCAAGCCCTTTTTAAAAATTGCCTTATTTACCTTTGGGTGGGCAAGGTGTAGAAGGTCCCTAAAAGCCCAAAAAGTTATAGAGTGAAAAAATTTGCTTATATGAATTCACATGTTACAATGAGGATTGCCTTGCATAAAATAAACATTTGCAACTTCTCTCTCCTTTATCAAAAATAATCTCAAACAACTTAAAGAGGGTAGTTGGTAATAATCCATTAAGGTTCAAAGCATTAATAGAAACCCTAATTTCAAAATGCAAAGGATCATAACTTAGGAAATTTCCTTCATTCACATTTACCTTTTACATTCAGAGCTTCTATTTTCATCTTCAATCCATTTGTGTGCCCTAGCTATGTACAACATGAAAGAGTGATTACAATGAATTCTTCAAAGGTCTATCAATTACATGTAGCCCTCTAGATTATCAGTAAGTGATTTTATATATCCTTGTATTATGTTCTCTGAGGAGGTTTTAGGGTGTTTTAAGTGTGATCATAGTGAGTAGTTCATTTGAGTTCAAGGTATTATACTAAAAGATATAGGGAACAATGGTAGCTACTTCAAGATCTATTAAGAGCAACATTATATCTATTATGGATGAAATAAAAGATACAAATGTTTAGGGGTTAGAATTTGTAGCCATATTGAATGTTTTACAACAACCAAATCCTCTCCTAGTAGTTTCCAACCTTAGAACAAGTTATATCACCCTTGTGATAACATTCCCCATGACTACCCCATCCCTAGAGTTAGTGATTACATGTGCACAATTATACCAATTAGACACTAGGATTGTCATTGATGGAAGCAAATTAATTATTTGATCTTTCACTCCTTTAACCTCCAACACCATGCTTTGGATTCCTCCCCAGACTAAATGTATCACACTCTTTATGGAGGAATGACAAGATTATGTAGACAAGAACAACATGATAATATGGGACATTATCAACTCCTACTAGCTAGTCAAGAAAAGTAAAAAGGTCTCAAGAATGTCTAAGAGTCTAAAACTAGTAAAATTCAAGGAATTTCCCAAGTATGTGATATCCATGGTGGAAAGAGTTTATGGAATACCCACTGTAGATAAATTTTAACCTTGGATGTCCATAATCTTGATATGTGTGTTATAACAATAGAAGAAAATTGACTTGGATACCATTCTAAGTGATAATTTACATAGGCAAATGATGTAACTCCAAGTTATAATCCATTAAAATGAGGAATTATTAGGTATATTTTACATGTCCTCCTACTTAATGTACAACTTGGTACATAATAATACATTATAGTGGCTCACCTAAAATTCCAGTGGGATGAGAATATATGAGGTTTATCCTAAAATAACTCTGGATGGCTTCAAGAAGAATTTTTGTAGAGTTTAAAATTATTTCTTTATTACTATGATGAGTTTCTTCTATCCTCTAAGAAGCCTCAATATGATGTTTAAGGGGGTCATAGTCACAATTGATAAACATGTTACTTTGTATATTCAATTTAGATCATTTATTTATATCAGGGTAAGTGGCTACTCGAAGTCTTCATACAAACTACTAAGATGCCTAGATGATAGAGTAGTAGTGATGAAGTTAGATAGGCATATGGTGCCCTTGAATGTGATGATAGAAACAAAGAAGGTAAATAATCCTTTCAAGTTTCTAGTTGAAATTAGACATTATTAATGTCCTTCTATTACCAAAGCTAATGGACTTGAGTAAGAGATGGGCTAGTATGTGATTGACAAGATGCCACCTAGGATGAACTATGATATCAGATGGTGGGTGAACATAATGACCAATGTAATTTTTCATCAATCACATTTTGAAGACATATATTCCATTTGTACTACTAAGGAAGATGTCAAAAAGTTAGAATATATGCGACTGATAGTGCAAGATGTTATCACTTACAATATCATTCCCATCCCCAAGGACATGGAGGATGATAAGAGGACACTATCTATAGTATATAATCCATCCAATATTGAAGCCTAGGCCATCTCACAAGTGGATTTCACTAATAATGAAAATGATTCAATTATATGGAGGACAAAAAAACCATGACAAGAACCTTTAGGTGGTTGAAGGAACATGGTGTTGATCTCAATAGTTATGACACCCCTACCCTCTAATAACTTAGAAAAATTCAAGAGTTAAAAGGTTTCCTCTTAGAATAAAATGGTTCTCCCTTAGATCCACCAGTAGTAAAGGGAAAAAGGAAGATCAAGGTTGGTGATGTTGACTTCACCATGACAATTGATGTGTAATCCATAACCATATCGTAGTCTAAGTTAGGAATCTCCTTCTCAAACTTAACAAATCTGGCTAAAAATTAGGACAAAATTACTATTGGGGAGGTTACATTTTCCAATGCCACTAAAATATCCATCATATGACAAAGAGCCCAAACTTTAATAGCCATCCCAATAACCATCCCAATGGTTGATCCAACTTCTATCCCACTTGGTCCACTAGTACAATAACAAACTGTTATCACTCCCCTAAAAAGAAGAGAGGAGGTGAAAAAGAGTCAGAGTAGCCCAAGAAAAAAATATTCAAAAGGGCTCAAAAACCTCTAGTTGGGATTCTTAAGAAGAGGAAGGAGGTTATGTTCAAATACCTACCTTCTAATGAATTCTCTATGAAGAGGAAATAGGATCAATCCTCATATGCTCTGAGATTGAGAGATATGAGTAATGAAGAAGACTCATATCAATATAGGCTCATTGAAGAGGTGATGAATAAGTAGTGAGAATTCACTCCTCCATAAGTAATAACTAGGAAAAGAACTCCAAAGGAAAGACCCCAGACCCCAATCAAGTTCCCAATAGTTGGTTTATTTATAGAAGAGGGTCCTTTATGAGTAGAAAGTAAGGGTGATAAGGAGGAAATTATGGCCTCAATTTATCCCCTCTTTTTTAGATGTTGTGAAGTTTGGAGTTGAGGTTTCAACTCAAGTTTAAGCCCCTCAATAAAATTAAATGATCTCATTGGATATAGAGACATTTGATGAGAATGTCATCACCCATCCACTAAGCCAAGCTAATTATGGTGAAGTTAAGGAAATGAATAAATTTGATGATAAGGATAAGGTGGAGCTATAGTAGGATACTCAAGTTACCATTGATCCTGAAGGGGTGGTTGCATAATAAGGACTACAGAAAACTCTAGATGCATCACAAGTTGTCCCTTCCCCTCTAAAGGTGTCAAGTTTATCACTAGAGGAGAAGGCAATTGTAAATGAAGATGGGGGAGAAAACTTGCAAATGGGTACCCCACCCATGAAAAAATAAATAATAAATTAGTCCAGTCTAATAAAGGTGTTGAAGATAGTGCTTCAATTAATGTAACTTGATGTCTCCTTCCTTGCATTGAGGACCATGATCTAGCCTATAATAAATGTCTATAGGCTATGATTTTTGAAGAGTTGTGTGAAGGAAAGAAGGAGGTCACCATTGCCTCATCTATACTTGAGGCTTAGATAAATAAAGAAGGTGAAGCAAGTGCACAAAATTTTAGTCAGTTAATAAGACAAGGAAGCTCCATTGAAATCTTATTTAAGGAGTCTCATTAATTTAGTCTAGATTTTTAAGTTTTGGAGTAGATAGAGACAAACCTGGAAGGGTAACCTAGAGAAAACATGGGTGGTAAGGAGTTAGAAAGTGATGAAGAAATAAAATGGTTTATATTAAGTCCATAGCCCATTATTGTGGCCTTTTATACATTAAGGAATCTGATGACACCACCTTTACTATCTCTAGTCCTACATCTATGTCCAATACATCAATGGGATTTTAGACTAGACTCTTTCTTTAGGTCAAGGAATAGGCCAAGCAAAAGAAGGATAATATGAGAAAAATTGAGGAGATCGACATAGTGAAGATCATTGAGGCATATAGGTCCAAACCCCCCAATAAGGCCAAGACACATTTTAGGACCACATTCAATACCACATTAGAAAGGAGTGTGGAGGTAACCATTCCCCCACCATATTCTTGGAAGAAAGATGCTCCCCTTGAGAGTTACACTACTTATATATATATATATTTATATATATATGTATATATATATATATGTATATATGTATATATGTATATATATATGTATGTATATATATATATATATATATATATATATATATATATATATATATATATATATATATTCTAGGGGATCCATCAAGGAATGAGATAAATCAAAACTCACAAATTTTGGTGAACATGATGGCTCATAGGATGGATAGAGACAAAGCCACCATATAAGAGTTGAAGGCATAGAATCAGACTATGATCCACTACTTGAAAAAGATACTTAGTGAGCCCAAGGCAATAAATCCAACTATCAGTATTGCTCTATAACATCCTATCTTCTCAATAGAGTCATTTTATTTTAGCTACATTGATGATTTTTAGTCCATATGAAGAGCAACTAGAAAACTGGGAAGAATATTTGCACACCAGGGCACAATAAATAATTCACTTAGTATTAAAATTCTTGAACATAGTGGACAATAAGATTGAGTTTGATGTTCAAATGTTTTCCTATGAAATGGATATCAAGACATGGGAGGAGGTCTAACATAAAATGTATTAGGTATACAATATGGACACGTATACTTTGTTTTTATAAAGGATCATTGCTTCTAATGATCACAAGAAACCCTAAGAGTGTCAACTATAAATCAATCATCATTTGATGATGCTCAAAGATGGCATCTTTGATTTAAAAGGAGAAGAGAAGTCCCTCAAGATTACAATAAAAGAGATAGATGCTATATTAAGGAAGATGGTAAGCCTTAGTGGTGCAAATAACTTAGAGGAAGGGATGATATGCATCGCTCTAAAAAACCTCATCAATGCACCATAAGAGTATTTTGATGTTGATAAAATAAAACAATTGGTGTCACTTGAGAATTTTTATGACCATCTTAAATAACTTATTATATGAAAGTAGACCATGCTTTAGAAGGTTGCCACCTGGCTTGAAGAGTATAGAGTAAAATTCAAATACCAAGTGGTCCCAGACCAAGGGAATATTTCCCCTATGCTAGAAAGATATACTAAGTATAAAAATAAGTTGGTAAAATATTCCATCATCCAAATTGACTTTAGAACATAATCAAATATTTTGGTTTTTCTAAGTTGGCACCACTTCTTACTTCCCTTCCCTCCCTTATTTATTCCTATTTCTCAATGGTAAGCCATTGTACTTATCCCATTAGTGGCACATCCATTTCAATTAGTTTTTGTGTAATCATGAGGATAGGAAAGGGACATTTTTGTCTATTATAAAAGAGGATTAAGTATTTGTTTTGTCCCTTGTGAGATCTTCCTCCATGTAGATAACTAGAAAATATCCAATCAAGATGGAGGATAAATTTTGCCATCATCACACATTCATGAGCATATCCATGCATGTTTTGTTTGTACATTATTATAAAATCTCATTTGAATTAATGGACATGTTTTTATATGATCATGGTTCTACCTCTTCCAATGTTGCTATGAATTGTTGCGTGTGTTCCTATAATAGGTTCAACGGACATACTTAGGTTATTTCAAAGGTATCTCATAAGAGATACCTCAAAGGGCCTTGGAATACCTTATATGTTAATTTCAAAGGTCCTTGAAATGGATTTGATATAATCATGACACTTTTTTATTTAGAAAGAACCCTAATGCACACAATTATAATGTTATTTCAAGGTATCTCTTGGGAGATAGCTTGAACATGCACATAATTGAATTTTATTTCAAGGTATCTCTCCTAGGAGATGACTTGAAGGGCCTTCAAATACCTTCCATGTTTCTTGAAAATTTCCTTGTAAAGGATTTGATATAACCATGATAACCTTTTATTTGGTAAGAACCCTGATGTACATTATTGGAATTTTCTTTCAAGATATATCTTAGGAGATACCTTGAACATGCACACAATTTTGAATTTTATTTCAAGGTATCTCCTAGGAGATACCTCAAAGGGACTTTAAATACCTTTTATGTTGATTATAAATTTATTTCCAATATATTTGATATAACTACGACACCTTTTTATTTGTCAAGAACCCTAATGCACATGAGTTATCTCCTAGGAGATACCTTGAACATGCACACGATTAGAATTTTCTAGGAGATACCTAAAAGGGCCTTGGAATACCTTGAATTTTGATTGAAAATGTCCTTTTAAAGGATTTGGTATAACCATTATAAATTTTTATTTTCAAGAACCTTGATACACACTATTAGAATTTTCTTTGTAAATATCTCTTAAAAATACCTTTAACATGCACATGATTGGAATTTTATTTCAAGATATATCCTTCAAGATACCTCAAAGGGCATTGAAATACCTTACATGTTTATGGAAAATGCATTTGTAAGGGATTTAATATAACCATGACACATTTTTATTTGACAATAACCATGATGCAAATGATTAGAATTTTCTTTAGAGGTAACTCCTAGGAGATACCTTGAACATGCACATGATTGGAATTTTATTTCAATGTATCTCTCCTAAGATATAACTGAAAGGGCCTTGTAATACCCTCCATGTTGATTTCAAAGTTCCTTGTAAAGTATTTAATATAAATATGACAACTTTTTATTTGGAAATAACCCTAATGCACACTTGGAATTTTATTTCGACCTATCTCCTAGGAGATACCTTGAACATGCACATTATTATAAATTTATTTATAGGAATTCCTTTAGGGGAATTATTTTAGACAAAATGTCTACAATAATCTCCCTGATAAAATAAGTTTGAAGAAATTAGGTCTATCATAACTCCCCAAAATAGTTAATGTCAATCAATACTTAAAATTTAAAATAGTTGTAGTCCACCCACTTCCTCAATTGGGAGGAATGGATAGGTCTAAAAAATATGGCTTTCCCTTCTTGATGTTTTGACAAAGGCCCGCAAGATTTAGAAGGAAGTCCAAGAGGAAGCTAGAAAGGAGGTTGTTGTCACAACTTTCGATGTATCCCAACTAAATCTCCCTCAATGGGAAATAGAAATGTTTCCCAACTTTCAAATTCTTGCTTTCACAATCAAAGAGCTCCCCTCGATGTCCACTTTGTTCGATCCTCTAACTAGAACTATCTAAAGGGCAAGGAAAATGAAACTATAAGATGACCAAGGTGTTAGAATCATCCTTGAGGAATGAAAACCAATGTTATCCCTCACCAAGAGGTAGAACATATAGACAAGATAGTCTGTATATGAATAAAATCTCTCAGACCTAGCTCAAACACATAAGGATGCTATGGTGGCCATCCATCAAGGCATTATGTTATCTCACTAGGAGATAGAGGATGAGGTGCAAGAATTAACTACAAAAATTGAGCAACTAAAGTTAATGTTGTGATCCAAACAACATAACAATGATAGGCTAAAATCTTTATGCATGTACAATTTTTGTAGTGGCCTGTATACTTATATTTTCCTTGTAATTGGAACAAATCATTGTAAAATTGACTTTATATTTTTTGTATAGGCATAAATTTAATATTTTTGTAAAATTCAATTAATCTATTTATAATCAAATTGTAACCAAATTCTACCTTTGAGATGTCCTTTTATTTTGAATACAGACATGTCTTGGCATCTTCTAGCTGAACCTTGAAATATTTGATAGCTTTCTCATCATTTTTGTCATCTTTCTTCAAAATACATATCTACTCTTTAAGCTCCTTGATCATAGCCTTCCACTATTGATTTTCTTTCTTCAACTATTTATCCATCTTTGTACCTAGTTAGAATTTCTTTCAAGTTGTTAAGCTTCCTCCAAAGGACCTGCTCTAATACCAATTATTAGAGTTAAAATCACTTAAACGGGGGGGGGGGTGAATTAGTGAGTCTAAATAATCCAAATTCAATCTATAAACTCTTTCAAACTCTTAATCAATTACAATAATCATTCATGAAGCATACACATCATTCATAGCAATGAACAAGAGAGACAATGCAAGATCAGGCACATAAAGTTAGTTATATGTGGGAAATACTCTTGGGGAATAAAAACCACTGGAACCTATAATTGAACTACTATATTATAATAAAAAAACAAATATAGACTAGTTTTAATTGATCAAGGAACTACCATCCCTTATTTAGTGAGACTATAATTCCATAAGGTGCTACTATACCTATCTAGCTAAGTAACAAAAACAACTAGACTTTTAGAAAGTTTCACCTTGTAAGGAGGCAACAAATACCTCAGATTCTGAGAAACCAAAACAACACCTATGAATAACTTCACCTTTGAACTAGTGTCTTCAACACCATATGATGAAACTATGATTATCACTCTTCACCTTTAGCAATAACTCTATCACCCAACACACCCTATCAACCAAAACACATTGGACACTTGACCTAACACATAAAGATCAATTAAAACACATTACATATCAGAAATAACCCCACTCCTCAACTTTACACACTCAATGAATCCAAATCCTCCTTTTGGAATACTCTTCAATCCTCAATAACAACTCTATCATCACATCTACAACATGACAAAATAATCATACATACAGTCCCCACTCTGATCTACCTCTTAGATTAACCACCAAGCTCACTCAGACATTAGCAATCCTTCGCTCACACACAAGGCATCTAAACCATCCTTTTGGATGAACCTAGAACTCTTTGTTTATCCTCAACCTACGATATCACTATTTTTACATCAAATGATCATAGTAACCTTTTCTCACCTCTATGTATGCTTAATCAACTCTAGTAGAGACCTTGTATACAGGAACACTATGAAAAAATATGTAGTCAACTTATTAAGATTTATTTATACTGAATATGGATTGTTCCCACTTCCAAATGCAATAAAGATCATCCTCATGGAGTCTACATCACCTTCTAATAGATAATTCATCATGAGACATCTAAAAAACATCAAAAAGAGTTCAAATATCCTTCTCAAGTCACTTGAGGAATATAATCGAACAAATATTCAACTTTAGAGCTCAATATATTTGATTATAAAAACATTCAGATCATCTAACCAAGCTCATTAGAAGCACTATGGATCCCTATACAACTTTGTTTTTTACTCCATTAATAAATTCATCCTCAATCAAAAGTTATGGATGAAATATAGAACAATCATTTCTCCTTTTGTAAATTTGAATATTTAAATTCAAACTAGGGACTAATTTGATCACAACTATATGACCAACTCCTGCAGACTCATCCATACATGGAAATGATGACATCAACAAACTATGTACTCATATTTCCTACCACTAAACCAAAATTTCTAGATAAAAACAATGATCAACTAGATGAAGTCCACTCACTTCCATAGTCATTCTAAGCACCCTTGACACCCTATAGGGTCTCTACAACATGTCCATACTAACAATATCATCCATCAAATTCCTCCTTTAGTCAAACACTAAAGAACCTTGTAGGAATATTAAGGCTCATTAAAGCATACTTTAACATTGTCATTTTAGCACACATAACACCTCATCAACATCCTTTGTCACCTCAGAGACATCATTAACAAACCTCCAATAGTTTCCCCCTCATTTATAACTAGAATAAAATTGTTACTAGAATTAATACAAGGAACCAAGAATTATAAATTTTATTTGTAGTGTTCTCTTAGTCTTTGATGTTATCTGGGTTGCTAATATAAATCAAAGGAGATCTATTAGTCTTTTTTGTTTCAAGGTAACTTTCTTTTCTACCCTACCTTACTCCCTCATTTTGAAAATTTTAAACATGAATCACTTTAGATTAATGTTCATTGTTTATATCCATTTTTTAAAGAGTTTTGGCTTATATTGGCAAATACAAATCAATTTACATCATAACAAATTTAGGTAAATTGTATCACTACCATATTTTTATTGTCCCTACAACAAGGTTTGCTTGCAGACTAGAAGGTAGTAAGTTATAACCACATAATCTCTCCAAAAAAATTGAGTGAAGCCCTAATGTGTCACTATCATATTACTATTGTCCCTATAATCTAAGAAATGTTATTTTACTAATTGCATTACATCATTGACATAGACACACATCAATAGTCTGGAAGGACCTAAGGATGAATCTAATTATTCTCAACCTATTATTTCCTATCATGCACTTTTACGTATTACTACTCCAAATATTAGTGTGTTTAGTTTCCTCAAGAAATATAATTTGAATATATTTATTTACTCTATGAGTACACATAAAATCATCAACAATAATTTGTCTACTCAATTGAACTATTTCATTTATCCATCTCCAAAATTTCAAATCCTAATTACAAGTTGGGGTATATCATTTTTTTTTGGTAAATGCCATAGAATAAAGCTATGGGAGACTACCTATTATATTATCTTATGTTTTCTATTTTCATGGATGGGACTAATAATTTTTTTGCATTGTAATGGCTCACCACTTTATGCACAAATGAGATGAATTTTGAGTAACTATTCATCCTCATTCATTTAGAAGGAAGGACATTTAAACTGCATCGTTTATTGGCTAAATCTACGTAATTAGTTATTTTTCACTAGATGATGAAGATGATAAAAAAGGTGCAAAGTAATTATTGTATAATTATTTTACATATAATTTAACAAAACAAAGAGTCTACCCATATTGAAATACAATTGGTGGAGTTTACCCATTTTTGTCTTATACACCCACTTGACTCGTTTGACCTATTTTCCTTTTGAAACAGGCTTTACAATAGTACTCACTACTACCTAGTCCAACCCAAGGCCTCACTAAGCTTGACACACATTCTTAAAAATTATAATATTTTTATTAAAAATTGATTGAAGTATATACAAAAAGAGCATTTGGAATAATATTTATTGTTAACTTTTATAAAATTTTAGTGTTATAATTTGAAAAGCCTATTTTACCAAACAATAGGGATGTGTGCACTCCTTCAACAAAATGTTCATTGACATCATAATTGGGTGTGCTCCAATAGGGGAAAAAATATTACTATAATCTAGATAGACTATCTGAATCTTAGTGATTTCTATAGACACTAATATTGTGTCAACCCCCCCTTGGTCCCCTTCTAACCACTTACACACTTTCTTAATTTAAAATAAACTAATTATTTTAAATTAATGACATCACCTAAACACCTCACCTTTGACACCTCACCTTGGACACCTTGCCCTAAGACCATTTCCTACCTATGAGTCACCCTAAGACTAAGTCATCCAAATCCTAACTACCCATGACTTATTCTCACTCCCTATTAACCTCCTAACTAACTCTCGTGCCTAATAAACACATATTTGACCATTATCCAATGGCAAATGCACTTGGTGGATGGAGGAATTGGCAAAGGGCTAAAAATAACCCTTTTACCCATTCTCTAGCCACTGACATTGGTCAACTATCGGTCGACACCGGTGTTATCGCCGATGTCAGTTACATAAACTGAGTTCTAACATTGAGTTAGCCCTCTGGCCCCTACCTCTTCATATATGGACACACACACTCTAGACTAAGCATCAAAATTTGACTAATGCTCTCTTGGCTATCAAAACTCTACACAAGTCACTCCAGATGTTGGATTGAAGACATTGTATGAGGACCTCGGCATTAACCACAAAAGGAACAAGCATTCTCACACCTCTAGTTCTTCACCAAGCAGAGCTAAGTATTCTTCTATCTCAGAAGTATTCTTCTATCTCATTTCATTACTTTAGAATACATTGGTAATTAGTTTCTATTTAATATTTCTAAATACTATCAACCCAACTTGACTTTCTTCTTAGAGAGGCTGAGAGGCCTTCCCCTTATCCTTACTCTCTTTTCATACCTAACCTCTATCTTTGCCCTTCCCTAGACCCTATTTGCTTTCCTGCAACCTTGGACAAACATTTAAAGTTCCAGACCCTTTTGTCAACCACAAACATACCTTGAAACCCATCCAAGGACCATGGCCCTTATCGACATTGGTAACATAATTGACGTCGACATAATTGACCAAATGACATTGGCAAAACTACCGATGTCGACGACTGTGTTAGACTGACTACAGAGAATAGGTACGCGTTATCTACTTTCTCTTTCTTAGTATTTCATAATTTCTTTTTTATACAACACTCTTTTTGTCAAATAGTGGACTGTCATCCCTTAAGGAAGTTTTTATGCTTTTGGGATCAAGCATGTAGCTTGGTAGTCCACCATATCATCTTCTAACATTTTCTTTATTTTAGCCTTATTCTTTCTACAGGTATCTTCCTCCATAGCCAAAGAGGATCTCTTACAATGCTTGGATATGGTGCACAACTTAATCTGGGTAACATACAAACCCCTGACTCTTAACCTTTAGTTTCTTTTTTTTTTGAATATAAATAGCAAAAAATGTAGAGAAACATTCTGGCACACCTAGTGGGACCCTGGAGTTTTCCTTGGGTTCATTTCTTCTAAAAAGCAAATTTTCATATAGTTGCATTAGGAAAAAATTCTCTTCTTGCATCCTTTTCTTCTATCTCTTTATTTCAAAAAGAAACCATTATCACAAGTTAAAAAGAACATCTTTCTTTTTCTTCTTGTCACTTCTTGCCTGCATCTTAGAGTAGTGAAAATTCATACTCTTAACCTTTTCTCCACTTGTTTGCATCTAAACAAAATATTTCAATTTGGGTTAAAAAAACTATTGCATTTCATTCTTGCTTGAATGCATACTTAGCCTACTCACTTAGTAATTAAAAATGCATTATGAATACATTATAGTGCACAAATGTTACATAACCAGACCACAAGCACATCAAATTAAACATTTAAACATACTTGAGACAAGGCCTATCTAGGATTTCATCACCTAGTGGATACCTTACCCTTCTTGGCAATCCTACTTGGACTTCACTACCAAGGGGATGACCCACTCTTTTCTCTGGTAGAGTATAAACTATAGGCAAAGTATATATTGGCTAAGTGGCCCAGCTTGGCCCTGGGTTCATGAAGTGAAGGGAGCAAGCCCCAACACCAGGCCACATACTAAACCTAACATAGATTTTTGAGCACCAAAACATAACCTGAAACCAACCATAGACTTCCTCTTTAGGACCCGTTCTAAAAGCCCAATTCCCAAACATATTCTTCTAAGGCATAAGCCACCAGGACTCTAAAATTTATTCTTAGGAATTTAACATTTTAGAGGTTGCTTGCCATCATCTATTTTGTTGTTTTTATTTGATTTTTTGAGCTGGTAAGATCACATCATTCTGAGGTCTAAAAATAACTCAGAATTTCTCTTTCTTTCAAAAAGTATCAATTTTTTGTGTTTCTAGAATTACACAAAAATTGACATCAGTTTTTCCACTAGCATCGGCAACCCATCTTCACTGACATCGGTTATTCTACTGACCTCGGCAAAATTTCTTAACTGACATCAGTTAGTAAACTGACGTCAGTCACTATCAACAAATTTTCTTTCCAAAAAACAAGCTTAGAACCTAAATTTTTTGCTGTTAAACACACATTCTAGTTTTTTGAAACTAAAACACAGTTTTTAGAACCTAAACCCCTTTTGTATTGAATGGTTTTGACACGCAGTCAAGCCAAATCTCTTGTTGACCACACAAGGCAATAACCACTCCCACCTTTGCCTTTCATATCAAGTCACCAAATGGAGTATACTTCAGACACTAAGTGTACTCCTATCCAACCAACCCCAAATCAACCTCCTATTATTCCTGAAGGGGATCAAGACTTTGAGAGATTCCTTGACCTCAATGTCAAGGCTCTCCAACACTATCTCACAAGAAGCCAAATGCGAGATCCTTTAGGTAACCCTGTTTATGGGATGCCAACTTCCTTATTTGAAATGGTAATAATATCAATAGCATCTGTTACCCAACCTATGGCCACTCAGGCCATTGCCCTGACTAGTAACCCAACCATGGCCAATGTTTAATATTTGGCCTCTCCTTCTATTTTGGACCTACCTCCATCGGGGTTTCTATACCCCCTCAACCACAAACAATTCAACCAAGTTCTACACCTTTCCAAAATTTTATTGTCTCTATCCCACCCACTCTTGCACCCATAAATACAAGAGTGACTACCTATCCTTTTACTAGTGTCACCACCACTCAACCACCCTTGGCAGCATCTAGTCAAGTTGTGCCCTCCAACTTCATGGCACAAGCCCCCTTGGCCTCAACACCATTACCCATGATGAACTACCAATATGTTGCACCTACACAAATGCAACCAAGTGCGTCATACGCCCCTCCCAACACCTTCCAAGTACCCTACAACCTAGAGGGTGCCCCTCATGCCAATCCATCTACTAATCTAATTAAGATGCTGATGGATAAGATGTCCAACCTTGAGACATCCATTTTTGATTCAAAGATTGTTTTGTCATACAAAAAAATCTATAATGAACCTATTCACCCTTTGGTGCCTATTAACCCATACCCTAGCCAGTGGGAACTCCCAAAATTTACTCGCTTTTAGAGTAAAGAGGACCCATAGCAACATCTACGAGTGTTTAGACATGCTTGCTACCTTATAACACACGATGATGTGTTATTACTTCGCACATTACGCATGTAACTTTCTGGCACCACCCTTGATTGGTATAGCTCTATTACCATTCATTCTCTCTTTACCTTCACTCAACTAGCTCAACTATTCCTTGACCACTTCTCAATCAACATCACTAAGAAGGTCTCCATCACAAACTTTTATTCTATTAGACAATTCGACGATGAATTAATAGCTGACTTCATTGCCCATTGGAGAGGTTTAATCAACCAACTCTCCTTTTCATTACCTCAACCTGAGCTCATTGACCTCTTTTTAAGAGCATGTTCCAAGCACATCTCATCCACTTTGTGGGTTCAAACATTTCGCACATTTGATGAAGCTTTCACCATGGCTAGAAAGCTTGAACTCTACACTGTTGAAGAAGATAAGGTTAAATTACATAGTAAAAATACCAACATAGAATCTAATGACCCTTCTTCCAAAGACTCTTCTTCCCATTCCAAGTCCAAGGGATTAGCAAATGCTGTGGTACTTAGATCATCATCTTCTACCACAACCAACCAATCTAAGCCCTCCACATCACAAAGCATCACAAGACAATTTCAACAATGGTATATATAACGTGAATACACTCCAATAGGAGAATCATACACTTTTGTGTTGGATAAATTAGTGAAGCAGGGGGTCCTCAATTTCCCTCAAATCTAACCTATCTAATTTAACCCCTCACAAGCCATCCCTGCATGGTATAGGGAAAATGACTTTTGTAACTATCACCGTGTCAACGGTCATGACACAGACAATTGCAAAACCCTCAAAAATGTTATTCAAGACATGTTAGACAAAGGGGATCTTGTTTTGGATAACCCAAATGCACTGGATAACCAAAACATAGATATCTTTAGACAACCTTTTCCTAACCATCCCCCAAGCCAAAACAATGTTCAGACCATGGCCAATGACCTTCAAGAGTGCAATATATACACGGTGAACATGGTTTCCCCTTTTATTCCTAACCAACCTCTCCCATAGTCTGAAGAGGTTAGCCAACCTATTCCTCCACCACGGGTAGAAGAGCCTATTTTACCCACATCATACCAATGACATCAAACACATCCTCCACACATACTTTTACCTCATGAGGAACCCATATTACCTGTTCCTCTTGCCATGACCTTCCCTCTTCTTTTACCATTGGAAGAAGTTACCATTCAAACCCCATGCCCTCATGTAGAAGGGGCCATAATCCCTCTACTTCACCCTTTAGATGAGCCTTCCTCTCTAATTAGTCCTCCATCAACCCCACTTTCACATATAGGAGAGGCTACTTTGACCTCTCCCATATTAGAGGATGCATTGATGGCACCAATGCCGGTGGCCCAGCCCTCATCCTTCTTATTACAAATGGGGGATCATACTTTCCCCACTCCTAAACCACATGTGGAAGGCATGATCATCCCTATGCTCTATCCTCTCGAAGAGCCACATTCTCCAATCCCTTCTCCACTGAGAGAAGAACTTGCCATCTCACTCACTTTAGCTGAAGAAAATCCAGTGACAGTTTTCTCTCACCTTTGGCCCAAGATCACTGCGTCTAACACATTTCCCCTCTTGTGATCACCCAAATCCTCCAAAAGATTTACTGTAAGACCTGATGTGATGTCACCTAAACCTTTCTCTTGATTGGAAAAAAACTTAGGATTTCTCCATTCTAGGAACCTAAAACATGAGGCGCTATGGGAGCGACTTAAGGCTCCTTATCTTACATATCCTACTTTGCCTTATACTACCAATCCTTTTGTGACAATTCACCCCAAAGTTTTTGATGAAGATCAGACTTCCACTTCTAAACCATCAAAAGCTCAGCCTTTCACATCCAAATCCAAACCCTTGCAGGCATCCACCATTCCAAAATAGATTAAATCTCTCGGTGTTTGCCCTATATCAAACCTCACTCACCCACAAGTGAAGGTAGATTTGAACCTCACCCCACATAGTAGTGGTCCTCACACCAAACCAAAGAAGGCTGCTAAACCACGTCGGTCTATTCCTCCCCCAACCAAAAAGGTGGTAAGAAAAACTCTCCCACCTTCACCATTGCCATCTATTTTGGGTCCACATCCATCTACTTTAATAGGAGTGCTCCTTACTCCAACACCTTACAAAAAAAAATCACCTCCATTAGTCCCTCTACCCATCAAACATATATTTACTTCAACAAATTTGACACATCTCATCAAGAAAATTCCATCTACGCATGTGGCCACACCGCCACCCAAAAATATGGTACAAAAAACTTCTCCTACAACTCCTAAATAGAAGTTGTCAACCCCTACTACAACAATGAGTGCAAACCTATTAGTGGGGTCCTATGCTTCATTGTTACACTAATTATTGTAGTCTTCTAGAATTTTTCTCCCACCCATTAAGCCATACCAACCTTTTGAATCAAAACCATCTTGGTTCGATGACACTAAAATCTATGTGTATCATCGCAGACCTACGCATGATACTGAGCATTGTTGTGCTCTTAAAGTTTTCATCCACCAACACCTGAAAAAGAGCACCCTTCTCATTAAGGACCCCTTTAACAAACTATTGACACCATCCCATGCCTCCCAAACCTCCTCACCTTCATCGAGATCCCATCATCAAACTATGGTCCCTCTACTACCTTCTCCCCCTTTATTTGAAATCAACACCATTAATGTGGCCACCAGGTCTCAAACTCTAAAGGATAAAGGAAAAGAGTGAGTTTCTATTCCTTGGACATATCCATTCACCAAGCCTTCTCAACCACCAAAACCTAAGATTCCTATCTTGGGCACATCTCAACCAACATCTTTTGGGGTAATTCATGACTCCATGGTGAAACAACTTCACCAAACCCCTATGAAGACATCTTTATATGACCTAATTCAAAGCTCTCCACAACATCACCAGGCCTTGATCAAAGCTTTACAAGCAGTGGAGGTCCAACCTAAAGACCCCCAACCACTAGTTGCTTTAGTCAAATCATCACCCACTGTTGCCTCCATCACCTTCAGTGATTATGAGATTCTTGCCTATAACCTAGAAGATCAGGGTCTCACCCTCTTAAACTAACCCTACCAGGGAAAAGCTTTGCAAGATGCATCCTCGCATCACACTCCTTGTCAAAGAGGAGCTTCAACATCTTCTCTCTATCTCATTTATCCAACCCATTGGTTATCCACAATGGGTGTCAAACATTGTCCCTGTCACAAAAGCAACTGGGGGAATTTAAACTTATACTAACTATCGCAACCTCAACCTAGCTGGCCCAAAGGATGACTTCCCTTTGCCAAGCATCAAACCATGCCAATAAAAAAAATCTAAAAGAGTGAGATTTCAAAATCAGAGATCTCATCCTTAAAGAAAACCAACATGAGACCAATATGGAAAGAAGCAAATGGGGCAAGTTTGCTCCTAATTGACTCAGACCTTATATCATAACACACAAGTATGGATTAGGTACTTATTATCTGTCTTCTCTTGAAGGTCAACTAGAACTTGAGCCCCTTAATGCCTTACATCTGTGACCATTCTACTATTAATCAAGTAATCATTCACTTGATGTTTAATTTGAGCTCGTCCCTTGAGTAACCCTCGTCATCCTCATTCCCATTCCTTTCAACCCTTTTTCCCTACAAACATTAGTTAATCCTTTTTTAAGAATTAATGCTTTGTCTTAATAAAAGGGAAACCTCTATAGTCTGGTCCATGACTAATAGTTCCATCAACACAAAAATATAAAACTAGGATGCCTAATAAAATATTAAAAGGTCATAAACTATCAATGTAGACTTCTCTCTTGAAGGACATCTGCATTATTGTTGTAATTAGTAGACTACTCCCTTAAAGGATAGCTATTCAAAGACATCAAAACTTATAAATCAAAACATAGACCACTCCCTCAAAGGATGGCTATGCCCAAATTTTGCTACCATAAACAACACCCTCTCAGAAGCTTCCCACATCGATCAGCTTCACATGACCACAAAACAAAACAACATCCCCAAGTAGACTTCCCGCATTGATCAGTCTACCAAAAAAAAAGATTGACAAACTATTAAGTCATGGAATTGCCTATAGTCATTCTCAGGGTCACCTCTAAAAGGGGAAAATTTATCCCTGCTACAAAGGGTTACGCTATCCTCACATCTCACATAATCACACCTATTATCCCAACATACTCAAGGGACTTTGAGCTCACTTAACGTCAAATGATTAGAGTACTTTTTTTTAACAAAAACTAATGTTCAATGATGTAATGCATGAACGGGGCTTTTTATTTACAAAAATCCTATCTATGCTATCACTATGGTCCTTGTCAATGAAAGAGCAAAATGCCTTTCACTTTTTACACACCTTTGTCACATACAACCAAACCAAACCAAACCAAACCCAACCAAACTAAACCAAACCATGTTCTAACCATTAACATAACATCATGATTTATTTAATGCAAATACCAATTTGTGTTATATAAATTATCATAGCCCATTCACATTAGTTTCTATGGAAAATAATACACATGGAAACTATCAACCAAACACAATTTATGTCAAGCATACACCATCACTAATATGGAAACTTGCTGAAGCATAAATAAACTCATTTCATTTTTAGCATACACCATCACGAATATCGAAAATTGCTAAAGATGAAAAACCACATAACCTATGTTACAGCATACACCATCACACAATATGGAAAAGTTTGTAACATCATCATACACTCATCATTTCTAACATAACCAAACCAACCAACAACCTCTTTGACTCTTCTCCCCTTTTGGGAGAACTACATTGGCCTGAGGCCCTTAAAATAGGGGCTATGCAGGCAACACAAAGTTGACATGGCATCTTTTGAGGTTAGCTCGGCCATTCATTCATTTGTCTACCTGATGGATCAACCATATAACTTTTAACCATGACCTAACCTAGTCAAAACCAATCCATAACCTACCCTCTTCTTCCCTTTTGGCTAGAACTACATTGACCTGAGGCCCTCGCATGGGCTATGTAGGTAGCACTCAATTGACATGGGATCTTCTGAGGTTAGCTCGGCCATTTTTTTGTTCATTTACCTAATGGACCAGCTATCTATACCAGCCCAAAATCATGACCAAACAACCAGCCCTGACACTATAGAAGCTACCTTAGACTTCTCATGGGGCATATTGGAGATCACATACATCTCCCTAACCACAACAAACAACACTTGAGATCACTTATATCTTAGACTAACTCGACCAATGACCTTGGAGATCGTGATTATCTCCTTAGACCATGACCACTTTTGAGACAACTTTGCCTTGGTTGTTTTGATTGCATATATGCTACCTCATGAATAGTTAGCAAATTGTCCATGACCCTCACACATATTGTCAGATCACGACCAAGTTGATCCCCAATAGTTGTGACATTTTTGTGTTTTCTAGGAGCACTTCCTAGCCTAGATACTTAGAATATGATGACCTTTGGAGCTATAGCTTTGATCGATCTAACCCAATCAACTATGACCAAAAAGTTGGGGACCAGTTAGTCTGATTTTAGTCTTCCTCGACCATTGGAGCTATAGCTTTGATCATTTAACCCAATCAGCTACCACTAATAAGCTGGGGACCAATTGCTTTGATTTTAATACTCCTTGACCTTACTTGTGATAATTTGACCTACCTATCATGTGAAGTGGTATACGTGTAATCTCAACTATTGCAGCGTTCACACTTGAACTTCACCCTACCCATCCACTGCCTATCAAATCAACACCTGATTTCAGATTCCCTTCTCTCAACTCCCACTTTGAGGGGGAATACCTCATCCCTTACCTAGGGCAAACAACATCTATTTTTGTCTTGTAGTTTGTCAAGACAAACCATTAGACAAAAAGGGGCAAATGTAGAGACTAATATTGTGTTGACCCCCCCTTGGTCCCCTTCTAACCACTTACACACTTTATTAATTTTAAATAAACTACTTATTTTAAATTAATGACATCACCTAAACACCTCACCTTGGACACCTCACCTTAGACACCTCGCCCTAAGACCATTTCCTACCCTATGAGTCACCCTAAGACTAATTCATCCAAATCCTAACTACCCATGACTTATTCTCACTCCCTATTAACCTCCTAACTAACTCTCATGCCTAATAAACCCATCTTTTGACCATTATCCAATGGAAAATGCACTTGGTGGATGGAAGAATGGGCAAAGGGCTAAAAATAGCCCTTTTACCCATTCTCTAGCTGTCGATGTCAGTCAACTATCAGTCGATGCCGACGTTATCACCGAAGTCGGTTACATAAATTGAGTTCTAATGTTGAGTTAGCCCTCTGGCCCCTGCCTCTTTGCATATGGATGTGCACACTCTAAGACTAAGCATCATAATTTGACTAATGCTCTCCTGGCTACCGAAACTCTGCACAAGTCACTCTAGACATTGGATTGAAGACATTGTACGAGGACCTCGAAATCAACCACAATAGGAACAAGCATTCTGACACCTCTGGTTCTTCACCAAGTAGAGCTATGTATTCTTCTATCTCAGAAGTATTCTTTAGTCTCATTTCAATACTTTAGAATACATTGGTAATTAGTTTTTATTTACTATTTCTAAACTTTATCAACCCAACCCGACTTTCTTTTTGGAGAGGCTGAGAGGCCTTCCCCTTATCCTTACTCTCTTTTCATAACTATCCTCTATCTTTGCCCTTCCTTAGACCCTATTCACTTTCTTGTAACCTTGGACAAACATTTACATTTCTAAACCCTTTTGTCAACCACAAACATACCTTGAAACCCATCTAAGGACCACTTCCCCTATCGACATCGGTAACATAACCGACGTCAGCATCATTGACCAACCGACATCGGCAAAACTACCGGTGTCGATGACTGTGTCAGACTGACTGCAAAGAATAGGTACACGTTATCTACTTTCTCTTTCTTAGTCTTTCATCATTTCTTTTTTTATACAACACTCTTTTTTTCAAATAGTGGACTGTCATCCGTTAAGGAAGTTTTTACGCTTTTGGGATCGAGTGTGTAGCTTGGCAGTCCGCCATATTGTCTTCTAACATTTTCTTTGTTTAAGCCTTATTCTTTCTATAGGTGTCTTCCTCCACAGCCAAAGAGGAGCTCCTACAATGCTTGGATATGGTGCACAACTTAATTTGGGTAACGTATAAACCCCTGACTCTTAACCTTTTATTTCTTCTTTCTTCTGAATATAAATAGCGAAAAATGTAGAGAAACAATTTCATAACATATTAAGGCTCTAAACAATGAATAAAAGGGCCAAGTAAACACAAATAAATTACACATTTTAGATAGAGTAAAAAATATATTAAATGCTATTAATATTAAATACTTGAAAATAAGGATTTTTAGAAATGACAGTAATAAATATGGTCAACACTTTAGACACTTTGCAACCTAATTTATTCTAATCTGTTAGTGTTCTATAGTGTATATTAAATATATATATATATATATATATATATATATATATATATATATATATATATATATATATATATATATATATATATATATATATATATAGGAATAGGAATATATCTGGTTAGACATGTTTGGTGGTCTTTGTTCCTCTTAAAAATGTGTGAAAAATATATGGACCCTATTTTGAAAAGTAATTTTGAATTTTAAATTTGTTGGGGAATCTTGCCTATTTCTGAATGCAAATACACCTTGAGTAGTGAAGTCAAATTGAAGGTGAGTGATATATTTAATATATTAAAATGACATTTATATATATTATATTAAAATATATAATAAAAATATATATTTTATTATTACTATATAATATATATGTTAATATAGTTTATAAATCAAATTATAATCATAATTATTTATTCTAGTATAGGGGAAGAGTCTCAGTAGCCTTGCACCCTAAATTTGGACATCGAATTAAGGTGCCATAACATCATATTAGATTTTGAAAATTTTAATATGTCATCTTAACTGCTTATAACTAAGATTTCAAGGTCTAACACATTATACATTTTATGATATAATTAATTTTATCATGAGAGGTCATAAAATGCATTTTTAAAACCTATGACCAAAACTTAACCTTTAGAGTATCAATAGATGTGCATAAGAGTATCACTACTTGAGTCTTACTTGTCAAGTTGTGATTGGTTACATTTAATTTTATAGAATAAATGTTAAACAAGTATTAGATACTACATGTTCAGCTTCTAATGAACTTTAATTTTTATACACACCAATATGATCCATCGATGGAGTACATGTTAACAAAATCCCTATTTGGTAATTGGAACATACACAATTTTTGGAACCTTTCCTCTAATGTATTTAATATATAATATATAATTTAAATATAATATTACTCAGTTATATATATATATATATATATATATATATATATATATATATATATATATATATATATATATATATACCCTATGCACATGCCACAAAAATCCATCCCAGAGCACACTTGAGGGAACCCTAGGCCCAACATACTCAGTATCCTAGCAGGCTTCATTGCTACCTAGGCCAGCCCTGAGCTTCCATTAAACCACATAGATTTCAATAAAATAAAATCAATTTTTATGCTTTCAAATTCTTAAATTATGTCACGTAACCAAGAAATGTGTAGAGTTTCACTTGGTTTATTTTTCTCATGTGCATAGGAGGTTGTCAAAAAGGCAGATACATATACGAATTAAAAAACTTATTATGCTTCACTATGCACTCACCCTTGTCCATGTGCATATCTCTTCACAAATGCACACACACATATCATGCCATATAATGTATTTACATATGTATTGGTGAGAGGGGTTATGTAAAGTGAAAGAGTGTAAAATTGTAATTGATAGTTAAACTTAGTAAATCAAAACCCTTGACAATGTCAAAATATTAATTAAGTTCATATTTAAACATAATTGTGGGTGTAGACCAATCAAAATTAAATCACCATGTAATGATTTAGTATATGATGGCTTGCATTCCATATGTAAAGAGAGAGACTCTTAGCATGTAATCTCTACATCAAAACTAAAGTGGACATATATATTTTAAAGAAACCATCTATTCCAATGCATTATTAGATCATAGAGCACCATAATTGGTTTACATCAAATCCAATTAAAAATACCACCATAATTAGATATGCACCCAACTTATCTTGTTAGAAACCTTTTTATTTTATAAAATATTTTAGATCCTAAAGCATCATAGACCATAAATAAGCATAAAGCATGAACTACAGTCTATTATGTGATCAAAGACCAAAACTATAGAAGTAAAAGAAAAGAAATAGTAGATAGAGATAACTTTCCACTATAAATAACATAGAACATCACGTTCTCATAGATGAATAAAAAAATATATAAAGCTTCAAGGGCACATACAAAGCATCCAATCACATCTATAAGGATCACTTTCTAAGGTTGCAAAATGAAAAATGCTAACTATCACTACTCCTAGTCTATTATAATGGTTGGTTATTATTTTTTTGTATTCTTTTTTTTTATAAACAAGTGCATCAAATACATTAATATTAGTAACTATGAATTAAAAATAAACCACTAACATGGACATGGTATACATGAGTCAAAAATGCCAAACAATCTCATCCATGAAAATAGATGATTGCATCTCTAGCTCTCTTTATGGTACCTACATTCAATAACACCAAGAAACACATCTCATTGTCAGAATTCAAAATTTATGTTAGTAAAAAAATTATCATTTTGGTCTTATAAACTAGAAAAATAAACCAATATATTTAATTGGATAAATAAACTCACCAAGATAGATATTCATTTGTGCTTTATCTTAATTTGAATTTGTTGAACAGAAAAATTGTGTATCACTAATTTAAATTGTATCTAAAAAAACCTGATGGTTAACTAAAATTTGATGGTCATTTTGTATAAAAGTATAACAGACTCGATTCATTTGTATGTAATCTAATAGTTCATATACTTTTTATAACCAAGTTTGAAGGGCTACTAAAATTTGATTATTTACATGCTTTACTGCCAACTATCCCATGCCAATTGTCATCCACAACATCAGATTAAATGCTTGTGATAACTTGGTGATATGTGATTGAAAATTTTAATTTAATTCCTTTTAAACATAATAATGTTTGATAGATTTACTCTTGAAAGTAATCTACCTCATCTGCTATGCACATGGTGAAGCATCACATAGTTTTAAATGCATACATGTGATCACATTTACCCATTTTTTGATGTTACATGGCATTATATAATATACAAATTCATTTAATTTTGTTAAAAATTCAATATTGTTTCTATACCATTAATAATAATAATAATAATAATAATAATAATAATAATAATAATAATAATAATAATAATATATAGATATATTTTAATTTTTATAATCTTGATAAATGAAGTTTTGTGATTATTTATTTTTCTACATTGATGTGATTTGGCCTATAATTGGTGATTTTCAAATCACTTCACTACATATCTAATTGATAATGACACATGGATCATTGATGTGATTTGGCCCTAAAAAAGCACCTTTTGTGGTGGATAAGGGATATGTGAGTTAACCTTACTGATAAGTGATTATTTTAATTTAATGCCTATTTCCTACCAAACATTATTACTATTCTATAGATTTGCTTTTTGACATAATCTACTATGCACATGATGAGTCACCATAGAGTATTAAATCTATATCGATGATCATATTTTTGACCCTATAATGTTAAAGCCCATTTTCATGTTGCGTGGCATTATACACTTTGTTAAAGGTATAAAAATTCATTTAATTTTATTTAAAATATAATATTATTTAACTAGTATTAACAATATATAGATGTTTGAAATGTATTATACTAAACTACATAATAAATAATATGTATTTATAATCTCTATTAACATATATATTATATGATATAATAATATTGATTAATATTAAAATATATAATTTATATATAATATTAATATATAATAAATTAGTTTAATATATAGAAATATTATGATATTATTATATTATAATATGTCATTTATATTTATTTATTAACTAATATAATTTTTGTGTGTGTGGGGTAGGAGAGGTTATGTGAAGCAAAAGAGTGTAAATCAACAATTAAACTTACTAGTTACTCCAAACCCATGACATTGATGTTAAAATAAGTTCATCTTAAAAATAATTATGGGCATAAACTTATCAGGATCTAAATCACCATGCAATGCTTTAGTCTATGATGGCTTGTATTCTTCATGTAAAGAGATATCTAGCATAATCACTATGTCAAAATTGCAACTCCCTTGGTTTTGATTAGGGGGAATCTCTATTAGCTAGATAATGATCACCATAGTTTTGGGTGACCAGGTTTTGTCTTGGTGATTGCAATGGAGAAATTGGTTTTATTATAATAGTGCTAAAAAAATTAGAAGTGACCAAGAAGAATTATGGGTTTATAAATATGATAAAAATTTGAAGTGAACATATATGTTTGAAAGACACCATCTATTTAAATGTCTATGCCTACTATTATAATACCACCACTTATTTTTTCTAATAATTAATAATGTTGCATCCTAAAAAAAATGTGGATGAAAATCCACTTATTATGTATTAAAGAGCCTAATAGTTATTTCTAAATTATAAACATTAGTTCCAAAGTTCAATGATGATAATTTTAGTTCTATTTCCATATTTGAACTTCTAAAATTTTCATTGTATTATGGTCTTATAGTGGATTATTAAACATTTTCTAATTCTGATTATCCCTTAGATGTGATCCAAATTCCATTGTAGGAGACCCATAAAGTGTAATTTATTATGATGAGTTTCTTGTTATTTTATTGGAATGAAATTTCTTAAATTATAGAAATCTACATTTAGATACAATATATAAATGGATTCAAAGTCTATATATATAAATACTATTATATAAAGTAAGTTTTCTAAGGTAGGCTACTAAATATGCCTTCACATAGCCATATTAATTTAGATAAGCACACAAAATCCTTTCCCAAGAGGTCTTTTAGTTACTAGGAGTGATTTTGTGTCACTTATTTTAATTACCATTTTGGGGTTAAATTTGTCTCTAAATATTAGTTTGTAAGTTCAAGAAAGGAAACTTTCCCTCATAGGTATTTGAATTGGTGAATTAAATTATCTCAAAGGTATAATTCTTGGGGGGGGGGGGGGATAACAATTAAGTAATCAAATCCCTATTAGAAAATTTTCTTATGTTACATCTTCAAAAAATGTGGATGAAACTCCACTTATTATGCAAGAGCCTATTATTTCTAAATCATTAGCATAATATCTATGTAAAAATTATAATTCCCTTGGATTTGATCAGGGGGAATCTATATTCATTAAGCAAGGAGCATAACTGTGAGTGATCAGGTTTTGTCTTGGTGATTGTAATGAAGAAAATGCTTTTGTTAGTGACCAAGAAGAATTTTGGGTTTAGAGATATGATAAAAATTTGAAGTGGACATATATGTTCAAAAGAAACCATCTATTACAATATTTATGTCTACTATTATTCCACCACCCCTTATTTCTCCTAATAATCAATATTAATGTCACATTTTCAAAAAATATGGATGAAACTCCATTTATTATGCAAGAGCCTAATAATTATTTCTAAATCATTGCCATTGGTTCCAAAGTTCCATGATGATAATTTTACTTATATTTACATATTTAAACTTCTATAATTTTCATTATACTATGGTCTTGTGGAAAATTATTGAACATTTTCTAATTCTAATGATCCCCTGAATGTGATCCAAAAACCCATGGTAAGAGACCCATCAAGTGTAATTTATTGCAATGAGTCTATTGATATTTTATAATTTAGATAAACACATAAAATCTTTTCCTAAGAGTTCTTTGAGTTACTAGGTATGATTTTGTGTCACTTATTTTAATTACCATTAAGGGATCAAATTCATCTCTAAATATTAGTTTATGAGTTCAAGAAAGGTGACTTTCCCTCACATGTATTTGGATTGGTAAATTAAATTATCTCAAAGGTATAATTCTAGGGGGGAGGCTAACAATTAAGGAGTCAAATCCCCATTAGACAATTTTCTTATGTTACATCTTCAAAAAAATTGACTAAAAGTCAACTTATTATGCAAGAGCCTATTATTTCTAAATCATTAGCACAATCTCTATATCAAAAATATAACTCCCTTGGTTTCAATCAGGGGGCATCTATATTCCATAAATAAGAAGCATAATTTTGGGTGATTAGGTTTTGTCTTGGTGACTGAAATGGTTAAATTGCTTTTGTTACAATGGCGTTAAAAAAAATATAAGTGACCAAGAAGAATTTTGGGTTTAAAATATGATAAAAATTTGAAGTGGACATATATGTTTGAAAGAGACCATGTATTCCAATCTGTATGCCTAGTATTATACCACTACCACTTATTTCTCCTAGTAATTAATATTAATGTTACATCTTCAAAATATGTGGATGAAATTAAACTTATTAAGGAAAAGCCTAATAATTATTTCTAAATCATTGCCATCAGGTCCAAAGTTCCGTGATGATAATTTTACTTCTATTTCCATATTTAAACTTCTATAATTTTAATTATACTATGGTCTTGTAGTAGATTATTAAACATTTTCTAATTCTGATGATCCCATGGATGTAATCCAAAAACCCATGATAGGAGAGCCATAAAGTGTAATATGTTGTGATGATTCTGTTGCTATTCTATAATTTAGATAAGCACACAAAATACTTTCCTAAGAAGTCTTTGAGTTACTAGGTATGATTTTGTGTCACTTATTTTAATTACCATTATGGAGTCAAATTCATCTCCAAATATTAATTTGTAAGTTAGATAAATGTGAGTCTCCCTCATAGGTATTTGAATTGGTGAATTAAATTATCTCAAAGGTAAAATTCTAGGGGGGGCTAAAGAATTAAGGAGTCAAGTCTATATTAGACAATTTGCTTATGTTACATCTTCAAAAAATGTGGATGAAACTCCACTTATTATGTAAGATCCTATTATTTATAAATCATTAGAATAATCTCTACATAAAAATTACAACTCCCTTGGATTTGATAAGGGGGCATCTATATTTTCTGAATAAAGAGCATAGTTGTGGATGATCAAGTTTTGTCTTGGTAATTGCAATGGAGATTTCTTTTTTGTTACAATGGCATTAAAAAAATATAAGTGACCAAGAAGAATTTTGGGTTTATAAATATGATAAAAATTTTAAGTGGACATATATGTTCGAAAGACACTATCTATTCCAATGTGTATACCTACTATTATACCACCATCATTTGTTTATCCTAATAATTTATATTAATGTTACATCTTTAAAAATGTAGATGAATATACACTTTATGTAAGAGCTTAATAATTATTTCTAAATAATTACCATCATTTCCATGATTATAATTTTACTTATATTTCCATATTTGAACTTATATAATTTTCGTTGTACTATGGTCTTATAGTGGATTATTGAATATTTTATAATTCTGATGATCCCTTGGATGCGATTCAAAACTTCATGGTAGGATACCCATCAAGTGTAATTTTTTGTGATGATTTTGTTTTTATTTTATTGAAATGAAATTTTTTAAATTATACAGATCTACATTTAGATACAAGCTATAAATGGATTCAAAGTCGATATATAGAAATACTATTCTATATAGTAAGTGCTCTAAGGTAGATTGCTTAATATGCACTCACATAGCCATATTAATTTAGATAAGCACATAAAATACTTTCCCAAGAGGTGTTTTAGTTACTAGGTATGATTTTGTGTCACTTATTTTAATTACCATTTTGGGGTTGAATTCATCTCTAAATATTAGTTTGTAAGTTCAAGAAAGGAAACTTACCCTCACAAGTATTTGAATTGGTGAATTAAATTATCTCAAAGGTATAATTCATGGAGGGAGGCTAAAAATTAAGGATTGAAATCCCTATTAGATAATTTTCTTGTGTTACATCTTCAAAAAATGTGGATGAAAATCCACTTATTATGCAAGAGCCTATTATTTCTAAATCATCAACATAATCACTTTATAGAAATTACAACTCCCTTAGTTTTTAATAGGGGCATCTATATTCACTGGATAAGGAGCACAATTGTGGGTGATCAAGTTTTTTTTTGATGATTGAAATGGAGAAATTATTTTTGTTACAATGGAAATAAAAAATGAGAAATTACCATGAATAATTTTGGGTATAAAAATAGGATAAAATTTTGAAGTGGAAATTATGTTCAAAAGACACCATCTATTCCAATGTGTATTCCTACTATTATACTACCACTACTTGTTTCTCCTAATAATTAATAATGTTACATCTTCAAAAAATGTGGATGAAACTCCATTTATTATGCAAGAGCCTAATAATTATTTCTAAATCATTACCATTGGTTCCAAAGTTCCATGATGATAATTTTACTTTTTTTTACATATTTAAACTTCTATAATTTTCATTATACTATGGTATTGTAGCAAATTATTAAACATTTTCTAATTCTAATGATCCTCTAGATGTGATCCGAAACCCATGGTAAGATACCCACCAAGTGTAATTTTTTGCAATGAGTTCATTGATATTTTATAATTTAGATAAGCACATAAAATATTTTCCTAAGAGGTCTTTGAGTTACTAGATATAATTTTGTGTCACTTATTTTAATAAACATTATGGGGTCAAATTCATCTCCAAATATTAGTTTGTGAGTTCAAGGAAGGTGATTCACCCTCACAGGTATTTGAATTGGTAAATTAAATTATCTAAAAGGTATAATTCTAGGGGGGAGGCTAAAAATTAAGGAGTTAAATCCCTATTAGACAATTTTATTATGTTACATCTTCAAAAAAATTTGATGAAACTCCACTTATTATGTAAGAGCCTATTATTTCTAAATCATTAGCACAATCTTTATGTGAAAATTGTAACTCCCTTTGTTTCAATCAAGGGGCTTCTATAATCCTTGAATAAGGAACACAGTTGTGGGTGATCATGTTTTGTCTTTGTGATTGTAATGGATAAATTGATTTTGTTATAATGGTGTTAAAAAAATAGAAGTGACCAAGAAGAATTTTTAGTTTCAAAATATGATAAAAATTTATAGTGGACATATATGTTCGAAAGACACCATCTATTTCAATGTGTATGCCTATTATTATACCATCATCACTTGTTTCTCTTAATAATTAATAGTAATGTTATATCTTCAAAAAATGTGGATGAAACTCCACTTATTAATCAAGAGCCTAATAATTATTTATAAATCATTAACATCAGCTCTAAAGTTCCATGATGATAATTTTACTTCTATTTCCATATTTTAACTTCTATAATTATCATTGTACTATGGTCTTGTAATAGATTATTTAACATTTTCTAATTCTAATGATCCCATGAATGTGATCCAAAAACCCGTGGTAGGAGACCCATCAAGTGTCATTTATTGTGATGAGTCTATTGCTATTTTATAATTTAGATAAGCACACAAAATCCTTTCCTAAGAGGTCTTTGAGTTACTAGGTATGATTTTGTGTCACTTATTTTAATTACCATTATGGGGTAAAATTCATCTCCAAATATTAATCTGTAATTTCAAGAAAGGGTACTCTCCCTCATAGGTATTTGAATTGTCATATTAAATTACCTCAAAGGTAAAATTCTAGGAGAGATAAAAATGAAGGAATCAAATCCCTATTATTCAATTTGCTTATGTTACATCTTCAAAAAATGTGGATGAAACTCCACTTATTATGAGAGATCCTATTATTTATAAATTATTAGCACAATCTCTACATAAAAATTACAACTCCTTTGGTTTTGATCAAGGGAAATCTATATTCACTAAATAAAGAGCACAGTGGTGGGTGATCAAGTTTTGTCTTGGTGATTGCAATGGAGAAATTATTTTTGTTACAATGGCATTATAAAAATAGAAGTGACCAAGAAGAATTTTGGGTTTATAAATATGATATAAATTTGAAGTGGACATATATGTTCTAAAGACACTATTTATTCCAATGTGTATACCTACTATTATACCACCACCACTTGTTTATCCTAATAATTAATATTAATGTTACATCTTTAGAAAATCTAGATAAAACTATACTTTATGTAAGAGCCTAATAATTATTTATAAATCATTACCATTAGTTCCAAAGTTCCATGATGATAATTTTACTTATATTTCCATATTTAAACTTCTATAATTTTCATTGTACTATGGTCGTGTAGTGGATTATTGAACATTTTATAATTCTGATGATCCCCTGGATGTGATCCAAAACTCCATGGTAGGAGACCCATCAAGTGTAATTTGTTGTGATGAGTTTGTTGTTATTTTATTGGAGTGAAATATTTTAAATTATACAAATCTACATTTAGATACAATCTATAAATGGATTAAAAATCTATTAATAAAAATACTATTATATATAGTAATTTTTCTAAGGTAGACTACTTAATATGCACTCACATAACCATATTAATTTATATAAGCACACAAAATCTTTTCCCAAGAGGTCTTTTAGTTATTAGGTATGATTTTGTGTCACTTATTTTAATTACCATTGTGGGGTTCAATTCATTTCTAAATATTAGTTTGTAAGTTCAAGAAATGCAACTTGCCCTCATAGATATTTGAATTTGTGAATTAAATTATCTCAAAGGTATAATTCCTAGGGGTAGGATAAAAATTAAGGATTCAAATCCCTATTAGATAATTTTCTTATGTTATGTCTTAAAAAAATGTGGATGAAAATCCACTTATTATGCAGGAGCCTATTATTTCTAAATCATTAGCACAATCACTTCATCAAAATTATAACTCCCTTGGTTTTGATTAGGGGACATCTATATTCACTAGATAAGGATCATAGTTGTGGGTGATAAAGTTTTATTTTGATTATTGAAATGGATAAATTTATTTTATTACAATGGCATTAAAAAAATTATAAGCGACCAAAAATAATTTTGGGTATAGAAATATGATAAAAATTTGAAGTGGAAGTATATGTTCAAAAGACATCATCTATTCCAATGTGTATGCCTTATATTATACCACCACCAATTATTTATCCTAATAATTAATAATGTTACATCTTCAAAAAATGTGGATGAAACTTCACTTATTATGCAAGAGCTTAATAATTTTTTCTAAATCATTACCATCAATTTCAAAGTTCTATGATGATAATTTTACTTTTATTTCCATATTTTAACTTCTATAATTTTCATTGTACTATGGTTTCATAGTATATTATTGAACATTCTCTAATTCTGATGATACACTAGATGTGATCCAAAAATCCATGTTAGGAGACTCATCAAGTGTAATTTATTGTGATAAGTCTGTTGTTAATTTTTTGCAATGAAATTACCTAAATTATACAAATCTACATTTAGATATAATCTATAAATGGATTAAAAGTCTATATATAGTAATTTTTCTAAGGTAGAGTACTTAATATACCCTCACATAACCATAATTTAGATAAGCACACAAAATTATTTCCAAAAAAGTCTTTTAGTTACTGACTATGATTTTGTGTCATTTTTTTTAAAAGAGGGTAAAAACTTTATTAAACCAAGAGAGAAGTACAAAGCATAAAAGCAACAAAAATCCCAAACGAGCTAAGATACAACATACTAGAGATCAGGAAGTGGCCATGCAACATCTCACATCCTCTATCATCAAGTCCACAAAATCTTGAGCAAGATCCCCAGGTAAACTGTCCCAATCATGCACTAGCTAGGTCCCATTCTTCTCAAAAGCCCATTTGGCCAACCCATCAGCCACCTTATTCCATTCCTGAGGGATATGAGAGAAGGTGATAGAATCAAATAAATCTCTGAGACTAGTGATTTACTTAGCCACAACTGCAAGCTTCCAACTAACATCATCAAACTAACTTCTATTTATCAAGTCTATCACCACCTGAGAGTCTAACTCATAGATAATGTTATTCCAGCCAAGGCCATATACCTTCTTCTAAGCTAAAATAATAGCCAAGGCCTCCATAAGATTATTAGAGTGCAACCCCTTATATTTAGAGAATAAAAAACACAACCACCCCAAAACTATCTCTACCCACCCCACCAATACCAGCGTGCCCAAGGTTGCCCCTTACAGACCCATCAGTATTGATTTTCAAGAATCTAGTGGTAGGGGGTAGCCAGTACCCTTCCCTAGAAACCTTCCTTCTAGAACATCTGCTCCACCTAATCTTGGGCCTTTTGGGACCCCCAACTATAATCCCCAGATTGTGAATTATTCAAATATACCCAAGATCTACCAGAGCATACATATCACATTTAACATACAAGGTTTCCTATAAAGCCCCAAGAATGTGAGACCACACTTGACCCACCAATAACTTCTTATCTAGAAAGACCCTGTGGTTGTGCTCTAACCATATGTGCCATATAATTAGACTAGGGCCAATTAGCCAAGCTATGTGCAGAAATGAAGTCCTCACTAGAATGGGCCCAAAGTTATACCAAAACTCCTCCAGAGAAGAAGGGTGATTACACTGCAAGCTCCAGGCTCCCCACCAAAAATGCCAAATAGTCTGAGTAAAAGGGCACTAGAAGAAAATGTGTGAAACTATCTCAACATCTTTATATAAAAAGCATAATGAAGGGCCTTAGAAGCCACACTTACAGAGGTTATCCCAAGTCAAACACCTACCATAAACCACTAGCCAAGAAAAGAAATTGCATTTTGGCCAAGCAAATTTATTCCAAATATTTTTCCACCAAGGAACCTCAACACTACACCTAGCCTATCTATCCAACACATGATACCCAAAGGTAATAGTGAACTTCCCTTTTGGATTCGGACCCCAAGCCAACACATCCCACTTTGGGAGAGAACAACAGACTCTATAAGCCAAAATGGAGGACAAATCCATCCTATCCTCCAACGATCCACCCATGGGCTAATCATGCATATCCTTCCACTAATAGACAATAGTCTATCCCAAAGCTTGAGGGCCTTTGAAATCCATCACTCTTCTCCAACCAGCCTAAATAAAAATCTTACATAAGTCCCCCAAGTGAGGGTGTGAAGAGAGGATAGGTGGGAAGCCATCACAAGAGTCATGCCAAAAAAGAGCATCAGAGACTCTATTATAGATCCAAAATAGGCCTTGTTTAACTATTGTAGCCCCCCTCTTGAGATTTTCCTAGATCATAGATCCTCTCCCTAAAAGGCTAAAATGAGGCACCTCAGTGCCCTCTACCTCTCCAAGGTACTTGAAGGTAAGGACCCTAGCCTAATACTAATGCTGATATGAACACTATCTCTAATATGGCTTCACAACCAAAGCTTGACCATTCCAATCTATCCTACGCAAACCTAGACCACCATCTTGCTTTGGCTGGCAAACAACTTCCCACTTAATTAAGCTCCACTTCTTTAAAAGAAGATTCCTCAACCAAAAGAATTGTAGACAAAGGCCCTTAGAATCTTTGATGAAACTTGAGGGAGCTAACAACACAAAGCACTTGTATTTAGGAAGGGCTTGAACCATAGACTTCAACAGAGTAACTCTTCCAACCATAGATAACCATCTGTAGGTCGAGTGACAAACTAGCCTACAAAATTTATCCATCACATCCTACCAAAAACACCAAGGGATTGGGTGCACATATAGAGGGATGCCAAGGTATATAAAGGGAAGTTTTCCTACTATAAACCTTAAGATCCTAGTAATACGCTACTAAATAATCCTAGGGGTATCAAAGAAATAAATACAAGACTTACTTTCATTAACGCTTTGACCTGAGGCAGCTAGGTAATAATCTAAAATCTGATGCAAAGTGACTACTTCAGCCACCTTAGCGACACCCATCAACGTTATTTCATCCACAAATTTTAGATGTGTTTGAGGAGGAAGAGAATTGCTCCATTTCCAACCCTAAAAGAGCCCATTTATAACATGACACTTAATGAATTTTCCTAAGCATTCAACCATCGAGATTAACAAGTATGGGGATAAAGGGTCCCCTTGTCAAAGGCATCTAGAAGCACCAAAAATATCTGAAGACTCCCCATTTATGAGGACAAAAATTGAGGAAGTCCTCACATAACTCATGACCCAATCAGTTCAGTCATAATTGAACCTGAAGGCACTAAGAATTTTGATCAAAAAGCCCTAGTTAACTTTGTCATAAGCTTTAGCCATATCTAACTTTATAAATATAGCCTTTTCCTTAGAAGAGGCCATAGAGTGAATAGTCTCAACCAAAATAACTACTCCATCCAAAATCTATCTACCCACAATAAATCCCCCTTGTTCCTATGAAATCAACTTATCCAAACATGGCTTCAAACATCTAGTAATTAGCTTTGTAATGATTTTATACACCATATTGCACAGAGTAACCAATCGAAAAAGATCTAGTGAATCAACACCTTCACATTTTGGGATAAGATCAAGAAATGTAGCATTCATGGCTTGCAACATTTGCTTATTCCTAAAAGATTCCTACACCACCTCTAAAAGATCAAGATTGATGACTTCCCAAAATTCCTAAAAGAACTCAACTGGGAAACCATTAGGTCTAGGAGCCTTCCCTTTTTTCAACTAAAACACCACATCCTCCAACTCCCTCAAAGAAATAGGTTTAAGAAGAGAAGCATTCATATCCATAGTCACTAGAGAGGGGATACAAGCCACGATGGAGGCTTCCTCTTCACTAGTAGGTAGGGTATGTTCAGAAAAGAGAGTAGATAAAAAACAAACCACCTCACTAGAGATCCCCAAAGAGGAAGAAAGAATAAAACCCTCAAGAGAGTAGAGAAAAGAGATAAAATTACCTTGTATTCGAGCCTTCACCAATTTATGGAAGAATTAGGTATTCATATCTCCTTCCTAAAGCCAATCAACACATGCCTTTTATTTCCAAAAAATTTCCTCACAAAGCTCCCATTCCTCAAGGTCTTTCACTGAACGAACCTCAAGTCTGCTTAGATTCACATCCAGACCTTGGTCTCGAATCTACCTAGTAATAGAATTCAATCACTCCTAAGCAACCCTTTTCTACTAAAACACATTGATGAACTGAGACTTATTCCAATGTTTTAATTTATGCTTCACATATTGAAGCCTCTTCACAAAAGAGTACATCACTATACCAAAAGTAGGTCATCTTGCAGTCCACCAGCTAGAAACCAAGTCAAGAATACTTGTTAGGCAACCCCTTATCCAACAAAAGCACAATTGATTACTTATTTATAACCAATTAAACACAGAATTATACCAGAATGATAAAGTAACTAAAAACTTGAGACAACAAAGAATTTGAGAGACAATACACACTCTTGTATTACATATTACTAGAAGAAAATACAATAAGGAAGATGCCACTTCTTACTCCACCTCAAAGGCTTTCCACACCTCAAGACCTTCTTCCCTCTCTCTCTTGCTCAACACAACAACTCTATAGCCTGAGTTATTATCCCTCCTTAAATGCTTCAGCTGATCTCCTTGACCTTACACCTGTAGATCTCCTTGACCTTGCTTGCTTCAATGCTTTTACTTGCCTTCTTGATTATTAAAATACATGCCTCATGGGTCTTTAAATAGAATCCCATGGTTACAAAAATAGAAATCTAACTACAATAATTAGACATGAAGCTCGTGACTATAATTAGTCATTTGACATGCAAACACTCGCTTCACTTAACTGACTATTCGTCAACAGCAGTTCTAGAATGCACAGGCGATCGACGCCGGTCCCTGCTTGCCTGGTGCTGCCGACGTCAGCCGACTCTCTATCATCATTGGTTTCCTTCTCCACTATCTGTGACCGACATCTGTCATGTTGCCGACGCTGGTTCCTCTGGTTCTTCAACATCCTCTTCTTCGTGTCTGCAAACAGTTAAAGCTTTTAGCTCCACACCCTAACAATCTCCCACTTGGAGATAAATAGCTGCTACTATACCTATAACTGTACACTATCTATTTTGTTCATTTGGCTCTGTATCCCTCTTTAAAGTCACTCTTGAAGACCAACCACCACGTAAACCTGTGATGCTATACCTTTCACTTATGCCACAAGAATTTTGCTGTTCCCAAATTCTTCATGACATACTTCTGAACCAAATTTACCCTTAGCTCAGAAAACTCCCTGTATATGAAACCCTGCAACAAGTAACAAAATACAGTAACAAGATAATGTAGCTAATATTATCCAACCTGGTAAAGATAAAAAACAATGGTCAAACCTCCATTGTCCTGTAGCTAACTCAAGACCATATACCATAGCCTTCTGTCTCACGTGTCCATCCACTCTCTTCTCTAAAATGGGAATCCATCTCTCTATCCAGTGCTTTCTTCCAGCTGACAACTCTACCAACAAATACCTATTTGGTTCTTCTTCAAGGACTCACACTCCTCATCCATGTCAAGCTCCCACTGTTTCTAGATTATACCTGCATTGCTTCTTCCATCTTCCTAGTTCTTGACTATCAGTAAGCAATATAAAGAAGGTGAACAATGAATATGAGGTTCATATACCTTTTCTAACCTCTACATGGGTGTTTGAGACTTATTGACCCACCGAACATCCGTTCCAGTGACCGATCTCGACCATCTCCCAGTCTACTCCCGACCGATGTCGGTTCCCTGCACTGACCCTGACTGCTGACGTCATTACCCCTGGCCAACGCTGGTGTCCCCACTGCCGACGTCGGTCCTTATGACCGACGTTGGACTTCTCTTGCCCAACCTACCGACCCTACTGGTCTACACATGACTAATGTCAGTGTCTGACTGGCTGACGTCAGTTCCAAGTGACCGACGTCAGTGTCTGTGTGTTCCTGTGAGTGATGAATTCTTCATTTGTGAGCTCATCTTGGATCAGATCTCTATCCATACTACCCTGCTCAGATTTATTCAGTGCCTGTAAGTGTTCTTTGGCCTTCATCTCCTCCAAAAACACCAAGACTTCCCTGTTCTTGTCAAAAGCATCAAATTTCCTTTTCCTACAATGAACTCTATCTATGCTTTTCGAATATGAACACATACCTTTTGAATCAAGAACGTCCATTCCCTTCTTATTTATGTGACCTAGCCTATTAGACCACATCTTTGAATCTACAGCTAAAGTAGATAAACCAGAAGTAGAATCAGTAATACAAGTAGATAGATAAAGAGTACCTACTTTCTTACCTCTTGCTAAAACAAGTGCTCCCTTGGTAACCTTCCAAGAATCTACTGTGAGGGTTATTGTGCATCCCTCATCACCCAACCTTCCTACAGAAATCAAACTCTACTTTAGAATTGGAACATGCATGACCTCCTTCAACACCCATGTGTTGTCAATCTACAATCTCAGCTACACTTTCCCTTTGCCAACTATCTGACAAGGCGTACCATCCCCTAAATAAAGCACTCCAAAGTCTCTCTGTTCATACTCATGGAACAAATCTCTGTTTGGGGATGCATGAAAAGATGAACCAGAATCTAAAATCCATGATCCTACCTGACTATCCAAAGAAAGTATGAGAGCATCCTGTACCACAATATTTGTATCCTTTGTTTCTTCAATACCTGCATGTTGATTCTCTTTATCTCTCAACCAACACTCCTTCTTTGTATGTCCTTTCTTTCCACAAAACCAGTAGGTAATACCTTTGGACTTGGATCTCCTTCCCGACCTTGATTTCCCTTGCTCAATCTTCTCCCTTTGCCTTCCCCTGCTTTCTGCACTTAGAGCATTCCCTGATGATTCTCCTGTGCTTCTCCTGCGTATGTCCTCATTCAAGATCACACTCACAACATCATCAACTTTTAAGATTTTAGAAGCAAATGCAGAATTACTTACTGCCATAACCAAACTGTCCCAACTTTTAGGTAAAGAACATAAAATCAAGAGAGCCTTTACCTCATCATCAAAAATGATATTGACTGAAGCTAATTGGTTTACCAAACCATGGAAATCACTGAGATGAGTATGTACCGATCCACCTTCTTGCATTTGAAAATTAAATAGCTACTTCATAAGATATACCTTATTAGAAGCCGAGGGCTTTTTGTATAAATTTGCCAAGGACTTTATCAACTCTTCAGTTGTCTTACACTGTGATAAGCTAGAAATCACAGACAATGCAAGGCTTAACCTTATGGAACCGAGAGCCTTCCGATCAAGAACATTCCATTCTTCATCCTTCATATCTGTGGGCTTACATGCAACCCCACCCAATGGTAAGTATAGATCCTTCTGATATAGATAATCCTCAATCTGCATCCTCCAGTGATGATAATTCTTGCCGTTAAACTTCTCCATTCGTATCTTACTTTCTTCTACCATTTCTGAACTCCCACTCAATCAGAAAACCCTGTGAATGACCTGTAATCAAAAAATAACCTGCTTCCTGCAAACCGTAGCTCTGATGCCAACTGTTAGGTGACCCCTTATCCAATGGAAGCATAATTGATTACTTATATATAAGCAATTAAACATGGAATTATACCAGAATGATAAAGTAACTATAAACTTGAGACATCAAAGAATTTGAGAGACAATACACACTCTTGTATTAGATATTACTAGAAGAAAATACAATAAGGAAGATGCCACTTCTTCCTCCACCTCAAAGGCTTACCACACCTTAAGACCTTCTTCCCTCTCTCTCTTGCTCAACACAACAACCCTATAGCCTGAGTTATTATCCCTCCTTGAATGCTTCAGCTGATCTCCTTGACCTTACACCTGTAGATCTCCTTGACCTTGCTTGCTTCAATGCTTTTACTTGCCTTCTTGATTATTACAAAACATGCCTCATGGGTCTTTAAATAGAATCCCATGGTTAAAAAAATAGAAATCTAACTACAATAATTAGACACGTAGCTTGTGACTATAATTAGTCATTTGACATGCAAACACTCGCTTCACTTAACTGACTATTCGTCAACAGCAGTTCTGGAACGCATAGGCGACCGACGTCAGTCCCTGCTTGCCTAGTGCTACCGATGTCAGCTGACTCTCTGCCATTGCTGGTTTCCTTCTCCACTATCTATGACCAACGTCGGTCATGCTACCGACACCGGTTCCTCTGGTTCTTTAGCATCCTCTTCTTCGTGTCTGCAAATAGTTGAAGCTTTTAGCTCCACACCCTAACAATACTCTCCTCCTTGAGACACATAAGTTGAAATCTAAAAGTTTGTTTATTAGGACGATCAACCAAATGAGTAGAGAATTTAATCAGACAATGGTCTAATCCTCACCAATCTAAAATTTTAGAAATTAACAGCAACTTATCACCCACCCAAAAATAGGACACAAGAAACTTGTCTAATTGTTTAGAGATGGCATCATCTCCAAGCCTCCTATTATTCCAAGTAAATGTGCCATTTGAAGGTTTAATATCCAAAAATTAGAGCCAAGCCAAATTATACCTTAGAAGGTTAGAAGAGGGGTCTAAATGAGGCACACCCACCCTTTTATCCTTGAGGGAAGCAATTACATTAAAGTCACCTGCCATAATCCAGGGAAGGAAAGGATCTAACGATCTCAAAAAATTGATATGTGAACATAAGAGAGTCTTTATAGGGACATCCATTGGAGCATAAATGTTATAAATAAGAATTCTTTCCCCCGTCTCCAAACTAATTTAAACTAGAGAGATGGAAAATCTACTAGAGATCCACTAAACAAGAGAAATCCGTCAAGGATCCTAGAGGCAAGCAAGACCCCCTGAGCTGCCTTGTGCACCCACACACTGGCAACACCCTCTGTTCCAAATCTTAGAAACACACTAGATCATACCATCCATAAATAACTTTGTCTCATGGAGGAAAACCACATCTAGAGAATGAGCACTAACCAAGTCCCAAATAACCTTTTGTCTAGGGATGATATTCATATCCCTTACATTATAAGATTACACAATCATCATGAAGGGTGAGAGAAGTGAGTATCCAATGTCTTAACTGACCCAGATTCCACCAATGTCTCTCCAGCCAACTTAACTTTCTCCTAATCCTTCTTCTTCCCCACCTTCTATGGCTTATCAAGAATGCCCTTTTTCAAATATTTTTATTGTAAACCTAGAATAGACAAAGAAGAGGGGAATTTTTCCTTAACAGTGTCTTCCAAACCCAGTCCACTAGCTAAACTCACCCTTCCATCTAAAGAGGTCATGGGAGTTTCCACCAAACCATAAGAATCCCTAAACCCAGCATTGGGGAGAGACGCAATTGAATCCATCACCACCCTAGAATCCACCATAGGATCAAGGACCGAGGTAGTGGCAGGCAAAAACTTAGGGTTATGATCAACTAAAGGAGAAGCTTGAACATGCATGTCAGAAGAAACCCCCTCCTCATGGACTAGTTCATTAAAAACCTCAAATTTTTTAAAAGTCTCATCCTCTTGATGATCCTGAAGAGTCCTCTTCTGACCTCGATTCTTGTTTTGTGCCTTAACTGGTACAAAACCATCTTTATCTAGTACCACCCCATGCATGGGTGCTTTACCCTTTTTTACCCTTGAAATAGATGGATCCTTCACATTATCTAAATCATAAGCACTCGAGGCATGAGGGAATCTCCTTAAAAGATGTCCATACTCATGGCATAGCTAACACCTGAAAGGTAAAGTCTCATAGTCTACCTATTGAGTCCAAGAGCTAGACCCAACAGTGAGATCAATATAATCTAGTAGAGGCTGGCTTAGGTCAATCTCCACACAGACCTAGGCATAGGAAAAAATTTGCTTCTCCAGAGTTTGCTGAGATGGGCCAATAGGCTTCCCTAGTAGTAACACAATTAATTCTAGAATATCCTATCTCTAACATTCCAATGGTAGTCAAGGAAAATGAACCCACACTGGCACCTTCAATGGTAATTCCTCTATGAAATTAAATATTGCTTACCATGGCTTCATGAAGAGGCCAACCTAATTATAATAGTAGGGCCCTCCCTCAAAAACCTTGTTACGATCAGAGATACATGAAAAGACCACCAAAAAGAAGCTATTCATAGTGAGCAAGATTTTAAAATCACCTTTCAGATTCCATGAATTGTGAATCTAGGGTTCTAGAAAAGGCATCAAAACCCTCAATCCCATACATTTGTAGATTAAAGCATGATTGCTATAATACTCTAGGTCCTCAGCTACCACCTCTATTTCAATCACCAGCTTCAAACGAACTTGTGATATTTGCAAGCATCCATTTATCTTGTGAAATTTCAAAGCACCAGTGCTATAAAATCCAACATCAAGTGGGGATGAATGAGGAAACTTGTCACCAACCCCAGCCATAGTAGCACCCCTGGATGTCTCGTCCAAAAGCCTAGACTCTACCATTTGAAAGCCCCTCAAACCCTCACACCTCTACCTAGCCTTGAAAAAATGCATGCACAAGAAAACCCTCCCTAAATGCTAAAAAAACCCACCCCTTTTCAGAAACACCCCCATAGGTCCTGATCTACAAAGAAGCCACACAGTCATAGAGGTCAAACACCCATAGGCCACGACCTGCTACAAGTCATGGGACTGCACTGAGCTCCCACGCATGTGCTCCATCCTCCTTTGTGTCACTTATTTTAATTACCATTATGGGGTTGAATTAGTCTCCAAATATTATTTTGTAAGTTTAAGAAAGATGACTTGCCCTCAGAGGTATTTGAATTGGTGAATTAAATTATCTAAAAGGTTTAATTCTTAGGGGGGGATAAAATTTAAGGAGTCAAATCCATATTAAATAATTTGCTTATATTACATCTTCAAAAATGTGGATGTAACTCTAATTATTATGTAAGAGCCTATTATTTATAAATCACTATCATAATATCTATGTTAAAATTAAAGCTCCCTTGGTTTCAACCCCAATATTGGGCTTAAAATTTGAAGTACTCAATGTGTTATTGGCTAAAATGTTTAACCCTGACTCTGCATTGAGATATCACATAACCTATTATGATGAATGTAAATTTAATGTTTATAGATTGGTATGGTGTAGACTCCTTATGCCCTCACATAACCATAATTTAGATAACCTCACAAAATCTTTTTCCAAGTCTAGGTTTTGAGTTACTAGGTATGATTTTCATCATTTATTTTAATTACCATTTGGGGTCGAATTCATCTCCAAATATTAGTTTATTAATTCAAAAAAGGTGACTCATTATCATAGGTATTTGAATTGGTAAATTAAATTATTTCAAATGTATTTTATGGGGGCTAAAAATTAAGGATTCAAATCCTTATTACATAATTTAATCATGTAATTCAATGAACAAATATGAATAAACTTTTTTAATCTGAATAATTATAATAAACAATAAAATTTTGCAAATATTTTTACATTTAAAAACTATTTGAGTTTATTATTTATTTTTATTTATGTTTAAATCATTAAATATTTTTATTAAATAATGTACATAATTTTTTAAATATTTAATATGTTTAAATATATAAATATTTCTTTAAAGTAATTTTCCCACACACTTTGAAATTAGGGTTAAGTTTATCTTTATCTGTTTCCATTATTTTATCTTAGTTTTTATCTCTCCCTTTTGAAGGACAAAATACATTATTTTATTGAATATTAGGTTAACTATGGCATTAGTGGTAGAAGCATTAACCCCATTTTTCACTATCATTTATATAGGTATGACATTAATGGTGGAAGCTTTGACCCCATTTTTCACTATCATTTTTGCAGGTGCTTCTTGTTAGGTATTTAATCTATGTAATGTACTGTTTTACTATATTTGAAATGTGTGATTTGTTTGGCTTGACATGAACGTTTTATTCATTGTTTACTACTTTAAGTTATTAAATCATTGAGATTCGAATAGACCTTTTTTTTGTTATGAAATGGTCGAGATAATGAAATGGTGGAGATTAAGATTTTTTATTGATTACTTGTATTTAATAGGGACCCAAATGGTGATTGTGATGGAAAATTATACACTTTTTATTAACTATAAGCAAATAATGAAATCTCTAAGATAATGAAATGGTGAAGATTAAGACTGTTTAGCAATTACTTGTATTAAATAAGGATCCAAATGGTGAATGTGAGGGGAAAGACAACATTTTTTTATTAACTATAATCAAATAATGAAATGGCTGAGATAATGAAATATTAGATATTAGGATTTTTTAGGTCTTACTTATATTCAATAGGGACCCAAATGGTGAATGTGAGGGGAAAGTAGACATTTTTTTATTAACTATAAACAAATAATGAAATGTGAGATAATGAAATGGTAGAGATTAGTATTGTTTTGCACTTAATTGTATTCAATAAGGACCTAAATGGTGAATGTGACGGGAAAGAATTTTTTTTTATTAATTGCAAGCAAATAATGAAATGGCCAAGATAATTAAATGATGGAGATTAGGATTATTTAATGCTTACTCGTATTCAATATGGACCCAAATGGTGAATGTGAGGGGGAAATAGACATTGTTTTATTAACTGTAAGAAAATAATCATAGTAAAAAAGTGACATGATGTGAGAGGGTTTCAATGGTTCTACCATATTTATCCCATCTCATCATTATTTGGTTATCTTTGTTCAAATACTATGAATTTTTTCTATTTTAGATTGAGTTGAAAAGTCATTTTTGGCCTATTCTAGGTTATTATTATTTGATTTGAACTATTTCCATTTTACACTGAGTTTAAAAGTAATTTTTTACGGTGAAAAACTTTTCCCTCATGTTGCATCATAAAATTTAATAATTGAATGATTGAATAACACCTAGCATTATTATTTGGCATGGTGAACTTTTCCCTCATGTATTGATATTCTTGGGTAGAAGGGTTCCATGCATCATTATATATTAAAATATCACTTATAAAATATATACACCTATTATATAGGATCATCTATTATTTAGGGAGAAGTTTTTGAGGGGTGGAAAGCAACACGGGTTGAAGATTTATATGGCTTCTCCTTATTTTTTGGTTTCCAGCTATCATTTGCATTCAATCATTTTTTTATTTTTTTTAGAAAAAAAATTTGTAATAAAAGGATCCTAATTTCTCTCAGTAGCATGTATTACACATAATTTTTGTAGTCTTCAGAGTACATTTATATATATTCAGAGCATCTGGTAGAGGTCTTACAATCACCCTTTATAGATCTTCAGAGCATTCTTAGACTTATTTGGAACATCTTGTGTATGTCTTCAGAGCACACCTAGAGCATATTTAGAGAAATTTTGAAGTGTATTTGGAGTGTCTTATGAGCATTTAATCATCGGATCTCACTTGTCTAATCCTCAAAATTGTAACTGAAAGAGTTGTAAAAATTGTGTTGCCTTCTCAAAATTATCACTCATTGGGATGTTTTGTTGTACTCAAAATTACCCCATCTTTGGGATGTGTTCCTCTACTCAAAATTACCTCATCCATTGGATGTGTTTTTGTACTTAAAATTGTGATATTCATCAATGTAAGACACAATAAAAAGGTAAATAATTAGTAATAAATTACATACAAACAATGAATAAATTGAATTTGTATCCTACTTAGATCATACTTTAACTATTAAATATAATATAATATATAACCAAATGCAACAGTTTAGGGATAGTTTATATAAATATGATGAGTTATATGAAATCCTTATCATTTAACCCCCATAATTTACCTTTTACAAGTCCTCTCATACATAAGTGGGATGATTGATCCTTAATCCAAATTTACTAACTCAAATCTCTGACTCAGATCATAAACATCAAAATTATGGCCCCAGTCATGGTGGCCCCTTGGCAAGAATCTAAGATCTCTGATAACTATATGCACTCAGGATTCAAATTCAACTTCTACTTGAGATATATAACACCACCATGGAGATAGAGGACACATAATGATAGGAGACCTAAACCTCATCCCAATCTAGACATTTTAACCTCTTTCCTCTAAGCACCAATTGATTATCTAGCAAACTGCTTTGGCTTTTCTTAGACTCAATTTAATATTGGTGGGGCTAAGGATTTCCCTATGCTTCAACTCAATAGGTAATATTTACCACCTAACAAGACTTGTATTAAAACCATTGGAATAATGGTGGTTTATAAAATCTCTAAAATTATTAATATTAGATCTCAATAGCTCATGATACTTGTTCTTCATATTCATATGATATAGTGGTTGAAAACAAGAAATAAGTTTATTTGATTCCATAAATTGTGGTCTCGTGCATAATGCAATGGTTATTTTTAATTTAAAAAATGTATTATTGGTCTATTTCCATGCCATTTGGTTCCTTAGAGTTGAAATAAAGACACGTAATTATGTCTCTCCAATAAATAAATTTATTAGAAAACCAAATTGATATCCTAACAAAAAATTGAAAGTACAGAACTCACAAATGTCATTATACCTTTATTCAGTGCTCTTTAAAAAAAAAATCCATAAATACATGCTTATCTTCAATGATATGTGAAAAACCAAGGAAAATTAACTAAATCTGCCATTTATAAAACTGCTCATGTAAGAAAAGAACATATACCGATGAAGGTTGCATGCATGCTAATAGTTTCTTAGAAATAAAATAAATGTGATGGATAGAAGCCTATGATTTATGGAATTATAGTTGGGATTTTACCAAATTTTTATGAGATTCCTCCTTAATTTTGGCATTTTCATCCTTCAATTTTTGAATTTTCTTCTAGGTGATATGCTAGGCACAGATTTTTTCATGTAATGGAATAGGGAAAGAAGGAAAAAATTTTGTTTGACCCTCTATCTAAACTACAATATCTGTGTTTATTTTTTCATGGCTTGAATAAAATATTTTAACTCATAATTTTGAGTGGTGAGCTCTATTATTCTATTATCATGTTGAGAAATCATTGTATTTCTATCATAAATACTTTCTCTTACATTATTAATCAAATTATGCTTATCAACATTGGTGTTTTGAAAATCAGTAATCTTAGTGTCCTTGATAAAAAGAGAATTATACAAATTAGTAATCTAAGTTTCCTTGATACCAAGAGAATTCTAAAAATTAGTAATATGAGTGTCCTTAATAGCAAGAGAACTCTATAAATTACTCAATTCTTGGGTCTATGAAAACATGACATTATGGACCGTAGTCTATTCAGTTTGTATTCCTTGAAGAATTATTTCTTGGTCATTAACTATAGCAATATATTATTCCCACCTTTGTTTTATATTATAAATAATTAGGTCCTTACCTTTCGAAGTTGAATGGAGAACATCTAAATCTATTTGTTGTAGTTTGATTGTTTCCTCATGGTGCAATAAATCCATGGCATGTTGTAATTTTTTTATTCATTGATAGAATGTGTAGAATATGGATCTTCTTCAATCAAGGGTACATTACCCTTATAATCAATAGATGGCATATTACACTCTTCTTCTTGAGGTACAAATTCTTCTATGATTTGCACATCTTTTTCTTCTTCTTCCTATAAGATAAGTTGGTAAATGCACTATAGTTTAGTTGGAGGAGGATAAGGGGTGTCTAAAGAAAGTCCCATTTGTCACTTTGATTTATAGTGTATTATCTTTAGGACGAATGGTGGTGGAGAAGGCCATTATACAATTTCAATTGTGGGTTCTTCAATCTTGGTTTTAGTCAAAGGAGGAGAGGTAGAGCATGGAGTCTTTCTGGTAGGAACTAGAGACAAATTTAGGAGGAAAGAGGACAAATATTTTTTACCCCTTGGTTTACTAAGAAAATAATGGAAATAAATGAGTGTAACCAGCCCATGATGGAAGGTATACCCAATACCTCATCTTATCTTCTAAGAAACATTAATCAGAGCATTGTGAAGGAAAGAGGGAAGATTGTTCTTTTATTATTATTGAATATCTCATTTTCTCAAATGAAAAAAGAGTCTCATAACATCTCCACCCACTATTATAAATTTACCATCACAAGTGATATATTTAATTATCATAAAATAACATTTTTCCAAGGTTGAGGAAGACTTTCTCTCAGAATTCCATTGGCCACTCCTTAGGGGGATTTGTCTAGTTTAGGGTGTGGCTCATTTGCTTCAACAAACATATAAATTAGGTCTAAAAAATTGATCTTTTAAATGTCTACTAATCCATCCTTAATAATCCTAGATAGAGCATTGATTATAGAGGGATTCACTAGAATGTTCTTACTTTTGATAATAACATGATATTCAAAATTCTCATAGAATTCTTGCACAATTTCTTCATGGAATCTTTAAAACATTTTAAATAAATTTAACCAACCTACTATTTCAAAGACATCTCTAGCTATTTCATCTTAAAACAATGTATGAAAGGATTTCCATTCACTTCTATTCTTTTTCCCACCCATCTTTAGAGAAAGCATTGTTTAACTACAAATATGACTATACTATAAAAACATAGAGCTTGAATTCACATAAGGAATAGGAGAAGCAATAGGTTAGAGATATGACACAATAATTACTAGTAGTGACAATGAAAAAATGAATAGCAGAGTAGGTTATATGATGTGATTATGACAAAATGATGGTGAAAGTTATGGTTATCTCTTTATAGCATGTGAGATATAACGTGAAGGTGCTTTATCTAGTCAAGTAGTCATATGTGTCACAAAGGTCATTATTGGTAATAATGGGAGCAATGATCATAATTAATTATTAATCACACCAAATCATTAGGAAAAACCCTCTATTTAAAACATATTTAAATCAATCTTGTTTGAAAAAACCATTTTAAAACATCATCACAAAATACCATGACATCAATTCTTTTGGAGATCTTTTAAAAACACCATCACATTAAATTATGGATTAAAGCATTATTAGTCTAATAAAATTCTTTCAATTGTCAATGATAGAGGTCAATTCTTCCCATTTATTATTTATCATCTTAGGAGAATTTAAATTAGTCTTTTAAGCTAAGTCACTAGTCTTTGAAGCTAAAACTTTAAACTTTGATGCAAAATTGTTGATGGAGGTAATGGTTGAGCTAGAGTTTATCCCATATGAATAGAGAAACAAGACCTATTCTAACTTGGTGGTTGTATATGTTCATTCTTTGACCATGGCTCTTGAATTTTGATTCATGAGATTATATATTGTCTTAATATGGGATGAATGCTTATATGACCATTTTGGCTAACTTGATTAATGCAATGCTAATGGTGATCCTAGTTCATGCCCTATTAAGGGGAAAGATTTTAAAAATTAAAACTATTGATTTTATAAATTAATCACTCCAAAATTCAATTCATCTTTAATTTAAATGTGATTTTCCATCAATTTGAGGTTTAAAGATAAATATTTCCACCTTTAGACACATGACTGCCACCTCAAATACAAATAAGCACTCATGTGGCATGATTATGACTAAGCTATCTAATTTCATTGAAATATAGACATGTGTCACATTTTTATTGCCTCATGGATTCTCAGAATGTAGGTTTGCATGATGACTCATCTATTTCTCACCACTTGGTGATCCTAAATTCATAGTGAGCTCTCAATTGGTGCCTTTTATTTCTAATACCTTGAATGGGTAATCCACTCTTGTGCCTATTTTAAAGGTATCTTAGGAGAAAAATATAAGGATAAGTCCAATTTTGTTCATTTTTAAATGGTATCTCCTAGGAGATACCTTGAAGGTATTACATGGGCCTTCAAAATATCACCTAGTAGTGCCTTCCATGTACAGGAAAATTCTATTTGTTCTTTGAAGGATAAATCCTCTCTTATGCCTATTTGAAAGGTATCTCTTAGGAGATACCTTGAAGTGGAAATCCAATATTTTTATTGAAATGTATCTCTTGGGAGATACCCTGAAGGTATTATAAGTGCCTTCAAAATATCACCTGACAATGTTTTTTATGTAAATGAAAATTACACTTGTTTCTTGAAGGAGAAAAAAACTCTTGTCCTAATTTTAAATGTATCTCATAGGAGATACCTTGAATGGTATTTACACTCTTGTGTATGTTTTAAAGTTATATGCTATAAGACACATTGATTGTATTACTAGGGCCTTCAAAATATTACCAAGTAGTGCCTTCTGTGTAAAGGAAATTCCACTTGTTCCTTACAGGAGAAATCCAATCTTGTTACTATTTGAAAGGTATCTCCAAAGAGATAAATTAAAGGGTAAATAAAATATTGTGCATGTTTTAAATGTATCTCTTAAAATATACCTTGAAGGTATTACATAGGCCTTCAAAATATCATCCAGTAGTGCCTTCTGTGTACAAAAATTCCACTTGTTCCTTGAAGAAGAAATCCACTCTTGTGCCTATTTGAAATTTATCTCCTACAAGATACCTTAAAGGGTAAATCAACTAATGTGAATGTTTAAAATTTATCTCATAAGAGATAAGTTTAAGGTATGACAAAATCTTTTGAAATTTCACCCAATAGTGTCTTTTATGCAAAGGAAAATTGCACTTGTTCCTTACAAGAGAAATCTAATTTTGTCCCTATTTGAAATGTATCTCATAAGAAATACCTTCAAGAGGAAATAAAATATTTTTAATTTTTTAAATGGATCTCATAATAGATACCTTTAAGTTATTACAAAACCTTTTGAAATATCACCCAATAGTGCCTTTCATGCAAAGGAAAATTGCACTTGTTCCTTGTAGGAGAAATCCACTTTTGTCCCTATTTGAAATGTATCTCCTAGGATATTTATTGAAAGGGAAATCCAATATTGTTCATGTTTTAAATGTATATCCTAAGAGATACCATAAAGGTATTAAAAAATATTTTGAAATATCACTCAATAGTGCCTTTCGTGTAAAGGAAAATTCCACTTGTTCCTTGAAAGAAAAATCCACTCTTGTGCTCTCTTTAAAGGTATCTCCTAGGAGATACCTTAAATTAAAAATACACTCTTATTAATGTTTGAAAATTATATCCTAATATATGCCTTAAGGTATTATAAAGGCCTTAAAAATATCACCTAATATTGCCTTATATGAAAATTTCACTTGTTCCTTAAAGGATAAATCCACTATTATTTCTATTTAAAAGTTATCTCCTACAAGATAATCTGAAGGGGAGATCCAATATTGTGCATGTTTTAAAGGTGTTTATTAGGAGATACCTAAAAATATCACCTAGTAATGCCTTCCATGTAAAGTAAAGCTGCACTTGTTCTTTGGAAGAAAAATTCACTTTTGTCCCTATTTGAAATGTATCTCCTAGGAGATACCTTGAAGGGTAAATCCACTATTGTTCATGTTTAAAAGGTATATCCTAAGATATAAATTTAATTTATTAGAAAATCATTCAAAATATCACTCAGTAGTGCATTCCATTTAATAGAAAATTCCACTTATTCCTTGCAAGAGAAATCCACTCTTGTGCCTGTTTGAAAGGCATCTCTTAAGAGATACCTTAAAGGGAAAATACACTCTTGTACATTTTTTAAAGGTATATCATAAGAGATAACTTGAATTTATTACAAAAGCATTCATAATATCACCCAGTAGTGTTTTACATGTAAATTTAAATTTCACTTGTTCCTTGAAGGAGAAATTCACTCTTGTACCTATTTGAAAGGTATCTCCTAGGAGATACCTTAAAAGGGAAATCCACTCTTATGAAGGTAATAAAATGGCCTTAAAAATAACTCCAAATAGTGCCTTTTCCATATAAAGGAAAATTGAACTTGTTCCTTAAAGGAGAAATCCACTCTTATCATTGTTTGAAATGTATTTGCTAGGAAGTTCAACTTGCTGATTTTTTCAAACTCCAAGAGGTGGGGGAATAAGAAAGTGATGTGAAGATCATCCATAATGAGCCCACCAAGTGGAACTAGTACATAAATAATCCTCATATTCAAATCTAAATAGTGGGCACTTTGAGATTTTATTAAGAGCATTGAGAAATTGAGATAAATGGTTATAACTAATTATTGGGATCAACACATGTATTATTCCAATCTCTCAACATGTTTGAAACATTACCTAGAAGATAATTATCTACCCACTTCCCCTATAATTAATGTCAATATGATCTATTATGAATAGTTCCCCATAAGGATTACCATAATTCTTCTAAGGTAATGATTCAATTATGTGTGCCACATTTATCATTTATGGTGGTGCTCATATTTAAGTTCTCCATGATGAACTACCTAGTGGCACTAGTGCATAAATCCAATCCTTCCCACATGAAGTAATCACTTGAAATTTTTGTGTTTTAAGAGAGAATGAAATAATCATAAAAATTAAAGGGAACTAGCAAAATCATTGAATCAATTTTCTCTAAAAAGATAGAGAATTATCTTGAGATTCAATCTTCATCCTCTTGGGAAATGGAAGCTTATATGTCCTCTTCAAGAAGTGGGAAGCACCCATAAATGTAGAGAGCTCATGGCTTAATCAATAGAGGATCCCCTCTTCTTACATACACCATGAGACAATCCTATGCTTTAGTCCAAACCCAAGCAAAAGGGAAAGTCCCCAATACCATACCAGCCTTAAAGAGACCCTGTAAAGATAAATATTTGGTGATAAACTCAATAAATGATATTTTGAATCTAGACCTAGCCAAAAACCCTAAAATTTGAGGGAGGGAACTCATACCTAAAATCATAAATAAATTATGAAGGAGTATCCCTCTTTTAGATGCAAAATTTGGGATTGTTCCTTAGCATAGCGCATGATGCCCTATATGCACCCTTACCCTGAGATCATCTCCATCTCTATCAAAAAGTATGAGGTCTAGACTGATATAATCTTAGGAGGTATCCACCTTAGGTTCAATACTATTGTGAGCAATATTAAATCAATACTCCATCTCCAACATAATCCCAATGTTATTGTCTACAACATTGAGATCCTCCAAAGTGTCTAGAAATCCAAAGTCAAAGATAGGGCATGTTTCCTTGGATCCATTTTCAACCAAAAGATCATAGAGGTTCCTCCCATGTCCTTACACCTATTGGATTTCCTCACACAACATGTAAAATATATCAAGTCCATGTTAGCATTCATCTTGGGCATGGACATCGATGCCAACATTGAATAATTATAGTTGGGAGAGATCTTTCTCATGAATACGATAGAGAGTGTGTAAAATTTCTAGATGGATTTTTCCTAAGTCATCACCCCCACCATGAGAGAAGAGGTGAAAATTTTCTTGATAACAAGTACTTTCTAGTATCCATCTTACCTCATGCACTTAATATTTTACCTACACTCCAAGTTCTTCTTTAAATATATTTAATTAAACACCATAGACACGGATGTTTTCCCTAACATAATCACCCTAGTCACTATCTATACCCACATCATATCAATCATGGTAGACTACTATGTGTTCTTAGAGTGGTTTATGGATCTAATTCTCATAGATCTCAGTGGGCAAGATGTCATTCCCTGAATGACAAATGAATAACAAGCATGTCTCAAAGGTAGTAGGTTCCTAATTTATTAGTTTTATGGGGACCATTTCTCATTCATCTGACCACATGGGTTTGTAGGGGAACATATTTTACTTCCCCATATGTTAATTGATAGGAACCTAATGCTTAAGTTGGTGTGATAGCTCAGTAATGTGGACTCCCTCTACAAGGTATGAAAGAATAAAAATGGGATATATAACATTTTTTTAAGGGATTTCATCATGGTGCATAAAAGTCACTATGAACATCTCCTTGTAGGTAGGCTAGTAGAACTAGGCCTAGACCTGATAGATGACCAATGGGATTGTGACCCAATGAGATATATAGTAGAATTGAAGCATACCAATGCACTTGAACATTAGGCCTAACCATATATAGAGAAAAGGAGGTCACCCATGAAAAATATCCTTCAAAATTATGTGGACCTATCCATTGTATCTCAAGACATCACCAAGTCATGGGATTCTTTATATGATAAGGTCCAATATTTTAACCCCACAAATAAGCTATCCAGTATGATGATGTAATGACTAAATTCTTAGGCCTAGAGCAAAGAGAAGAAGGAAACCTTCATGAAATATATATATGAGCTTAATAGGCTACACACTAATTTTTATGAAGATGTACCAAATGAGAAATTTGAAGAGATGTGGGATGAGGCCCATTTGAAAGAGAACAAATATATCATGGAAGGGGAGTCCACACCAGACATTGAGATGTTTGGGGATGATAAAGAGGAAGATACCATAGAAGAAGAGATAGGTAATACTTCTCCAAGAAAATAAGAAGCATAATATATGGTGTCCTAGCCCCCACCAACATGGCCATCATCCATGCCCCCTTATACCATTGCCTTGCAGTAGTAACAGGTGCCCCCTATGCACCTTGCAACTAGGTCATCTCATCTTAAGTAGATTGATGCATCAATTTACAACCCACCAATGGCCCATATATATAAGAATACCTAATGTGTTAGTCCTCTCCTTTCTACCTCCACCTCCTTCATCACTTCCCCATTCTTATTCACAACTCTAGCACAAGTTCTAGTGATAACTACCACCCAATCAATCACTCTGGCTCTTCTTGTCACCCTTTCTTTAGCCTTGATGTCCCTAATTTAGGTTAAATAAATTCCCACTACCCAACTTGACACTTTATTATCCCTAATATTCTCCTCATCCCTTTAAACCACTATCAGATATGACTAATGCTCTTCTATCTTTCCCATCTCTTCCCTCATTCCTTTTTTCACTCCCCCACCATCATCATCCACCTCAAACTCACTCATCACATAGTAACCATTCTCCTCACCCTATGGGCACCCACCATTTTCACCTTCATCCATCATTTTTCATTCACTCATTCCTATAGGAACAATGTCTGATGCTTCATATCAATAGATAACAATCCCATTTTCACTACCTCAAGGAAATCCTTTCTTTAGTGAAATAATCCAAGTGTCAGATCAACTTTAGTAATAGATGGATATAGTGAGGGCAGCCCCTACACCCCAAATGGAAAAGAAGAGGGGAAAATATGCCAAGGATAAATCCCATATCCATATGCAATCATTTTATATCCCAAGATAATATTCCCTCTTAGTCTCCCATTTGACCCCTTTAGTAATTAAGCCCTAATAATAGATATAACCAATGTATTACAAGGTCAAACTTATAAAGGAAATGGAGAGGTTAGTAACTACAAACTACATCAAGGTAGACTATCAATTGGATAAAGTCAAGTAGGAACTCATCAAGGTCTTGGCCATGGCTAAACACCTCAATGGTAAGGCTAAATCCAAAGATGCTAACCTCAACCAAGCAAGAACTGACCTCTAAATATATGTCATAACGGAAATTTTCCATGTTGAGGTTGACAAGCAGATGGCCACTAAGACTAGACTATAAGAGGCAAAGGCATAATTAGATGTAGTTCATGATAATATATTTGATGTAGAGTGGGCACTCCAACTACTCCAAAACTCAACACAACAAGACTAATTGATCAAGGACCAAAAAATTGAGAGACTAAAGAATGATCTTAACACTCACCCTTAGGGAACAAAAATTCTTCCCCTAATCTAATAACTATGTAGGTCTTACTAGGAATAAATCAAGGTCTTGGTAGTAATCCTAAAATTGAAATTTGTTCTCATCACTGATGTGCAGAAGTTGATGACCTAGGTGAGCTCATTTATAAACCAAGCAATTAGGTTCATCACCCTTAAGGTCCCAAACTTACAAAGCCTAGTCTAGAAGCTTTGTAATGCCTCTTCTAAGGATTTATAAATAATAATTGTGGTTTGTTGAAGACAAGAAGTGACAAAGGTGAAGATTTCCTAAGTTGTAATAAGGTAGCAAAAAAATGCAAGGAATTTCTCAATACCTTAGAACAAGTGGTCCAATAAGGGAAGGGATAGATTTAAAAACTAGTCCGGTGAGGGTTCCCATCTCATGTTTTGATTAAAAAAAGTGTTCTCCCTAAGGATAAATTTGAGGTGATAATTTAATAAAATTAGAATGAATAGTCCATTTTTATAGCCCTCGATCATATACCTGATGTTTTTGAAGTGGAAAGGATTTTGTATCCACTCATCTAGCTAGAGTTTTAGATAATGGCAGTGGTTCAAAGCCTAGGTAATATATCCTTTAAATATATATTTTAATTGGATAGAGCCTTTGAGTCTCTCAATAAAAAAAACCCATCCAAAGGAAGAAGAATAGGCACCCTTGCATGTGACCTTGCAAAAGTTGTAAAAATCAATCTTCCCCCCATTTATGAAAATGTCTACCTCTATAAGTCTAAGCACTAGAGTTTTTTGGGTTATTCCATCCATAGGTAGACTCCCTTATGAGTCATTATGAAATATGGATCATAAATCCACAATTTATAATGTTGGATTAGTTCAAATTATGACCATAGATTTGCTTGGTAGTAAGTAGTTCCTCAACACCTCTTAGCTTATCCCCCCTTTTAGCCCCTTTTCTATCTTTGGGCCCCTTTTACCATTTTTATTTTTGAAAAGTTACAACCTATTCCATATATCTCCATTTTTATTTTTCATTCATGCTCTAGAATGGAATTTTATTGAAAAAATCATCCAATTACTACCCATAGGGAAATAGATTGGTAGATTATAAAAATAATAACTTGATCTAGATGATGAAAAGAATGGGTAGTGATAAGTAGAAATACTGGCACTAGAGTCTCCATTTGTTATTTTAGAGTAGTTAATCTATAGCTTTAGACTCACTCGACAGTTAGGATTTATTCATCTCCTTCCAATATCTCCCCTTTCAACCTATTTCTTCTTCAGGCCCATTTTCAAATTTTGTCCAAGTCCCATCCCTCATCTAATATTGATGTGTGGTAGCCTAGTGCTCATCTAGCTCAAAGAGACTTCCATCTCACTCTAAAGAAGTGATAGTTAGACACATTCCACCCCCACAATTGATCTCACCAAGGATTTCTTAGTCCCTCTAGAGAAGCACAACTTGATGCATGTCATCTCCACACTTACCTATAAATAGCTTTGGGTTGACAAAGATTAGAAGAGTTCCATTTGTTAAAGGTGTGTGTCCTTCCTCAAGAGAAAATATTTTAAAACACTTTAATCTTAGCTTAAAGTGTAAACTAATGATTTATTGTAGGATCAAGGTTGTTTGATGTAACATAGTAGGGATAGCTCAGGAAGAGAACATGTGGGATCACCTCACTTCTCCTAAGCATTCAAGAGCTCAAGTGTCACTTTCTCCATTAATACACCTCACCTATTTTTGTAGGATTTTCCTATTTATAAGGGGTTAGATATCATTTTTGTAAGTTTTCATATTTTTATTCACCATTTTAATAGACTCTAAATAGAAAAAGTTATCAATTTTTCTATTTTTTAACCTTAATAGGTACATTTCATAGGTGTGAAAAGATGATTCATATGTGCCCCTTTGTAGCCTTCTATATTCAATATCCATATACAATGAAGAGGATGTGATGTTATATGTTATTTGGAGCAGAAAATTATGTCTATCTATTATTTGTTTATTTTTGCTTATATAATAGGGGAAATCCACTCTTGTGTATGTTTAAAAGGTATCTCATAGGAGATACCTTGAAAGTATTACAAGGTCCTTAAAAATATCACCCAGTAGTGGCTTCCATATAAAGGAAAATTTTATTTATTCTTTGAAGGATAAATCCACTCTTTCACCTATTTTAAAGGTATCTCCTAGGAGATACCTTAAAGGGGAAATCCACTATCTGCATGTTTAAAAGGTATCTCCTAGGAGATAATTTGAAGGTATTTCATGGGCCTTCAAAATATAACATAGTATTTCCTTCCATGTAAAGGAAAATTACACTTGTTCCTTGAAGGAAAAACCCACAAAATGGAATTTAGGCTAAATAAATTAGTCTAATATTTAATCATGATTTGACCAACCAAAAGCTAATAAAAGATTAATTTAACATTGAAGCACAAAGACCCTAAGCATTTTCATTTACATATAAAATTCTATTAAACCTATAATATAGAAACACAACCAACATTGGAAGGGGTAAAACCATGATCATCTTAAAACATGAACATTAATCCAAATGAGATTTAGGAACAATGTATAACCAAAATAGGCATGAATGATTTTTAAATTAGAAAATGTCACTTGGAAATGAGTGAGATTGGTTCCTATAGACAATATGAAATATTAAGGTTAGGGCTTTAGAACATATAAAAGATTAAACCAAGTGACATATATTAAATTTTTCAACATGATAAAATGACCACAATACAAAAATAGTCCAAAGAAATCAATGTTTTGGGAAAATTGTCTTAGGTAAATTATTTTATAGGCCAAGGTGATAATGATAAATAACCCAAAGGGTCTTTGTAAAAAAGGCCGAAGGGTAATTTTAGAATGTTTGAAGGTCACTTCTCATCAGGGAAAGGTCTAGGACAATATTCTTGAAGGGAAAAGGGCAATTCCAAAAAGGTCAAAGGGCACATTCAAAAAGCCTAAAGGTTACTTTCAAAAAACCTAATGGGTAATTTCAAAAAGCCCAAAGGGTACTTTTAGAAGGCCAAAATGGCACTTCTCATCAGGGAAAGGGACCCAAAGGGCCTTTTCATCATCAACCATCTTTATTTGTTTTTTCCCTTCCCCTTACTATTTCCTTTTACAAATAAGTGTAGTTATCACAAGTGGATGACCTATTCATCACAAATCCATCCCTTAGCTCTTTGAAAGCCCTATAAACATTCCCTAAAAGATGTTTATTTGCATGAATGATTTTCAAATTAGAAAATGTCACTTGGAAATGAGTGAGATTGGTTCCTACAGACAATATGAAATATTAAGGTTAGGGCTTTGGAACATATAAAAGCTTAAACCAAGTGACATATATTAAATTTTTCAACATGATAAAATGACCACAACACAAAAATAGTCCAAAGAAATCAATGTTTTGGGAAAATTGATTTAGGTAAATTATTTTATAGGCCAAGGTGATAATGATAAATAGCCCAAAGGGCCTTTGTAAAAAAGGCTGAAGGGTAATTTTAGAATGTTTGAAGGTCACTTCTCATCAGGGAAAGGTCTAGGACAATATTCTTGAAGGGAAAAGGGAAATTCCAAAAAGGTCGAAGGGCACATTCAAAAAGCCTAAAGGTTACTTTCAAAAAACCTGATGGGTAATTTCAAAAAGCCCAAAGGGTACTTTTAGAAGGCCAAAATGGCACTTCTCATCAGGGAAAGGGACCCAAAGGGCCTTTTCATCATCAACCATCTTTCTTTGTTTTTCCCTTCCCTTTACTATTTCCTTTTACAAATAAGTGTAGTTATCACAAGTGGATGACCTATTCATCACAAATCCATCCCTTAGCTCTTTTAAATCCCTATAAACATTCCCTAAAATATGTTTATTTGCACACCATACCTATGATTAATATCATACAATCTATCATGTGCAAATTCCCATGATGATCACCATAAATCTCTCACATATGGCTCTCCAGGCTTATGTGCCACACCCATTATTTATGAGAGTGCTTCTTTCAAAAAAATTCCCATGATGGACACACATAATAGTGGTAAAAATGCATAAATATCACTTTTCTCCTTTTAAGCCAAACACTTGACACTTTGTGATTTTAGAGTAAGCATTGAGAAATTGGGAGGGAAAGAAAGAGAGTTTGTAGGATGAACAAGGTAGTAACCATTAATCTAGTCTATGGAGGCCTCTATGTCTTCATTCGATAGTGGAAAACATTCCTTAATGTTGAGAACCCATATTTCAAGTAGTAGAGGAGATCCTACCCTTAATCACATAATGGACAAAGCTTATGATTCAACCCCTACTCAAGTGAAGGAAAAGGTGCCATATACTAGACCAATGTCTAGAGGACCTTATAGATACTGATATTTGGTAATTTATTTCATGGATAATATATTTGACCTAAGATTGAACCAAAACCTAAATAATTTGAGAGAGGGCACTTATACCCAAATGCTTAATAGGGTAAGAAAGAAATATTATAATACCTTTGAATGAAAATTATGAGAAAGCATGCTACCACAATACATGGTGCCTCAAGTATACCCATGCCCTAAGATTATTAACCTCTACCCAAGAAGATACAACACTGACACTAGATTGATCACTGGTAATACCCACTTAAGGGTAAAAATTAGTGCAGATGATATCATAGAGATTATCTAGATTTTTTACAACCCTAAAACCATTATCTACAACAAAGAGAGTATCTAAATTATCTAATATTCCTAGGTCAAGGATAAGGTGGGTTTCCTTAAGAATTTACTTAACCACAAGGTCATTGAGATGCCTCCTATACACATGCCTTGGTTGACCTTTCCCATGCAACATCTCAAAAACACTCTAACTATGCTAGATTTAATCCTAGGCATGGATAAAGATGTCAATGTATATGAATTGGAAATAGGGATGATCTTAATTTTGACATAAAAATAAATGAGGTAGGAATTCATAATGGAATTTGTTTAATCCATAGCTTCCAATATTAGGAATGAACTAGAGAATTTTTTAGCAATGAGTACCTTCCTGTACTAATCCTTCTTCATGCACCTGATCTTATACCCTCATTCCCATTTCTTTTCCAAGAATCTCTAGATTAAAAACCTTGATAATGAGAATTTTCCCCATGTAGTGGCCCCCATCATAGTATGGACTAACTTCATATTAAAGACTAGGGACTACTATGAGTTCTCAGATTAGTTCATGGATCTAATTCTCATGAATCTTAGATGAATAGTTAACACTTCTAGGATGGAAAATTATCAACAATCTTGGCTCTCAACCAACAAAGTCCCAAATGAATAATTTTAGGGAGCCTACTTATCTTACATATGAGTACATGATTTCAAAGGAGAAACCTTATAATTTCCTTGCACATTGATAGATATAACCTTAGCCCTTGATTTTGATCACCAATTTGACGCAATAGACCTTGTATATAGGGCTAAAAAGAAGAAAAAAGGTGTATATGATGTCCCCTTCTTGATGGGTGGCATCACAGTGGAAAAAAGGCATTAGGGGTACCTCCTCATGGCCAAGCTAGTAGAACTTGGCCTTGATTTGATAGATGACTGATGGGACTATGATCTAAAAGGATACATATCCAAATTAATACTATCAAAACTCCCAAGCATCAAACTCAAACCTACTTGGAGTAAAGGAAGTCTCCCACAAAAGACATCCCCCAAAATCATGTGGACCTAGTTCAAATGCCAAAATATGCCTTTAAATTATGGGAGTCTTTTTATGATAAGGTCTAAAAATATGACCTAACTCAAAAGTTATCAAAGAGAATGAAGGGCCTACTCACCCAATTAACTTGGATCATGGAGAAGAAAGCTTATTGCATAAAATATAACTTTGAAACTGATAAGACATCTAAGGGCTTATATGATTATGACTAGGATGATAAGTTCAGAAAGCTCTAGGATGAGTTTTACCTAGATGAGGTTAGGTCTAAGGAAGAATCTACTCCTGAGGTTGAGATGGGGGGAAGAATAATAAGAAGAAGACACTCCCATGGAGGAAACATGGGACATGACCCTAGAAGAGGAAGCGAAATAAGTGGAGGTAATGTCCACCTAGGTGCCTTCAATGTGGTTGACTCCTTCACCTTAAAATCCCTTCACCTAATAATAATAGCAAGATCCCCAAGGGTACTTCATAGCTAGGTCATCCCAGCTCAAGCACATTAAGGCACTCATTTATATCCTTCTATCAACTTCCCCCTAGAATAAGATCTACTTTGTGGATTCCTTGATTTTCACCTTTACTTCTTTCTCCACCACTCTATCTCCTTATATATATTTACAATAGGTTGTGGCATCATCTATTACCTAGCCAATCATTTTAGCTCCCCTTGTCACTTTATCATGTACCTTGGTATCCCCAATATAGTTTGTAGTACCTTTCACTACTCAACCTAGTGCCACTTTAGCCTCAATCTCCTCCTCATCCAATCAAATTGTCATTAGGCTCAACCCTTTCTCTTCCACTATACCTATCTCCTCCCACATCACTTTCCTCACTCCCCTACCTTCATCTTTCACTTCATACCCTATAATGATTTAATCCCCATTCACCTTACCCTATGTACTCCCATATTCCTCCCCTTTAACCCTTCACTTTCATTCACTCACCTCCATAGGTGTAAGGATCACTTATTCATAGTAGTAATTAGCTATCCCATTCACACTTCTGTAAGGGACCCCCTTTACAAGAGAGATCATTCAAGCTCTGAACTAGTTATAATCATAGGTGGAGACAAGTAGGGTATATTGAAAGGCCCAAGTGTAAAATAAAAGGGAAAAACAAGCCAAGGATTATGCCTAAGCTCATATGTGATCATTTTATAACCCAATGCAACAATCTCTTATGGTCACTCACTTGACTCCCCAAGTAGTGAAACCCTTAAATAGAAGCAATCAAGGGACTACACCATACAAGATATCGACCTTAACCTTAGTCAATCTTGGCTCACTAATAGTGTCAAGATTATGGAGCAAACACAAAATTACATGATAATGGACTATGTTAAGGTGACCCAATAGCTAGAGAAGACTAAGTTGAAGCTTTCAAGAGTAAAAGCTGTAATCAACCACCTTAATATTGAGACTAAGGCTAAAGATACTAGCCTTAATAAGGCATGGCTAGAGCTATATGGTAATATCCTAAATGAAAGCTTCCAAGCATAAGATGATTCGTGTATAGCCACTGAGACCACGTTGCAAGAGAAAAAGATGGAGCTGGATGAGATCCAGCAAAATCTCCATGATATAAATTGGTCATATAAACTATTATATAACTAGGCACAATAAGACTCTTTAGTCAAGGATTAGGAGATTGAAAAATTGAAAAACGACCTCATAACTTAGCGTTAGGCCATAAGATCCTTCCCATAGTCTAATAGCTATACAAATCCTATTAGGAATAGATAAAAGTCATGGTGGTAAACCTCAGTACAACACTAACCTTTATCACAAATACATATAAATCATCCTCTCATGTGAGCACATATATTGATCAGATGGTTGATTTTATCTCCTTAAAGGTCCTAAAGTTATATATCCTTGTTAAAAAACTCTATAGTGTTTTTCTTAAAGCATTAATGGTAACAGGGGTGACCGATTGGAGGTAGGTAGTGTAAAATTTAAATGGATTTTTAAGTTAAAACAAGGTAGAAAATAAGTACAAGGTATTACTTAATGCCTTAGATCAAGTGGCTTGAGAAAGGTAGGTACATATAGAACAATTGGTCCAACTAGGACTCCCCTCCCCTTTCTTTCCAAATAATAGTATCCTAACTGAGGATTAGATGAAATCACTACTTGATCAAATATAAGATAACCATACCATATTTACAACTTTTTGTCAAATTCTCGATGCCTCGGAGGTGGAAAACATATTTCACCTACTTACCCAATTAACTTTATTGAGACTAGTAATGGTTGAGAGCTTGGGAAGTATCTACTTTAGGTAGATGATATATTTGGATAGAGATTTTGAGGATCTTAATAAAAATCCCCAACAAAAATAGGAGTGGGCACCCTTATAGATAGACCTTCAAAAGTTGTAGATTTCTACACCTTCCTCTATTTTGTAGTTTTCTTTTATCTGGTTTGAGCACCAGAGTTTTGGGTTCTTACACCCACAAGAATTATGGGTTTAAAATCCATGTTTTTCATTTTGGAGTATTTCATTTATTTCTTCAAGCTCATTTGACATTTATATAGTTCCTTGGTACCTTTTAGTAGATCCCCTTTTAGTACTTATTCTTTGGGCCCCTTTTCATAATTTTGATAGGGTCCCAACTTTGACACATGGCATTTCCATGCTCAATCTCACCAAATAAGTCCCTTATTGCTCTAAAGAATCACCTTCATAACACATGCCATCTTTGTGGCTACATAAGAGCTATGTTAGTTCAACATTATTTAAAGAGGCACCATTGGATAATAGTATGTGTTCCCATTTTGAGAAAATATTTTGAAACACTTTAGGCTTGGCCTAAGGTGTAATCCTTTTATTTTTGGAGGCCAAAAATATTGAGTGTAGTATAAGTGGGATGTCTTTAGGAGTAGACACATGGTACCACCTTAATTCTCCCAAGCATAGTGGTCTTAACAAAAAATACAATTGATCAGGAAGCTAATTACACTCATGAGCTTGAGACCTCCTTTTAGTTCTAATAGTGTCATCATGATCATAGAGATGGAATATCCAAGTTTATCCTATTCTAGCATTCACCTCGCCCATTTATTTAGAGCACATTTATTTTTTAAGGGGTGGCTAATGATCATTTTGCTTCTTTACATTCTCACTTTTATGGAGAACCATTGTAATAGACTAGGATAGTAGTAGTTAGTATTTTTTAATTCTATAATCTTAGTAATCGTAATTTCATCTTGCATATGTAAATATTTCCATAAGAAACTATTTGTTGAGAGTGAGAGTTTTAGACATCAACAATATCGACTAGGAGATTCCTTCATGGGTAACTTGAATTATCTCCTAGGAGATACCTTTAATAAATTACAAACCCCAATTACTCTAGGCAAGTTCATACTCAAGGTATCCAATAGGAGATTCCTTTGAGGCCTTTTAATACCTTCATGAGTAAATTTATGGAATCCCCTAAGAGATACTTTGAATATATTAAAAAGACCATCAAGGGAAAAAATTATAAACTAGATTGAGGTGAAAAGAGCATGTGCACATGAGGACCTAAAATGTACACTCTCCCAAGTATATGAATGTCCTTCAAGTTATCAAGTTATCAACCAGTGGTGCTTTTAAGGAGAAGGGAGGTTATATTGGGAGATACATTGAATGTTCCTTTAAATTTATTACATCAGCCTTTGAGTCATCCACTAGGATATTCCTTCAAGGACCTTGAACTACACTTGTAATACCATCATAGTTAAATTTAAGGTATTTATTATGAGATGTCTTATAATAAAAATTCACTCTTTTGAATGACTGAAAGGTATCTCCTAGGAGATACCTTGAATGTAATTATTAATGGGAATTTTGGCACATGTTAAAAACATACTTCCCCTCATCTTTCTCCTTTGAAACAAATGTTTGTGGATTCTTTTACCCATCAGATTATATTCACTAGTGAAGATAATTTATTTTTGATTTGGTCATACCTTATTAGTTAAAGTATGAGTTAATGTATATATTATGAATATTAAATATGTATTTTATATTGTAGTTTAGAATTAGCATTTATTGATATACATTTAATCACTTCTCAAACACAAAAAAATTTCATGAACTGATGCAATATCCAACTTGGATTTTACAAAACATCAATATTTAAATCATTTAAATTGCTTTGCAGAATGTCTTCAGGGAAAAAAATAATTACGACACTTAAAAGGTAGAAGACAACCTCACTCAAAGAAAATTTGGATAAAAGGTAGAAGAAGGCCTCAATCCAAGATAATTTGGATAGAGTACCATATAGAATACCAAAACTAAAATGAAATCCAAGTAAACATCTTATATTTTATGGTGGTGAAAAAATTCCTCTTGTTAATTGGTATTTTGAATTGTTTAGTTTGCCAAACATGCATCCAGATATATACTTGTTTAGCACTACATCAGAAAAATAATCTTCTTCAATTAGAATAATCCTAGCTTGTGATAAGTATGAACTTGACGATGCCCTTTAATTCCAATTGGAATTATGGAATGGAGAAGAGGCAATTCTTCATCAAGCTACAAATAATTTAAATAAATTTACACCCATTAAAAATGAGTTGACAAAAATTAATATTCCTCCTTCTTTTGAAACATTTGGGTTTCATTTGAATAACTATGATAACCTTCAAATGTCTAGGTTGATAGCCAGAGATAATTTGGTCATTATAATATAAAACATGTTGAAATAAAAACATGAACAAGGGGCAACAACCTCTTCTACTTTCCACCATGCAAACATGTATTTAGGAAACCCTACAAACACGAGAGAAAAAACATCAAAGAAAATAAGACAAACAAGGGCAACATATTTGTATGTAGATTTAAAAGAGGCCATACAAGTACTCACACTAGTGGAGGAAAATAAGATCGAACAAAATTTTGGAACACTTATATTGACATAAAATTATAATGAGAAACACAATAAATTATCTACATGTTATATTTCCTCTGGTAATTATGCCTTGAACATTTCTATAGGACTCTCTGAATTGGGGGATATGAATATCAAAATAATAAATCTTAATTAAAGAGGGGTGAATGATATAATTCATTCATTTATAAAACATAATGAGGTTCTAGTGAAGGATGCTTTGTTAATTCCTTTTGATCCAAGCAACCTTGACTATTTTATTGAATCAAAAGAAATCCTAGAATATATGATGTAGAAAAAACTATAAAGCTCAAAATTGTAGATGGCCAACACACAATTACATCACAATAGATAATTATTTTAGAGGAGGAATACAATTCACAATCATTGAGAAATAAATGGTGTGTTGGAAGGGAAAGATTTTTGTAAACTTATAATCCATTCCATAATGTGCATAAAATAAGTAATCAATAAAATGAAGCCAATCAAACAATTTATAAGGATTAATTTATAGAAAGAGTTTGATTTGCACCTAATCTTATCAAACTTAGAGGTTATAAGAATCTTTAAATAGGGAATAAAAAGATGGAATAAATACATGAACAAGATAAACACTTATTCACATAAATGAATTGTTTAACACAACAACTGTAGGAGAGAAAATGCCTTCTTTTCATGGAGCAACACATTTTGGATTGTTTTGATAAGGAATTTGATTTGTTTTAAAGTGTTAGTTTACTTAGTTTAGATAAATAAGATTTAAATCTGATTGGTACAATAGTACTTATAAATATTCAAGGGCTTTCAAACAAACAAGTAAAACTAGTATATTTATTAGAAAAAGGGTCTATTTCCTTCTTCAAAACCCCTAGGTACAATAACATGGATAATTAGTGTAACAATGTGAAGCTAGAAAGTAACATATTATCAAAAATTATAGATTATTTTAGCAACCATGATATGACACTTCCACCAGACCAAACAATCACACTTGAGGTAATGGAACATTATGAATTTTTTTTAAAAAGGTTTGATGATTTGTGTGTCATGAGTGAAGGTATTTCAAAAAAAAAGGCTAGGAAGCATTATATCAAGATTCATTAAGATATTAAAAATTTATCTACATAATGATGGAGGTCAGCTTCCTAAGATAGATACATAAAGATTCATCTACCATTACGAGCCCCCTTATCGTCAGCCATCCATTGTAGAATATTTTAGTGAAATATTTATCCTTGGTCTGAACACTAATTTCATTATTATTTATCTTTTGAATCTCACTTGAATTTTTAAGGAAGAATGTCTTTACATATTTATTCAAGAATTGATTGAAAAAGTTATTGTCAGGACCTTCAAAGTATTCATCATCCACAAAGTAGAACATTATCCTACCATCTAGACCTCTCTCAAGAATATGCATGTCGGTGATTTCTATTACATGTAATATATGGGTGTCATACTATGGGGTCCAAAAATTTATGGATTCAATTGGACACATATTATAGGTATCAATTTTTATCAAGATCAAACTCATTTTTAGTTGCAAGGTTTCCACCTCCAATCACAAAAAGTAGATTAGAGGATGGTTTTGACATCTAAAAAGATGTACCTACATTTAAAATCATTATTTCACACAAAATAGGAAGGCCAATAAAAAATAAACTAGATACCATCTTTTGGGAGACATTTATCTCTAGTTTTAATGATTCGGATGCATGTGACATGCTAGGGTATATACAAGAGCTAGATTGGTACGTGCTTGTATAAAATTGCAAATAAATATATATTACATTATAGAAACTAAAGAACAAATGATTTTTAATGTTTAATTTCAATTTTTTTTTAAAATTTATAGCAACCAATATAAGAGTAATCACTTCGATCAGTACCAGGTGCATAACATTTTTAATTTATTTTATAATCATGCTTCATTTTCTAAATATAAAATTTTAAAAATATTTTAGTGTGTACACTTTATTTTTCAAACCTATCAGCTTAGAAATCTTTCAGTGTGTAGAACCAATGACATTGTATTCAAATGAAGAAACATTAATAATGGAAAATCATATCAATGAACATGACACATCACAAGTTGAAGAAGGTAGCATAAGATCATGCATATTTTTTAAATTATATAATTTTTTATCTATCAACAATTCATATTATTGATAGAATATTTCATCTATTTATGTCTCAATTAAAATAGTTCTCAATGAAGCTCTAGCACTTTGTGTCGACAACACAAAAACCCATGACATAGCTCTATAGGTTGGTGCCTCCACAAAAATAACACAAGATAAACTTTACAATAAGACACATTTTTAAAATAAAAAAATAAAATCAATTGATAATGAGAATTTTTAGTTACTACATTATATAATACCTTGTATGGAATAAAGAACCGAAGTTTTAATGAAAGAGTTTACCCATATAAATTATAAAAAGGTAAGAAAAGGTGAAAACCCCTTTCAATAAATGTGTAATTATACAATTTATTACAAGTCTAGAATATATTAATTATATTAATTTATTTAAGCACATTATAACTAAATTTTTCTTCATGGACAGGAGATTGTAGAAGATAATAAAATATATACTTACATCAGCCTAGGATTTGGATGTGTGGTTCATTTTATTATTGTTTAGATTGAATGTGGTTGTATTTACCCATTAAAATGTTGTTTAAAAGTTTAATTTACCCATTAAAATGTTGTTTACATGTTTAATTTACCAAGTTTAAAATAACACAATATGTACTATATTGTCTTCAATATAATAAATTTTGATGCAGAGTATCTATGTGTTCTTTATCAATAAAAATAATAATAAAGTATATTGTGCTAGAAATAATTATATTGTTATTTATTCAAATAGTTTTTAATTTTATGTGTCTTATTGGAAGTATATGAATGGGGTTCAAATATTAAGGTGTATTATATTGATTTGAATTTAGTAATAGTGAACTACAACTTAGAAGAGTAAATCTTATTTTGTTTGTTGTAATAGGCTACGTAAACATATAAATATTTATTAGTATGCATAAGAATAGATGATACTTTCATTACTATAATAATATAGATGTTGGTTGATCAATGTTATATTCATATCAACATCTATGAGAAAAGAGTTATGGAAAAATTGAACTGATTCAGATTATGATGCAATCATGGTCAAGTTATAAGGATTCAATATGAACTTTTATATTCATATGCATGTTACAAAAATAGCAATAGAAATGGTACATCCATGTATAATGAACATTATAGTTACAATGTGCCTTAGCAATTACTTATTTTTATATGTGTTTATATGAATCTTTATAAGATTTAAAGAAATGCAACAAAAAATGAATCAAATGAAATGCATTATGTTTCTATGTTATAATAAGAAATTCAAATCAAAATCACATCAATGACCAGTCTAGTAACATGTAAAATATTTTCTTAGAAAATTTTCATGTTATATCTCTTATAATATATTATTTTTAATAAATTAATCATTTATTTTTTAATAAATTGCATACATTTCAAAGGAGGAGCTAAAATTGGCTTCTAAAAAACTATTAATTTTGGGGTTGAATGACTTATTATTTGTTGTGCACAAAAAAAAAGATATGAAAATGCATGATATGGGAAAAAAAGAAGATTATAAAACCAAAAATATGTCATAATAAATTCAAGACTATTCCAATGAAAATTTTAAGGTAGCATTGTAGTCTTTTTCTAACATTGGCATTTGGTGAATGATAGAGGATAATCATTTGAGAATACTCATTCAAGCCATGCATTACACAAGTTCAAATTTCATGTTTATTTTGGGGAAAAATATTCTAAGTCATTCAATATAAAAATAAAAAATTGGATAAAGTTATTTTTAAAGGGATCTTCAAAGATGATTTTTCAATTGCCAAGACATTGTTCATTGATTGTAATTATTAGAAGTATATTACAAATCGAAAATTGAAAATGAGTTATGTTACATCAAGTTGATATACTAGAAATGAAGGTAAAAAATATGAAAAGGATTGGAGAATCAAAATGATATAAATTATCACATTCTTGAGAGAAATAAAAAAATCCATGCCAACAGCTGTGAACCAATGTTTAGAAATATGTAACTCCACCTAATTCTTTCAAGTGTATTTATTGATTATAAACTATAATTATAGTAATAAACATTATCATAAATTTAATACAAATCAATTCTAATTTTTTTTAGATATAGTTCAATTAATTTCAAAATAATTGATTCTAATTTATAATTACTTTGCTTTGGTTATTAGTGCAATTTGATTTATAGTTGGAGAATCTTTGAAATTATTGAATTAGTATATTGACACTTGCTCATTCATAAATCTTCCCAATGAACAATAAACAATTGTCAAGATATTTTATTATGCAGATGAACTAGATTGTTTAATATGTTTTCATCTATAATTTATCCAGTCAAATGGTGCCACATGTCCCATCAACAGAAGCTACTTCAAAGGATCAAAGATTAGTATGAAGGCCTAGAAGGGTGCCACGATTTTGAAACAGACCAATATATTCAAAATTATTTGCTCCCAAATGGTTTGAAATAATTCAATTTATTTATAATATAGAAAACATATTTATGGAAAAAATATTCTTCACTCCACTTTAGTGGGTATAATTTCAAATTATTTAAAATAGCCTAATTTAATTGAAATGATCTATGCTCAAATGGTTTGAAATAGTCTAATTTATTAGGAATAAAAAATATATTTTTGGAGTTAATCTTCTTCTGAATCACTCTATTTTATAGGTGTTATTAGGTCTAAATTATTCAAAGTAGCCCTATTCACTCAAAATGATCTATGCCAAAATGCTTTGAAACAGTCCAAATTATTTTGAATATAAAAAATTTATTTTTGTAGAAAATTCTCTTCACTCCAATTTAATGGGTATAAGTCCACTATATTTAAAATAGCCCAATTTATTCGAAATGATCTATTTTCAAATTATTTTAAACACTCCAATTTATTTAGAATATATGAAAAAAAAATTGAGGAAATTTTCTCCACTCCACTTTATGAGATATAAGTACAAATTATTTAAAATAGTGTAATTCATTCAAAATGATCTATGGCCCAAATGGTTTGAAACAATCCATTTTATTTGGAACATAAGAAAATTATTTTGGAGAAAATTTTTTCCACTCCACTTTAGTGGGTATAAGTTCAAATTATACGAAATAGTGCTTTTAAGCTTTGCATACAATGATATGTTATATGTACTCTTTATGTTATTTTTAAGTTAAATGCATGTGAAATGCACAAGGATAGTGGTGGATTTATAGTGGTCGAGGGATAATATAATGATTCATAACACCTACAACAGTTCATTGATTTTATATTTTATATTTTTGATTGTCTTTTTGATTCTACTTTGTATATTTTAATAATTATAGGATTACTTGTATGCAACAATTTCAATCTATTATTTTGTGGTCACTTTGATTTTTATTTCAATATTTTTATAAATCCATACTTATTCCACTATTGTATGAGCTTTGGCAATGTTGACTTGTTGATTAGCTTGTTTGGTGTCATGACTTTGAGTGTCTTGGTTTGAATATGGAATTATCATTATTATCTTATTATAACATTATTTTTATGCTCAAGTGTACCTTGTCATTGTTTTATAACCCCCCTCTCAAATCACTCTCCCCCTCCAAGTTCCTAGCAAAGGACCATAGCAAATGCTCTCCTAAGTTAAATTAAGTAATAATGTTATTATTTGACAACTTAAAATTTTAATGTTGACATTAGGGGGTTCATGGGAGTTTTACCCAAATAAAATATTATCATGGCATTTTTTGGGTATTTGGTAAATTGAGATTATGCATTTATTTTTTTGGTGACTTGGGAGGAGCTTAACTCGACCCACAACACCATTTTGGCTTACTTTATCTATGGGTTGGTTGGGATATGGAGGGGAGAGAGAGAGGGAGGTGTATATAAGGGATGGATAAAAATGGAAACCATAAGACATGAAAATAACTTGGAGGAGATTTAGGGGACTAAAAGTCCTAGTAGGGAGAGATAATCGACCTACTTAGGGTTATATCTAGAAAAGGATTGCATGGCCAAGGGAATTAATCACAAATTCTTTTGTTTCCTCCTAAATTGGATACAATAAAATAATTAAGTCATACATTTTATATTTCTCTTTCAAAGAGTTTTGTTTATTTCCAGAATTTGAGGGAAAATACATAAAAAAATACTTTTAGGTTCATAAGGAATTCATATGGCTTCATATTGAACCTATAAGGATTTGAAATGGATTTATTTTTCTAAAAATCCCCTACTTCCTCAATAGTTGCTACAAATCTAGTTTCAAGTTATAGGGTTTATAAAAAATATTTGTTCTTAGTCAAATCCTTGTCTTAAACATGACATAATTATTATTATTAAGTCTTTTTAGTTTTATTTTGTTTACCTTTCTTAGAAAGGGTGACATGATTTAACCTTAGGCATAAATTTTAGTCTTTTATTGAGCAATTTCATGGATTTTATTTGATGTCCTAATTTTTGTTTTTTGAAGTCTTTTTGTAAGGGTTGTTATTCTGGTAAAAATTATGGATGAAATTTTATTGTGTGTTTGTTAAACTCTTATTGTTGGTAATTGGGTTTTTAGAAAATCATGCTTTTGGATAAATATATATTATTATGTTTTAATATGAAATTATTTTATTAGCATACATAGAAATAATAAATTATTTGTTAATAATTGTTGAATTCATCCAATTTGGTGATTTTTTTGGTATGAAATTTTAATAAGTTCCCTGATAACCAAATCTAGAAATTTTATTACCATGTCACACTATTTTAAGTGACTAAAAGACCCATTTTGGTTAGCTATTAATAAATATGTGAAGTGTTTTAAACCTTAGTGGTTAATACATTTTTATTTCTCACTCATTTTATGATTGCATGTTATTTGAACAAGGGTTCTATTTTTTAATTATTGTAGTTTTCTTGGAACAAGCAATGAAGGAAGAATGAGGTTAATTGGATAACTAGTTTACTTCTAAAACTCACTCAGATGAATACTAGGGTTGTCAAGATCATTTATGAGGGTTTATATTTAAAATTCATTATGAAATTTTTATTTTTATAATTGATGCAAGTTAAATGGATCTTTCTCTTAGTGTACTTTCCTACATTCTTGAAGTCTCAAAATCTAGACTCCACATCCTAGTTGATGGTTAGGGGTGGTAAGGGCCACCGATTGGGGGGATCATAGGATGGGTCAAGATGGGATGACTCATATGAGGAAAATACATGCTTACTATTCACTTGGATTATTTTTTACTGTGATAATTGTGATATTAATCCATTATTGATATTATGATTCAACATGATTTGTAATATAAATTGTTTTGATTAGAATCATTTACTACTATTGTAGGATTTATGTCTCTTTCATTGAGTTTTATCATATGAAATTAGTTTCAATAATTCTAAAATTTAGTTTCATTGATATAATGCTCTCATATATTTATTTTATTTAATAGATATTTATATTAGATACTTTACTTTTAACTATAACATTATATTTTAAATCCTTGAAGTATGTTATGAATCTTACTATGAATGTGTTCATTATGTGTTTAACCTAGATGTTCTTTTTTGCTTAGTATAAATTCCTATTAAAGCCTATAAGATCTTCTAGTTTATGAGAACTTGACTCTTAGAGTGATTTAAATGAATGTATGTTTTATATGTTTCATTTAGCTAATTAGAAGTCAATTAATATTTACTAAGTAAAATTTGTACATTGTTGATAAACATGACTATTCTTTTTTAAATTATCACTATTTGGCATTATAATCGTTGCTATGGTGCAACTAATTATAAATTTAAATTATGTTTATAAAATTTAATTTTGATTGTAAAGGACTACCTACATTTGTATTTAATATAAGATGTTATTTCACTTACTCCAATTTCATTAACAGTTATTACACTACTCGTACAAGTTTATTCTACTATCTTACTTTGGTTTGCATATTTTGTTAGGTAGTTAATCACTTATTTTTATAACTAATGATATAAAATTGAAATAATTTCTATTTATTAAGGAAATTAAATGATTAAATGGACTGGAAAGGACTTATTACTTACCAAATTATGTTTCAATACAACCTTATGATTAAAACTAGTAGCACCTAAAATAGAGGCAATTCGAATTGATAAATATAATAGGTTTATTACTAATATTTTTAGAATATTTACTTGATTAATTATAAGTCAAATTATTTATAATAACTATCGTATTAATCTATATTAGTTATAAATTGAACCTAGGTTGAAATAGTACAAACACTATTTTTTTTAATTTTATCATAATGACTTGATTATGTCATTACTCTTTCAATGGTGACTTAGTTAAAGTAGTTATTTTAATTTATTGGATGTGGGAAGGCCATATAAAATCCTTAATTGAAATTAAGTTAGTTACAAAACTATTACTAATTATTATTTCTAATTCTAGACCATATTACTTTAATTCACAACTAATGCATATTATGAGTTGGGTATAAATATGCATGGTGAGATACAATGACAAAGAGGTTATTTCAATTGACTACACATTTTTAACAAGATAATAAATATAGTAAATCATCCTTAAGTTTATTAAATAAATCTCTTAGTATTTTATTTATGACATGGTAATGAAGTACAATCAATATTGACATTCTTAGAAGAATAGATTTTAGAAGTTAATGTATTATAGATTTATGATTTTAAACAAAGTGGCATAAATTATAAGTCTTATGATTTTGACTAAGTGACATGTAAATAATACTAGATAAATATAAATCTCTAGAAAACTATTTATGAGACTATTTGGTGAGAACATGATGATTATATAAATTAAAAATATCATACCTACTCATAAAAAAAAATTATTTTGGAAAGAATTATAAATTAATTAGTTAAAATGATAATTTATTTTATAAAGTGAAGGCATGCAATACGATGACCCCATAACCATAGATCATGGTACAATGATATAAAATTAGGGATAATACCACCATGGATTTTCACATATTTAATGTACACAAACATTCAATTGCATCTTAAGGGTGTGTAGGTCTAGTCCAAATCTTAAAATCTATTCAAACTAGTACCATTACTTGAATTAGATAGAATAAAAGCTACGAACCCAACAAAGAGTGAATTCTTATTTGAATAAATTTGATAATCTTAGTATTTAACGTAACTATCCCAATCCTAAATAAGGGTACATTTATTACTAGCCTATATCATTTTTCCATAGATGTCGAACACTTAGGTAGGATAAGGAAACCTAGGTGGTCTTATTAGAAAGGTGTATTTTATCATGTAGTTCTAGATATATCACTATGAATCACATATCAATACACATTGAATTCCATGTGGTTATCCATAGGGAAATAATCTTCCCTATAGAATATTCTAAGGGTAATTACCTTGACTAAGGGTTTCATGCATGTAAACATGGTGATAGGTTATGCAAAACCAAGTTTTAGGTTATAAACCAATTCACCTTTCGTTATGAATTCTAAAAGAAAGGATGGTCAAATCATTTTTTTGGGTCATTTTAAGTTCTTCCATAGTCATCATAAATATTAATTTTTAACTTAATAAATACACATTCCAACATGGATGGACTCACATAATTTTTAAAATGTCTCTTGCTATAAGAACATGATATATATGGTACATTTGAAGTGGTTATATTAATCATAGCCAAAGAGGTATTTGGATTAGTAAGGTTGATATTGATCTCAAGAAAGAATTCAATATGATTGAATATAGGAGGATCCTTAGGTATTGTGTCAATAGTAGTATGAATTATCTAAGATGATTTAATTGGAGTACTTCATATATAAGGAAGATATCTCCAAGGGAATATTATCAGACCTCTATGAGATACACTACAAAAACTAACATAGGATGATAGGATATTATCCAATAAATTATAGAATGTAATATCATTCAAATAATAATGTATTTACACATGGGTTACATGGTAAAAATGTTTAGATAAAGTGTTGCTAGCCATACAGTTGTGAAAATGTCTTTCATGATAGGTACCTCGTGAAGGAGTATCATTATCCTATAGTGCACTATTTTTAACCCAAACATTCCTTCCATAACTGTGAGAATCTATGGTCAACTCTAACATATCTATCTTTAAATAAATTCATATAAGAATTTAATAAAAACTTCATGGAATTCTCAATCTTATCTTCAAATTAAAACATTACTACATGATTAATTAAGAAATCAAAATTATCATTCTCTTTCAAACCTTTTTAGTCAATTAACAAAAAAATATGAATGATTCCAACAATAAACATGTTTTCCAATATAACAACATTTAAATAAAACCCTAATTTCAAAAGAACATATTTTTATATTTAAAAAAGATTCATATTTGAATTAAATATAATGAATAAAAGAAAAAATAACTATATAACCATTTCTATCAATATCATATTTCAATAATGCAACATAATCAACTACAATATGTCAACAAATTTTGATATAAAATTATAAAAATATCATTATTTGGAAATATTGATAATATATCAAAATTAAATGTAGATAACTATTTTAAAATAACACAAAAAATACTAACATCTTGAATATAAACCTAAAATCACCAAAAATATATTATAACTACAAAAAAATTATACAAGTTTCTACAAACCTTAAATTTCAACTGTAAGAAATCAATAATGTATCTTAAGGAATTTCAAAAAAATATTTATGCATAGGTTTGAATAAAATATGAAATCATATACCTTGATAATTATTTACACATTATATTATACAAATGCAACCCTAAACACCAATATGCATCAAAATATCAACTCAAAACCCAAAAAAAATCATTTTATACCAAGTTGAGCAAATGAAAATAACTTGTTTTATACCAAAAGGTCATGATAAATGGACAAAATACAACACCAAAAAACCCTAATATTCTATTCACTATGTCAAATGTATAAAAAATTAAAAATACCTAAATTCACCAAATAACCAAAAAATGAATTAACAATATGTTCATTTTGCATGAAAACTTTATTAAACCTTTTCTCAATATCTATTCCATTTCAAGAAACTGAAACTAATTTTTTTTTTCATATCTCAAAACCAATACAAAATCATACATTATTATATGTTTTATGAATCTCATGTAGTATGGTTTTAACCAAATTTGGATTTGAAAAATGTATTTGTACCAATATATAAACATCAGACCCAATATATTTTGTGTACAAAGGACTCCAAGCTTTGAAATTAAAAACTATGCATGCATGTCTAAAATTCATATTTTATGTGACACCTATGTCTAAAAATATAATAAATATTAATGATTCTTTTAAAAATAATACACTTCATTAATGAGTATTGACAACCAACTTCAAAATCATGACTATACAAAATATACAATCTCATAAAAGGAAGAATATGCACACACAAAATATCCAAAATCACAACCTTATTAACAATAAGAAACTAAACAAATGAGAAATTTATGAATCTAATGAGATATTTTCAAGATTACTTCCCAAAAATATATGCATATAATTCATTAAAATATAATATTTACCATGTACACCAATAATTCCCACCACCACCTTTGCATTAACTTCAAACAACACCAAAAAATGTGAAAAAATCAAGATATGAAATGTTAAATGCTTTGATACACTAAGTAATATTGATATCAAATAGATCAAGTGACCCATGTTTAAATAAATAATGATAAACAATATTTTTTAGGTAGACACCTAATGTATTATGACTTTTATCACTTCATAAGTAATCAAATAAAAACTATGATATCAAATTAATGCCAGTGGTGGAATGACCTTATAATAAGACATAATTTTGAGGAATCAACATATGACCTTAGAATTATGTGATATAGGGTGTCACAACAATAATGATAGTGGAAATTAAGAACAAAGTCTATAAAGAAGAAAAAATAGCACCAACAATTCAACTAGAACATCAGGAGGAACAACTTTCTAGGATGACCAACTGTTAACTAGAGAAATCATTCTTAAACATTATCATCATCTAAAAAATCTCTTCATTGAAAATTATTCTAGAAAGATGTATATCCTCTCAAATTTTTATGTTCCAAACACTCCCTTAGCTCATTAAAAACTATGATATGATCTAAGTGATTTTATATTTATGTGTAAAGAAATTATTTGGATCATCATTGGATATTTCAATACCCCCTCTACCCTTGTGAAAAAAAAGAGGCTCTTAGATATATTCTAATAACATGGATGACCTTTATGACTTAATTTATCATAATAGCCTATTTTATGTGGAAATGAGAGGATCACCCTTCACTTGGATGAATAGATAGCTTGGAGATAGTTTAATTCAGGTTTGACTTGAATGTGATCTCATAAACTCAAGATGGTTGTTGATTCAAGATTTCAACCTCTTCTCACTTCCCCATTATTTGTTTAGAACATAATCCAATTGTTTTGATTATAGAAAATAATTTTAAATAGGATAAATCTCCCTTTAAATTTGAAAACATGTGCCTATCACATCTATAAGTAAAGGAAAGGGTTCAATAATGGTGGGGAATTAACACCCAAGGCACAACCATGTACATAGTTTCCCAAAAAATTAAAAATGTCAAAAGAAAGATTAAAACATGGAATCATAATGTATTTAGAAACATTTTTCACCAAAATGAGAAATTTGAAAATGACATCATTAATATTGAACAACAAATGATTAATGTAGGATTTTAATGGGTAGTTTTGTTATAAATAAGTACCTTTTAAATGAGTATCACTACATAGTGGTCCAAGAGGAAACATTCTACCGAATCAAATCTAGATATATTTGGATTTAAAAAGTGGTCAATATTTGAAAAATTTTCATATGTTAACCTTAAAACATAGAAACCACAACAAAATCAATAAAATCACTTGTGAATATGGATCAATTTGTCAAGATCCTTCTTAGATGAAGCAAGAAACTATTGGATACTTCAAGAACCTATTTTAACCCAACAATCTTATCAATAGAACCAAATCTCAAATGTTCCTTCAGTTAGTCCCCACTCTAATAAATGAATCTAATAATGTAAATACTCTTAAAAGCATATCTAAAGAAGAATGATAAATCTATTTTGTTTGGGACATAAATTTTTTTCATAAGCTCAATTTTTTATAATGTTTGTTGATACTCTTAGCAAGAACCTTCTGGAATCCCAAAGAAGAGGAATTATCAAAGGATTTAATTAATCATATAGAATTCCTCCCACACTTCACCAATAGTTATTAGATGACATTTTTTCCCTTGTTATAGTGTCAATCAAAGAATCTAAATAACTCAAGAGCATATTTAAATATTATGAAGAAGTGTCAAGTTAAAAAATTAACTTTCATAAAAGCACTCTCTTCTTCATTAATACTCCACTACTCAAAAAAAAAAATTTACAAGAATCATGGGCTAATATATCATACCCCTACCCTAAACTTAATTAGGGTTTCCTCTCTTCACAAGTAAGATGTCTATTCACTTATAGAATCCCCTGATAGAATTTTTCAATAAAAATCTTGTTGGTTGGAAGGGAGATTTGCCATTTCAAGATGGAAATCTTGTGATTATAAAAAGCATACTATAAAGCCTCCCAATATAAATTTATATTTTAAAAATGTCTTCATCCATCATTCAAAATATTGATTGAATCTAAAAATGATTCCTTTTGACACAAAACTATGCAATGATTTCCTTTAGTTGCATGGGATCATGTCACTCTTCCAAAGACATTAGGAGGGTTGGGAGTTAGAATACTAAATCTCATAAACAAGTATCTAACAATAAAAATGATATGGATATTCATAAAGGAATCCAAAATCTGGACAATTATGCTTAGAGTAAAATATTTGAAGCATAGATTGGCAATCTCTTTACTAAATTATCATTTTTTCTCTATGGGCTCCTCCATATGGAAACTTCTTATCAAAGACAAGGATATCATCAAATAAGGATATAAATGGAAGTTAGGTAATATTTATAATATAAGGATTTGTGAGGATCCCTAAATAATTGATCATCTTTATCTAATATCGAACCTTGGTACCAAATTAGAGATCATATACAACAAAATTTTGGCATCATGGTGGCTGATTATACACAATTTCAATGCTAGTCATGAGCATGATAGTATCATCTTAGATCTCAAAACTATCCTTCAAAATATCCATATTCTTAATCTCTTAAAATAGGATACCCTATCATGGACTGATACTCCAAGTGGATAATATAAAGTGAAGTTAATATATAACCACATTATCCCTCCCAATCAAGAGATTTTCCAATGGTCCAAAATATAGGATAAAGACTTGCTCTCAAAAGTTAATATATTTCATTGGATATTTATTAACAATAATATTATCACTTTTGATAATCTATAACAATTTTGTCTCATGTTGGTCAACTATTGTGTCCTTTGTGAGTCATATTTTAAAATTATCCCCCATATCCTCCTCTAATGTCCCTTTATTCACAAGATATGTAGTCTTCTCTTTTAGAAATTTTAAATAAAATATATCCATCATACTTATCTAAGTGACTCATGGGTTACATGGGAATAACCTTTATTTAATAAAATTATCAATAAAATATGGATCTTCTCTTTCCCTTAATTAATTTTGGAAGTGTGGACAGAAAGAAATAGTAGTTGATAGGGTTGCTGATAAAGTATTCAATTTTATTTTATAAAACTTTAAATCCTCTAAAAATAATAAGGATAAAAATATTGAGCTACATCCTAGCAAGAATAAAAATATACCTCTAGAGAATCTTACTCAAAACCTGCTCCAAGTCTTATGAAGAATGGATGGGTCCTAGAATCTAGTTTGATACTTTTCTACTACTTTATTCTTAATTTTTAGATGGCTATTTTATTTTCTCACTTATGGACTATGCATTGTAATATCTAATATCTAGTCTCTAGACCTCTTTTGCTCTCTTTTTTTAAAGGATAGGGTTCTTTTTTAAAGCCCTCTTTTACCAATACTAAAAACAACAATGATATAGAGTTCAATTAAAAAACAAGTAAAAATCAATACTTAATTACTCACTAATGTACATATATAGATATTTATATCTTATAAATGCTTTAGAAAATACACTACTATTGATATTATGAAACTTATCAAAGTCACTATTATTAAAAATATCAATAAAATTTCACACTAAGCATGTTTATATGAAAAACACTATATTTTATACAACTTAAATAATGTTATGAGTATATATATCTAATTCATAAAGATAAAAAACAAAGTGACAAGGAGAAAGCCAAGTATCAAACACATTTCAATTCTGAATGTAGTAGAATTTTTTAGTAATAATTTATCAACTTAAGCTACATATCATCTTCAATAATGTTACAAAAATTCAAGCCAATTAGCTTATCAAAATTTCATATTTAACCATATGTAGACAAAATAATTGCTAAAAAATACAAAACAAGTTGGCCCCTGCCAACAGTTTTAAATGTCATGACTTAAGTCACCATATGCCAGAATATGTTCATTTCAACATTTTTAAGATAAAAAGAGGAGTATTAGAATTGTATATAACACTAGACTTCTTTCTAACTATGTTCACTTTATTAAATGAGGTTGAAAATCATAATTATGATCTTTAAAACAATTAGGAGTGTGTTATAAGTGAATCAATTTCTAAGTACCTAGGCACGAACCCATTTTAAAAAATTAGGATCAAGGGATAAATTGTTTGGACAATGTGGCATGAAGAATAGAAAATTTAAAATAGAGAAATTTGGATTGGATGAAAAATCAATACATTATCCTAGAATACCAATTATTAAAGGAATGTAATGTTCACAATGCATGAATATTGAGTAATTATTATTTATATAAGATTAATATAAAATTGATAAAATATTAAACTATTTGATAACAAGATCCTTAAAATAATATGACAGAGCACTCTATCTTTTCCTCCAATAATGATGAAATTTCATAGATCTTAACAAAGGGTTAAACTCAAACAAAAACCAAAAAATGAAACAAATAAATTAAAGCAACAATAAAAAATAAAAGGAAAGGAAACTAATTGAAGAAAACATTAAAAAGATAATAATTAACTAAATAATGAAACTGATTACCATCAAGATCCTATAAATGAAAATAATTCTTATGAATAACATTAACTATTTAGTATGGTCCAAGCCAAAATAAATAAAATTTATAATGTTTGTTAGGATCTTCATGAGCTTTGGCATAGTATAACACTATATCACCAAATTTAAAATTCCTTTTTGAAACTTTTTTATCAAAAAAAATATTTTGTTTCTCTTTAGCCTTCTCTAATTTCTAAAGAGTAGTGGCTCTAATTTCATCAAGGGTGAAGATATCATTAATTATTTTCTAAAAAATTTTAGTATCTTCTGTTAAATATTGAAGACCCATTCTAGTATAAGAAATATAAATTTATATAGGTAAATTAATAATGTTTAATAACCTATTTATTAATTTACCATTGTGTGATTTTCTCATAATTTTTTAAAGATTTTAACTTGTCAATCACACTTATTATCAAAAATAATTTGTTTAATGATTAAGATTAAATTTTTATTAGTGGATTAAAATTATATATTCTCTTGAGGATAGTACTTTGAGGAATGACTAGAAATAATCTAATATCCTAAAAACTCTAAATAATCTTTAAAAATCAAATAAGGTCCATTATTAGATATTATTTCATAAGGAACACCAATTATTAATACAAATTTATTCTAAAAAAATTAAATAACTTCAATTGTAACATAAATTTTTAAATGTACGGCTTCAAGCCACTTATTAAAATAATTTTTAGTAGTTAAAATGTACTTATATCCAATTGAATAAGGAGGGTGAATGTCAAAAATAAAATCAATACCCCACTTAGTAAAAGGTTTTTTAAGAAATAATAGGGTTCAAAGGCATATATGATAATCTATCCCTACCATTAAAAAATTGACATGACAAACATGATTAAACTAACTTATATGAATCTTGAAATAAAGTAGGCCAATAATAACATGCATGTGAAAGTTTACATGTGGTAGTTTTTGTTGTATAATGTTTACCATTTTTTTTTTGGTTTGATCGTGAGTTAAAAATATATAATAAAACACATTCCTATTCCTATAAAAAAAATTCTAAAAAAATAAAATTTAAATCTTGTAATTTAAGTGATCTTCTTTATATTTTATATAAACTATTAGGATAAGCTTGATTATTAAATTAATACATTGAATTATGTTACCAATCATCTTGTGAAAATAAACAGTGTCAATCATGAATTTCAAGGCCAACATTAAACTATTTTGAAAAATTAGTAGTGATAATTTTTTGAGATGATGTTTAACAGGAAGAGTATAATTTATTGAAATAATTAATTGATGTTTTCTATATTTATTTATCTTTAAATCAAATGACTATCTAAGGAAGGTTATAATAATAACTTATTAAAGTTCAAGAGTTTGATCTTGAGTTTGAAAATTCAAATACTATAAATTGAATCTATAACCTTCCAAAGATCTAAACACAAAACCTTAAATTCAGCTATGTTTTTAGTATTGTCGAATTATAGTTTAAAAGCATATATAAAATTTTTACCAATACGAGAAATCAAAACAATTATAGCACAATTACCATGTTGTGAACAATATCCATCAAAGTACAAAGACCCAATGGTTTCTATAGAAATAATCCTTACTTTATGTTGATCAATGTCATCCAATGTTAGTAAATCATAAGTACCAATTCTAGTTTCAACATAAGAAAAAATGGTTGGTATGGAATTTATAGGATCATTATTTCATTCCTCTTTATGCATAAATTCAATATCATTTCTAATAAAAACCCAAGTTGTATTCCTACCTATGAAATCACCAATTTCATTTGATCGATCGATGCCTAACAACATAGAATAATTAGTAGGGATATTTAAAACTTTCACATTTGAAATGCATCTGATTCTATTTTCTTGAGATATTTTTTATAACAACATCATGAAACTTACTATAACTCTTAGTTTAGTGAGAATCAAAACTAGTAAGTTTCATGTTATTAGTTTCATAAGATATCCATTTTTCATCAATAATAAATTTAGGCATAATTTTCCTAGAAGATCGTGTATCAGGGATATAATTATGAATGAATTTATCAATATTTTTAACATAAATTTAAAATGTGGTAATGTAATCGATTAGAGAATCATTGTATTGAGAAAAAATAAAATTAAGTCCATTATTACTAGATCCTTCTTAAAATTCTAGTACATTTTTGGATTTAATTTTTTTATAGCATCATTAATTTTATCAAGCTATCGAGGTAAATGAATAACTTATAATAAAGAGGAACCTAATTTAATTGTATACAAATCATCAATAATATTATAACCATAAACATCAGGATGATGAACATGAGTATTATTTTTGGGATTATAAGGAGGGTATTGCTTATTATTGAATCCAATAGACAAAGGTTAGGTTGTTTAAGATCTAAAAATAAACTATTTGTAATATTAATATTATGTGTAGCTTTACCTTTATCTTATGCTAAATGTTTGGAAGAAGTTTTCTAATTATTATTTATATTTGGATTGTCATTTGAGGCAAAGTTGTAATCCCTTTTCCTTGATTAAATACTACAATGATTAAAAGTCTTGATGTTTTCTGAAGACCCATCAAAACCACACATGTTTATATTATCAACCAAGTCAATGACAATATTATCCTTCCCATGAATAAATATTTTAAACTTTTTAACACCTATACATGAATTAGTGTCATGATATAATTTTCAAACAAGAAATAATGAAATTTCTCTTCTTTTTTACCTTTCATAGGCTTAGTTTTTCCCCTAATTTAGAAGGTTTGTCATTTAATTATTTATTAACAATGACTAACTCATAACCAATATTATGGATGGCCTTTAATTTTTTTACATTATCATAAGTTAAACCAGTAGAAACTCTATCTTTAAATAAAGCATTAATGTAGTGCCTAAGCCTACAACCTTCATTTTGTCATTCCTTAGCTCTTATATCAGTATTCAACACCTTATGAATTCTAAATTGGTTTCAATGTGCAGGTACATTTCTTGTTTCTTGACTCACTTGATCACTTGTTATCTCACTAGACTCATTAGCCTCTTCTAGAATGCATAGTAATATTATTGCTTAGGTAACATATCTATCATCATAATTATCTACACTTTCAACATTCATATACTATGTTCTATAGTCACACTCTCCATTCCTTCTTAAAACTTGTTCATTCTCAAGTAGCTTGACAATATTAAAAGAATAATTCTTGATTATGAGATTTATATATTTTCATAAATTATTTATGTCCAATCTCATACTTATTTGAAGTATATTCTACCTCTAAACATAAAGAATCAACCATAGAGATTGAATCTCAAGCAAACCTCTCTTTCTCTGTATGGGCCTTAATTACTTATAGCCCTATTTACACATAAACCTAGTAGGTTTGACCAAAATACTAAACTTTAAAATAAAATAATCACCTTTCAAAACAAACATTGATATCTTATTACTTTAGATAAATTTTAAAGGTTAACTTTTCAGTTTAGACAACTTAGCTCCACATAGTCTCACCTACTTAGTCTCTTAAGGCATAATTCACTCCCATAGTGATAGAAACCATACTATACCATAATATACAATTCTAAAATAGTTATATTACTATATAAAATAAAAAAATAAATATGATTACAAATTTTCAATATTTTACGAGTGTTGAATCAAAAGTTATACAAGTTTCCCTTTAGAAATCCTAGCCTTTGTTTGCACAAGCCTGTAAGTGATCAAGAGCATATAATATGTCATAAAATGAATCCTAATATGATTTATTAACTTTAAATATCTGTATAAGTTTTTTATAAGCTTTATCCAACTTCTCAAATAATTATCAGACCTTGACCAATCACTAAATGGTCTCAAGATGCAAATAGATATAGTTCTCAACTTAGAAACAAGACTATGTATGTTATGATGAAAGTTTGGATTGCTTATTAAGATCTGATTATAATTTTTAAATAAATAATAATTACATAATATTTTTAAATATTTTACATCCCATTCTCAACTATCAAACACTTTTCATGATCCTCTAAAACACCTCTATTCTCTTGCATTATGATTGTGACAAATTAGGGTCCTTCAAGATGGTTGTATATGAAGGTATAAAATTATATCTTACACTCCTCCAAGGATGTATAAGTATTTAAATGGTTAAATATTATCAAATATAAATTTATTAGTATGGTTATACCTACAAAAAATCAAGACTCCTATTAGACAATCAACCTGTCATTTTGTCTTTCACATAATTGCTCTCATGAGGACTGTATTGTATGAATCCATTTAGAAGCTAATTATAAGAATTATATTTTATGTTGAATATATACAATATAAACCACTCAAATTTTATTAATCACACATATAATACTTAAAATAATTATTATATCTTCATCTCAATACATCCAAAATATTGATTTTTAGAATTTCAATAAAGAGAGGTAGAGTTTCTTTACACTTGACCTCTTTTGGTCTTTCTTTCACTCTATCCCATGTGTCCTTATGAATCTTATTCTCTCCTGATTCCTATTAATTACTCTAATACCTTAGTTATATTATTCAAAATTCATTACAACCCCCATATATACCAACTATATAACAAACTCATTCTTTCATGTTACTTCCAAGAAAAAGAAGTTGTAATGTCTCTTTTCTTGGTTTTGCATTCTTCATGACAATGTCTTGAATCTGGAAACACATAATACCACATAGATATCAACTTATAGGACATTACACAACCTTTTGATACATTTGATTTTCTCAAAAGATTCAACAAACCCATCTCAAACATCATTTTAAATTCAAATTTTTAAATTGAGCTTTTTGGTGGAAAACCCAAAAAGACTTAGAAACTCATACTCTAAATACTCACAATAATTTTAGGATATTATATGGGACCCTTTATGATCTATAACACCCACACAATACCACTAAATGGTCATAATGAAACTTTAAATATATTTACATGATGTTATTTCTTAGTGATGCTCTGCATCATACTCCATAAGTGGGGGATTAAATAGTTATTATAGCATCCTTACTTCTTGTCTCAATGAAAAGTCATCCATCTCTTCACTTTATCCATCATATTTATGGACTATTTGTCCTATTTCCTCTTCCTTTTCTTCTTAAAATCTGATCTACACCTCATCAATTATGTGAACTAATTTCATACCTCCAATATCACCAATATTTTACTATATATGTTTTTCTATATCATAATACCAATTTATCCATTTAAATCCTTCTCGTTGATGCATATTAGTGATTTTAAGCATAATATCCCATACTTCATCTTCTATTTCAAATATATCATTCAATTAATCACTACTATCACCATTCAAAACATGACAAATAATCTATTTACCTTTAATTTTATTTATTCTCTCTTGAGGCATTTATTCATCACCATGGATTGCAACATCATTATTTTATGCCTCTTTATTACTTTAGGATACCCTTACTTTTCTTCTTATATGTTTGGAAATATTTGGACTCCATTAGCCTAATTGTTTGGACTAAAATATTTGTGATTCATTTTCCTAATTGACTCATATATTCTCCTTCAAATATTCTACATTTTCTCTAATTATATCCTCATCATAGTCATATCCTTGCTTGTTCTTTGTATGATTAATATTACCAACTAGATTTTGAATCCATTTGGGTATTATATACCCATGATCTCTTTCTTGTTTTGATAGCTCCACCTCTTTAGTATTTTCACCATCTTGTGTTCATGCACTCATCCTCTTAGTATCACTATGTATCTCATCATTTGAAATCACATTTTTCCTCTTAAGAACATGTTTCTTGGATTTACTCCCCTCTATGGTTTGGTTCCTTGTAAGCTTATTCTTGTATATATGATTAGAATAATAATTGGAAATTATATTTACTTCCTCAATAATTTTATGGATAATCATGCTTCCTTCAAAAACTTAATTATTTTCAATCACCACTTTTTGATATTTTTTATTTCTTTCTCATGCAACTTCCTCCAAAGCATCATAAAACTCTAATTCATATTTATTATCTTCACTTGTTTGTTGAATTGATTTGACATCATCTTCTTCTTCATGAGATATTACAAGCCCTATCATTCCTTCTCCATTTTTCTCTATATGTTCTTTAATTACCCCATTTCTTGAAAGCTTCAAGGTCTTTCTCTTGACATTCACAAGGCTTTCCTTCATACCTATATATAAAAATTTAAACACAAAGTTAGATAATAAAATAAGATAATATAATGTCTTCATGAGTGTCTTCTTCATGAACACTCTCTTCTTCCCCTCTCTTTCTCAAATGATCCTTTTATCACTTCCTTATCTCTTATGTTCTCCATAATTAGAACTCTTTTATTTTACATCTTATATTTCATGTTACTCACTTGGAAATTCTCATTTATTCAAATATCTATGTGTGTTTATCTTCTTTTTCTTATATTCTTATCTCAATATAATGCTTCATTTCCTCTCCATGAGTAGTATCATAGGATAATTGGCCTTCATTTTCAAGGTCCAGCCAAGCCATTGGATTTCTTATTTTTGCATGTTCTTCACCATGATCTATTCTCTCCATGCTTTTCTCCAACTCTTATCTTAACTGAGTTATCTCTTGATCTACATCCAACTCTTTCCTTTTTATTTATTATTTAACCTTTTTATTTTTGTGATATTATATTTCAACCTCGACCTATATCATTTTTACTTATTTCATCTTCATCTCACTTTCTCTTTATGATTTAGGCCTCACTTGGACCTATATCTCTAAATAAGTTTGCCTAATTACCTCTTATGAACTAACTTGGGTATTCTTCTCTTTTACAAGCCTCAATGGGATTTACATGCACTTTATCTAACTTTTAAGGATCTTAACAAATTTAAAAATTATTGACATCATAAATTAAAGACAATATATCAATGCAAATGCAACTTTTATTTCTTGTACAATGTTTATCTTATTTTCTTGCAGAATATTTGATTCTATGATATGACTTGATGTAGGGCCTAATCATAAAACCTTCATTTTTTCATTACCTATATATTTTATTAGTATTCAATGTATTAGTAATTCTAACTTGGTTTCACATTGCAGACAATTTTTTTGTTTGTTGACTTGATTGATCACTCATTATCTCACTAGACACATTAGCCTCTTTTAGCATGAATAGAACACTTATTACTTAGGTAAAATATCCATAATGATATTTATCTTCACATTCAACCATCATATACCATATTATATAGTCACACTCTCCATTCCTTCTTAAAGCTTGTTCATTCTCAAGAATCTTGATAGGCTTAAAAGACTAATTTTTGATTATGAGATTCTTGCATTTTCTTAAATTATATATGGTTATTATCCTACTTATGTGAAATATCTAAGACCTCAAAACATAAATAATCAACCATATATATTGACTCTCAATCAAACCTCTCTTTCTCTTTATTAGCCTTAATTGCTTATAGTCTTGTTTCCACAAAAACCTAATGGGTTTGACCAAACTACTAAACTTACAAATATATTAATCATTTTTATAGACACCCATTACTATGCTATTATTTTAAAAAAACTTTCAAGGCTCACTTATTAGTTTAGACCACTTAACTCCACACACTCTCATCTAATTAGGTCTATTAAGGCCTAATTCACTCAAACAATACTGAAAACCATGTTAGGTTGTACTGTAAGAATCTAAAATCATGATATTAACCTATAACATAATAAAATACATATGAATACAAATTTTAAATATTTTCATAGGGTTGAATCATAAGTTATATAAGTTTCCCTTTGGAAACCTTGGCCTTTGTTTACACAAGCCTATAAATGGTTGGGAGCATATAATATGTGATAAAATGAATCCCAAGGTACTTGATTCCCTTCCAAGACAAGTATAATATTTTAAAAATCTTTTTCCAAGTTCCTAAATAGTTATTAGATCTTGACCAATCACCAAATGGTTTCAATATGCAAATAGGTAGTGTTATTAGCTTACAAATAAGATTGTGCATGCTATGATGAAAGTTTGGATTCATTATTAATATTTGAATATAATTTATATATAAATAATAAAAACCTAATATTTTTAAATACTGTATATCACCTTTTACACTATTAAACACTTTTCATGATCCTCTAAAACACCTCTTTTCTCTTGCATTATGACTATGACAAAATAGGTTCCTTTAAGATGGCCCTATATGAAGGTTTTAAATTATGTTTTACACTCCTATAAGGATGTATGAGTCATAAAATGGTTGAATATTATCAAATACTAGTTTCTTACTATGTTTATACCTCTAATAAATCAAGAGTCCTATTAAACAATCATAAAGATATTTTATCTTTCACAAAATTTCTCTCATGAGGATTGTACTATATGAATCCATTTAGAAGCTACTAATAAGAGTTTAATTATATGAAATATATAATATATAAATTTCTCACATGTTATGATTAAAATATATAATAATATAAAGAATTTTTCTATCTTGATCTCAATACATCCAAAATATTCATGTATAAAATTTTAATAAAGAGAGGCAGAGTTTCTTTACATTTGATTTTATCTAGTCTTTATTTCACTCTAACCCATATCTCCTCAATACTCTTATTCTCTCCTCATTCCTATCAATCACTCTCCTACCTCCATTATATTATTCAAATTTCATTGCAACCTCTATATCTACCAACCATACAACAAATTACTTCTTTCATGCTACTTCCAAGAAAAGGCAATTGGAATGTCCCTTTTCTTGGCTTTACATTCTTCATGACAATGTATTGAATGTATAAACACATAATAAAACCTAAATATGACCTAATATGACATTACATAATCTTTCACAACATTTAATTTTCTCCCAATATTTAACAAACCCATCTCAAACATCATTTCAAATTAAAAAGTTTAAACTGAGTTTTTTGGTGAAAAAACCAAAAAGACTTATAAAATAATACTATAAATAATCCTAGTCATTTAAATAAATTATATGGAAATATTTATGATCTCTAACACTCACACAAGACCACTAAATGGTCATAACGAACTTTGAAACATATTTACATGTGTTTTGTCTTAGTGATGCTCTACATCAAACATGTTTTAACTTATTTTCATATTTTATATAGAAATTCATAGTTGAATAATATTATGATATGTCTTTATATTTTATATCCATTTTATATTTCAATTTAAATTCATTAAAAGATATAATATAGATAATTGTTTGATGGTTTAATGTCATGAAGAATTTTTTGACGTAGTTTAGTACATCTAGCTTTAAAATGATAAATTATTTAACCTATGTCAATATAAATATTATAATTACATTAAAAAACTTTGAATTTTTTTTTGAAAAAACAAATCTCTAACCAATATTCTATATCTTTCTAATTACTAATCTCCTGATCAGGAAGACTAATAAAGGCAAGATAAATTTCACATTCTAAAATTTGAAAAAATACACTAAGAGAATATTATTCATTTGTAATGACAAGAGTAGTGTAAATCAACATAAATAAATGATTTTCCCAAGACTTATGAGTATTTCATAATTTTTTTTTGGATAGTAATTCCTTTAAGTGAAGGTAACTTACTAGGATGGACACCAATATTAATTAGATTCCTATGAATCCAATGATTTACATCATGTTGATAATTATCTACATTATAATATACTTCATTATCTGATCCCTATTATTTTTTAGACCAAGAATAAGGTCTCTAACTATATTATCTTCTCATTTTTTTAATTTTAAGATTCATTAAGATCTTCTACCTGACTAGGTTGAGTTGATTTTGTAGGTTTATTAGAGTCGGTAAGAACAATAAAATCATCCAAAGGAAAGGCCTTAAAATTAAGTTATAGGTTGAAGATCAATAATAAAATTTTGTTTTATTTCTTATCAAATACGATGGTTTTGTTCTTGAATATGAAACTATATTTGATGGTCAAAGGTATCATACCAATAAATTTTTATTACTACTTCATCTTCTTCCTCGACTATAACCTCAAGAATGCAATGTAAATAATAAGGTTTGATATACCAGAAAAAAAACAAGATTAGAACACACACACACACACACACACACACACACACACACACACACACACACACACACACACACACACACACACACACACACACACACACACACACACACACACACACACACACACACACACACACACACACACACACACACACTTTATCCTCAATAATATCAAATTTATATTGGATGATAGGAGGGGTACCACCAATGGTCATGGGTAAAGGAGCTAAAATAAAGAAAGAATAAATAAGATAATAAATATATGGTTTTGAAATATCTTCCCAATGGATTTTCCAAATCTTGTTAACAATTAAAAATGTCACATAAATGAATCAAAAAAAATTCCTATTGTGAAGGTCAAGATTGAGTCAGATTAGTTTAATCATAAGGGATAAATGGAAAAAATATGGATCTTAATATATGTAGGGTTTTTTTAATAGTTTTGGGAATAATCATTAGAATTAAAAATTAATTAAGCATCATAATATTTCATAAATAAGATACATATTTCAATGTAAAACATAATCAAATATAAAAAATATAATTTAACCTATCCAACAAAGTAAATCCTATGAAAGTGGTACTATCTTGAAGGAAACACATATGATCCTTTGAGTAATGTATATCTTTCTTATCAGGTTCAATACAAAAAATAATAATAAAAATAAAATATAATCAATGAATAACATATAAAGAAAAATGAAAAGGTTGATTTCCTGTTAAGTATTGAAGACCCTGTTGAGACTAAAGAGGAGGAACTGATGGATAGGGAGGAACAAATTGAAAAGGTTGATTCCCCTCCACATGAGAATGCAGAATACATTCATGACTCTCGATAGAGGTACACTAAGCTTTCCTTCCTTCATTATACCAAATTCAAATCCGATTATATTCTCCAAGTTTATTCGTGGATCTATAATGAAATAATGGGGCTAAAGAAGAAAGTGGAAATAATGCAACACAATCAAGATGTTGATTAGACCAAAATCAGCCATTTGGAGATGCAAATGAGAGATATCCCAAATAAACTTAAATATTATAAGAATAATCTTAGAATGCTCATCAAGGAAAGTAGAACAAAGATGGAACAAGTAACATCAAGCATATTTGCTACTGTAGCTAGCCTTGGAAAAAGAGAAAATGAAGAAATAATATCCTTAGAGGGTCCAAGTAAAAGGACTAGGCAGAGTTCAAGGAAGAAAGCCTTGTAAGATGCTGATACTTTGGCTGCTAACTCCATATAGGATACTGCTATGATTGGAAAGGAGGATGTTAAGATGATCATAGAATTGCAATAGAAGACTAGGGTCTTCTTTGTTAATTTTGTTCCTATTCAGGTCCTTATTACTGGATGTTATAATTGGTTCTTGTTTTTGATCCTGTTACTTGGTTCTTAGTCTTAAACTTATTTTGAGTTTCTAGGTCTCTGTAAAACCTAGGTACTTTTATTGGTTTATGTTTGTGGTTTCAGGTCCTATAAAACCTGATTTTAATGTTGTTCTTTAGTAGGATTTAGGAATGCTTTTCCTGATGGATGTAAATGCTTAATCTTTTTTATTTCTGTTATAGGGTTTTAGGGTCCCTTCAAAACCTAATTTTACCTTAATCTAAAACATATAAATAAAAATAAATTAAATGAAAATGTAAACAAAAAATTAAAATTAAAATGATGACTGACTAAGAAATTAAAGACATGAAACAATGTAAAACTAGTCTAGGAACACTTAATAAAATACAAACTAGTTTTAAAGAATATTTGATAAAAATAAAAGTTAAATAGAAATTAATTAAAAAATGATATAAAGTATTAAAAATAACAACTAACACATAAATAATAAATCTAAAACTAAATAAAACCTAAGAAAGATGATCTAGAAATCAATAAACAATTGATTTAAGCACTAACTTATCAAATAAAATAAAGATAATAAAAATAAACTAAGTAATCGTAACTAGATCCCAAAAAATAAAATAAATCTTAAAGTAATTAATAGGAAAACTAATTAAAACAAGAAATAAATTCAATTAAATAATACTAAATTGAACTAAGAACATGAAATAAATAAATATATTAATAATAATAAAATCTAAACTAAAATAATAATAAAATAAGTGTGATACTTTGAAAAAGAATCATCATATGAGAGTAAAAATATTGAATTTATTTAGAAATAAATAGAATTAGTTTGATTATAGACATAATCCTCAAATGAAAATTAATATACAATTAATAAATTGACAATCTGCCAAAAAAATGAGGTATTCATCATTTTTTAGGTATTGTAAATGAGGTTCTATACATATGATTGTATATTTGTAATCATCAATGACATTAATACTTGATAATATTTAACTAATCAATTATGAATAAATCAAAATAAATTAATAGACATGTGTTATTCAAGTAGATTACTTGAACATCAAAAAATATATTGTTTGGTCTATCTTCAAATGATTATTTGATCTCAAAGAGTTTTCACAATAAAAATAGAGATATGATTTTTTTTTGAAAAATTTAAGATATCTTAACACCTATATTTTCTCTCTTTTTTTATGTGTCATCAATCAACTTATAAAGTGATTCTCCCTTGAGATAGTTATGCTTTAAATTATAACTAACTTTAGTTAGTTATAGTTATAAAGTTAATTGATTTTAAAAAGTCAATTACTTTATAATTAATTTAAATTATAAGTTATAAATTTTATAACCTAACTTTATATTGTGAACTTAAAAACAATCTCATGAGATTAAATTATATTTAATAAATACCAAATTAAATTTTCTAATAGGTGTGGGACATTTTACTTATTTAAACATCACTTAGATAATTATCTAACTATGCATATAATAAATAACTAGTAAATGCTTATGTAAAATGATATAAAAATATTAACACTATAATCCATAAAAGTAACATTTATCCAAAAACATTATATGATCAAATGTAAGGAATATAAACCATCTAATACTACAATTAATATAAACATTTCACTATCTAAACTAAAACTAATCAAATGAAGATCAAAATTGTCTTATCATAAAAGTCAAGGTAATGTAAAAATTACATATATCTGAAGAAGTTAAAAATTGAAAATTATCCAATAAAATCATTATAACTAGTTTAAAAATGAACAACTAAGTCAACATAAACATAAACATATCATATAATTATTTAATCAGTGTCTGTTAGAATTATCCTTTAATTAAGATAATTTATTTTATCTTAAGTTTCTTTTTCATGTGTGAGGAATTTATATTTATGTGAATTATTGATTCATATAAATCAAAATTCCATGAGGTGTCATTCATCTCTTTTTGCTTACTTAGGATGTTGGAGTTAATTTCATAAGTAACTCCTTCCCTCACATGGCACACACCTACCTTCTCTTTGTAAGGGACTAGGACATAAATAACACACACTTAGGGAGCTTATAAGGTCATAATGAGATTCTATGTAACTCCCATTTTCTTCCTCTAGCTATATAAAATATCCCTTCCTCTCCTCTTTTCCTCACTAATAATCTCATAGCTCTCTCTTTTCTTCTCCTATGTTCTTTATTCAATCTTGTACTTTTGGATATTTTGGTTGCAAACCTTCTAATAAGATCACATGGGTTTTTCTTCAATATGTTTGGTTTCCCACTTCAAAACTCTTGTCACTTATGGTTTGCTCTTGAGAGGTAACTTAATATTGTGTATTATTATGTTTCTCACACTTTGATGTTATGTTATTGATGATTATTCTTGAGTTAAAATCCTTCATGGTATTATAGCTATGGTCATTTTAATGACCTTTTTTTTAAAGTGTATAGTTTTTTTTCAAGGGCTCTAACCCTTATTAATTGTTTTATATCCACCTCTTTCTCCTTGATTTATTTTAGTGGTTTTTAAATCCTTTATTTTCTATAGGTTTTTAGACACATTATATTAAGAAAAAAAAAAAACCCTCTTTTTCAAAAAAAATCATATTTTGTTAGTCCATTTTACTAATTCTTAGTTTTTTTGAATGAGCATTCAAAAAAACCATATATTTATCTATTTTATATGCATCTATATTCTATTTTTTATCATTAATTTAATTTAATCTCTACCTAATTTTTTTTGTAGAGAAAGAATTTTTTTTTGGTTCTCAACCACTTCAAAATCTTACACAAAAAAATAATATTACAATTTCTGCTTACTTTTTTTGTTTCTTCTTTTTTTTTCAAAATTAAAATCTAATTTTTTTCATCCATAAAAAGAGATAAATCTAGTTTTTTGGTAAGCTCTCTATAGGTTGATGCCGTATTGGATTATTTTTTTACCATTACCATCTCTCTCTACTTAGCTATTCTATCAAAATTATTTTTTTGAATTTCTCCTTCTAGCTAGCATCTTGATTCTAGTAAGTAGGATTTGTATTTTTTTAGGAGCCTTCTAAGAATAGGTCAATGCCCTTATTCCATCTATTTTTATTACTAGGTGACATCTTCTCCCTACTCCATCTCTTTTTTTCTCATCCCCTTCGTCTTGTTTTTTGAAAGCTTTAACTGAAGTTCCCTTTTATTCCTTTTAGTTACTTTTGTTTTATTTGGATTGTGGGGTATGGTACTACATACAAATCTATATGGTTGAATTTTATTTTTTACATTGCCTCCTATCTATAAATCATCTTTATGTTAGTCGATAATACTTTATTGTTATTATTTTCATGATTCCCCATTGCTTAATGCATCCTCTCTATCGTTTAATCTATGTTTCTGAGGTTTCCTTCAGTTGGCATCCTCTATTCACAAATTTTAATTACTTATATAGTTCCATCATCATCTTCAGGTACAATTTTATATTTTTTATTTACCAGGTTCTTCTTATGGAATTTTAAGTTGATCTATTTTCATATAAAATCATTTTGTTTTACTTTATTTAAGATGTTTAATATCAAGGTCTTGTTTTTTCAATAAAATTAACTAAATTTTACTTTCCTTCCATTGCCATTTTTTTAATGGAAAAACACTTCAAAAAAGAGTTTATTTTAAAAAACTAATCCATCATTTAATTTTGTTAAGTTTTTTAAATTTTATTGCATTACTTTACTCTAATTTTATGAGCTTACATTCAATTTTTTTTTAAAAGCCATCAAAACAACTCTAAGTGCTTGTTTAAATTAAATAAAAGAATTCCCCTTATTATATAATTATTTGATTCACTTAGTATAAGAGGCCTTTATTTTCTTAAAAACATTGTATTTAAAATTTAATCTTTAAAATAAAAATAATAGACCTTTTTTAGTTGATATTATCTCTTCCCTATCAACTTGGAAAGTTTTATTACAATCCTTTATCAATTTTTATCTCTCCTTTATTACTCATTATCTATTTTGCATTCCATCAAGTTGTTCCTTTGGTCATTAGGTGATTTTTCAATGCACAATGACTCAGTTATTATCTAAATTTAAACTCACATCCACCAATTACCAATTAAAAAAATCACATATGCAACATATTTTCACTTTCAAACCTTTGGCACACATAGTAGATGGAACAAATCCTCAATCAGATACAAAGACTACCTCTACCAAAATTTAATAAAAATAGAAATCCAAAAATGATGAGGCCTTAAGATTTATTTCCATGGCCATGACCCCTAAATTTCATGTTCACATTGATGGTTGTTCTCTTTCCTCCAATGTTCAGTCTAAACTTAAATCTATTGATGTCATTGTAAATGAATCTTGTAAAATTCAAATTTAGGGTTAGTTGTTTGATTTAAATTATAATGACTTCCAAATTATGGATGATTTCTTGATTAAATTTCATTCTTTGTATTTTAATTAGTCATTTTAGGCATTAAAATTTCATATTTAAATTTTATTCATTATATCATGTAAAAGTGTTTGCCTCAACCTTTTCAATAGTTTGTTACTAATATTCATTTGTAACTAGTTTTTCCTACTTATATTCATTAGTTTATTACTAATATCAAGATTGAGAATAGGTTTTTAGATATGGGTGGAGACCTAAACAGGATTGAGCCATTGAATGTATACTCTATCAAGAAAAAGGATGATGTATGGAATGTATTACAGACTAGAGGCCTAACTATGTTTATGGATAGAATTTGTGGTTATGACCTATTTATTTATATGCATTTTATACAAAATTGGAAGAACAAGGCGGTCCACATTAACAAAATTTGTATCAAGATAATTAAGGAGCTAACTACTAGGGTCACAAGCCTCCACATTGAGTAAAATAAATACATTAAGCTTACTACATGACAGGATTAGGAAAAGATGAAGTTTTTAGTTGGTGATGAGAAATTGATGACATTCTAGGGGGGTTTAAAATGGAAGGATTTTACATCCCCATTTGTTGATGTTGTAGAACAAATTATAATGTATGTTAATTTATATGGTTGCTACAAATTTGTGCATTATTATAATTTCTCATTTCTAAACTACATGCACCATCACATTTCATTGAGCATTATTTTCTATATTTTACACTCATTGGAACATTCTATGAGAGAGGTATAATTGGGTAGAAAATAAAAACTTTTGCATCATGCAGTTATATTTTTTATTTATAAATTATTTAAGTTAAATAATCCATCTACAAAATTTTTCATTATGAGAAGGAAAAAATAAAAACCTATTGGTTATGTGCAGGAGGTTCACAAAAGGAATTTAAGGAGTAACAATATACGAAAACCTATAAATGGTAATGTAATAGAAAGAGAGGAGGGATTATATGATGGAATTAGATAAGAGATGAATTAATTTATTGATCTTGATGAGATTAATACTAATTCTAAGGTCAATAAGGATAAAAAAGTGGAGAGGGTAATGATGGTTTTTAGGTTGAGCAATGGGATAGGGACTGAACAATAAATAGGGATCAAGGGATTAATATTGAGAAACAAGAAAATATGCATAATAGGGTAGAAATGAATTCTACCAATAGTTCTGACAAGAAGAAATAGGTTCAGGGTACAAGAAGGGAGATGTAACAAAGAACTCAAGTTAAGTTGGATTTTGATTTTTTTAAAGATATTATCAATCATCAGGACAAGTATAAAATTTAGAGAATGAAGTCAATTTACATAAGCTTTTCCTTAGATGTTTCATGAAGAATCATTCTAGACTTAAATAATAAGTGAATAATATTAAAAATTAAGATGGTTTATATTGTTCATAAGAAAAATTGATTGAGATGACATCTTAGATTGAAACTTTGATTTATAGAATAAATAGGCTAGATAATGAAAACAAAGATCTCAAATAAAATTGAATTTTTTAGTGACTTGTAGCAAGGTGAAAATGCATAATTCTATGTAGAATATGGATGGTTTGGATAAATTTGTCAATGATGTTAGTTCCATAAGCAATGCTAATATTCCCAAGAAGAATTTTAAAGGTGAGGCATCAACATCTGCTCATGAGGGAATGACCAATGGGATGAAAATAAATTTTCAATGTATGACAAATGAATGGACATCTACATATGAGGATTGGAATAAAAAACATTAAACCTTTGGGACTGTAATCTTGTGTTAAGGATCAATTGTGTTTGTCCTATTTTTTAGCTATTTCTTGTTTATGTTCTTGTTAGTTATTTCTTTGTTTATGTTTATGTTCATTGGGTAATCTGTCACTATGGTGTATTTTTTTAATGGGTATATTCCCTTTCAAAAATAACTTTTACCTTCAATAAAATCTAGCTTTTACTACTTTATCTGTTATGTTGACATTTGAAATATTTTTTACTTTATTTCATAAAGAAGAACAATTTTGATTTAATTTGGTAGTCTTAGGACTAATGAGAATTATTTTGTTTCTAAACACCAAAATAATAATGAAAAATTATATGATAAGTTGAATAATACACATGAAAAGAAAGATTAAAAATATAACTCTAAGCCTAAAAAAAAGTTAGTGCAATTATTGTGACAAAAACACTCATGATGAATATCACAACTTTAAAAATAAATGTGATATCAAAATTAGAAATCTTAAGGTGAAAGACAATGATAACATTAGTAACAATAAAACTCAAGAAAAACAAAAGTCTAACACTAGAGTTGCTTTTAATTGTGCTTTGCATGCTTGTCTTATTGAATGGATTATTGATTATAGTGTTACTTAACAAATGGCATCTAATGCTCAATTGTTTACTTCTTTAGAACAAGATCTTTGTAATAATCATTAGGTATTATGAATCATAATTATTGGAATGTTGAAACCATATTAAATGTTAAAATACATAATGATGATTTATATAATGTCTTTCTTTTTCTTGATTTGAAATTAAATTTACTTTTTGTACCTAAATTATGAAAACATGACTATAAGGTATAATTTATTAATGATACTTGTTATATTAAATATACTAAGTAATATTTTCATGTAATTACTATTACTTTTCTATGTAATGATAATTTGTTTAAATTTAGTGGATTATCTTCTCCCTCTTCTTTTCATGCTTTTCTTGTTTCTAATGATGTTAAATTATTGTATGAAAGATTAGTACATATAAATTACCAAAGTATTACACTTATAAAGAAACTTAATATGGTACAAGGTTTGATTGAATTTTCTCCCACTACTTCTACTTGTAATGGTTGTATGGATAGTAACATTCATAGAGAATCTTTTCCTAAAAATCACTCTTAGCATACTACTAAAAAAATTCATTTAGTTCATAGTGATATTTTATGTCATACACAAACTCCTATTAATTGTGCTAAGTATGGTTTAACTTTTTTTGATGATTTAACTAGGTGAGTTTGGATTTATTTCTTGAAAATTAAAGATCATGTTTTGGACACTTTTATTTAGTTTCATGCCTTTATTGAAAATAATCTCATTATTCTTTACACATATTAGGCACTAATAATAGCACTGAATATATTAACAATGATTTTCTTGCATATTGTAAGTAAAATGAAATAAATCATGAGAAAATTATTTCTTACACACTTGAGAAAAATGGTGTTGCTAAACGTAAACATCGAACTATCACTAAAATGTCTAGGTGTATGTTATATGCTAAAAATATGCTTTATAAAATTTGGGTTAAATCCATGTCTTATGTTTATTTTATTAACAATACTCCCACTAATTTTTTTTGAAACATTAATCTTGGAGAATCTTGGAGTGGTATAAAAAATAATTTAAAACATTTATATGTTTTTGGTTGTGATGCATTTTTTCATATTTCAATTGAAAAACTTAAGAAATTAAATTTTAAAGTAAACAATTTTATATTTTTTGGTGATGATGAATCATATAAAGCTTATAGGGTGTATGATCCTTAAACTAAAAAAATCAAGATTAAAAAGGATGTTAACATTACTGAAAATGATGTGCTTGATTATGCTTCTGATTCAAATTCTCTTGATATAGTTTATGATTATTTTCCTTTTGGAAATATTGATGATCATAATGATGTGTTGCATTATTATGGTTTTCCTCAAAATCCTTATCCTCCTTCTAGTCTTGATCGACATAAATCTATGCCTAAGTTGGCCAAGACTACTATAGAATATTTTGGAATTCATGTAGATCTTAATGATACTTGAAGAATTAGGCAATAATTTTGGAATTAGGCTTTGATGTCTAAACTTATGCACACTAATGATCATCTAACTATAAAACAATTACAATGTCACCCTCATTGGGAGAAAAAAAATACATGATGAGTATAAATATTTGATTTCTAATAATTTTTGGGACTTAGTCCCACTACCAAAGGGTATCATTTGGTAATTTTTAAATAATTGTTTAAAACTAAGTTCAATTTTGACAAACAAATTGTAAAATATAAATCTAGATTAGTTGTTAGAGGTTTTTCTCAAATTGAAGGAATTGATTACAATGAAACCTTTTCTATTATTTCTAAGATTCCCACAATTAAATTTGATTTATATTTAGTTTCTCACATGCATTAGCTTATTTATCAAATAGATGTTAAGTTTGCTTTCGTAAATGGTGACTTGCATTAATAAATTTACATGTCTCAACTCCCTGGTTCTGTTAAGAAAGGTAATGAACATATTGTATGAAAGTAAAACAAATATATTTATGGTTTAAAACAATCTCCTAGAGAATGGTAATCTAAAATATATTATTTTTTTGTAGCTTAAGGTTTTAATCATAGTTATAATGATCCTAATCTTTTTGTCAAAAATACTCTAAGTGGCATAGTTATCATTTTTTTATATGTTTATGACTTAATCATAAATAATAGTAATATTTTAATGGTTTCTTTCACTAAAAAATATTTGAATAGTATCTTTGAAATAATTTATTTAGGTCTCTTACATTACATTTTAGGCATTCAGGTTTGGCAAGAAAAGGATAGCATCTCTATTTCTCAATATAAATATGCATATGATTTATTTTCTAGGTTTAGTATGTTAGATTGTGAACCATTACTACTCCTTTTGAAATTTATATTAAATTACTTAATGACATGGAAATAGAAACTATTGATCCAATTCTATATAGATAATTAGTTGGTAGTTTGAATTATATTACTCATACTCATCCTGATATTACCTTTTTTGTTGGCTTTGTTTATCTATTTATGTTTAAACCTCAAGATACTCATTTTGAATATAATAAAATAATTATTCATTATATTAAAGTTACTCTAACTTTTAGCATCGAGTATATCTTGAATAACAATTTTTATTTGGTAGGTTATTCAGATTCTAATTCGGATGGTGATCTGAATAATCATAGATCCCAAGTGGTTATTACTTATCTTTGGGTCTCGAAACCATTTCATGAAATAGTAAAAATTAAACTAATATATATTTATCTTCCACAAAATCTAAGTATAAAGCTTATAATCATGTTTTAAGAGAAATAATTTGGCTTTTAGTATTTCTTTCATATTTGGGTTACCCACAACATTCAACTACTCCCATTTTTAGGTATAATAGAAGTGTGATTTCCTTAGAAAAAAATATATTTATATTCAAGGTCCAATCACATTGGGATTAAACATAACTTTCTACATGAACTTCTTGAATACAATCAAATTATTCTTTCTTTCTATCATACTGAAGAACAAATGGTTGATATCTTTGCTAAGTCACTATGTAAAGATAAGTTTTTTTTGTAACAAGTTAGGATTGAAGTATGTTATGATCAAGGGTGAGAGTTAGTGATGTTTAATCCCTTATGATTTGTTTCTAAACCACTAAATAAATTTTAATGGGGAGTATTATAATTACCATTTATTTAGGATAATTTATTTTATCCTAAGTTTATTTTTCATGTGTGAGGAATTTATATTTATGTGAATTATTAATTCATATAAATATATATTTCATGAGGTGTCACTAACCTCTTTATTTTCCTTTATGATTTAGTATTTACTTTCATAAGTATCTCCTTCCCCTACATGGCACACACCTCCCTTCTCTTTATAAGGAACAAGGAAATAAGTGACACACACTTAGGATGATTGTAAGGTCATAATAAGATTCTATGTAACTATTATATCCCTCCTATATCTCTATAAAATATCCCTTCTTATCCTCTTCTAATCACTAAGAATATCATATCTCTTTATTATTCTCTTGTTCTCATGGTTCAATTTTGTATTTGTGTATATTTTGGTTATAATCCTTCTAATAAAGTCACGTGTATTTTTCTCTGATATGTTTGATTTACCACTTTAAAAATCTTATCATGCATGGTTTTATCTTGAGAGGTAACTTAGTATTATTCATTATTTTTTTCTCACACTTTCATGTTGTGTCATTGATGATTATTCTTGGGTTAAAATCCTTTAGTGTCACTATCAAAAACAAGATCAGTGAGAGAGGCTACCTTATCTATCTATTATTATGTATATTATATTGATGTAAAAAATAATTCAACTAAATTATCTATTCCATAGTCACCATAAATATCAATTTTGAAACAACCCCCCAATAAAATTTGGGAATTCTTAACAGAGTACATGATGGAACCATGTGGAAAGCCCATTATGTCACTCTACCAATCATGACACATTAACACATCCCTACACCAAAAGAGTAGGCAATGCATAATGGATTGGGTAAATGAGATAATTATACCATGATGACCATCACTAGAGGATTCCATTGAGAAAAAAATTGCGTAAATTTGGAAACACCATTTGAGGGGTATTAGTGTGGGCCAACACTAATAACCCTTGATTGATAAAAGGCAAATCAGTTCCAAATCAAACCATATAGGGATCGTCATCCTAGTAAAATAATCTTATAACCTTATTCACTTAGGCAAGAAGTTATTTCAAGTCCATGGGTACCCTTAACATGGATAATGACAAAAGGTAAGATTGAACATAACAACAATTATCTCATAGGCTAGGATTAAATAAATAGTCCTCATATCAAGGAGGTAATATAATAGGTACAAGTATAAAAGAGGGGAACCAAGGTACCAACAAACCCAACTTTGGCTTATCCAACCTTACTGCACTCAAGGGTCTATGAGTAATTACATCAACCTATCACCAAGGTGACCTATCAAAAACTCAGGAACATACAACCTTATGTTCTCATAACCAAGGGCTAGATCAATTTTTTACTCATAAAACCATGATGCCAAAATTTATAACCTCAAGGGTTATTTCACCCATACACCAATGATTTATGAATACCATCCCATGATATATGGTTCAATAGGTGGAAAATTAATAAATATGGCATGAGATAATCCAAATTCCTATATATCGGCATGGATATAATACATAAACCTAGCCATAGTTCCTAGGTATAAAAAGGTCATGGCATCCTTAACAGACCCATTATCAAGCATCATCACATCCATGGGAATGATTATTTGATACAAAATAAACACCAGCTATTATAATATACACATATTAATTGTGTTATCCAATCAAAATTAAAATAAAGAATTCCCAGCTTGGCTATATCAATGAATAATCAGTTACCATAAAACCATTGATTACACTCATCCATGTAGGCATACCAAGATTAATTTATCAAAATATAATGTTGAATAATGGAGTATCAACTCATAATTTTGGTTAACAATCATTTATTTTGATTGATTTCATTAATTATAAGCTAAGAATAACTGAAATGATCAACTTGCTAGTTGACAAGGGTTTCATGCTTGAAATAGACATAAAACATATTCATATCTAATTATCATGGTTGAATTCACACCTTAAATAGATAATGATTGAATCATAGCTTTGCTAATTTTCTAAAGCTTGACATAACATTAACAAAAATGGAATAGATTGTTTTATTATTCCTTATTAGCAAGAGTAGTATCATGATCAAAGGCATTCATTAATTTGAATTTATAAGTTAATATGAAGGTATAAACTACTAAAAATGTCATTATAAAACAAGTTCCACATGGTTGTATCATAATGTGTTAACAATTTGATTCCAACACTTTTTGTATGACATGGTCTATTGTCAACATTAATGAAAACATATTATAAAAAACATTATACACTTAATTACTTAAGCAATAAGTGTTTCCAAGATTGATATTTTTGTTATAAATATAACCAAAATTCTCCAAGCACCCCACCATTGACTCACATGAAAGTAAACATAATGATCATTACATCTATGTGATTAAATAGCTGAAATCATCATGTAATATTAACTTATACATATTTATTTCAGCCATGATTATTATAGCCTCATAATCCCAAACCATATGGGTAATCTTTCTCAAAATGAGGGAATGTTAAATCTTTAATTTAGCCATACTTATGGTTAAATTACCACCACATATAATTGGTAACATAATATAATTAATCATTAAAAGTGATGGCTTCTAAGTACAATTGAAACATTAATGAAAAATGGTTGATAGCTTTTACATAAGAATATGAATACAAGTCCAAATACATATGTATGAG